>OX359288.1:31126441-32326441 GCA_947179395.2 Pulicaria dysenterica
AAGATATAATTTCACGGTTTTAAGTGTGAAGATTTTAAAACATTTCTTCACACTTATAATTGTAACACCCTCTTACCCGGCCTAGGATAATTGAGGTAATTAATTAAGTTAAGTTGGGATTTAATATTAATTATATGATTCTGTTGTCATTATGTGTTAATTGATAATAATTGTTTTTGTTATTATTATTATTTGATACATAATTTAATTAAATTATGTGATAATGGGAATGAGGTGTCACCTTACGGTGACACTTAATCACCAAACATCAACACCTTAATTCATTACATGCAAACCGAGTGTAAGTGTGTATGTGTGTTGTTGCTCTCGGCCGAGAATCGAAGAAGTAACATTCAACAATTTGAATTCGAAATCTTGCATGCTTAAATCGATAACTGTGGATCATATCATCTTAAGGTTAGAATTCTGATTTGTAGTTGTCAATTGATGTTTACATTCGGTTTTGAATATATATGAAATCCCGATTGTTCTTGTTGATTTGATGATCTAAGATGTATGCATGCTGGATATTAATGTTAATATATGATCATTATATGCTTAGAATACTTCTTGGATACTTAGATTACATTACATGTTTGAAAACAGATTGTAAATGATGTTTAGAGTAAACTGTTCGTAATATGTATGAATGTATCGGTATTGGAGGCTTGAATGTATCGTTTTTGAGATGAATCAGTCGGTATTGATGAATACCGATAAACTATTCTCGGAATGGAGGTTGAAAACCGAAAGACTTTATAGAATTGTATGGAATACCGATAAAGATGAACTGTGGCCTTAACATATTTTCGGATTTGATGATTATCGGGATTGATATTGTCGGTATTAGACATTTTCTCAGATTATGATAAATGCCCTAACAATTTTATCGGGATTCAAGTTATATCGGTATTATGCCTTTGCTCAGAGTGTACCTTTGCTTGGAATTCTGAATTATCGGTATTGCCTTGTCTCGGTATTACTTTTCACGGGATGTGCCTTTGCTCAGGATTCTATTTTATCGGGATTGTTTATTTTATCGGTATTGTCTACTTTCTCGGTATCGGACAGCTCACTTGGAATCATGATTCAACCGGAATTGATACAAACTATATGAAAAGCCTGTGCTGAATTAGAATTACAAGATCAATTCAGAATTTTGACAATTCTGTATAATATTGAGAATTGAAATTCCTTGACTCTGGGGATGATGAACACATTGAATACTGACCTATGCTAAGGAGAACAGAGTAAATAAACTATGAATGTTCACTAATGAACATTGTTATACATATGTGTTTATATTGCATAATGAAATGTTATGTGTTCTTATAAGTATGATTACTTATTGTTGGAACAGTATTTTGATATGACACTGACTTGTGTTCACTTGATCTCAGGAACTGAGAAGACTCAGTGAGTTAGTCAACTGAGTGTGATCCTACAGTGCTGACTGTGGTGAGTGGATTTATATATGCGGATATACAGGATATGATATCCTTATTGCGATGATGCTCTTATTTGAACTGTATACATGTTATGATGGAGATCAGCGTAGGGGATTTTCGGCTGGGCTTGGTTTAGGGATATACAGTATTAGCACACGGTTTGATTTGCATTTGTTGTATTCAATGGTGCTAATATTGTTGTCCATGAAACTGGGCCATCGGTAAACCTTGGTTTTGGCCGACCTTGGTTGTAGGTGCTTGCAACACCGCCGGTTCTCCTAGTTGATGAGCTTTGTGTATTGGGCATGTTTGCCTTGTATTCTGTTTAGATATTTGTTCCCTCAATTAGCTTTGTGCTAATTCCCCACTAGGTTGTTTTGTAGATACTCCGCGGTGAGTTTTTGAACATGATGTCTGGGAATATGGGCAGACCAAGAACTCTGATGTCCAAGATTTTGTTTAAGAGCCTCTTTTGTAAATCAACACTGTAGATGTTTTGTACATGAAACAAGATCAAATATTTATATTTATTTTTATATTTATTATGTATTTAAAAGTAATTATATGTAATTGCTTCCGCATGCAATATTATATATGTTTGAAAAAGTACAGTGTTACAAATTGGTATCAGAGCCCTGGTTTGAGGATTTGCATGAATGATTTGTGCCATACTCGGACCGAGGCTCTGTCCAGTATTCCCAAGGTGGGTAATTAGTAGTGTAGCTTTGAGGGTAGTTAGTGTGTTTATACTAACGGATTATATCTAACAACTGGTGAGATGCTGTGTATAGAATAGAAATGGCTGATAACGTGAATCCGACAACTACCCTTGCGTCCCCTAGAAGGAACAACAACAATTTGTCCTTTACAGCAGTCAATGATCAGCACAACCGAGCTGGTACTTCTCATGATGGAGAATCAGATCAACAGGAGTATGTGCTACAACTGGAGGATACTTTACAGACATTAAAGGATCGGGTTCAGGAGTTGGAGCAACAGCAACATCAGACTCAGTCTTCCCAGCCAACTCAGACTATTCACATGCCCCAAGGATCAACTGTGTTTACCCAATCCATACCGCCTCCTATTTATTCAGTTGCACCCTTTAGTACAGTGTCAACACCGTTTGGATCCTTACCATACATGTCTTTTCCACCCGTATCACAAGTTCAGCAACAACAGCAACCGCAACAGCAGAATTTCTTTATTCCATGGTATCCAAATCAAGGAGGCTTTAGACCGAGGTGTCAATATAAGGATTTTATGGACTGCCAGCCACCAGAGTATCATGGGAGCTCAGATCCAACTGTTACTTTGAATTGGTTGAGAGAGACGGTCAAGGCTTTAGATGCTTGCAACTGTGAGGAAGCTGATAGAGTTAAGTTTGCAACTCAGAGGTTAAAGGGTCAAGCTGCAACGTGGTGGGAGCCTTTGACTGCTAATTTGTCAAGAGAAATTGTGAATTCTGTTACATGGGATCAATTTCAGAATAAGTTTTGTGAGCAATTCTGTAATTCCTTTGATCTAGCTAGGGTGAAGCGAGATTTCTTGAATTTCACAAGATGACAAGATGTCAGTTGATGAGTTGATTTCGAAGTTTAACGAGAAGTTGAGGTTTGCAAGGCAGTGGGTACCTGATGAACCTCACAGATAGATCATTTTGTTCAGGCACTGTTGCCGGAATATCAGGGTAACACCCGGATGGCAACTTTGTTGGTTCAAGCGTTTACCATTGCACGAGCAGCAGAAGGTGATGTGAAAGCTCGGGACAGACTGAATCGTGAGAAAGGGTTGTCTCATAAGTCTGGAGGTAGTCAGAGTGGAAGTAAAGGTAAATGGCAGAACAATCAAAACCGTGGAGAGCAGAAATCCAAGGGTTCGGGATCGAATCAAGGAAAGCCGTGGTGTAAATCCTGCAATTCTTGTCATACAGGTTCGTGCACACCTCAGACCAAAAGGTGTGTAAGATGTGGGGAGTTCGGTCACGAGCCAATTGCATGTCGATTCAAGACTAATGTGTGTTGGAACTGTCACGAGGAGGGTCACCGGTCTGGGGCTTGTTCGAAACCGAGATCAGCAAGGACGGGGCAGGGGGTGGCAACTGTCGGGGGATCGTCTTCTGCAGGTCAGAAGCGAAAGTCTGTACCTTCTGCAGAAGGAAGAGCTTTTAAAATGACTATTCCAGAGGCTGCAGAGAACAGTGATGTGATCACGGGTATGTTTATTGTAAACTCTGTGCCTGCCCGTGTATTATTTGATGCTGGTGCCAATAGATCTTTTATATCTGTAGCTCTGTGTGACAAACTGAAACTGCCTGTTTCTGTGATTACTGCTCCTTTAGAAGTAGAGATAGCAGATAGTAAGATAGTTCCTGTAACTTCTTATGTGACTGGGGTGTCGATAGACATTGATGGAACTAGTTTACCTGTAGATTGTTTACTGATGCCTATACCAGGGTTTGACTTAGTACTAGGCATGGATTGGTTGAGTCACCATAGAGCTAGTATCCAGTGCCACAAGAAACTGATTACTATTCCTTTGGTTGACGGGTCGCATGTCGTGGCTCGTGGGGATAGATCTCGATCTTCTTTTCCAATCATATCGTATATGAAGGCTAGAAAATCTCTAGCCAAAGGGTGTGTGTCTTTTCTGGCCTACGCTATTGATGTGAAGAAGGAGAAGCGACTTGTTACCGATGTTCGTGTTGTTTCCGAGTATCCAGAAGTATTTCCGGATGATTTGCCAGAGTTTCCGCCTGTACGGGATGTGGAATATAAAATAGAATTGGTACCGGGTACGACACCGATTGCTAAAGCTCCGTATCGATTAGCTCCTTCAGAGATTCGGGAGATGATGACTCAAATCCAAGAGTTGTTAGACAAGGGGTTTATTCGTCCAAGTTCTTCACCATGGGGTGCGCCAGTATTGTTTGTCAAAAAGAAGGATGGAACTCTTCGTATGTGTATTGATTACAGAGATTTGAATAAGAGAACCATCAAGAACAAGTATCCCTTACCCAGAATCGATGATTTGTTTGATCAGCTACAAGGGGCTTCGTATTTCTCTAAGATTGATCTGAGATCAGGGTATCACCAAGTCAGAGTAGCAGAGGAAGATATTCCAAAGACTGCTTTTCGTACTCGTTATGGTCATTATGAATTCTTAGTGATGCCGTTTGGTTTGACCAATGCTCCTGCAGTGTTTATGGATCTGATGAACCGCGTGTGCCGACCTTTCTTAGACAAGTTTGTCATTGTATTCATTGACGACATCTTGGTATATTCAAAGACAGAGGATGAACATGAATTACATTTGAGACAGGTTCTGGAAATTCTAAAGCAACATAAGTTATACGCCAAGTTTTCGAAATGTGAATTCTGGTTGCGTGAGGTTCAATTTCTGGGTCATGTAATATGTCAAGATGGTATCAAAGTCGATCCGTCCAAGATTAAGGCAGTGATGAATTGGAGTGCTCCGAAAACACCAACTGAGATCAAGAGTTTTCTAGGATTGGCAGGTTATTACCGCAGGTTTATTAAAGATTTTTCTAAGCTTGCCGGCCCGTTGACTAAGTTGACTAGGAAGGATGTTTCATTTCAGTGGGGTACAGCTCAAGAGGATGCTTTCCAAACATTGAAACAATTGTTATGTCAGGCTCCTGTTCTTTTATTACCTGAGGGTTCAGAGGATTTTGTGGTATACTGTGATGCAGAGGGGTAAAGTAATTGCTTATGCTTCAAGACAGTTGAAACCGAATGAACGAAACTACCCAACTCATGATTTAGAGTTAGCCGCTGTGGTGTTTGCGTTGAAACTGTGGAGACACTATCTGTATGGAACCAAATGTACGATTTGCACCGATCACAAGAGTCTTCAATATGTGTTTACTCAGAAAGAATTAAACATGAGACAACGTCGATGGTTAGAACTGATCAAGGATTATGATTGTGATATTCAGTATCATCCGGGTAAAGCAAATGTAGTAACAGATGCACTCAGTCGAAAGGGATCTTCGGATACTGTAAGATATATGCGCTTGGAAATCAAGTCTAATTTAGTGGATCAACTTTTGGCTGCATAGCTTGAAGCATTGAAAGATGAAAATTTGAAAGAAGAATTAATGATTAAATGACAGCATGAGTTAACTACTGACTCGCGTGGTTTGAGGGTTTATCATACACGCGTTTGGGTACCTAAATTTGGAAACTTGAGGGAATTAATTCTGAATGAAGCTCATAAATCCAGATTGTCAATACATCCAGGCAGTACAAAGATGTATCATAATTTGAAGACTTATTATTGGTGGCCTACAATGAAAATGGATATTGCTTGATTTGTTGAGATGTGTCATATTTGTGCACAGGTTAAAGCTGAACATCAGAAACCGTATGGGTCATTGAAACAGTTAGAGATACCTGAGTGGAAATGGGATCATATTACGATGGATTTTGTAACTAAACTTCCACGAACTCAGAGGGGTCATGATATGATTTGGGTTATAGTTGATAGATTGACAAAGAGTGTATATTTTCTTGCTACCGCAGAAACTGCTTCATTGAGTAAATTGGCACAACTGTATATCGATGAGATAGTATCGAGACATGGGGTTCCTTTGTCTATTGTTTCAGATAGAGACTCGAGATTTGTATCCAACTTCTGGAATAGACTGCAACAGGAATTGGGGTCCAGAGTGAACTTGAGTACAGCTTATCACCCACAAACAGATGGTCACTCAGAGAGAACCATTCAGACTTTAGAAGATATGCTGCGAGCATATGTGTTAGAGTTTGGAGGTTCATGGGATTCACATCTGCCGTTAGTGGAGTTTGCTTACAATAATTCTTACCACTCTAGTATTGGTATGCCGCCGTATGAGATGTTGTATGGTCGTCCTTGTAGAACTCCGACTTGTTGGTTAGAAGCTAGGGAAAAGCAATTTGCAGGGCCTGATATTGTACAGATGACTGCTGATAAAGTTGCAATTGCTCGAGATAAATTAAAATTTGTAAGGGATAGACAGAAATGTATACAGATCCACGTCGTCGATCAGTATCATTTGTTGAAGGGGAAATGGTTTACTTAAAAGTATCACCGTGGAAAGGGGTAATCAGATTTGGTAAGCGCGGAAAGTTGGCTCCCCGTTATATTGGTCCTTTAAGAATCAGAAGAGTAGTTAATGATCAGACTGTTGCCGTGGATCTTCGAGACGAATTAAAGGGTATTCGCGATACTTTTAATGTGTGTTATCTACGTAAATGCAATGTAGAAGATCAGACACAGGTTCTACCAATAAAAGATCTTCGTGTGGATATTAATCAGAGATTGATCGAAGAACCAGTTGAACTGCTGGATCGTAAAATGACTAAGTTGAGGAAAAAGCACATACCTATGGTTTTGGTCAAATGGAAACACAGCTTAGGTTCAAACTTAACTTGGAAAACCGAAGCGGATATGAGATCTCGATACCCTTCTTTGTTTGAGCGCGATGAGATTCCGAGGACGGAATCTTCTTAAGGGGGGTAGATTTGTAACACCCTCTTACCCGGCCTAGGATAATTGAGGTAATTAATTAAGTTAAGTTGGGATTTAATATTAATTATATGATTCTGTTGTCATTATGTGTTAATTGATAATAATTGTTTTTGTTATTATTATTATTTGATACAAAATTTAATTAAATTATGTGATAATGGGGATGAGGTGTCACCTTACGGTGACACTTAATCACCAAACATCAACACCTTAATTCATTACATGCAAACCGAGTGTAAGTGTGTATGTGTGTTGTTGCTCTCGGCCGAGAATCGAAGAAGTAACATTCAACAATTTGAATTCGAAATCTTGCATGCTTAAATGGATAACTGAGGATCATATCATCTTAAGGTTAGAATTCTGATTTGTAGTTGTCAATTGATATTTACATTCGGTTTTGAATATATATGAAATCCCGATTGTTCTTGTTGATTTGATGATCTAAGATGTATGCATGCTGGAGATTAATGTTAATATATGATCATTATATGCTTAGAATACTTCTTGGATACTTAGATTACATTACATGTTTGAAAACAGATTGTAAATGATGTCTAGAGTAAGCTGTTCGTAATATGTATGAATGTATCGGTATTGGAGGCTTGAATGTATCGGTTTTGACATGAATCAGTCGGTATTGATGAATACCGATAAACTATTCTCGGTATGGAGGTTGAAAACCGAAAGACTTTATAGAATTGTATGGAATACCGATAAAGATGAACTGTGACCTTAACATATTTTCGGATTTGATGATTATCGGGATTGATATTGTCGGTATTAGACATTTTCTCGGATTATGATAAATGCCCTAACAATTTTATCGGGATTCAAGTTATATCGGTATTATGCCTTTGCTCAGAGTGTACCTTTGCTTGGAATTCTGAATTCTCGGTATTGCCATGTCTCGGTATTACTTTTCTCGGGATGTGCCTTTGCTCGGGATTATATTTTATCGGGATTGTTTATTTTATCGGTATTGTCTACTTTCTCGGTATTGGACAGCTCACTTGGAATCATGATTCAACCGGAATTGACACAAACTATATGAAAAGCCTGTGCTGAATTGGAATTACAAGATGAATTCAGAATTTTGACAATTCTGTATAATATTGAGAATTGAAATTCCTTGACTCTAGGGATGATGAACACATTGAATACTGACCTATGCTAAGGAGAACAGAGTAAATGAACTATGAATGTTCACTAATGAACATTGTTATACATATGTGTTTATATTGTATAATGAAATGTCATGTGTTCTTATAAGTATGATTACTTATTGTTGGAACAGTATTTTGATATGATACTGACTTGTGTTCACTTGATCTCAGGAACTGAGAAGACTCAGTGAGTTAGTCAACTGAGTGTGATCCTACAGTGACTGTGGTGAGTGGACTTATATCTGCGGATATACAGGATATGATATCCTTATTGCGATGATGCTCTTATTTGAACTGTATACATGTTATGATGGAGATAAGCGTGGGGGATGTTCGGCTGGGCTTGGTTTAGGGATATACAGTATTAGCACACGGTTTGATTTGCATTTGTTGTATTCAATGGTGCTAATATTGTTGTCCATGAAACTGGGCCATCGGTAAACCTTGGTTTTGGCCGACCTTGGTTGTAGGTGCTTGCAACACCACCGGTTCTCCTATTTGATGAGCTTTGTGTATTGGGCTTGTTTGCCTTGTATTCTGTTTAGATATTTGTTCCCTCATTTAGCTTTGTGCTAATTCCCCACTAGGTTGTTTTGCAGATACTCCGCGGTGAGTTTTTGAACATGATGTCTGGGAATATGGGCAGGCCAAGAACTCTGATGTCCAAGATTTTGTTTAAGAGCCTCTTTTGTAAATCAACACTGTAGATGTTTTGTACATGAAACAAGATCAAATATTTATATTTATATTTATATTTATTATGTATTTAAAAGTAATTATATGTAATTGCTTCCGCATGCAATATTATATATGTTTGAAAAAGTACAGTGTTACAATAATTGTGAGAATTTTTAAAAATTTCTTCACACTTTTAGGTGTGAACATTTCAGCCATTTCTTCACACTTATAATTGTTGAGTGTTCATGTATACGTATGTATGTGTCATATTATCTTATTAATTAGACAACCCAAATCAACCACTTCACACATACAACATCACATATATAAAATCCAAAAACACAATGGTCAGGTCATTAACAATATATCCTATAAAATCCAAAAGCTGAGTTTTTTTTCCATACAAAACAAAGTGTTTTTTTCTTCTCCAGAATTATTACAAATTCTTGAAACTGCCTGCTACACTCTCATTACTATGAAATACAAAAACACCCCATTGATGGCACTTGAACAAATGGTCCAAAATGTGGTTAAATTGAAGCCTAACGGGTCGTCCCAGCTCGATTGAACTTCATATTACCCAAACCCATCCTGCTCGCTTCTCTATCCGACCCGGATTCACTTTGACCCATATAAGGAATGTAATTATCTTGAAATAGACTTTGGAAAAGACGAAGTTCTCCTCTAAAGTCATTAATTTTTTGCCCCATGTCTTCAATCTCCTTGTTCTGAGATTCAATTTTTTTGTTTTGAAGATCTATCTGCTTTCTTTGAGATTCAACTTGAACCAACAGTGTGGAAACTTGACTTTGATTTGCAAAGTTTCTGCCTCTCATTCGCCTTAAATCGTGACTAAGGTTTGTTACTTGAGACTTTGTTACCCCGGTACCATAGCCACGAGCTCGTCCAGGCTTGTTAGGACCCATTAGATCTATCATAACTTCCCTTTCAATAACCGATCTCTTGTCAAAATTAGTAAGTTCGCTACCAAGCACTAAAATCTTCTTTGAAATCTCTTCATTTGCTCGATCCTAATATATTAAAAGCATTAAAGAATAAAAAGAAATAATTTAATTTCTTTACACAACATAAAGTATAACAAGTTGCATACAAACAAGTTGAAAGAAAGTATAACTTTCATAGTGTTCATATCAAGTTTCCTTTTTATTTTTAAATCATATAGGTACAGTAATAAAACAACCAAAACCAAGAAGGTGATACAATATCTTAAAATTACCTAGCTACATTTGCAGCTAATAGCAGTAAGCAGATCTTAAAATCATGTAATAATGGTAATCATGTAATAATGGTAAGCAGATCTATCTGCAAATGTACATAGATTTCTTAAGTCATATTTGGCTAAGTTTTATAAAGCAAGTAAAGACATCTCTCAAAAAAGCATGTGTTTGCAAAAGTCATTAATTCTAATGAAATTATTATTAATGGTAAATAAGAGTTCATACCATGAAATCTTTTGATGTGTTTTCAACAAAAGAACCATCTTTCGTCAGATGACAAACTTCGAAAACTCAACATCGTTAGCTTCTCTTTGGGTTTTCAATTTCTGTAGATAAACACAAAGACATCAAAAATTGTATCACAACAACAAACGTTAACAGTTAAATTTTCATAACTAAGAACTCACAAACTCATCCTTTTTCCGTGCAAAGCTAATAGCACCGGTCGTGTGAACATGGAGTTGGTCACCTCTCGCCCTCTTCCCCAATTGTGATAATTTCTACATTGTAATCTTAATGTTAGTAAACATATCGATTATGTCACATAGAAAAATAAAAATAATACCTGTGATCTTGATGATCTAAGATTGCTTTTATACAACTCCCACATGTGGTCGGCAACATGAGGAGGTGCATCGACCAAGTCAAGTGACTGCAAAATTTGTTCTTCTGTATACTCTATCTCTTGTACTTCATCAGGACCAATGTTATTAACCTCATTTAGTCTATCCACAACTAACTGAAACACTTTCAATTTCAACCTATGCTTAAGAGCCCTATACTTGTCATCAAAAATCTTAAAAAGAACATTATCAACACATTCTCCTTCAAGTAAAGAAAATTTCCTCTGCCAAAATTATTCAAAAACACAAGAAGTTACCCAGCAGCTTCAAGAGGACATAAGTTTGAAAAAGTGTATTAAAATATAGAAATTTACCCGAAGTTCTCCCATAAGCCTAAAACCACAACAAGTTTTAACTTCTTTCCAATCTCTAGCTTCAAGGGGACATAGGTTAGGTTGTTGTAGAAGAAGAGTCATGAATCTAGTGCATAGCCCCCAGCAGCTTTAATTGGTTGAAAAAATTCATTAACAGGAACCAGAACCTTTTCACCCTCGTTTAGCCTATACACATCTTTTGTTGTCATCTTTTTTTCTGTTCTAACTACATTTCCTTGCTCATCTACGAAAATATTAGGAAGTAGTTAGAATGAACACATATAAACTAACACAATTATTAGCAATCATATATTAATATTTACCTATTATGTCGATCTCGGTAAGCAATCTTAACTCCTTTTCCTCAAGTTGATTATCTTCCTCATCCAAGGTAGGCTCATCCAAGGTAGGCTCAGAAAAATAAAATGAAGAATGATTAGGAGAATTGGGCCCATGTGATGAAAACTCGTGTAAATTAGGCTCAAATGATTTTTTTTAAGGGCTGGGCATGGCTAGATGTTGATGATGAAGTGCTTTGGTGAATCAAAGATGCAAAAGAAGGCCTGTATTGTGTGTTAGAGAAAGGTGGTTTTGATATTGGAGGCTCCATAGTATATTGATTCAAAACATTATTTTGAATATGATTGCTTTTATGTTGTTGCATGCTCTTTTTAGATCCAAACATGTTGGCAACGTTGGTAAATCACACTAGCTTAGAACCTGAAAGTGAACACAAGACGAGTAAACCCATCAAAATAGTCTTATCTGCTTTAAGGTTTTGGAGATCAGTTTTCATTAGCATTCTATTTTCCATCTGTTTTTTCATTATACTAAAAGAAAACTACCAGGGATCAAAGCTGTAGTTTAGATTAAAACTAACCTTTTTATTTGCTTTTCTTTCCTTGGACAAAACCCGCTTCTTTTTCTTCGTATCAGCCACACCCTGTTTTAAGAGAAAAATACAACCAATTGAAAATAACATAAAATCAAAAAGATCATGATTTAAGAATTTATGAGAAAGCTTATACCCATAAAAAGTGTTCTTGCGTACGCACACACATACATACAAAAAAATAAGATTATTATTGATCCTCTATGTCAATTTCTTCCCTATGCCAATTTGGTGCCTCGTTAACATCATCAAGCATTGGAAGATTACAACCCATGCACTCGGTATATACATCATTGTCATCACATGTGTTTATATTGGTCCCCATGTCATATGTATCTCTTGGCTTGGTCATTATTACATGTGACCATTCAACATCTTTCGGATCCTCTATGTAGAACACTTGTCTTGCTTGAGATGAAATTATAAAAGGATCATCTTTCAGTCTTTCACCAATGTGTATTAATGCCCTAGAAAAGTTTACTAGAGGAAACCCATATCTATCTTTCTTTACCCCTTTTGAAGGTCGAATGTCAACCCAGTCACAACGGAAAAGGACAACCTTATATTTGTAGAAGTACTCTAGCTCAATAATGTCGGTAAGCTTTCCATAATAATTCCCTTCTTCAACTTCCACAATGATTCCTGAGTTTTGGGTCCTCCTAGATTCTTCACGCCTTTTTGTAAGAAATCTAAAACCATTTGTGATGAATCCTTTATATAGTTTAGCATAAGTGTTAGGGCCTATAGCAAGGGATAACACTTCTTCATCACATTTGTTCTTCTCTAAGATAGAACCTGACAATATTTAATATATATGTTAGTTTATGTTTCTGGAAGAAGATGGTAATATTATAACTAAATATAACCTGTTGTTGAAGCCACCATTGAAATTCCTCAACCAATAGTTTCTCCCTTGTTTTCAAGTTCATTCTTTCATTCCTAAGGGCTTGTTTTTCACCCAAAAAAAGGCTACAAGAAACAAACCATGATCTTACGATATTATACTTTATAAAGCATTATCTATTATCATATATAAGCATATTCTGAAATAGGTACTTACTCATGAAAAAGTTGAATCTTATGATGGTTTAGCAACACGTAACGGTGTGCTTGAGCTAACGTTTTCTTGTCTAACTCAAAAATTTCAACCTTCCCTACCTTACGACCACCCGAATTGAGCATATACATCTCTTTTTCGGGAATATTATCATCATTCCTGCGATGGCGATTAAACGGAGTCTCTACACCTTCAAAATATCTTGAACAAAACGTTAGGCACTCTTCTTTAATATACCCTTCTGCAATCGAGCCCTCCGGTTGAGCTTTATTGCGCACATATGACTTCAACCGCATCAAGTACCTACTAACCCAAATAAAACTTAGCCTAAAGTGAGATGTACATACATAAAGTTATATAGAGAAAAATATTTTACCTTTTAATTGGATACATCCATCTATAATGAACAGGCCTGCCAAGGTTGGCTTCTGATATCAAGTGGATGGTTAAATGGACCATGATTGTGAAAAAACTTGGAGGAAACAGTTGCTCCAACTCACATAATGTTTGGACGACTTGATGCTCAATTTTCTCTAATTCACTAACATCAAGAACTTTAGCACACAACCCTTTAAAAAAAGAGCAAAAATCACGTACTACTTTAACAACTTTCGATTGAGATTTTGAAGTCATTGAAGCCCTTAAAGCAATCGGCAAAATGTCTTGCATTAGTATATGGCCATCATGACTCTTCAGGTTAAAAATCTTACGATCCTTCAAGCTTACACCTCTTGAAATGTTAGAAGCATACCCATCCGGAACTTTAAGATTTTTTAGTACTTGTAGAAAGTTAGTTTTCTCTATGTTAGACATAGTGTAACATGCCGGGGGTAAGTACAACTTATTGCCAGGACAATCAATAGGGTGAAGGCTGTGCCTTATTCCCATTTCCACAAGATCCTTGCGAGTGTTTTCATTGTCTTTACTTTTCCCATCCAAGTTCATAAGAGTCCCAAGTATATTATCACACACATTCTTTTCTATATGCATCACGTCCAAGTTATGTCTAAGTAAATTATACTCCCAATATGGTAAATAAAAAAAGATGCTCTTTTTTTTCCATAATTGGGACTCGCCATCAATGTTTTCTTCTATAAAATTCGATGTATCCTTAAATACACCGCAATCATCATGCATTTCCTCAATCGTATGAAGTCGACTATCATCCCTTATTCTTTTCTTACATGATTTATTAGACTTCCCATATGTAAAACTGGTACCTCTTAATTGTTCAAGAATATCAGATCCCGTTAATATATTTGGGGGACCCTCTTTCTCAATTGTACCATCAAAATGTTCTTTCTGAAATCGATAATTATGATTTTTCTCAAGCCACCTACGATGTCCCATATAAGAAATTTTTTTTCCATGCTTCAACCAAGTTGAACGAGTAGAATGTGTACAAACCGGGCATTGTACAAACCGGGCATGCAACACGACCCTTTGTACTCCAACCAGATAGGTTAGCGTAGGTTGGAAAATCATTGATAGTCCACAAGAGGGAAGCTTTTAACTTAAATTGTTCTTTAGAAAAAGCATCATAAGCATCAACCCCCTCCCATAACAATTTCAATTCTTCAATCAAAGGTCTCAAATAAACATCTATATCATTGCCAGGACCTTTTCCCCCTTTTTCCCCCTGGAATAATTGCTGAAAGAATAAAAGATTGTTGCTTCATGCATATCCAAGGAGGGAAATTATAGGGAATCAACACGACCGGCCATGTACTATATGTTGTACTCATCGTACGAAATGGATTGAATCCATCGCTCGCAAGACCAAGCCTTACACTACGAGGATCTGAGGCAAATTCAGGATATCGAAGATTAAATGCTTTCCAAGCAAGACCATCTGCCGGGTGCCTTAACTTTCCATCTTTTGTTATATCTATGTCATGCCACCTCATATCCTTTGCTGTTTTGTCTGATATATATAGCCTTTTCAATCTCGGAATTAAGGGGAAGTAACGCAAAACTTTTGCAGGCTTCTTTAACTCAGATGATTTTGAACTTTGACCATGTTCATCACCTAAATCACTTTTATATTGAGAAGCATTGCATATATGACAAGATTGTTGGGCTTCCCTTTCATTCCAATAAAGCATGCAATCATTAGGACATGCATGAATTTTTTGATAACCAAGCCCTAAATCATGAGTTAATTTCTTTGCTTCATAGGCGGATGATGGTAATGATGTCAAATGAGGAAATGCATCTCTTAGAAGCTCTAGCAACATACCAAAAGCTTTGTTATATATTGCACCTAAACACTTAATGTGATATAAGTGTAACGTGAAAGATAAGGTAGAAAACTTGCAACCCGGGTAAAGTTCTTTCTCACAGTCTTCTAACAACTCTTTATACCGAACGTCCTCAACACCATTATTGCTTTTTTGTGTGTTTAGGTTAGCACCACTAGCTTCACCAATATCTCCTTCCATCCTAGACTCTCGTTCTTCTTCATCATTCAAATGCAAAGAATTTGTGCCTAAGGCATCTTGAACGAGACTTCTTATATCATCTTGAGAAGGAAAAGTTTCTAAAACTCTACTAGATTGAGCTAGCGGTGAAGGTGTATAATGCTCTCCATGAAATGTCCATGTCGTGTAAGCCGATAAAAAACCAAAACGCAATATATGGGCATGAACAGTGTTAATATCAAACCATTTGTCGTTACAACACCTATAGCAAGGACATGTAATTCACCCTCTTATAGCTTGAACACGAGCAAACTCAATAAAAGACTTCACTCCATCTTTAAAAGTTGTGCTTGATATTTGAGCTTTGATCCATGTTTTGTCCATTATTTCTACCTACATAACCCTTAGCTTCAAGAGGACATAGGTTACGTTGTTTTAGGAGTAGGGTCATGAAGATAGCTTTAATTGGTTGAAAAAGTTCTCTAACAGATCCAAAAACTATACATGTTTAGAACCTAGTTAACCACACTTACTTATTTTTATTGATTTAATATCACAGTTGATGATGAGTACAACAATTTCAAATTGTTAAAAACCACTTAAACCACACAATTGTTAATCAGGACTATGAAATCATAATGCATAAACTACATAAAGTCTAAGTACCAGAATCACACAAAAATACAAATAGAAAAACATAAGCTAATTATTACGTAGCTAAGAAAATACACAGCTGCGAAAAGTCTTCGCTAAAAACTCTAAACTAGCATATCTTTTTGTATCTCAATGGTTGGAGTACTAAAAATTGGTAACTAATATATCAACGCGCACACACAACACGAGAAATTGGCATTGAAGATGTATAGGAATATTTAGAATAAGCAGTAAGATACATACCATACTAACTTGTCTAAGAATTGTACATCGAGATAAGTATTCAGTAGAAACAATCAACACCGAACAGATGAATCGTTGGAACTGAAAAAAATTTGATTAGGTTAGGGCTCGATAGGAACAAACAAATTTGAGCTCAAGAACAGAGTCGATTCGAGTCACAGTATACCTTTGGAGATCACAACAAAAGAGTCGATTGCATCAGTGAAACGTCTCTTTGATACAGAAACAAGGATCGATTGAATGTTCGCCGAATGAGAGAGGCGGAGCTGCGGAACAGAAGATCCAAGAGAGGCGGAGCTGCGGAACTCGATTTTAGGAGAAGATTTTCGATTTGGTAAAGTGGTCGAATGAGAGAGGCGGAGCTGCGGAAGATTGATTTGGTCGAAATTGTTCGCCGTTCAGTGCAGTTCAAGTCTCGGCAAGGTTTGGGCCAAATCTCCTAATTAAAAAAGAGTGGGTTTTATTTAATATTAATTTAATTTAATTTGATCTTGTTTTTTTCACGGTTATTGGAGGCGTGAACTTCTGTTTAACACATGAAAGCCCAATAATTTCATTAGAGAAGCTAATTGGGAGTAATGTCTGATTGACGTCAAGCTTTAATACGTGAAAGCCCAATAATTTCATTGAAAGCCCAGGTGTCCTTAAATGAAAAAAAAAGCCCAGTTATCCATTCTCACGCTAAAAAGCGTGATGTTTATTTATTTGAAGTCCAATTTATTTACTTGAAAAGCTTGAGGTTTTGCTAAATATCCTCACGCTTTTGTAAGCGTGTGCTTTTTTTACAATATATCCTCACGCTTTATAAGTGTGTGCTTTTTTTTACAATATATCTTCACGCTTTGTAAGCGTGTGCTTTTTTGGTAATTTAATTATTACAAAATTATATAACTAATGACACATTTATAAGTGTGAACACTTTTGTATGCAGTTATACACGTAAGCTTTTTAATTTTTCTCACGTTTATAAAGGTGTAAAAAATTTACACGTTTAAAACTGTGACAACCTTAAAAATAATCTTCGCATTTTCATGTAGCGTGAACAAAAAAGCGTGAAGAATAACAATTTTTGTTGTAGTGTGTGGCTGCCAAACACCCCTGCTGTGTGAGATATTCACACTTATTAAATTACATATTATAAGTCTTAATAATAATAAACATAGTACTAATTAAGATTAAACATTAATGCTAACACAGGAAAACACATGATAATATTAATCACAACATTTATCAGATTACATACGTATTATATAACATGTTAGATTCAATCATATCACAGATGCCTTCTGATCCATTACACACATTTTGACAGCATCTAAACTAAACTGATACAACCAAGGATTTAGCGTATTTTCTAACATGCCAATAATGACATCAACTTCTTCAAGGAGCAGATTTGATATTATTCTCAATCTCGATCTCATCTTCTTAAAACAACTACATACGAAAGTAAATCAATATATTATGTGACACAAAAGATGGCGATTAAGGGTAAATTATGACAGATCTAAATAAACTTACTTCATTACTTGAAGAATTGAAATGATCGATCTTTAGAGAATTAAGGATTCCCTAAATCAGCAACATAAGCATGCCCTTTGCCAATAAATGGCATGTCATTTGTTCCAATGTTTGGAAGTTGGCGTTTTTGAACGATGGTGATTATCTTCTTAGTTTCACCTAGAAGTTGAGCTGCAGATTGGACATTGGCCTCCCTTTTCTCAATTGAACTTGTATGGCACTTCGTTACTATGACTTGTGGTAAGTTGGTGAGACAAGCGGCTATTATGTCAGCGATCATTGCCGTTAATTTATCAAACACTTGCTTTTGGTTGTCCTTGTCATCAATAATATTGTTGTCCTGGTATGAATGCAAGATTGTTTGGGTGATATGATCCATATAGTTGGCACAAATGGACTTGAGTGTAGAATCATCATTCAGGCCTCCGGTATTCGTACTTCCTACCACTGAAGTTATCATATTTTTAGCCGTATCTCTGAACCATTCTATAATCTGTCTTGTTTTATCCACTTGATTAGAAGTAGAAGAACCAGGTTCTTGCAACTCGATTCCTAACCATTTGTGGTGGAAGTTGACTTCTGGCCACAAAATTTCAGCCGCCTTTTTGACACTTGCGTAATCGTCAGTAGCATGGAGGGTTTCTTCCACAAGTGTGACATAATCTAGACCTTCCTCCACACCCTTCAACAAGATATCAACATACCCTTTTTCGATGTTAGGGAGAGAAACGGCAATGGTTGTCAGGGTTACCACAAGTAAGCTCCAGCAATCTTGATTTTCTATAGATGGTATAGATGGAACTTGATCGATGTTGTCAAACTTTAAAACATCTTGAAAACGACTTCTAGAATTGTTTGCAATTAGTGACTCGAGTTCTTTGGGTTGTTTCTTTTCACCCTTTCGGATCAAGTGATTCAAAGTTTTTAAAAGCCCTTCCAGTGTTGTCTCAGCAAGCTCCATCTCATCTTCGAGTTGCAAAACATAGCAGGTAAGATCTCTGTTTTGTTCCAATATCCCAAACTTTCGTCTTGATGAGCTAAACACTGTCTTTATTGACAAGGTCAAACAATGGAAACAGTACCATACACAGATCATAAAGAAAAAGGGAATCACCGCTATCAGCTTGCACACAACCACAACTGTCTTCTGGATCTCTATGCAAAACCTAAAAATTATGTTTGTTGAATAGTAGATGAAAGCCTTGAGTTTGTGGCTACGAAATGAAAATGGCATTCTACTCTGTTTCCATTCACATAACTTCGATGTCCAGTGACTCTCTACTTTAAAGACCTTAATATGGTTCGAAATGATTTTGGTGGACACCTTAAAGCTTAAGGTTGCAAAACATCTACAAAATGGCGCAATCGTACCAACTATGACTCCCATAAATTGTACTATGAGAATCACTAACATTGACCACTTATAATCAGAACCATAGTCCTTTTCCACCATAGCTTCAACAGCCCAATACATGGTAAGAGTGTGTAAGATGGTGACTACAACACATATTACCCCGGAAGCAGTGGTTGTCACCGAGCATGCTGCGATGAATTGAGGGCTGCCACTTCCCGCCATGATCCAGTGGTTGCGCACATGCTGCTGTAGCTTCTCAACGCTTAATAATCCTCCCCCTAATTGGTCCGAAGCTATCTCATGACCTTTTTGGTATTTCGATTCTATAATCTGTTTGGATTTTAGAATCGCTAAAGATGAACATACATGTATTACCAGCAACACCAGTAAAATAGTCACATAAACAGTGGCTATTATGCTATTCCGATCTTTATTACTTTCACTTACACCAAGTGATTCAAGTCTAAGAAGATAATATTGAGAATCCTCCGGAAGTTTCTTCTGAAGTTGAGCCTTTTCATTAATAGATACGACACCCGTGTTTATTTGAATGCAAACATTCACAACCAAAGTGATTAACAGAATACCCAAGGCTGTGATGTTTGTGAGAAGTTCCATGCTGTCCATGGCTGCCAAAGAAGTAAGTAAATTAGCCATCATGGTGCACATAAAAGCGATGCTTCCTAGCTTTGCGGCTTGGTCTACATCACCAGGCATGGAACCACTTAGATCCACGGGTAACTTCATGGCAATAGATATCAGTAAGAGAGAAGTAGCATTGATCTTGAAGTATTTAGAAGGAATCCAGAACTTTCTGTTTCGTAAACCATGTAATAGATCAGCAAGCATTGCCAGGATGCACAACAGAGATGCGAAAGCGATGTACATGCCAATCCATAACATGGGTTTGCTGTATTGGTTTTGCAGATCTGATCGGTATATAGGCAATGCGAAAACCAGCAACGCAGGCATATATTCATTAGGAATATTCAGATCAAGATACTTGAGATAATCTTCTGTTGAGTTATAACCCATAACTGTTCTTGTTTAGGAACTCGAGAAACTGATGACTTGATCAAAGCTGTATCTATGATTGTGGAAGATGATGTGAATAATGAAAAGTTTAAAGTTGATGTGTTGAAAAAGACTGAAATGCATGATATGATAAATAATGATCACCGACCGGGGTAATTAGCGATATAAAAATTAAATTAGTGATAATCAGCATCTATATAATAATTGATCAAATCATCAAAAAGGTTTGCAATAATTCGATTGTAGGGACACTGGAATCATGAATTTGATCTCACTTATGTTCTTTTTTCTATAAATTATATATTATAGATGTGTTATATCTTCTCTCTCTACATATATATATACACACACACATATATATATATATATATATATATATATATATATATATATATATATATATATATATACAAGATCAACCCATGTATTAAAATAAATAGAGAATATAAAAAAAATAGCGAATTTCACATGTTTTCAAATAGAAGGATAAACTAGGTAAAAAAAAGTAAAAAAATATATTATTTTTCTTCGTATTAATCTGGAATACACCTCTATTATGAAAGGTTAGATAAGATCAAGTTAAAGATAGTGAATTTCGTGATTGTCCAATGTGACATGCCAGCCACGTGTTTCATTTTTCTTGGGCCGAGAGCTTTTTATATGGTACATGACATTTACCGAAGATATTCTCTTATATAATATGAAGAAATCTTTTATTAATTAATTAAATTTGTACTTTTGAATTTACTGACAAATTTACAAGTCAAACTTAATAAATAGATGGTTTGAAATAAAATTTCCGGGTCAATTAAACACATAAGGTTACTTGTAAACATCATATGTATAACTCATTAACTTTTCACGCTATTATATATTTTTTTTGAACGGCAAAGATGAACTAGGGGAGTGCTTAAACTAACTTTCACGCTATTATATATACATAACTAATCAAATCAAGTCATAACATACATTACTAACTTTCATATTATTATTTTTTGAGTTAGTTGTTCAAATGGTCCTTTAACTTACAGGTTTCTGTTATTTTCGTCCTTTAACTTTAAAAGTGGTAAGGAGTGTCATTTAACTACCATTTCTATGCAATTTCAGTCCTTTATAATGTTTGCCGTTAATTTGGTCAGTCAAGGGCATTTTAGTCTTTTTACCCTTTTTTAATTTTTAATTACTAAAATCAATAAATTTATTATTTTTAGAAAATAAAAATATCTCACACCCTCTCTCTCTCTCTCTCTAAATATACACAGAGTCTCTCTCTCTCTCTTTCTCTATCTCACTCTCTCTCACACACACACACACACACTCTTCTCCCTCTTCCAAGAATCACCACCCCCACCGTCCACAGACACCACCGCCGCCTTCTGCCAACACCAGCCACTGTCACACACACACATACACTCTCTCTCTCTCATCGCCACCAAAAACATCCAAGCCAACGTTGAAAACCGTAACCGCTTTCACCTCGCCACCACTATACCCTGTCCACCGTTTCTCTTACTCTCCTTTCTCTCTCTATCTCTCTGCCTTTCTCGCACTCCCAACGCACCACAAACACCCAAGCCGACGTTGAAAACCCTAGCCGCCGCCTCACTACCACCGTACCCTGTCCACCGTCTCTCTTAATCTCCTTTCTCTCTCTATCTCTCTGTCTCTCTCGCACTCCCAACAGCACCACAAAAACCCAAGTCACCGTTGAAAACCCTAGCCGCTGCCCACCTCGCCATCACCATCCTCTGTCCACCGTTGCCAGCCTCCGAGCAAGTAGGGTTCTCACTGCCAGGGGCAAGGCTGCCTGTGGCCTCAACCACAAACCAAAACTAAAAAACATCGTTGATTGCTTATTGCATCAAAATGTGAAGAAATTTGGGCCCTGAAGTCAACGATTTTGTTCAGATTTCCCACCGAAGAGCATCGACATCTTTTGTTAATATGGTAGTGTGTTTGTTTTTCTTGTTTATCAGAACACCCACACGATTCTTCTTTTTATTGTTTTTAAGATCTGAAATAAGATTTCTTCGGCAGTCATTTTTTGCGATTTGCTATGTGAATATGTGTGTATGTTTGATGGTCATTGGGGGTGTTGGGACGCAGTGGCAGTGGTGGCAACCGGAGGTGGTGACTGGAGTGGTGACCAAAAACACAGGAGAGAAAACGAAAGAGGTGGTGGTGGTGGTGGTTGAGAGAGAAAGTGTAGGCTTAAAAAAGATTATTAATTAAAATTTTAAAAGATATGGTAAATATATAATAAATATTAATAAGTTTAAATTTAATGAATAAACAATAAAGATAAGGGTAAAACCATCATTTTATCTGATTTTAACAGAGTTGACTAACAGTCAACGTTAGAAAGGACTGAAATGACATAGAAATGACATTTAAAGGATAGTCCTTACCACTTTTAAAGTTAAAGGACGAAAATGGGAGAAACCCTAAGTTAAAGGACCATTTGAACAATTAACTCTTACTTTTTTTTATTTTCATTTCCAATTTTCTTCAAATTTTAAATTATAAATTACAACTAATATTTAGAAAGTAAAAATATAAACTAATAAAAATACATATTATAAAATCCTACAGTTATAAAAAAACACAATGAAAAATACAAACTTGGTTACATATACAAATTCAAAATAAAATTAAGTGTGAAAAGAAACCAGGTTGTTTCTAATATGTTCAACCAGATTGCTTCGAAGATTAAAATTTGGATCACTGTCACGTATATCTCTAACGTTTTGGACTTGCGATGCAAATCTCTCGGCAACCGAAGGTTGTGAGTTAAGGTCGGGAAGACCTTCCAACGTGGCTTATTGTGTACCCTTGATCTTCAGTAATCATGATATGCAACCTTATGTAAGTATACCTAATTCTTCTGTTTTTTAATGGTAAAAGGTTTAGCTGGGTTTTTAACTATTGCCCATCTAGCTTGAAGAACATCTATTGTGCTTTCTTAAATGTCCTTCTCTCGTCATCTTGAGGACACGTAAAACAATCTTTACAAACACATCACATTCCGAATATATACAGTTGGTGACATAATACCCCTTTTTATAAGTCCCTCCATTAACTTCAAGCGGAGTTTAAGGCAGTGTCGTGATGTTTTCGTTGAACAATGGCGCTCCGTTCAAAACATTGGTGTCATGGTTGCAACACCAAAAAAATGCCTGCCAAATCCACAAGTCATACAAAGATTCAGCCTTAAGCATTTGTCGGGTGTTCCTTATCACCTCTTGTATATTGCGCTTTCCACGCATTCCAACAATTTTTTCACACCTAATGCTAATGCATACAATCAAGGCTTCCAAGCATACGAGAAACCCGTGAATCTCAGCATGTTTGGCATATAAATGTTGTATTTTATTGTATGTTTGTTTCCTCAAGTATGTAACACATTTACAAAAGTTGTATAAACAATTGGCTGTAGTTTTTCAACCATATAGTCATCCAAAGCATACAGAGAATTTCTACACGCTGTCATATGGTACGGGTGCACTTTTGAATAATAGTAAAACCAAGCATTCCCAAGGAATCTGTTCTTGAGAGTACTATAACACCCCAAGGTTAGAAATGACTTATAATCATTTATTTATGATTTATAGCGATTATTCAAATTTTATAAATATGAATTCTATGATTTAAATAAAGTTAAGGGGCTAGATATGTCAATTTAATAAAGAAAATTAAGTCAATGGACTTGTTATGACAATATGGTAAAGTTGCATGTATATTTGCTTAGTAATTAGAAAATTGAGTCTTTTTTTTTGTACAATTGAAGAGAGGAGAAATCTGGAAGAACTTTGCACATCCCTTTACATGTTCAATTCAGTAGAAAATTGAAGAATTTATTTGACTTAGGAAAGATTAAGGTATGCATTATGTTCTAGAACATGTAATTAGCCAATTGTTAGCTTAATACAGCCTTGATGATCTTGCATGTGTATGTATTTGGTTTTTATGATGAAATGATGCTATAAAAGAACTAGATAAGTTGTTATTAATGCGTTGGATACACTATTAGAAACATCATAGTCGAATTTGAGGTTTTTATGGCAAGAACACTGTTGTTCGAACAGAGTACACTAGTTGTGTCCGAATGGACAACACAACCCGTGTATCTTGGGGAAACCTGTATAGACACGGCGTGTAGGCCATACACGGTCTGTGTAGAGCCCTAACCTATACCGGTCATGTAAGCGTTTGTATAGGCGTGTAATGTTAAGGTACACGGCCGTGTATAACCTTTGTTAGTTTTAGAATCTTAAGTTTTATATTCTATTGCTTATGTTATTAGGTTAACGCATTGATTAAAAGCGGAAAGGAAGTGTATTGTAACATATCATCAAATATATCACTATGAGTATGCTTATGCCTATTGTGAATGTAGTGTTTGTATGCATACTATATGCTTAAATGATCCATCATGCTATGGGGACGCTTAAACATGGGGAAGCTTATATTGGTGACACTTGCTTGGTACCTTGCATATTTTGGGATCAGTATTCGTTAAGGAAAAGGCTCTAGAGGTTTGCTTAGCAATGATGACTCCCATTTTGTTCAATGCGAATATGTTATTTGGGAAACGATACTAGTTTATGTCAATATGTCTTTTCAAACAATATTTACTCAAGTTTAAGTCTTTCAGATATTAACTTGTTTTTATAATTAAAGTTAAATTATTCATTTTTGAATCGTGTTAAGACAAGTTCCTCATCTATATATATATATATATTAAAGGTACGAAATGTTATTTGAAAAAATGGATATTTACAACTTGGTATCATAGGTGTTATTTGGACTTAAACCAAGGTTTTAAAACTAAAGGAGCCGTCGAGCATACTAAGGATGTATGTATGACATTGCGAGATATATAAATGATTGTAAAGCATGACAGAAGCATAGCTTATGCTAGTATGTGACCATTATTATTATGCATATTAAGAATTTTTTATACTAAAATGTGAAGAGCTATATATGAAATTGATACATATGATGTAATTGATCCTTTAGGGAGCATGATAGAATAGATGGTGATGTGTAAATATTAATTGTTACGTGTTAGAAGATTTAATTCTAAATGCAGTCAATGTTATGTATTAAGGTAGGAAAAGTAGGCTATAATTACGTTTGTGAATCGGGATGTTATTTGGTAAAGTCAAGATTGATTATGTGTAGTGTGTCTAAAATAGTAAACACATGATACATAAGTAGGCTATAGTAAACACATGGTACATATTTGATCTTTATGAAATCAAATGACATCTTGTGGATCAAATTTTGGATAATATGAATTAGAAGAGACAACATGCTAATTGTTTAATGCTTTACTAGTATTAAGAAAAGTAGGAATCCGTATCTATCCGGCTTTATACTAGACTATCAATGTTGGAGTATGGTGGTTATACAAAGGAGTGAGAATGCAATCACATTAATAGCTAAACTAGTAGGTTCTAAAATGTTAAGAATATTAGTAATATTAATGTCTTTATACCCTTTATCACTAGAACAATACCTACTCCTATAGAAAGACCTCAGATTGTAAAGGAAGAAGTATATGAAGAAGTGACAACCGACAACCGAATCTCTCAAGTTAGCCAACGAAAACTTTAGTAAATGTCCTAATAAGTTATATTGAACTAAAATAATACAAATATGATAGAAAAAGTAAGATTGATTATAGAAATTCGGCTAATGTGCTTAGATTCCTTAAAAACCCGTAAAACCGTTACACGTCTTATAAAACGGCAAAACAATATAACTTGTATTAAATTGTATAAAAAACAATTAGAAAATATATAAGTACATATGATTATATGTAAAAAATATTAATTTTATAAAAACTAATAAACTAGAATTTAATGTGAATAAAGTAGGAGATTTATGAATCAAACAATTTACCTTTTTGCAACAACTAACCAATATACATTTATACATAACAAATTAACATATTTTAACAAAACAAATAAAATTAAAATGAGTTATATTACATCGCAAACCGCCGCCTCCCCTCACCCCAGTCACATCTCTCTCTCATTTGCTTCAAAACCCACAAAAACTCTCTCATTTTGCACATACATCTCTCTCTCTCTCTCTCTCTTTTACTCAAAATTCTCTCAAACTCTCTCTACCTTTTTCTCTCTAAATTCCATCCAAAAATCCAGCCAAGAACACACCAAAAATTAAGATTATTGAGGATAAACCAAAGGCAAATCATCACTCAAGTGATAGCAAGTCAATCTCCTAACTAGAAATCTTGATTTCATGTTTTTCTTTTGTTTTTCTTACTTCTATCTTCACTTCCTTGAGTATTTTTGAAAGTATGATACATGCATGTGTATCATCTACCTATATTACTCGTCTTTGACATGAATTTGTCCGAAGATGATAATCCATAGTTTTTACCATAAAAAATCAAGAAAGTGGATGATCTAAGTACATGCATGTGGGTTTTTCTCCCACCAAATGAAGTTTTAAGCACATGAATGTGTATATAATAAGTAATGAAGTGATTTATGAACCTTTAAAACACCTTATGTAATGATAAATTAGTGATAAATTCGGATGGATGAGCTTAAAAATAACATGAAATGACATATATCTACATTTAAAAACCCTAAAATGCTAAAAATAGAATTTGGCGATTTTTATAACGCAACTTCATTTGGTCATAACTTGAAAAATATAAGCTCAAATGACGTGATTCTTCTTCTAGAGGTTGTATTTATGTCTTAACTTTCAAACCCATATAAAATCACCAAAATATTCGACCACTTGACCTTTCAACCATTCAAAATTTGATGCATGTGCATTCTGTTACCTGACAAGAACAAAATCCTACTTTCACAAGTCATATATGTTAGATTATGTGCAGAGATAATTAATGGGCACATTGTATCCAATGTTATAAGAGACTAAAGGGTCACACTGCTACACACCCAAATTAGAACAGTTGGATTTTACCATAAATCTGTGTGGAAATAATTAATCAGGTTGGATTAATTATTAAAGAGAAAAGTAAATAATTAATCAGTAGAATTAATTATTGAAAAGAGAGAAATAAATAATTAATCAGTTTGTATTAATTATTAATAGAAAATAAATAATAAATAGTTATTTGTTATTTAAGGAGAAATTAAATATTAAGTTTTAATATTTAACGGACCAGATAATTAATAGTTAATTAATTAACTAGTAAAGTCCAGTGGGTTAAAGTGCAAGAGATGAAAGTTTAATTAAAACTAGTGGGCTTTTAATTAAATGGGCTTGGGTCCTTTTAAAGTCTATATATATTCTTAAGCCTTAAGGATTAGAATAACTTAACAAAAGATTAAACCTAGCCACCACACATCTCTCTCTCGATCTCGCCTCTCTCTCTCGTCGACACTCTCTCCTCTCTCGGCTCTCTCTTTTCTCGTCGAACACAAACCGAGAACACAAGATGTGTTTCGGTTTTGGTGGTTTACGAAGATCACACACACAATCAAGCTTGAAGCTTTGAGGATTGGTGATTCCAGGAGCGGTCTAGCAGCCAGTTCGTTAGGAGGTGCAGTAGTGGTGGACTGTCTTTAGCAATCCCAAGTTTGATCAGGTATATTTTCTTGTAACCTTATATGTGGATTGTTTGTTCATTAGAAGCTATATTGATCATTAGTTTTAAAGATCCTAACCCTTTTTGGGGTTTAGAGGGTTGTGTTCAATCCAGTTCTGCTTTTAGGATTGAACCAGTAGAATCAAACTCAGGTTTGACCAGTTTGTGTCATTGGGTGGTTTGGTCAGATCTATAACCCTTCAATATCTCACTAGAAAATGCATAAAAAATAATGAATCTTCTTCTGAAATTTAATTTAATGAGTTATATTTCAATAAACGCTAGTCCGACTCAATTTCATATAGTCAACCATGCAAAACAAGATTGATGTGCAAAAAAAGGTTTCCTGTCAAAAAGTGTATTTGATCTTAAAAACCCCATAACTCACTCATAACAAATCTAAAAATCATGATTCTTGTTTTGACTGATAGATATACGAAATAATGAAAAATCCCAGTTTGAAATACGCAAAAATGAGTATTTATTAATTTGCAATGTAGGAAATAAGAATGGTGTGCAAACTGCTTCATGATAAGGGACACTTGACAATACAAAATTGGAATAAAATACTTAGACACCTCCAAAAATTCTGATTTTTATTTAAAAATGTACCTAAAACAATAAGTAACATTATATAAAAATTTGGTAAATTAAATAAATCATGAAGAAGTTGATATATTACCTTAAAGTGAACTCTAAAATTTTAGACATAAAACTGAAATTCAAGTGTGACTTAAGGTTGAATAAATAGATAAATAAATTTTGAGGTACATTAATTAAATACATGACAAACTAACAAAATCTCGTAAATTTAAGAATAAGTATAATGATATTATTATAAGTGATCAAAAATTAATATAAACTCATTAACTTATAAAGTATAAAAGTTACAACCCGGTAAAATTCATTATGTATATGTAACAACCCAAACCCCGTAGCACGAAATTGTCTGCTTTGCCACAATGGCTCACGGTTTTGTTTCTGGTGTGGAACTCTCCACCCAAAAGGCCTCATGCTAGGAGAGGTATCCACACCCTTATAAGGCATGCTTCGTTCCCCTCTCCAACCAATGTGGGATGCATGTTACAATCATCCCCCCTTCGGACACAACGTCCTCATTGTGCACATCAGTCCGGGGCCTGGCTCTGATACCATTGTAACAGCCCAAACCCCGTAGCATTGTAACATTCGTCCCACATCGGTTGGAGAGGGGAACGAAACATGCCTTATAAAGGGTGTGGATACCTCTCCTAGCGTGAGGCCTTTTTGGGTGGAGTGTTCCACACCAGAAACAAAACCGTGAGCCAGTGGGGCAAAGCGAACAATTTAGCGAACTGAGATCAAGTGTAGACAAAGGACGGCTTGGTGTGGAGCCTTTCTAGTGATCGTGATTTATCTTGTGTTACTTTCGCGTATTCGTTTCGTGTTTACTTAGTAGAGTTATATACGGAGTGGTTTAGGAATATACCAACAACAGCAAAGGCGTGGGTTCAAACCTTATATTTGATTTAGTCCGGTAGGCACCATATTAACGGCAGGTGCCAGCCCGGGGTTGTTACAAAAAAAGTGCACTTTTTTGTAACAAACCTGGGCTGGCGCCTGCCGTTAATATGGTGCCTACCAGTCACCGGAGTGTTAGGTCTGCAGCCCAATACACAGATCAATTGGTGATAGCACTCAGGAAGAGTGGTATAAAAGTTCATGGGTTCGAACCATGGCAACAACCCGCTTTATGATAAATTATCATAAAGGGCTATGGGTTGGGGTGTATTGGGCTGTAGACCTAACACTCCGGTGACTGGTAGGCACCGATCAATGGCAGGCGCCGGCGGAGTCCGGTAGGCACCATATTAACGGCAGGTGCCAACCCGGGGTTGTTACAATAGAGATATGGTATTCGAAAAATAGTTTCTATTACGTAGCATCCATTTCATGTATTTCTCTTTTCTTTCCATCAACTTTTTTCTTAATTTTCAAAATAAATTATTAAAGAAAAAAAACCCTTTCATTTTATCTTTTGTTGGTGGGAATGTGTAACTACATATGAGTGTGTAAAGTAAAAGAGAGATAAATCAAGATTATTCTAGAGGTATGATAGTAATTTCATATTTCTGTATATAGAGTATAGATATACAAGGAAAACTGAGTTCTCTAACTAACATACATAATTAGAGAGGCTTTTCACATCTTATTACAAAGTAAAAAACTGTGTAAGGCTGTATTCATGGATTTTGCTATTGTTTCCCAATTGATTTGCAGCCTAGGTCTAATATTTTTGATCCAATGTGGTGCTAAGGGCAACTCTCTGAAGTGTGAATTATAATTATGAAACAATATATATCTTTTGAAATGTTAAAAACCTTACATAATTCTTCATAATTTAACTATTAAAATTTTTAAACGGTAAACACACAGATCTAATAAACTAAATCCTAAATCTACTCCATCGTACATAGCGGGATATAAAACCACAACCTTTTGAAGGAGACACTACACAACATCAGATACCATTAGGCTACAAGTCCTTTAGTGGCCATATATTCGTGTCTATTGACTTGTGACATTGTTTTGTTCAAAAAGAGGCAAAGGGAGGAAATTTCGCATTCATGACTAAGGGAGTAATACAACTTAGGAAATGAAAGCAACCACACCAATTAATTAATTATACACTTATGTGGTGTTTGGTTGGATGGATTGTTTTTTTGAAGGAATTAGATTGTAGGAAGGAATTGGATTTTGAAGGATTTGGATTTGAAATCTAAATCTTTGCTCATTGTGTTTTGTTACCAATACCTAAGGAATTGGAAATTAGACTTGTTTGCCCACCACCATTCGAATTCCATCACTGTCGCCGCCGACCACAACCACCCGCCACCACCTCTCCACCACAACCAACCGCCACCGTTACCCCCATTCGAAGCTCCACCCCCGCCGCCAGCCATCACCAACCGTAGGGGTAGGGGTAGGGTAAGATAGGGTAGGGTGAGGTGGGGTAGGTAGGGGTTGGGTGAGGGTGGGGTAGGGTAGGTGTAGGGTGGGATAGGTAGGAGTTGGGTGGGGTGGGGTAGGGTAGGGGTCGGGTATGGGTAGGGTAGGGGTAGGGTGTGGGTAGGGTAGGGTAGGGTAGATTGGGTAGGGGTAGGGGTTGGTGGGGTATGGGTAGGGTGTAGGGTGGGGGTGGGGTAGGTTAAGGGTGAGGTTGGGGTAGGGTGGGGTAGTGGTAAGATGGGTAGGGTGGGTGGCTGGGGTTGGGTGAGTTGGGGTGGGGTAGCGGTAGGGGTAGGGGTAGGGGTACGGTAGGGGTAGGGTATGGGGAGGGGAGGGTAGGGTAGGGTGGGGTGGGGGTGAGGTGGGTGTAGCTGGTGTATGGGTGGGGTGGAAGGAATCTATCTATATCTATACTAAAACAATAACTATTGAATCTTATGTGGATTGTTAATTGATCTCAAAATTTTAAATTAAGCTTAATTAGACATGGTAGAAAAATGATAATGATATGGCATTCCATTATAAAAATGATGAGACCCGCCGATTACATGAAATGAAGAAACGACGCCTAAAATCATGTTCACCATGTCTTCGCCGGTTACAAGAAATGACGCCTAAGATCTCCATCCTTTCGATCTCTCTCATTCTCATACTCGATTCCTCAAAGAAACCCTAAAATCATCCACACCATGTCTACCATGATCGACCAGAGGTGTTCTGCGTACTGAATCACGAGTCTCCAAACAAATCGAGGATTTTTCAAGGTCTGGAAACGACGGTAGTTAAAATGCGGCAAGGCGGTGGTGGTTTGAAGGCGGTCGGTCTCTGATAATCAGGGCCGGCCCTGGGCATGGGCCATAGGGGCAGCCGCCCAGGGCCCACCAATTTTAAGGGCCCACTAGCCATACGTAGCCTATGTGTGTGTATATTTATGTTGTAAGCCCAGAAAAAAATGTTAAGCCCACTTCTAGCAGCACAACACTCTAAACAAAACAAATCAACAGATACGGAGGCCCCTTTTTAAAGTTTTGATTATATAAATTATACTTTATGTAGAAAAAAAGTATAGTTTAGAGGCCTTTTTTTAAGTTTCCGCCCAGGGCTCATAAAATAGTTAAAATAGTTAGACCGGCCCTGCTGATAATGGCGTTGGTTTCAAGGAAGCAACGTCGGTGGTGGTCTGAAATTGAACACCCAGGGTAGGGTTTTTCAAAATCAACGGGTCCAGAAATGATGAAATAGAAATCAATTCCAGAGATGAAGAACCTTCTTCAGTTCTAATCTTTTCAAGAAAATGGCAACACAAGCTTTGGTCTCCTCATCATCACTTACCTCCTCAGTTGAGTCTGTTAAGGTACAATGTTAGATACATATACAATGTATGTATGTATGAGTGTCATCGTTAATGACTTGATGGCTAATTGGCTAATTTGGTTTCTGAAAGTAAATTTAAATAATTTAAAATGGGATTTGACTGTTATGATTTTGACTGTTTTTATCATCAAAAAGATTGCAATGCGAAGATTTACGGAAAAATTAGTCAACTTGATGAAGTCAGAGGAACTATTTGAAGCTCAAGTAGGTCCAATTATCATGTCCCAGGTTTTGACCTTGGCTTATATGACTTAAATTCTTTAGATTTACCTTTTGATATCCGTATGAATCTTGGTTGTTGTGTTTTCAGATTGAAAACGAGTACGGGCCAGTAGAATGGGATGTCGGTGCCCCGGGAAAAGCTTATACTAAATGGGCTGCACAAATGGCTGATGGTCTAAAAAATGTTGTCCCTTGGATCATGTGCAAACAAGAGGATGCCCCAAATCTTGAATCATAGCAGGATCTCCGAATTTCGAAAACCATGTTCAAGGGGAGAATTCAAAGACACTTCCGTCCGATTTCAGCCATGAAGCTACAGCTGTGCCAGTAATTAAGCGTTTAACTGAACTTCTCCGTTTCATTCGGTAAGTAAACTTATTATGTTTTAGGTTATACCTATACGAGTCTATGATGTTGTTTTTAGAAACAATTCTGTTTTGTCATTCACTGAAACCTCACCTTATGCATACACCAAATGGGAAAAGGACAGACACTATAGAACTAGTAAGCATTTTTATTAAAATTTCGTATAGGATTTGATTAACTGTTTGTTTTACTTCAAAAGTGACAAATAAAACCGAACCTTATGGAACCCAAACTGATGACGAGCAAATGATTGGTCTTAACTTGAAGCTTTCTAAGAAATAGGAAATCTGTGAATAGTTAAAAGCACCCAGGGATATAGGAAAATGATCACACTTTATTTATAAAACTTCATCTGAAGAAATTCAGTTAAATTTCTATAAATTTAAAAATAAATTCGTTTTAGCATGTTACCTGTTCCCAAGATGTTGGGGCTGTTAGAATGATGAATGGGTAGTTACTATTAGAAAATGGGATTGCAAGCTATGCAAATTGGATAAACAATCAAATGGATTGTTGTTCTGAGTTACTGTTCACGTGGGCTATCATGAATATGAAAATGAGGTGTGATATTGGTAATTACTGTTGTTGGAAATTATTTGGTGATTAAAAATGGGTGCTTGGAAGTGACTTTAATGTGATCTATGTGGATATGTCCTGATTTATGTGGATATGGAATCAGCATGCGGTTTAAGTTAAAGTCCAATATTTGGGATTGTTGTTGTTACTGTTCACTTGAAATCAAAGAATTCATGAATCACAAGTGTAATTTACATGTTGGATTAGGTGTTGGACATTTCTGTGCAAAATACATAAATGGGTCCTAAGTGTTTAAAATGAAAGAGTTGCTGGTTCATGAATTGCAAATTGGTTCTAAAAACCACTCAGTTTTACAGTTTATGCAGCCTTACGTGAACAGTAATTGGCAGATTGATTTTAAAAAGCATTTTGATTACTGCAAAAGCAATTGGTACAATCTGTGTTACTTGAGTTTGAATTTATGGGGCTATAGAGTTATACTAATGGGAAAAGGAGTTTTTAACATGTTTGAATACCCACAAATGTTAGCCTTCGGGTGACTTTTAACATGTGTGACCATTTGACCCGTCAACTTTTTACCTAAGTTGTGTGCTTTGAACCATTCAACCGCGTTAATAGCACAACTAAAATCAACCGTTTATTTGGCAATGTCTCGGACTTTAGAAAGTGAAACGTGAAATCAAGGTATTTAATTAATCACTATACAGTTATGTGTCTATGCCTGGAATCGAGGTCTATTTTTTGTTAATAAACACTTTAACTCTTAACTTTTTTCCTAGTATTTCAAGAGATCGGTTGTCTCATGGGTAAGGCATTGATCTTCGCTACCATCACAACCAAATTTCATAAAAAGGGTGGCTACTTCTTCTATTTGAGAGCTTGTATAGCTGTACATTGTATATATATCCTATTATTTTCTCTTTTAGGTGGCAAGTAATTTGACATTATTCAGTTACTTTGTCCGATTCATAATACGTTTTAGTATAAGTGTTTTAATCTAAAAAGGGGGTTATGATTGCTTATTTTAAGCTTGAATACATAAACTACTTTTGGGTTTTTTAAGCTTATTTAAATAAACGAATAATTTTGTAAACCTATATGTTAACATTCGATTAGCATTTTGTTACTAAAAAATAGAAATATAAAATCATAGTCGAAGATCTTACATGTTGGCCCGTGGACAATCTTGTTGAAATGACAGGGATATAATAGAAAGAATGTTTAGAAAGAAATTAATATAATTCTGTATAATTGACCATGCCCAACTAATTTCCTATGTTTAACTTAAAATTTTCTCAACTATCGTGTAAAACTACTGATGTTGGAGTTAGGTACTTAGGTATATATGACCTTAAAATTTCCTATATAATTGACCATGCCCAACTTTTTTCCTATGTTTAATCTAAAATTTTCTCAACTATCGTCTAAAACTACTGATGTTGGAGTTAGGTACATAGGTATATATGACCTTAAAGTCAACGCTCTTTGGTTTCAGTTTTACTACTGATTCAAGTTATAAAGATTTATCTGATTTGTCTGTATATGCAGCACACATAAGTTTTATAGCCTTGATGGGGTACTCTCACCTGAACTAGCCAGGCTTCCTTATCTCCGGTCTTTGCAAGTCTTCTTTAAGCACACGCGAATACTTTCTTAATCTAGATTTAGTAAAAATATTCTGTTCTATTTGCAGTAATGTTGCTTACAATTACTTAAGTGGCACAATACCACCTGAATGGGGTTCAACACAGTTACAAGACATGTGAAATCTCTTTTCTACCCATTCGTCTTATAAAAGTTTCTGTGTAAGAACTTCACTTGTAAACTTTTTAAGCATATCTTTCTGTATGCAGCTCTCTTCTTGGAAATCGTATAACCGGAGGAATCCCAAGGGAGCTAGGCAATATCACCACCCTCACCGAACTGTAAGTTGTATTACACCCTCCTTTTCTTTTCTGGTCACTTTGATTTTTTTTTTAGTTTTGTTGGTTTGCAAACATCAAAACCCTGTAGAGAAAGTAAGTAAACTTGTGGTATAATTTACACAATCAACTAACTCAGAAAGAAAAATAGATAAATGAAGTAGCTTGAGTTTTATTTTCAGGTTAAGTTGAATAACATCGATAGGTTCAACTTCAGAATGCAGTCAATGCATAGACTTTATGACCAAAAAAATGATATATTTGATCATTAATAGATTTATGCTAACATGTAATTTGTGTACTTTAATCACAATTGACACGTAAATGTTGAAGAAAATTTAATGTGATTTGATCTATGAAGTTATGTTGTTATCAAAAAAAGATAAAAATACAGGATGTTTGAAATTATACCAACTTACCTCGCATTTATATTATTAGTTTGTAACCTTTGACTCACTGGGGGATCCATGTGGGCAGGGGGTGTTTTTGGAAAAAGCCAGAACCAAAATTGTATATAAGTTTTAAGTTTCAAATAGAACATATGACTTGCCAAAAAATATTACATAAAATAGCTTAGAACAGGTAGCTCAAACTACAGAAGAAGAATTAAACCAAACAAGCAGGTCACATATGAACTCTCATTGTTAATCGTCACCAAAAGTTGTCTTCCTTCTGGTACCAGGTGTAGCCCCCTGATCGTTAGACGCAACAAGGATTATTATGCTTCGTTTATGTAATACGGCATCAGGACATTGATTTTTTTTTTGTTTATTCTGTTTCTTGGTTGATTGCTAGCCCCAATTCTGGAAGTTAAACTATTGAGATTTGAGTCATTTATTAAACTATTGAGATTTTGTTTATTCTGTTTCTTGGTTGATTGCCAGCCCCTATGCTGCTGATTTTTCTAAGTAGAAATTTTTATGTAATTGGTGCAGTAAGCTTATTAATGTGGCAGTCCCTGGGACAATTGATGAAAGAGCCATTAATACTAAGACAGTCCTTAATCCATGGGAGAGAAATGAGAATCACACCCTATGCCTTAACTCTGCAAAGGTGATAGGATGCACTGTCGCTAACATAGGAACGCAAGACTTCATTGAAGGAAGGGTGAGTATGCTCATTCGATATTTTGGTTCATGAGGATATACAAGTAAATATCTTGTAAGAAAATCACTGATTTGCTGCATTGTTGCTGTGTACATTCATAGTTCCATAGATTCTTCAACATTGCTTCTATGATGGTCTCAATAAATCTAGAAACCACACTATTAGTTCAAGACATCAAATAAAAACATTGGAAGTTCTGGGACTACTGATATGTGTTAGCATTGCCCATTTTCAAGTTGATTCAAATTTGATGCTCCATGCCATCTAATGTACAGCCATTTGAACGGTTCCTTATAATATTTTGTGATTATTTATATCGCGTGCAATTAATTACGTCTTGGCTGTACATATGTGATGAACTCCTTTGTACTCCTTCAACTTTTCTATATTCAAAAACATATTTTCATGCTCTTTCATAGTGTCTGACTGTCTGGTTTCTGTCTGACCAATCAGCCAACTTGGTTTGCTACGTGACTATCATCTAGAACTTAATAGATTGGTTTGCTACATGGTCCAATCACTAATTTTTGCGTTCTCTATTTTGTCCATAGTATGTCATTGCATCGAGGTCGTTGCTCCTGCAATCTTCTACAGTTAACTTGACCAAACTAGCCAACAAATTTCTTTTGGTATATTAAGAACTATATTTTCTTTTGTTTCAGAGGCATCTTGTGCTTGGAGTGATATCACAAATAATAAAGGTAAGTTCATTTCATGACTGAACTTAGACCATCCGAATCATATATTTAATCCGGGAGACACTGATTACAAGTCTACAACTGGATACACTATAGAAATAACGATATCTAGATACATTTTTTTTTCATATATTGCTAAATCACTGTCGTGTATCCTCCTTCAGATACAATTACTGGTAGACCTTGATTTAAAGAAAACGCCTCAGTTGGTAGATTTGGTTGGTGATAATCAGGTATTCATTCATTTAAGGAAGCGTTGCTTTCATGTTGAAAAAGAGGTCAAAATTACGCAATGGATGGATACTGTGCCTAATATCTTCTTATTCCTTAATTTAGAACCAATCAGGATGTTGAGGAGCTTATGAGTTTACCACCAGAGAGGATTTTGCTTCGGTGGATGAATTTTCATCTAAAGAAGACAGAATACAGGAAAACAGTGACAAATTCCTCATCTGAAATGAAGTTATCTTGAGTTTCTAAAAACAATCTAAAAGGTTAATTTAAATCGCATAGAAAACCAAAAAGCTTGTGTTGCCTTGTGATAGCAGTCACTAAAAACATATCCATATATCACAAAACATATTCATAAACAATCATGTTATAGACAATCGTGTTAGTAAAAACACATATCATAAAGGAGGCTCAGGTACATGATCTTCTTTTTGAACATTATACATGTGCCACATGCAAATGATATTTTTGTATAATCATAATTTATAACAATTATCCATAGAAAGTTTTTATATTCTTTTTGCCCTTTTTCATATGAATGTGTTTATATGAATTGTGTTTTATCTCCAAAATCACTCAATTGAAGTTACAAGATTCAGAAGATGATAGATTTACACTTGAGGGCTGAATTTGATGATTGTGACATAGGAAATGGGATACATCCTGAAATTAAAGAGTAAATCTACATGTATGCGTTTTGCATCCTGGATTCTATATATTTCTTTTACTTGTATATCGTATATCATAAGACAATAATTGACAATATATTTCTTGTACTTGTATATCATATATCTGAAGACAAAAAATTGGCAGGGTTAACTTTAATTTGTCAATTATCTTCTTTTTTTGGGAGGACAATAAATTGTTGTCCTCTAACATATCATGACTTTTTTGCATCATCTAAACTTTGTTGTTAAGGTGTTCCTCTCTCCGAGGTTAAGGGTTCAAATCCCGTCATGGACATGGATTTATTATGATATATCTCAAAATGTTCCATTTTTATTGAGAATTTGAGGTTTAAATTTTTTGCTAATATGTAAATACTGTTTTTTAGTAGTGTATAATTTGATCTTGCCGATTGTAGAGAAAATCATATGATTCAAGTTCTTCAGAGCTGAAAGCAGTATTCCTTTACAAATGCATTTTTGGGTCCTAATTAACATATCATGTACAGCTACACAATGCCCACATTCTTATGTGTTTATTCTCCCAAATTTGTGATAGAACTTTATTGGTATGGTGTGTAATTTATAGATAGTTTACCAATGGAAATGAATACATGAGTGTTATATTAGGTCCAAGAAACTAAGCCATGATATTTGAGACTTTGTTGAAGTAATAAGTGTAACACCCCAAAATGGGGCCTAGTTGTAAACTATTGTAACTGTAGCTTGAATAGTTGTACGTTGACATTAACTGGTGTTTTGTTGTTAACTGTAGTATACATGTTGTTAAATGGTGTATTATATGTTAATTGGTGTTTTAAACGTGAATTGGTGCTAATTGGTGTTAAATGGTGTTAACTGGTGTTAAATGTGGATAAAATGTGGTATTATGAAAAGTGTCATAAGTTGACTAAGTAGATAAATAGTTGAACGGTTTTAGATAATGGTTCCAAAAAATATCTCCGTTAGTCGAAACGGATAACCTTAAGTTGTGTTTTAAGTTGAATAGGAGAACAAAATACCCGCGTGGGGTATTAGACCATAAGTCGGCCTACTGTTTCTTTCTTATCCCCTGGATAAGCTAAAAACACACACAACACATACTTGCATACGTACAAACCAAAACCCACATAAACCCTTGTTGATTTGAAGAAGAGAACCAAGTTAGATCAAGTTTAGAGGCTGGATTCGATTGTAGATCAATTCCTGTAGATTGTATTCATCATCTTTGTAAGTCTTTCTTGTCTAAACCTAGTTCATGAGTCAAGTGAAGAAAAGGGTCCATTTTGGTGGATTCAAATGTGTTGTTGTGTTGATTTTATGTCAAATATATGTTACAAAGATCATATATATGTTAGAAATGTTGTATAAACACTTGGATACGGATTAAAGTTGATTTTGAGTCAAAAACGGGTGTGATCAGTTGCTGTGATCGAACAGAGCAAGAACACACTGTAAATGTTGTTCCTACGGGCGTAGTAGAATGTTGCTACGGCCGTAGGCTGTTGTACTGCGGTCGTAGGTAATGGTTGCTACGGCCGTAGGATTGAGTTTAAGAGGATTACCACCTACGGGTGATGGAAACATGACTACAGGCGTGGGTACATAACCTACGGCCGTAGTTACCCAAAGGATACCTACTACTGGCGTAGGATATGGTTACTACGGCCGTAGGTCATGGTCCTTGGGAAAGAACTTCTACGGGCGTAGTATTTATCTACTACGGCCGTAGGGTGTGTTGGTAAGATGTCCTGCGGGCGTAGGAACATGTTCCTACGGCCGTAGGTAGCTGTCAGAAGCCATGTTGACCTTTTTGTTGAGACAGCTGTTAGTGCAGTCTAGTATCCACGGAGACTGGCTAAAATTTGGTGGTTGTCGAGGCCAACAAACAAATAACCCAATATTCTAACACAAATAATAGTGTAAGTGGTAAAGGGATCGTATCCACGGAGACTGGCTCAATTCAATTTTCTATGCAATCCAAAAGTTAAGATGGTTTTAGTAACAACAATAAAGAAAAATAAGGAGATTTGATTAATTAAACTAAATATGACAAGTAAATAAAAGTTGCAATTAAACAAGATGGTTTAAATCAATGAGATGTGAATTGGTCAACATTGGTTTCATCACATGAACAACTAGCTAGGTTTATCATCAAGGAATATGGTGCAATACTTGAACTTTAATTTAATTTGGCTATAGCAATTTAAAAGCTTAAATCACCTAGACTCTTCTTAATTAGTATGGAGGTTGAAGAAGCTCCTAACACACCTTCTTAGTCAAAGTCATGAACCAAACAAAGCATCTAATTCACAAAAATCAACTAGCATTACAATCTAAGAATCACCAAATCCAAGAGGAGTCAAAACCTTACACTACCATGTTGGAGAATACATTTCCATGGTTTGAGAGATGCATAAACATTCATGAAACCACTTGTTATTTGTTGTTTTGAAGATCTATTACGTAATCAAGAAAACAACTAACAATAAATCACTCAAATACTTGCATTCATGACATACAAACATAAGAATGAAACAAGAATTAAACTAGGAATCATATTCATAAATATCAAGAACAAGTTCATAAATCCCTTCAAAACCCTAACTAAATGTTCAAGGAATCACCAATGTCAACCAAGATGGAGTTTAGCTACACATAACTAAAGCAAAATGGAAGTGTAAAATTGTACCAAACATTAACAAAGAAGAACAAGATGGAAGAAATCTTGAAGAAAGCTTCAAAATCCTTCAAAAATGGCCTCCTCCTTGCTTCTTGTCGTGGCCCCTGTTTTCCGTCTAGAATGGGCTGTATTTTATGCCCTAATCCCCTATAAAATGGCAGTCCCAAAGCAAAATGACGAAAATGGCCCTCGAGGGTTCACGCGGACGCGCAGAAGCTCACGCGGCCGCGTGAACGAGTCTGGCAGATTTTAAAAGGCCCATATATAAAGCCCAAATGTCATTCTCTTGAGCCCAAGCTTGTAATTTTCCATCCCTTCTTGATCCAAAAGTATAAAGCCCACATGTTTTAAAGTCCAAATTCTCCCAATTGATACCCGCGTAGCATTCGCTCCGCCATAATGCAAAACACCTAAAATGCCAAAATAAACTACTAAAATAAGTAAATAAAATAACCTATCAAATCACACCAAGCTTAAACCTTTCCTTGTCCTCAAGGAAAACAAGAAAGATAATAAGTCGGGAATGATCAAAACACAAGAGAGAAAAAGAATGAGCACCCTAAGTAGAAAACCAAGATATTCCAACATAATTAAAAGTAGGTAACTTGAACTCTATGCATATCACATCATGTCCATTTTCAAAACTAAAGATCACAATTAGGAACAACCACATGTTAGGCAATATCACGAAAGCGGTAGAAATAAAGCATAAGCATGACCTATACATTTTACAGCTAAGCACGACAAACATGGCACAATCCAAAGGGCGGACTCACAATTACACAAACGCTCGTGTATGCACTCTTATCACAAAAGGTGTGTGATTTCCTCACATTAGGCTTGCTCTCGTTTTATGGTGAGGTGCGCTCAGGCATCGGTATAAGAATGGCTAAGGCTAATTTGACTTTGCAACAAAACTCTCAAAGACAAAACCTTGCATAAGGGTACTAAACGCAAAGAAGACACGAAAAAGACACAAAAAATACCACTCGAGCAATACTAAATATGGACTAACAAGGCTATTTATTGACATCCAACGCGTGACAGGAGAAGAGACAAAAGTGTCCACATATATGAAACGGTCACACGACTAAGCAAAAACAAGGACTTATGCACATTTACTCGTGCAAGTCTATAAAAAGATAATATAACCAAACGATTGTTTATTTCTATTTTTGTGTTGTTCTATAACAACTTTTCTATAAAACAACTCATAATAACTAAGGTAATATTCTGTTCTTTTCCTTTTTTTTTATTATTTTTTTTTAATTTTTTTTTAATTTTTTTTTGCAGAATATTACCCACAAAAATTTCTGGAATTTCACCATAATAATAAAGACTAAAGTGAAGAAAAGAATATTACTAAATAGTGTAAAATCAAACGGGTCAAAATAAGATGAGAGGGTGACCATAAGACATAAAATATACTAACACATGACAAATATAAGTCACAAAATATCTCGCAAACGGCACGAGTAAAATTACGAAGAAAGAACTAAGAAGATGAAGACCACATGAATCTACGACAACACTCACAAAAGAGGCGAGATAAACGAAAAGAACCCTTATGAAAGTTGCTATCTATATTCGAGTTCTAAAGCAAAGTCTGTAGCACAAATACATCCTAACCGATTACACACAATTATAAAGTACTCACGGGTAATAGTCATTGCGCCCTTTGTTTGACATAATTTGTCGCGACCAGTTTCATTTGCATAGATCATTTTCTAGTACACATATGCTATCACAGTCTCATGTAAAAGTTCCTAAGGGTGATCCAAAGTTTCAAAGATGATCGTGGTATCATAAACATAGAGGTCAAGGAATCCTAGATCAATTATGAAGTAATATAATGGTTCACAGTTAAGGGTGATCTAGATGAGAAGAAAGAGAGAACAAAAACATGCCACTAAATGCAAACAATCTACTCTAAATGCAACTAATATGCAAAAAAAATTGAAAAAGAAGTAAGCAAAATAACTAAACTAGCAAATATATACAATCTAAAATGCATGCAACTAACAACTAACTAGACAAAAGTACCCCACCCCAAGCTTAGAAATAAGCATTGTCCTCAATGCTTAGGGAAAGGGTAGATTGGCAACTATCACGGGGACTCAGGAGGTGGGAAGTGACCACTCCGGTGGTGGTACTCCCAAATGTCGGCTAAGTGGCGGTTGGTAGTCTCCTGCTGAGCACGAAGGTGCTCCAGGTCCGTGGTGTTTTGTTCTGTTAGCCTAACAAGGGTATCAAAGCGGGAAAAGAAGTCTGGTGAAAAATGCGGTGGTGGATGTGAGGTCGATAATTGGGGGTCGGTTTGCGACTCGGGCGCATCGTCCATGTGGATGTCCCCTTGCTCATCATTTTCTAAAGGCTCACCACTAACGATGGTTCGGGCTAAAATCCATGTTTCAGGATTCACGATATCAAACTCTCTTATCCTAGGATCAGGGAGAATAAGATAGGGGCTGGAATCAAATGAATGGAGCCACACGAACTGGCCAGGTTGTCGCTGCCGGATCTGCTTGAAGCGCGTCAGAGTGGCAATATTGAGGAGCGAGGCATCGGCGAGCGGGTCATGTGGTGGGGAGAGAGATATGTTAAGCCCGGTGGCTATAGCGGTGATAAGTCCCCCAAAACAAATCTCTCCTGCGGCTTTGCGACGGATGGATAGGCATTTGTAGGGAAAATACGAGGCGAAGTCAGGTTTGGGCCCATCTTTTCGAGTCATGCACCACAGAAAGAATAATTCGGGTACAGTTATTTGTCCATGCTCTTGGCGAGCAAAGATAGTGCAAGACAGGATACGATGGGCGAGCCGGAAGCATGGGTGAATAATAGCCGAGGCTTTGTCTCGACCCGTAGCAAGGGAGCTACATCCGGAAATCTGCCGCCACATTTGAGTCTTGTTGAAAGCATCGGGGTAATCAAAGTCGTCAAAGAATGTACTTTCGGTGGTTATTCCCATGAACGTATTGACTTGGACATACGTGAGCTCGTAAGGCTTTCCTAGAAGTTGAAATTTTATCTTTTGCTTTGTCTTGTTCTGGTCAAGTGTGGCCAAGAACTCAAGAGTGGGCAGCCTAAATGTTGGAGCTCTAATAGTGAGGTAGTTACCCCATCCAATATTCTCGAATAGCGCAGAAACCCCATCAAGTATCTCAAGGGTGGCCATGGAACTACGACATGGGAATTTGGTTGGTTTGATGGGCCTATCCTTAAGAGTTTGGAAACGACACTTACTATGCGGGCCGATGAGATTAGGGACATTAGGGTCCTTATTTGAACCCTTTTTGGCTTTTCTAGACATAGCGGAACGTTTTGTCCCGCTAGTGGACATGATTACTAGCCAACTCTAATAATTCCACCAAAATATATATTCTACCCGATGCAAAACAGCTCAAACAAATTACAAATAGCCTACAAATATGCAAATCCAAATAGTATATAATTCAACCGTTAAAAGCACTAAAACAGGAAAGAATTTACCGAAATTAGAAGACCCGGCTGCCGATTCTGAAAATCGCGTGCTGAAAATCGCGAAAAAGATGCGTATCCCGCACCCCAAGCTTAAATCTGACAATGTAGATGTAGTAGAAACTTTTTCCAGCGAAAATATTCACGCTTCTACTGTTTTCCGGCAAGTGTCACGGCGGCAGACGGCTGTTCTCGGTTTCTGAAACAGATCGGAGCAGGGGAGGCTTTGTGATGGTGAGTTTGGTGGGTGCGGCGAGTGGATGAGAGAGGGGAGTAGGCAGAGCGGCGGCGGTAATGGTGGTTCTCGGTGATAGGAGCCGACCGGCGAAGAGGAGAGAGAGAGAGAGAGAGGTGTTCGATGGTTGGGGTTTTCACGAGATGGGCGACGGGTTGAGCAGAGGAGAGGGTGTAGCAGGTGAGCGGCATGTTCGACGGTGGCAGACGGCGGCTTAGCGGTTGTAGGTTTTAGGGTTTTCGAAGGTGTAGGTTACGGTGGCGATTTTGGGTTTGGTTGCAGGTGTAACGGAGGGAGAAAGAGACAGAGAAGATGGAGGTGGCTGGCGACAGGTTTCGTGTTACCTGCGTCGGGAAGAAGAGCGACGGCAGTGGCCGGCGGTGGTGTGCTGTTCGTTGGTGAGCCGTCGACCGACGTAGGGCAAGGCGGCGGCTGCAGGTTGAAGGGAGAACGGAGAAGAGGGGTGGTGCGGCTGGTGAGAGAGAAGCAGGTGAGCAGTGGTGGCGTGGTGCGATGGCGACGGTCCGGTGAGGGCAGCGGAACGGCAGCCAGCGACGGTCTGGAGTGAGAGGTGGTAGCCGGCGATCTCTGGGGTTGTGATGGTGTGGTGGTTAGGGTTACGATTTAGATGGAGAAGGGAGGTGGTCTAGGGTTTTCGCCGGTGGTGTGGTTCGTGGGTGGCGACCGGCCATTGGTGGTGGCGGTTAGGTGGTTTCTTGAGTGGTGATGGTGGAGAAGTTATGGGGTTAGGGTTTTGAGAAGAAGATGGAATGAGAATAGGGTTAGGGGAAGGAAGAAGAAGGTAGTAAAAAAAAATCAAAGAGTCAACTCAATTAATGAGCTCAGTCAAAAGACCACGCGAACCACGCAAAAATCAACGCGGGCGCGCGGAGGCGTCCTGAAATTTCCCTTAGCTACTGGAACAATCCACGCGGGCCGCACAAAATCTCACGCTGCCGCATCAAACAATCTGGAATTTTTGTTACCAATTTTCCAGCGCGGGCAGAAGCAATATCACGCGGCCGTTTCAATCCACGCGGGCCACGCAATAATAAACGCGGGTGCGTCAACCCTTCTGGAAATTTTATTTTTTTTCGCAAATTCTCTCACGCGGCCACGCCTATTTTACACGCGGCCCACGTTGACCTGCACCTGCACTCAAAAATCAAACACTTCCCAAAATATTATTCTTATTTTAATTCATACTCAACAAACCCGGATTTAAAGTAGGCATTATAAAACGAACATTTCTCACGGGTATTCAACATGATTTCAAAAGACATTGTTACGAAAACGTAAACTTTTATTTTGAAAACGTTTGTCCTTTAAAACCACGAAAGCATTAAGCTTTACAAAAGGATGCATTTGTTTAACGTCTTTGCCAAGACTTGATGCCAAGTCAACCTCAATAATCCGGGACATCCAAACGGATGTCGTCTAGAGCGTCCGCATTGAAACCTTCGTAAAAGGGTTTCAAGCGGTGTCCATTGACTTTGAAAACTTGCCCGGTTTCGATACTCCGGATCTCAATGGCCCCATGTTCAAAAACTTTCACAAGAACAAAAGGTCCATTCCATCGGGATCTTAACTTCCCGGGAAAAAGTTTTAAACGTGAGTGATAAAGAAGAACCTTTTGACCCGGAATGAAGTGTTTCCGGGTTATGGACTTGTCATGAAAAGATTTCACCTTTTCCTTGTAGATTTTTGTATTTTCATAGGAATCATTTCGCAATTCCTCAAGTTCTTGTAATTGTAACTTCCGGTGCTTCCCCGTCTCATCGATGCTAAAGTTACATTGCTTGACCGCCCAAAATGCACGGTGCTCCAACTCTACGGGGAGATGACAAGACTTTCCAAACACCAAACGGTAAGGTGACATACCAATAGGAGTTTTGTAGGCCGTTCGGTAAGCCCACAAGGCATCGTCCAACCTTGTGCTCCAATCCTTTCTTGATGGATTGACCGTTTTCTCAAGAATTGACTTAACTTCTCGATTAGACACCTCGGCTTGGCCATTTGTTTGAGGGTGATAGGCAGTTGATACACGGTGGATAACGTTGTATTTTTTCAACATAGCTTCCATCATCTTGTTGCAAAAGTGTGTACCCCTATCACTTATCAAGGCCCTAGGCACACCAAATCTCACAAAAACATTAGATTTTAAAAAGTCGATAACCGTTTTGGCATCATCCGATCTTGTGGCTTTGGCTTCAACCCACTTAGAAACATAATCAACCGTGAGTAAGATGTAAATGTTGCCAAAAGAAACGGGAAAAGGACCCATAAAATCGATACCCCATACATCAAAAATTTCACAAACAAGTATCGGGTTTTGGGGCATTTGGTTCCTTTGTGAAATATTACCCGTCTTTTGACACCGTTCACAACTCTTACAAAACATATAAGAGTCTCGCGCCATGGTTGGCCAAAACAAACCACATTCAAGTATTTTTCTAAAAGTTCTCTTAGGACCGAAGTGTCCCCCACAAGCATATTCATGACAAAATTGTAAAATAGATTTGTGTTCTTGTTGGGGTACACATCTCCTAATGACTTGATCGGAACAATGTTTCCACAAATAAGGGTCATCCCACACATAGTATTTTGCATCACTTTTCAACTTAGCTTTTTGACTATTAGTAAAAGTGTCGGGAGCCTTTTTTGTGACCAAAAAGTTAACGATATCCGCATACCAAGGTAAAGAGTTAGATAGAGTAAAAAATGCTCATCTGGGAATTCATCGTTCAATGGTAAGTGTGCTTCATTGGTGATCAAACGGCTCAAATGATCGGCTACAAGATTCTCGGAACCACTCTTGTCCCAAATCTCCAAATCAAACTCTTGGATGAGAAGTATCCATCTAATGAGTTTTGGTTTGGCATCTTTCTTTGTCATCAAGTACTTCAAAGCCGCATGATCCGCGTACACTATCACCTTTGTACCAAGAAGGTATTGCCGAAATTTCTCCAAGGCAAATACAATCGCCAAGAGCTCTTTTTCAGTTGTGGTGTAGTTACTTTGAGCACTATCTAGCGTCCTCAATGCATAGTAGATGACATGAGGCGCTCTTCCAACTCTTTGACCCAAAACGGCGCCAATTGCATAATTGCTTGCATCACACATGATCTCAAAGGGGAGATCCCAATTAGGCGCTTGAATGATAGGAGCGGAAGTGAGCAACTCCTTGAGCTTATCGAAAGCTTCTTTACACGCATCATCGAACTCAAATTCAATATCTTTTTGCAAGAGTAGGCACATTGGTCTAGTGATATTTGAAAAGTCCTTGATAAACCTCCGGTAGAAACCTGCATGGCCCAAAAAAGAACGAACTTCCCGAACACAAGCCGGGTATGGTAAGCTTTGAATTACATCAATTTTGGCCTTATCTACCTCAATTCCTTTTTTAGACACAATGTGACCCAAAATTAAACCTTGACTAACCATGAAATGACACTTTTCATAATTTAAAACTAAATTTTTTTCAATGCATCGTTTCAAAATTTTTGTGACGTTAGTCAAACACTCTTGAAAAGAATTTCCATAAACTGTTAAATCATCCATAAAAACTTCAATTATATTTTCCACATACTCCGAAAAGATACTTACCATGCAACGTTGGAAAGTAGCCGGTGCATTACACAATCCAAAGGGCATCCTTCGATATGCGAAGGTACCAAATGGGCACGTAAAGGTTGTCTTTTCTTGATCCTCCGGTGCCACCGGAATTTGGTGAAAACCGGAGTATCCGTCTAGACAACAATAATGTGATTTTCCGGCTAACCTTTCTAACATTTGATCGATGAAAGGTAAGGGAAAGTGATCTTTTCGGGTACTCGCATTCAACTTGCGATAATCAATACATACTCTCCACCCGTTTTGCACACGGGTGGGTACCATCACACCTTTGTTGTTTTCAATTACCGTTATACCCGTCTTCTTGGGAACAACTTGCACCGGGCTTACCCACTTACTATCGGATATTGGATAGATCATACCCGCATCAAGAAGCTTGAGTATCTCCTTTTTGACAACTTCCATCATAGGTGGGTTCAATCTTCTTTGGGCATCTCGGCTTGGCTTGCACTCATCTTCCATCAAAATCTTGTGCATGCAAGTTAAAGAGCTCAAACCTTTAATATCCGCAATCGTCCATCCCATTGCTTCCTTGTGCTCTTTCAACACTTTATCAATTGCTCTTCTTCAAATTCAGTCAAACTAGTAGAAATAATGACCGGGAGTGTTTCTCCTTCACCCAAGTAAGCATATTTCAAGTGTTCGGGCAACACTTTCAACTCAAGCTCCGGTGATTGAACGATAGAGGGGAGCAACTTTGTGTGAGAAGGAGGTAGTTCTATTCGTGAAACATCCATTCTAGTTGAGTCGGTCACCTCTAACTTGTTGACCATTTCTTGAATTTCCGGATCCAAGGAATATAACTCCAACTTTTCTTTCAAACTCTTGCAATCAAAACTCATGCTTAGCACCATGTCTAACATGTCACCATAAGACAACTCAAACAACTCTTGGGTTAGTGGTTCAATAGTATCAATATAATACAAAGAAGAGACATCACTAGGATATCTCATAGCATCATAAATATTGAAATTAATAATTTCACCATCAAACTCCATAGTGAGATTACCCGCATGTACATCAATCTTGGTCCTAGCGGTTTTTAAAAATGGTCTTCCTAGCAAGATTAGAGCCGACTTGGAGGAAACTTGTTCCTCTAAATCAATCACATAAAAATCCGCCGGGAAGATAAGTTGATTTACTTGAACTAAAACATCCTCTAGGACACCTCTAGGAAAAACACTAGATTTATCCGCGAGTTGAATTATAACACCGGTTTCATTTAAAGGACCAACATTTAAAGATTTGTACACCGAGTAAGGCATCACGTTTATGGAGGCACCGAGGTCAAGCATGGCACTATTAATAGTGACATTCCATACTTTGCAAGGAATTGTAAACATACCCGGATCTTTGCACTTAGGAGGCAATTTTCATTGTAAAACCGCGGAAACATTTTCACTCATTGAAATCTTTTCGTTTCCTTTTAATTTCCTCTTATTAGTGCAAAGTTCCTTGAGAAATTTAGCATACCTTGGATTTGCTTGATGGCATCCAACAACGGGATGTTCACTTCAACTTTCTGGAAGGTGTCTAAGATCTCATTTTCTTCCTCTTTCTTCTTGGAGGTGGCAAAGCGTGAAGGGAAGGGTGGTGGGATGACCAAAGATGGAGTGGTCTTTTTTCGGTGTTTCAAATTCCACACTTTCCTCTACAACCGGTTCCTTGATAGGAACAACTTCAACCTCTTTCTCTACTTTTCTTATGACTTTCTTAGTAGCATTTTCTCCGAGTTCTTTCCCACTCCTTAATGTAACCACATTCACATTAGGATTCTTTTCGGTTTGGGAAGGAAGTTTACCACGCGATTCCAACTTGGTAATTGAGGTGACTATATCTCCCATTTGAGCTTCAAGGTTGGAGATACTAGTTCTTGTTTCTTTTTGGAATTGGTGGGTGCTTGTGGCAAGGGATTTCACAATGTCTTCAAGGGACATTTCGGAGCTACTAGCTTGAGGTTCTACAAGTTGTTGTTGTTGGTGTTGGTGTTGGTAGTGGTGTTGGTGAGATTGTCTTGGTGGGTATTGTGGTTGGTGTTGGTAATGGGGTTGATGTTGGGTTTGTTGTGGTTGGTAAGGGTTACCGGTTAAGACATTTGAGGGTAGTGGTTTCGGGCCATAGCTCATTTGGGGTTTTGGCTTCCAACTAGAATTGTAGGCGGTTTTGTAATCCAATTGCTTTTGTTGACCATGATATCCACCCATAGCGTTCACATCCTCGGAATCTCCAACTATGATGGGACATATATCCGTATGATGACCCACATTGTTGCAAAAACCACAAAGCGCAACTTGTTGACCATTTACCAAAGCTAATTGTTGAACCACATTGGTCAAGTTTGTAATCTTGGACTCAAGACTTGAGGTGTCAACCACATTCACCTTGTGATGGGTATTTCTCTTCATATCTTGTCTTGGACCAAAATGTTGGGAATTTGATGCTATTGTGTTGAAGAGTTCTCTTGTTTGTTGTGGTGTTTTGTTAAAGACATCACCACCACTTGAAGCATCCACTAATCTCCTCTCCATAGGTAACAAACCTTCATATAAATGTTGGATAAGGAGTTGTTCGGGAATTTGGTGTTGTGGACAACTCACACATAAGCTATTAAATCTTTCCCAATAATCATGAAAACTTTCATCTTAACCTTGGCGGATTCCACAAATTTCATTTCTTAAGCTTGAGACTCTTGAAGCGGGATAGAATTTGTCAAGGAAAGCTCTTGCCATTTCGGTCCATGTGCTTATCGACCCCGTTGGTAGATAAAACAACCATTCCTTTGCTCTATCGGCTAAGGAAAAAGGAAATGCACTCAACTTGAATTGGTCATCGGTGACTTCTTGTGGTTTCATACTTACACATACAATATGAAACAATTTCAAGTGCTTGTGAGGATCTTCATTTTCCAACCCATGATAGGTAGGAAGGTGATGGAGAAAACTTGACTTCAATTCTATACCTCTTTCACGGATGGGGTAATTGATGCCAATGGGTGTTTGTGTGACATCGGTTTCCATCATTTGTCTCAAGGTTCTCTCGGGAGGTGGGTTATCACCTGCCATGTCGAGTTGAATAACTGGAGGTGTTTCGGGAACAACTACTTCAAGGTCGGGATTTGAGTCGGTTTCGTTATTGTTATCACTTGAAGATTCAAATAAAATTTCTAGCGCCACGTTAACTTCAGAAGCTTGACCACGTCGTAGTCTTGCTTATTTGGCTAAGCGTCTTGCTTCTTTCTCAATCTCGGGGTTGTAAATCAAGTTACCTGTACGATTAGATCTGGGCATAGAAACAAACTGATTAAAAGAAACCAGTCCCCGGCAACGGCGCCAAAATTTGGTGGTTGTCGAGGCCAACAAACAAATAACCCAATATTCTAACATAAATAATAGTGTAAGTGGTAAAGGGATCGTATCCACGGAGACTGGCTCAATTCAATTTTCTATGCAATCCAAGAGTTAAGATGGTTTTAGTAACAACAATAAAGTAAAATAAGGAGATTTGATTAATTAAACTAAATATGACAAGTAAATAAAAGTTGCAATTAAACAAGATGGTTTAAATCAATGAGATATGAATTGGTCAACATTGGTTTCATCACATGAACAACTAGCTAGGTTTATCATCAAGGAATATGGTGCAATACTTGAACTTTAATTTAATTTGGCTATAGCAATTTAAAAGCTTAAATCACCTAGACTCTTCTTAATTAGTATGGAGGTTGAAGAAGCTCCTAACACACCTTCTTAGTCAAAGTCATGAACCAAACAAAACATCTAATTCACAAAAATCAACTAGCATTACAATCTAAGAATCACCAAATCCAAGAGGAGTCAAAACCTTACACTACCATGTTGGAGAATACATTTCCATGGTTTGAGAGATGCATAAACATTCATGAAACCACTTGTTATTTGTTGTTTTGAATATCTATTACGTAATCAAGAAAACAACTAACAATAAATCACTCAAATACTTGCATTCATGACATACAAACATAAGAATGTAACAAGAATTAAACTAGGAATCATAATCATAAATTTCAAGAACAAGTTCATAAATCCCTTCAAAACCCTAACTAAATGTTCAAGGAATCACCAATGTCAACCAAGATGGAGTTTAGCTACACATAACTAAAGCAAAATGGAAGTGTAAAATTGTACCAAACATTAACAAAGAAGAACAAGATGGAAGAAATCTTGAAGAAAGCTTCAAAATCCTTCAAAAATGGCCTCCTCCTTGCTTCTTGTCGTGCCCCCTGTTTTCTGTCCAGAATGGGCTGTATTTTATGCCCTAATCCCCTTTAAAATGGCAGTCCCAAAGCAAAATGACGAAAATGGCCCTGGAGGTTTCACGCGGGCGCGCAGAAGCTCACGCGGCCGCGTGAACGAGTCTGGCAGATTTTAAAAGGCCCATATATAAAGCCCAAATGTCATTCTCTTGGGCCCAAACTTGTAATTTTCCATCCCTTCTTGATCCAAAAGTATAAAGCCCACATGTTTTAAAGTCCAAATTCTCCCAATTGATACCCGCGTAGCATTCGCTCCGCCATAGTCTTCTAAAAAATCTGAAATTAAACACGAAGACTAGAAAGTACCCGAAATAGGCCAAAGAAATTAAAAGAAATACAAATGCAATAATATACAAATGCAAAACACCTAAAATGTCAAAATAAACTACTAAAATAAGTAAATAAAATAACCTATCAGTTCCTGTAGCTTGTATTCATCATCTTTGTAAGTCTTTCTTGTCTAAACCTAGTTCATGAGTCAAGTGAAGAAAAGGGTCCATTTTGGTGGATTCAAATGTGTTGTTGTGTTGATTTTATGTCAAATATATGTTACAAAGATCATATATATGTTAGAAATGTTGTATAAACACTTGGATACGAATTAAAGTCGATTTTGAGTCAAAAACGGGTGTGATCAGTTGCTGTGCTCGAACAGAGCAAGAACACACTGTAAATGTTGTTCCTACGGGCGTAGTATAATGTTGCTACGGCCGTAGGCTGTTGTACTGCGGTCGTAGGTAATGGTTGCTACGGCCGTAGGATTGAGTTTAAGAGGATTACCACCTACGGGTGATGGAAATATGACTACGGGCGTGGGTACATAACCTACGGCCGTAGTTACCCAAAGGATACCTACTACGGGCGTAGGATATGGTTACTACGGCCGTAGGTCATGATCCTTGGGAAAGAACTTCTACGGGCGTAGTATATATCTACTACGGCCGTAGGGTGTGTTGGTAAGATGTCCTGCGGGCGTAGGAACATGTTCCTACGGCCGTAGGTGGCTGTCAGAAGCCATGTTGACCTTTTTGTTGAGACAGTTGTTAGTGCAGTCTAGTATGGTGTATACTAAGTGGTGTTTAATCTGTGTCCCTTGTGTTAGGTGACTCGGACGATTCTGTGTGCTCTTGGGATTCCCGCATCCATATCTGCCTCTTGTAGTTTCGAGGTGAGTACCGGTGTCCCATGAGTCTCAGTAGGTAAGTTATCTGTGGTACATGTTGACACGTGATTGGTGTATTGATACGTGAGACACGAGGTATGCTATGATAGAATTATACACGCATGCTTATTATTGATATGAAAGATATTGTTGTGATTATATGCGCGCATGAACTGGATCCTTATTGGATCAGCTATTTGTTTATGAAGTTATGTCCGGACATTGAACGGGAGAACACGGAGGTCAGTCAGGTAGACGGGTGTTAGTATCTGGCTGGGTTCCCAGGGTCCTTAGGGACTACGGATTGGGGAACTAACGGTACTCAAGTAGTATACACTTGGGTAGGGCTCTGTAGGCCGCCGTTCCTCTATGGAACTGGGTTCCTTGATAGACTGTAACCAGCATGGAAGACATGGCGTATCACGTGGATTGCTGTTGGGTTGTTGAGCGGGGTTGGCTCCCCTGCAATATACGACTCCTGCTGACACATTTGGCTTGCCGCAATGTGATAGGATAGTCCTGTGTGCTGTTCTTATACATGATAGCCTACTTATTGATGCTTATGTGTAATTGGTGCTCACTAGCTCTGTAGCTAACGGTGCAAGATTTACTTTTTTCGCAGGTTGACGCTAGATGCCTGGTGAGGCGGGACTGGGGGTAGTTTTTTTGTAAATACCTTTTGGGGAACACGTCGTTATATGTATGGATCCGATGGTCAGAAACTAGTACGTAACGCTTGTAGATAACAAACTTGGCTTAATTTTTGATGTAATTAATTAGCCGAGTCAAACAACGTTGCTTTTGTAATTGGTGTTTAATTCCGCTGCACGCTTTTGATAATCGTTGTTTAAAAAGTTTAAATTAACTCTCATTTTAAGCTCGTTAGGGGTGGCGTTACAATAAGCTTATAGCAAGTAATTTGAAGAATAAAACTGCTAGACGATGAAGCATTATTAGACTTTGTAACATAAATTATTTGAATCTCTTTTATGGATAATTTCTTATGTCAAGCTTATGCCTTCACAAAAAATATTCATACTTCGCAATCCATACTTTTGTTCATGAACATCCTCCATTTTTAAAATTCAATAACATCACATGTTACGTGCAGGCTGCCATCGTCAAGTCTCAAACTCCTAAATAGTCGCAAAACTTGAAAAGGTGATTTTTTTTTATCTTACATGCATTTGTAAAGGGACTTCCTGCTCTTAAGTATTTCTTTAAGTTAATAAAATGATTTTGGTTAGTAAGCATTAAGATGCCCACTATTGATTGTTTGATTCATGTACTACCATTGATGGATGGAACACACTTTGAAAGTTTGAAGTGTGGTCAAGTTTCAGCATATCTTTTTGAGATTCCAAATTGCCTCATCTTTCATAGGCGGTGATTATCTTTTTTCTGTGTTTCCCTTTCTACCATCAAGTATTTTGGATATTAGAAAACATTATGCTTTTAAGATTCCGATTTTTTATTCGAGAATGACACCGTATAGTTGAGACCAAATTATAATCTTCAAATAATCATGGTATATTATAAAAATTTTCAGTATGCTAAAACTTATAACTATATAAAAGTCATTCCGAATAAATTATTTGCCTCCTACATCAGTTAAACAATATTTGAATAATTTATTGATTATAATAACTTGTTTAATCAATTTTCATGTATCCTTACATGTCTTTAATCTAAATGCAAAATGACTAGAAAATCCGATTCTCATTCCTTAGAATTTTGAGATGCAAGCAATAGGTTGTGAGTTAGTCTCACATATAGTAAATCATTACTTATTATGTTTGACATATCACTTGGCGTCAAATTCTGATTTTGCCTTTCCTAATTAAACCAATACAATGGCAGAGCTAGTTTATATGTTTCTTTGTTTGCAATTACAGGATTTACGGAGTTACGTGTTGTGCCTAGGTGATACAACTAAAGTAAATATTGCTCAATGGATTGTTGGGCAGTTGTAGATCAAGATTCTATTGTGAGCTTTATTCCTACATGCATCAAGCCGGATTCCTAGATCTTGGTGCTATTTTCTTGCAAGCTTATTACTTTGTCCATTTCAAAATACATTAATAACTACCTTGTAAAATGGACTTCCTTGCCTCATATTACTGTAAGACCTTAAACTTCCTTTCATTCGTTTAAATTGTAATCTTTACATTATATTATCCACGAACGTGAATGCGCCTTATTTAAACGTTGTCCTTTTTTCCTTTTAGAATAAATATACATATAATGTGTGTATATTAGATATTGGATTAAAATGGCCTATCCCCTTTTAATGCAGTTAGGAAAAAAGTGTGAAGAGTAACACGTGAGGTTTTTTCCTAATCTAATTCGCACTTAGACCCAATACGGGACATTCTGCTTAAAGACTTATGTAACTTGCAGCAGAACGTCTTCATAAGCAATCTGCTTTTATTGTGTAACCAATGCTTGCATTTTTTATATGATTTTGATATATCTCAAGTATACTTTTGTAATATCCATGCGTGCATTCGATTATACATAAACTACTTATGGGTTTTTTAAGCTTATTTAAATAAAAGAATAATTTTGTAAACCTATATGTTAACATTCGATTAGCATTATGTTACTCAAAAAATAGAAATATAAAATCATAGCCGAAGATCTTAGATGATGGCCCGTGTTTACACGGGCTTAAAACCTAGTTTGAAATATATTCAATCTTGGAAGGATTCTGAAATCTCTCATATGAAGGAATCTGAATTTCATTTGGAAATTCAATTCCAATGGCTAAGTTGAACCAAACATGGGATTTCTAAGAAATTGGATTCCAATTCATACAGAATCCCATAAATTTCTGCCAACCAAACAGACCCTTAGGATTTAGAAAATGAAATATGCACTTGGGAAAATAGACTAAAATCATTGTACTTGGGTCCGTTAATTTAAAACTTATTATTTCGAGATTTTTCTGGCATTAAGATGTGTGTTTCTTGTTAAGAGGAAAAAGAAAAATACTTAAATAATTGTTTGGCCTAGAAGTATTAAGACGGATTAAAGGTGTCTTCTTCTTTAAGTTTATGATTTTAAATCCTAATTAAAGAATATGTAGATGTACATTAGAGTGTATGTTTACCTTTTAAATAAAGGTTGTATCCATTTTCCTTAATTTGATATTTTTGTTAGTTGAGAGCTCATTAGAACTAATATACTTTTAGTAGAAAAAAACTTTGTCATGTAGTGTTTTGATTTTTTTGTCATTTATTGCCTTTTTTATCATCATCATTATTATTATTATTTTAATTATTATTATTATTATTATTATTATTAGAGGGGTGATATATCCTCGTACTTCATCCTTATTCATTACCCTACTTATCCTCTTACTCATAAGATCAATACATGTGTCAAAATCAATTAAAGATGTGAAAAAAGAGAATTAGTGGAATCCAAATTTAATCATTTGGTACTTAAGAGGATAAAGTAGGAGGAAAAATAAGAGGATATATCATTTTGCTTCTTATTATTATTAACTTATTATTATTATTAAAATAATCATTATTAAAATTATTATTATTATTATTATTATTATTATTATTATTATTATTATTATTATTATTATTATTACTACTACGTTATTGCTTACTCATAACCACTTCGAGAAATCCTCTTTAAAAAGGACTAAATAAAAAGTATTGCTATAATATTTTTATTATTGTTACTATAATAATAATAATAAATATTATTATTATTATTACTATTATTAATAATATTAATAATAATTATTATTAGTATTATTATTATTAATACTATTATTATTATTATTATTATACTATTATTAGTATTAGTATTATTATTAATGTTTTTATTATTATTATTATTATTATTATTATTATTATTATTATTATTAGTAGTAGTAGTAGTAGTAGTAGTAGTAGTAAATAGATATATATTTTCTACTTCATTCCTTATTCTCAAAACCTATCAAATTAGGTAAATAACACCCGCCGTAACGTGCGGGTTTATAATACCTTGTTAGAACTAACAAGTGGTACAAGCACTCTTTTGATACGCAACATTTTTTTTTCTTTTTTCTTTTCAAATAGAAGTTGGGGAATGACACTAAGGTGATGATGGTTAACCTTTTGATGTAACTTGAGTATATATAGTTTTCATAAAAAGTATGAATGTACGTCATTGATTTAATGTTTTTTGACAATTATAGTATGTGACGTAGTTAGAAGGTCTATAAGAACAATTGTGAGCCCATAATTACGTGTGTTTAATAATTGGTTTCATCACAAAATCTACCCAATCTATATAACTTCAAGTTAATTGTTTATGATGTAATTAGATTTGAATTGGTTATTTAGACATATTAAAATATTTAATTGACGTAGAGATAGTTAATTGTTGATGCAAATAAGTGTATATGATTTAAGTAAAAAACTTGCTTTTGTCTTTTAAAAAAAAAATATAGATGTACAACACCTATTCTATGTTTCTTGAAAATTGTATTATGTGAGATAGTAGGTCAACTAGATTACTGTGAGCCTATGCTAATAAATGCTAATGACATAATAGAATTAGAAACACTCAAAAAAATATGTTGAACAATTATATATTGAGATTATTTTTAAAGAATGAAATAACAAAAATAGATTTGAATAGGATAATAGTTCGATCTTATAACTATAGAAGATAATTTGTATATAGAATTTTGTTTTATACAATAATTATGATAGTTATATTCTTGTAGATTCGTTATAAGTTATTTTTATCTATAATTCTATATATTTAAAGGTATAATATAATTATCAAATTAAACATTTTTTATGAATGTAATAAAATATTTTTGTATATGTATGAATCATCCCCATATAAATAAATGGTTTGTTTGACTAAGTTTAAAGAATTAAAGTGAATCATAAAACAAAGAGAAAAGAAGACGTTTAAAACTAATTGCAAAACATTGTTTAAACTTATAATGTAGTAGTTTAGCCGTTTAGGCATATAAACTGCATGCACGTATCTTTTAAGTGGATTTATTCAACATATATCATTGATCATTTCATTACCTTCTTTATTTTTTTTTAAAGGATTCATTACCTTCTTTATTAATAAAAAAATAAGTAAAAGTAATATATATTTTTTAACAGTAGAAAAAGTCATCATAGAAATATATTTTGACATGATCATCACACTTTCCTAAAGTAAGAAAATAACTTTTGTTACATATGTGATAAGTAATTAATCACATGTATTGCTACGATCATGATAATCATATTTTTATAGGGTTTAATCAAACAATTAACTTAGTATAATGTTTAGAGAAATACACTTACCACACAGTTACCAATGAAAAAAAGTTTTTTAAACTAACTATTAAGCGATTATCCACTTGAGGTACATGAAGGGTGATCAATGTATTTACTAGATTTTTCTAACCGAATAAATTTTCAACCGATACCAATATCGGTATAAATGTTCGGGTTCGGTATATTTGGTTCCAAAATATCAACGGTTTCAATTTGGATACTTGCGGATTTAGTATCTATTCGGTCCGATTCATGTAGAGGTGGCATAAGTTTTGGTTATTGGGTTTTTTTTAAAGGGCAGAACACACACATATACTAATCAACTTCTAAATCTACACCCTATGTCTTTAACCCATGACCACAGGTCAGGGGAACACCTTCAAACAACTTATACCTCTAGGCTACAAGCTCTTTTGATGATTATTGAGTATTTGATTCTGTAAAGTAAAAAAATTTATGCCGATCAGCACACTAGAAAGCTATCAATTGCACATAAAGAACTCAAATAATTAGTGTTTATATAATTACTTAATTACGATTTTTCTAATTGCTTACACTTTTCCTTCATATTAATGAAATTGTATGCTTCAAAACACGAATCTAAAAATCAACATTAAAAGTATCTTTTTCATCCATCTCTACTTATATTTATGTCGTCTTAAGACGTTAGATATGGTAAATTGTAATGTAGTTATTCCAGTATTACCTTATATTTAAAACATCAATCTAAAAATCATCATTAATATAATTTATCATTCACATTTAATATATTATCGTCGTTAATTCCAAGTTTAATTTAAAAAAAAACAAATCCTTACGAGCCAAAGTAAACAGATAACACCATTACAACCCATAAATAAAATTGTACCATATATTAGCATAGCTTTATTTATTTGGTACACACAAAACATCATTTGCTATTTTCTAACTCTTCCACATTCCATTTCAACATCATCCCTTCTTTCTTCATGGCACAACATAGCCTACAAAAACACAAATAATTAAACAAGTTAAGCCAACACTAGATTATATAATATCATCAAAAATTAAACAAAAGGTAACACATTATTAATTATCTTACTTCCACATCGAGTTCCATGGATGAGAGGTTTGCCACATGCTTGAGCAATGAATGCTGCCTTCTGCATGCTAATAACACTCTCGACCTCGGTCGTGATATGAGTGCAAACACACGGCAAATCGACATTCTTGACTACGCCACAACAAGCAGTAGAAGGTTGGATCATCGGACCTGATTTCTGAACATATCTCGCACATTCCTCCATGAGTCCTTGCATGTCTCCAGCACACTGGGCTGAGACCGTCTTGTTATCGAGGACTACAGCGATAGAGCAAAAGACGATAGCGAGAGTCATGAAGCGCGTTATGGATATCGCCATTGAAGGGTTTGTGTGAGAAGTGAAGGAGAGAACTTATGGTTTTGAAGTGATTTGATTGTGTTTTGTGAAGGTAGGAAATGGTGCTATTTATAGGAAATTTGAGAGGGTAGAATCGGAAAAACACATGCTGGTGGTTCTTCTTTTACATGTGAGAGAATTACAAGTGTTCAATGTGAATTCTTAGATCATGGTTTTAATGTGTTTTGTGTAGTAACGGCCCTTAACAATATTCATTAAACATGTTGCTTTATTTTTATACATCACATGAATTTGCGTTCAAGACGATTTTGTACCGTATAACATAATATAAGGAATAATTATAATATGGGTTAAGACCGCCTTTCATGTTTGAGTCTCACAAACATGAGAGTGAGTCCCTTATTTTAGTCAAGAACAGGTCCCTTTTGTATGTTTGTGAAAGAACGTTAATAAGTCATGTTTAATCAAACATGAGAGGATCTTAACTCTTGTAATATATAAAAGAAAATGAACAGTATTTTTTTGTCATGTAGTGAAATTTAATATTTTTATATATAAATGAAAATGCATCTCATTACAGAAAGTCAGAAATCAACCATTTCAATTTTGATACTTTCAGATTCGGTATCTATTCTGTCCGATTCATGTAGGGGTGGTGTATTGACGTAAAATTTTCCAAACTGGTACTGGTCATAAGTTTTGGTTATTCGGTATTTGGTCCCAAAAAATAAAAAAAAAATTAACTTCAATACTTTCGGATTCGGTCCAATTTAATTCCCATCAGCACACCTTTGTGTTTTTTTTTTCTTGAACAGCCTTTGCGTTTACAAAACTACCATTTGCACTCTAACGCCCTGTTCTCGAGTTTAAGTTGCGAAGGAAAGGAAAAGAAAGGAAAAGATTTCCTCCCCCTCCAAATCCCTCCAAATCATCCCAATTTTGGAAGGATAAGTTTGACATCAAATTAAGCCTACACTCCCACTCCAAACCCCTCCAAATCCTTTCCTTTCCTTCCTTAAGTGAAACTCAAGAACACTTTTTTTAAAGCTTTCCTTCCAAATCCTTTCCTTTCCTTCCTAAAAAAAACTCGAGAACAATGCGTAAAAGAACCTAAATAATTAATTTTTATATAATTACTCAATTACGTTTTTCTATTTACTTGCACTTTTCTCACGTAATTATATATGCTTCAAGACATGATCTTAAAAACTATAGACAATACTAATAGACAATGTTCTTGACTTTTGAGATTGATGAACTTGTTAAGAATGATGATTGGTACAACTTCTTTTTTAATGCAAATGTATATATTCTCTAAACCTACTCTTGAATCTACTTTACTGTTTACACTAGTAGGAGTTGAACTCAGAACTTTTTAGGGTGAAGGACACCATCTCACAACTCCAAAACTTAACAGCACAAGAAGATGTGTTTAAGGCTGTGGAAGATGATCTCCATATTGATCTTTGGAAATTTGATGATGAGAAGGCTTGACTCCTGGATGATTTACATCATGAGGTCTAAAACAGAATGTTGGGTGTGTTGGAAATTAGACATTATTAGTATTTTTCAGTCGCATCCAAGCACACTCGTTCTATTGGATCAAGCATAAGATTGGCGGAAATTTTGCAGCTCATAAGTGGAGTGAGTGGTGTTTATCACCCACGTTGTGTTTTAATTGTTAAGTGCCATCAGGAGGTGTATGTTGGTTGATTATGTTTGGGGATTTTTGTCCTGTTTTTTGTTCAGACTGTGTATTTGGGGCTATACTGCTATAGCACCTTCCTAGTGTTCTTTTCTTGTTAATAAAATCCGGTGGTGTTAGGATGTGTGGCCGAAGCACGTTTCTAGTATTGCCTTTGCCATTCAAAAAAATAATGTTAAATTAAGAGAGTAACTAAATAATTAAATACCCTAAATTTACTAAAAATATGTACTTTTAACAAATATTGTTGTTTTATTTTTATGTTAAGATATATATAAAAACTTTCTAATAATATCGTATTACTTTGAAATTATTTTCTTTATTATTTTAAAACACATTTAATATTTTATATTATTTTTAAAATATGTTAAGAAAAAACAGATTAGAAATTAAATGGACCAAAAACTGGATTTCAAGTTTCATCTATATCTCTATAAGGCTCAAGTGAGCCTCTTAAAGTGGACCTTTTGAAAACTTAATAATACTTTAATTATTAATTGTTTTTTTTTTTTTGAAAAGAAATACTATATTCTTAAAGAGTCATAATACAAACATCAACCATAAGAATATACACCCAAAAAAGATCTTTAAACAATACCATAATAGTACTATGATTAACCCACTTGAGTCAATCCTTTGTAGCCTTCTGCTTTTAAATGTTTTTCAATTTTTTTAGAAATCACTTTAAATCTAGTTTTAAATTATACATTTTGTTTATACTCCCACTAAAACCCATAAAGATACAAAATACCTTTTTAACACTTTGATAATTGATATCACTAGGCTATAAAACTTTCAATAAATATTTTTCCCGTTTGAATCCCACATTCATAAGAAACCCACATCAAGCCTTGTCAGTGATCAACTAAACTTCAACGAAAGTGTTTACAATAGTATGAGATTTTGGCGTACCGTTTTATCGAAACATAATCGAACAATGTACACGAAAATCTAGTCTACAAGGAGACGAAGTTTAAAATAAAGCACTCACTAAACTTATCAAACAAAAATAGTTTCCCAATTGATTTGCAGCCTAGGCCTCCTCTTTAAGATCCAGTGTGGTGCAACCTCTAAAGTCTGAATTATAGGAAACAAGACATATATCTTTTAAAATGTTGAAAACCTTTTTATAATTTTTTATAATTGGGGTGTCAAAAGGGGTTTGAAGGGTTGATTTTAGAAGCTTTTACGTCTGATATATACATCATATTGATTTTAGAAGCTTTTACATCTGTTATATATAACCACCTAGTATATAAACAGTGAATCAATATAATATTAACATCACTCGTAGGTCGTCGTTGTATTGTTTATATTGTGCTAGTACATGTTCTTTTTTATTTTTTTATATATTGTATCTTTTTTTTTTGAACGGCAATTTATTTATTTATTTATTTTTATTGTATCCTATTTTTCATTTATTTATCCCCATTTTATTTTTACATATTTTATTGGATTTATTTAGTTATTATTCATGTATTTATTTGTTATAATCTTTATCTTATACTATTTTCGTATTATAATAATTATATTATAAAAAAATAGTTATTATCATTAGCATTAATATATATTATTATTATTATTTTCTATTTATTTCTTTACTTCTTTATTTTTTTATTTTTTATTCTTCCGTTTTCGTTGCCGGAGATCTTTCTCAGAAAACAATCTCTCAATATACGGGTAGAGGTATGATTATCTACTTTTTAGCTCCCTCATATCCTACTATAGCGAGATTAGATGTTGTTGTTGTTATTGTTGATATTGGGTGCTTTGGTGGATTTGTAATGACAAAACTTTTCCTCCAAATTGTGTGTTGATGTGTGCTTTTGATCCATTTAGTTCGGTAGAAAGGTACTCTTTCTTTTAGATAATAAATGTTAGGAGGAATCGAAAAACAAAACTAAATTAAATAAATTGGTGTACTTTTCCCATATTAAAGGTGTAACAAGAGGTGCATAAAAAATCCGAATATCTGATTTTGTGCAAAAACTATCCGAACCGGTTTTTTATAAAACCGGATTTTTTTCAAACCGGAGCGGATTTAACCGGTTTTATCCGATCCGATCCGGTTTTAATCCAATCCGAAACCGGTTAAACCGGTTACAGTTTTGTCCGAGAAAATCCGGTTTTAATCCGTACACCGGTTACACTTTTGTCCGAGAAAATCCGGTTACAATCCGAAAATCCGGTCCCAAAAAAACCGAAAAAATCCGGTCCGGATTTTATCTGATCCGGATAGGATTAAAATCCGAAGATGTGCACCTCTAGGTGTAACCATCTGTTTTCTTCCTTTCTTTTTAGTTAGATGGGTTTTTCCTTTTAGCTCCTCTCCTAAAAGACTTTAAAAATAAACTATTAAAAAAAAATCTTCATACTTTCACTATTAAAAACTGAGAGATGTATCTTCCTATTTTTTTTCTTTATACTTATTCTCCTACTCACAAGATCAACACAAATATCAAAATTAATGGAGGAAGTGACAAAAAAGAATTAGAAAACTACGCATGTCATCTTGTAATTAGTAGTAGAATAAAATAAAAGAAAAAAGTAGAACAAGATATCATTTTTATTTAAAATTTACCATTGGATTCATCTCTACCTACTTGCAATATTTTTTGTTCAAAAAGAGGCAAAGAGTGGAAACTTGTAATAATAAGTGGGTGTGTGTTTAAAATAAAAAAAAAGTGGAAACTTGTAATAATAAGTGTTCAATAAGCAACTACACCAATTAATGATACGCTTAATTAGGATTTAGGAAATGAAATATACACTTGGGAAAAAGAGATCAAAATCGTTGTAATTGGGTCCTTCATTGAACACTTATTATTTCGAGATTTGCTAGCATAAGGATGTGTGTTTCTTGTTAAGAGGAGAAAGAAAAATACAAAAATACTTGTTTAGTCTAAAGATATTACGACTTGTTTAATTTCAAATCCTAGAGAGTATATACGTATACATCAAGGTGTGTGTTTTTTTCTATAAATAAAAAAAAGAAAATACTAGAACTAGAGTTTTGGTATGGTCATCACCTTATACTACCACTCCACATTATTATTATTAATATAAATATTACATACTAGCAAGATGCTAGAAGATTAATTCTACAACCTCACCAAATTAACTGCAATGGATTACAACACCACATTAACCAATACAATGAATTATAATTTCCCCTATATTTGACCCATGTGAATAATGAGGCTTGAAATTCATCCACCACCTTTGCGGTTGAAAATGTAATTCGATTGAACACTAACTCATTTCTAGCCTTCCATATGATCCAAAACATGCCTACAACAGCTGCTTTCAAGAATTTTTTTCTCTTAATAGAATTTTCACCTTTCTCTAGAATTTTTTTCTCCATCCATCCTCTTTATCATGTGTGTTTATGTTCAAAAAAAGATTATATCTATTTTTCTTAATTTCATTTTTTCGTTACTCGAGTCCTCCTTAGAACTTAGAATAGCATTACAAGCACTCTTCCAAAATGCAACGTCATTTTTTTTTCCAAATAGAAGCTGGGGAATGACACTACAAAGAACGTGTAAGGTTTATCGCACCCTTCTGTAATGTAGCGATAATTAACCTCTTGATGTAATGTGAGTGTACATAGTTTAAGTAATAAATTTGCTTTTGTCTTAAAAAAACAAAGAAAAAAAATGAATGTAAAACGTTGATTTTACGCTTTTTTGAAACTTGTAGTATGTAAGGTGACTGGTAGTAGACTAGTAGGTCTATAAGACCATGCGCATCGGATGCGCTGGTTCACCGTGGGTTGAGAGCCCGTACCATCGCCCCTCCTCTGGTTCAAAAGCCTTTTACCCGTGGTTGGTTTCACGACTAGCTGCAGGTTTTTAATATTTGATGTGGGTTGAGCAAGGTTGGATGGGGGTTTGAGGGTTAGAGGGTTGAAACTTGAAAGTGGGGATGATGTGGATACTGATGTGACAGTGCATTTGGAAGGGTAACTCCGGGTTGAATGTTCATGGTCTAATAACAACTAGGAGCTTATGGCAAACTGATAAATGCTAACGATATAATAGAAACACTACAAAACATATGATTAATAATGAGATTATTTTAAAGAATTTTTTTTTATTTTATGAAACTACAAGACAATTTTATTAGAGAATAACTAGCAAGATGCTAGAAATTACAAGGAAGCATAAACTCAAAAACAAGATTGAGGTGAACATAACCAATCTATCCATCTATTATCAAGATTACATTTAGGCCATCTTGTCTTGAACCAATAGAATGTTGAAGATTGAAGTTCAGTGCCAATGACAGCTTCCTTTTGTCCTGCCGATCGAATGCGAGAAGATTTTCCCATTTCTGTACTTCCATACGAACCAAAGGTATGCGTAAATCACACCTTTAAACGCCTTTAGCCTTTTGCTTTTGAATTGTAAGCGGTCGCCCCATGCAAACAGATCTGATACAATTGTTATATCTGAATCATCCGCTTTCCACCATCTTGCAATTTCCTTCAGTATTGAATTCATCACCGTGTAGTGAACGAAAAGATGATATGTTGTTTCCTCTTGGTTATTACAAAGTGGGCATGTTAGGCTTAGCATAATAACTCCCCGTTTGTGTAAGTTCTGTTTAGTGTCAGATTATTTTAAAAAAGTGTGCTACTCTTTGGATCCCCTTCCACTTATATACAAGACATGTCATATTAATCAATTACAGTTTTCAATACAAGTCCTACAATCACATATGTCATATTATATGGGTTAATCAGAGTCAGATTTTACATTATAAATTTTTGTTATACATAACGATGTTTTTTTTCTTTGAATTGCAAAGAAAGTACCCTGGGTAAAAAACTTCGGCTCAACCATCACCCCGCCTAGAGAACTCAATTATATTGAAAGCTTCTAGCAAGTTGGTAGATGATTTACAACTAAGGTTATAATACAACTCAAAGCCCAATAAGACCACAATGAACAAAAAAATTAAGATTAAAAGACACCAAAGCTTCAATGTAACTAGACCCAAAGGCTGAATTAGGACTAGAGCACCAGACATCTATATTTATCTTCAAATTACCCTGTTTGTTTTGAATCCACAATATTGGGTTTCGTTGAATTCTAGGAAACAAATTCTCTAGTTTTTATTTTAATCTCCTCATCTTGATCTGGGTGAAAATTGTTATTCCTCTAGTTCCAAATGGACCATAAGGTCACTACACATACAACTACAAAACCATATGAACTTTTTTCAGTTCTACACTTAATGATATAATATTTTTGAGAGGGACTAAAGATGATGGTCCAACACTTTTCTTGCCCCACCATGCCCAAAACTTTTCCTAAATTTATCAATAGCTTCACAAACAAAAAACAGTGGTTAACATCTTCTTCATACCCATCACAATATACACGTTGTTTCATCAGGACACGCCAAACCTCTCTTCATAATCATAGACTTAAGGGGAATGGCCTCATTGATCAACCGCTATACAAATATACTTATTTTTAGTAGAACCAATGTGGACCACATGAAATTCTGTTTTGCTATAGTCATCCCATCAATAGAAGACTATAAATGTTAGTTTCAGATTGAGTACGCAACAACAAATGTTTGTTGAAGGGGGTTGAATCCACACTTAAGCTTTTAAAATTAATCGCACACACTAATACTTTTAATATAATTCTTATTGATTCTGAATCAAGAATTACATGTATGAGGAAGCGGAAATTCCTAATATTATAAAAGATGGCAACTAATATCTCTTACACATAGACAAGCTACTCTTAAAACAACTAATGTTTAAGAGGTCTAACACATGAACAAGTTTTTATATACTTATGCAAACTCTAAAAACTTTCTCTTACTTAAAAGCTTGTAGCTAGTTGTTCGAGAGAGATGTTCGTGAGTGTAAAGGGCGAGTATGCATGTCGGAAATGTATATTTATTTATAGAAGTTCTTGGCAGAGATTTGGAAGGTCCTTTAAGAGATGAGGTGACATAGAAAAGACAATAATAAGATTGTAAAGAAAGTGTGCAAAAGGCAGCTTCCCTTTGCTTGAGTACAAGTAGACTGTTTGCACTTTTCGTTAAAGATTCGTCCCATCAGCAATAAAATAATATTATTTACCTTATCATGTTACCTCAAAACTCCAACTTTCTCTTTTCAGGTTACTACTTTCATCGTCATCCGTTTTTCTTGAGATTTGACTTTACTAAAGACGTAGTTGCCAGCCATGCTTTAGTACTTAAGCAAATCTTTGAGATCTTTTCATCGGAGGTAACTTTAACCTTCCAGAGGTAAAGTTCTATCCGTATTGTCTTTTAGAAGATACAAAAAGGGCGAATACTTTAACAAATGAAAGATTCAAGGAAAAAAAGAACAACACGTGTTCAGTCTTTGACTTAAAAAAATTACATTAAAAACAGAGAACATGGATAAACCGTTAAGGCACAGCTTGCAACTTCGTTGAACAAAATGTACTAAACAGATATACTCGTTTTGTATTTGGTGAAAACGTTGAGATGTTCAATGATTAGTGATGACTGAAATGATGATGAGTATACTTAGAGTTGTGGATGTTTAACTGATCAGATGAAGGTTCAGCTGACGCTTGGGATAAAGTCTTGAGCGAATGGTCTTTTGAATTTGTATTCATTTCAGACGGTCTTTTTACATTGTCTTCAATCGATATTTAGTACTTAAGCGATTCTTTGTCAATACTCTATTGTTTGTAACTTTTACGTCAGAATTCAAACAATACATGTTTAAATTCATTCTTAGTCTAACCGAAGATGTGGTTTTGTTATCATTAAATCCTACGTATTTCAGTAGATGAATTTGATTATTGAGTTGAAATGATTATCTCCCCAACAATAAACAATACTTGTTAATTTTTAATAGAGAATGTACCTTGTAAATCCCATAGCCATTTTCATGTATCTGAACCTTTTGCTTTATATTCTGCTTGACAAAGAAAGACATTCAGATTCTGAAACTCCTCTAGTGTTCTTGATCTCCAGCTCCATGAACCCTACCAACGACCATTTAAGATTTTCCAGCACTCTTTAAATGTCACATCAGGGTTACTTTCAACCGCAAACAATTGAGGAAAACAAAACATTAGAGCTATCCCAAGCCCCAGCAAAGTGTCATTCCAAAAACTAGAATCTGAACCATTTGCTATACTTTTACAAAATGAATCACAGAGTTCGAAGTCCCCTACCGAGATACCTTTACGAAAAAAAACAATCAAATCCCATACTCCTTTACCAAGATGGGATGTTATTCTGTTGAACCCTCCTGCCACCCCATAAATTTCCAAATGACTTCCTTCCAGATGCATTGATCCTCCAGGCTCCATCAACAACCTCCTATACCATTTAGCTAAAAGAGCCATGTTTTTTTATTTTAAACTTGTAACTGAAGCCCCCTGTTCACTTTTTCTACCATAACTTTACTCCATGCATGCTAACCATGAAATTCCTTTCTCCCTTTCTTTATATCCCCATAGAAATCTTCTTCTAATACTTTCTGGGGCAATGAAGACTGAAAAATAATATAGTGGTGGGGCTAATAGAACCGACTCTATTAACGTTAACTGCCCTCCTATTGACAAATTTCTAGCTTTCCATCCCGAGAGTTTCTTATTAATTAAATATCTCAATAACATGAATCCATGACTGCTTTAGACGTATATTAGAGTCATCAGGGAGACCAAGATATGTAATTATGGATACCTGACACATCCTCTAATTATTTAAAAATTTTCGTCATATTTATAATTTTTCTGTAAGACCATTTAACAAAGGATTTAACATCATCTGTAAATTGTTATTTAATTATTATAATTGTTATACATAACAATTACAAAAGTTATATTCTCATAAATTCGTTATAAGTTATTTTTATTCACACGTTTAAAGGTATAATTAGTAAATTAAACTCTTTTTATGTATTATAAATACTATTATATGTAAATCACAAAAAGGTAAATAAACTACACAAACTTATAGATAGAATTATTTAAGTGGTCACTAACAATACAAAAGTGGTCATTAAACTGTCTTAATGACCATAATTACGGTCGTCACTTCTAGTCACTATAGGTCCGTCACTGATTTGATTTAGAGACCGAACTATGTAAGTGGTCACTAACAAGTGACTAAAACATAGTGGTCACTATATATGTGACAAACCATTCCATCACTAAAATTAGTCATTAATCCCTGGAAGTCGTCACTATCTATCAAATTAATGACTAGTAATAATGACCAAGGAAAAGTCACTCATATTGGTTAAAGTTAACTGACTCTGTTAATGACTATAGTGACCAGATATATGGTCACTATCATAGAGACAAAAAAATGTCACTGTCATGAAAATACGAGAAGTAGCGGCTAGAACAATTTGCTATTAACTATAACCTACTTAATTTTAACAAACATAGAATGAAATAATAACTTTCGTTCTTAAAACACAAAACCATACCATACATTTGATTCAATTCCAAAAACAAACATCTCAAGTCAAATTTACTTATCTAAAATCACTTAACCATAAAACAAAAAGAAACATTTAGATGTCTAATATCATATATTCTAACAATCAAAAGTAATGTCCACGAACCTCTAACCATATGCCCGAGATGAAGATCACTACAAAATCAAAAGGAAATTCAATTAATGAAAAATATAAATGTTTCTAAAGTAAATTTAGTTCAAAATAAGATGTATACTTACGGTTTTTTGAAATTGTAATCGGGATAAACATGATAGCTTACTCACCATGAATTCCATTTTCTCTTTTTGCTCCTCTTTATATTTGATTTGCTCCTCTTGAAATTGAAGTTGCTCTTCTTTAATTACCCGAATTTCCTCTTCTAGAGCTTTCGACTTATCTTTTTCTAAATCCAATTCGACTTGAAACTTTTCTGTGGCCAACACTTGTTTTGTCGAAACAGAACTCCATTTACATATCCTGGTATACGGTGTAGCTTTTTTGTACAAATTTCAGTAGGCGAACAAGAAGAAGTAGCTTCCTCATTTAGCAAATCATTCTGCATAACAAAAGCAATTAGGATTAAAAAGAGCATACCACTTGTTTTGACCTTCCTTGACCCATTCCTCTGTTCTTTTTGACTAAATCAGATGGCAATTAAGCTTAACAATGGGTATTGAGTCCAAACAGAAAGAAAAATTCAAAACAATGGAAATTGTAGTTATGTGTAAATGGAACTTTCAACTTCTATGGCACAATCAACTTCCTCATGTTGACTTTTTATAAGAGCATTTTGCAGCTGTGCTTTTGTGTGGACATGTACGTGCTTCACACTTCATGATGATAATTCACATAGTATGTTAGCAATCAGTAGAAGAATAAGTTATGATATATAGGCATGACAAGAGTCTCAGCCATGTGCAAAACATAGGTTGTGAATTCCAATGCTGCGTGATGTATAAAAATATTGATTCAATATATTTTCTTCAGTGTTATTTGCTATGGGTTTCTAAGACTGACAATTGCACCACCATGGTTGTTGTTCACAATAATGGTCATATGTTTCCTTGAAATCCTTTAAAAACAACACAGCTGCAAAAATTTAGCAAATGGATGTGCTATTTAGGACCCCTGATACAAACAAAAACAGAATCTGATATATATATATATATATATATATGATTCCTATCTCTATTTTAGAAGTGACAATCCTTTAGGATTTTTAATCAAAATCTAGTTGATCAATTAGAAATAATCTTACAGCGTAAAACATTAACAAATTTACAGATTTACAGATTTACTTGGTACTTGGCCACCAATCCTTTACGAAACTTGTATGTATGAAGCCAGGATCACGCTAGCCAACTGTCCTTGCTGGTGAATCTGCAGGAAGTCTAGACCTTTTAATTTGCAGAATCATAATAACCTAATTGATGAAAAATACCTAAAATTTTCACATATCCCCATCTTACTTCTGGATATGAAATATGTAGCTTATTAGAATACTAATACTAATCCATTAAAGACTAATATTTAGTCATCTGAGGCCTAGGAAAATTAAGTTAATAAATATATATCTTGAAAAGTCATGATGATGTAGATGAATATACCACACATGCTTTTTTGATGAAATGTTAGTGATCCTGTAGGAGATAGCAAAAGGGGATTGCCCCTTAACTCCCCATTTGATAACAGGAATTGCTTTATTTATATTGTAGCCACTTGTCCAAGTCACAATCATCTACATGAACAACAACAAAATTTTTACCTAAAATCCGATTAAAAAAGAAGCTAAAACTTCTATTTTAAAGTTTAACTATATATCAAGACAATATTATTCTCGATGTATATTTATAATACACTTGCAAGACTTACTTAATTCCAAGATTTTCCAAGAGCAAGGTTTGATATGAAATTTGAATGTGCCACCAACTTTGGCTGCAAATAAGAAAACATAACAATCAGTAAGCATCAAGGTCATCGCACGGCTTTTCACCTGGACACCCCGTCCATCGAACACCGCAATACTATCCGTATCTAATCCCAAGCGCCGGCCACAAATAGCAATCAGTAAATCAAACAATCAATCAAAAGGAAAATTAGAACTTAGAAACAACTAATGTTGAACGAATCGTCAATTAAAAGCAACTAAAAATGAAAAATCAACATTTGGTGAGATTTTAATGTCGATTCATTGAAAAGCAGAAATAACAAGTCAAATCCACAAAACCTAGATTGTATGAACGAAAACAAACCAGATACGAAGATGAACCGAGTAACAGAGGTGAATCCATTGCCGCACATAGACCTGATTTAGGTCACATGATGATCGAACAAGGTAGGAGATGATGAGCGATCTAGAAATTTGAACGGAGATACACTAATTTAGGTCATGATCAGTCGATGATGAAGCAGGTCTCGTAGAGAATGATCACAAAATTTTGAACGATGTGAAGCAGGTGTCGCACATACACACGATTTAGGTTACACTGATTTAGGTATCGAAGAGAATGAAGCAGGTCCAGTAGTCATAAAACTGGATCTCAAATACCATCCATTTAAATGGATCTCTTTGTTTAAAAAGGGCACTGCTATGCACACGTTTTGCGTGTGCATGGTAAAAGCTATTTCGCATTTGGTAAGTGCGAAATACGTGTTGTAAAGTGTGAAATACGTATTTATATTAATTAAACATCCTATGCGAAATTGTATTGTCACTTCAGACTTGTTTTTTACATTAAAAAAAATAATAAAATATTTAATTTGCCTGACAAGTGCTTGAGATCACTTTTCACAGCCTTCTCTCTCTCTTCAAACCTTTCTTTCTCTCTTTTCTCTCTGCAGACTTACTTTCTCAAAACAACTCTTTCTATCTCTTCTCTCTGAGACTTACTTTCTCAAAACAACTCTCCCTCTCTCTCTTCAATTCCCAAAAAGACTACTCTCCTTTGCACTCCCTCCTTCCCTCTCTCGATTCCGACCGCCGGAAAACAACACCGACAGCCGGACAACGATCACCGCTCGCCGGATAGCGATAACGCTCGCCGACCGCCCGTCTCCTCTCTCTACTCTCTGGTTATTCTCTCATCCTCTCTCTCCGCCGAACACCTCTCACCGCCGGACAGCGAGCACCGTCGTCGCCTGCTCACCCAACCACCGCCATCGTCATCTCCGCTCGCCGTTCACCCCACACCCACTCGCCGCCAACGTCTGCCACTCACCGACTTTGTTGTCCTGCCAAAGAGAGAGAGAGTAGAGAGAGGAGACGGGCGCCGTTCACCCCACACCCATTCGCCGCCAACGTCGGCCACTCACCGACTTTGTTACAGGTCCTGCCGGAAGAGATCGAGAAGACGAGGGAGAGAGAGAAGTAATACAATTTTTAGTGGATGGATGTATTTGTTTCACATTGACTAGTCTTTATGTGTCATAGCTGTCAACTAATTGGTATTGTGTCAGACCTATTTCGCATTTGACAAATGCGAAAAAGTCGTGCCATAAGCAATCTAATGCGTGAGGATAGCCTGACCCGTATAAAAAATGGATCTCGACTATAAAAAAGGATATCTTATAAAATTTATAACCCATGTATTAATTGAAAGTTTTACTTGGTGATAAAAGCAGTCTTCTCCTCTCAAAGCATCTTCGGTTCAAGTTGTGGTAATGTCATTTTTTTATAATTTAATGACCAATACTCTCCAGTCATAATGTCTCTAAGTCTACTGATATCGCGAATTTTAATCATATATTTTATGCGATAAATGATTGTTTTTAATTAAAATCATGATAAATATGTTTAAAATGTGTTTAATATCTTTATTAATTGTTTCCAACTTCAAATTTCGGATATGGGAGGATAAAGATGAGAAAAAACGAGATAAACATCGAAAATCCGAAAAAAGTCAAAATGTTGCCAAGTCTAACGCAACGCGGAGCGATCCTTTACTTCGCAGCTCGATCCTTGACTTCGTGGCTCTATCTCGCAGTTTGGCAGCTTATATATTCGATTGATCATTCATTTGGTGGAGGATATCACCATCTGAAATTTTCACCACCAAAACTTCAGAAATCATCCTCTAAACATTTCAGGGAGCTTGGGGCATGAGCTTGGAGCATTGGAGCTTGGATTGAAGATAAAAGTGAAGATCAAGTCTTGAAACATTCGGGTTTACGGTTTTTATCATTCTTCTTCATCATGTTTGTGTTTTTGAACGATTTACAGAGTTTAAGCATGATTGTTCTTGGCTAGACTTCTGTTTTTCCTACCTAGAGGAGATGAACTTTAATTATGGTTGATTTAATTCATGGTTTTGATGCTTAATTTATGTTTAATTCAAGTATTGTTTAATCTATGTTCATGCATGTTTTAGGATCTGTTTTTGTGATGTTTATATGTTGAGTTTTTATAAAGTTGATGACCATTCTCTTTATTTAACTTGAATCATGAATATCGATAATCATTAGGGTTCATGACTAGTGATTGATCAAATCCTAGGGTAAAGATCTAAAAAATAGAAACTTTAATATGTATTCTTACATGTAATAGGCCATTATGTGTTAGTTCGATGATTTGTTGATCATACAATCATTAAAGGTTAGAGCTTTACTTGTTAATCGAATTAATTGGCTAATTATACTTCTTAATCGCGCTTTTGACCATAAAGGTTATTAATTAGTGTAATTAGACGGTTATAACCAGACCAATGTTTTAACTATAATAGAAATCGATGCATGAATGTTTAAGTATCTTTTAGCTCTTATTACCATGAATCTAATTGTCATGAGAAGAGTATAAGCGAATCTAGGGAGGAAAAGTTCGCATTATATTATTTGATTTCCAAGTTCTTTGCTTATTCGCTTTCTTGTTTCTTTGGTTGGATTTAGGTGCTTTCTAGGGTTGTGGTGGTGTTAGTTGGTTGATAGCTCACAAAATCATCATACACCCCCCCTTACTTGCTTTATTTATTTTATTGCAGTAGTTTAGTTTAGTTTAATATTTAAATTAGTATAATTCTATCAAATCATACTCGTTCCCCTTGAGTTCGACACCCGTACTTATTTTCTATACTATAATACGATTAGGTCCTCTTGCCTATTTTGTGTCATAGTCGTACGTAAATAAAGACGTATTTTATAAATTTAAAACTGGTACACTTTTAGCACATCAATATGGCCTCATGTAGGTAACCCAAAATGGATTAGGAAGGTGTGGGTTCTGATAATGTGCGGGGTCCTGTGGTCTTTGTGGTCCGAAAGGAATAATGTGTGTAACACCCCAAAATGGGGCCTCGTTGTAAACAGTTGTACAACTAGCTTTAATAGTTGTATGTTGACTTTAACTGGTGTTTTGTTGTTAATTGTAGTATACATGTTGTTAAATGGTGTTCTAAATGTTAATTGGTGTTTTAAATGTGAAATGGTGCTAATTGGTGTTAAATGGTGTTAACTGGTGTTAAATGTGGATAAAAGTGTGGTATTATGAAAAGTGTCATAAGTTGACCAGATAGATAAATAGTTGAACGGTTTTGGATAATGGTTCCAAAAATATCTCCGTTAGTTGAAACGGATAAACCTAAGTTGTGTTTTAAGTTGAATAGGAGAACAAAATACCCGAGAGGGGGTATTAACTTATTAAAGTCGGTCAATATGTTTCCCTTATCCCTGGGAATAAACAAAACACAAACACACGTTCAACACATACATACATACGCATAACAGCATACGCACACACAAACTCTTGACTTTTGGAGATTGAAATAAAAAAAGAAAGATCATTGTTAGCTGTTTTCGGTTGTGATTTGAGTTCTAGAATCTGTTATGTATCTTCTTCAAGTAAGTTTTTATCAAAAAAACCTAGTTCATGTTGTTCCTATGTGTGTGGTGTGTAATTTGAAGATTTAGGTGTATTATAGTGTTGTTTTTGTGTCCAAAACGTGATAGTAAGTTCATAGATATGTTAGAGATCAAATATAAACACTTGAATAAGGATTCAAGATGAGTTTTGATGTTAAAATTGAGTAAAACGGTTGCTGTTTACGAACAGAGCAAGAACACACTGTAACGGGTGTCCTTGCGGTCGCAAGGGATATGTCTTGCGATCGCAAGAACGGTTGTGTTGACCTTGCGGTCGCAAGCAAGGGTCTTGCGGTCGTAAGGGGTCGTTTTCATGATTACCGTCTAAGGACGAAGAAAAGATACTTGCGGTCGTAAGTACGTAACTTGCGATCGTAAGCCCCCAAGATACCACCCTTGCGGTCGTATGGCTATGTCCTTGAGGTCGCAAGCTAGGGTAGTTTGGGTAGGACCCTTGCGGTCGCAAGAAGGGGTTTAAGTTGGACATTGCGGTCGCATGGAAATCCCTTGCGATCGCATGGGGGTATGCCTTGGGGTCGCCTGGGGATGCCTTGCGATCGCATGCTGTACTGTTGTGTTGACAGCTTTGTAGTCTTGTGTTTTAAGCCTCGTTAAATGTCGTTGATTGGAGTCTAAGCCTGAACCTAATGTGTTAGGTGATTCGGGCGATTCTGGTGATTCTTGGGATTCTCGATTCCACTTCTGCCTCTTGTAAACTCGAGGTGAGTACCGGTTTCCCATGAGTCTCAGTAGGTAAGTTATCTGTTGTACATGTTGACACGTGATTGGTGTACTGCTACGTAAGACTATCTGTTGTACATGTTGACACGTGATTGGTGTATTGCTACGAAAGACATGAGGTATGCTATGATAGAATTATATACGCATGCTTAATATTGATATGAAAGATATTGTTGTGATTATATGCGCGCATGAACTGGATCCTTATTGGATCAACTATTTGTTTATGATGTTATGTCCGGACATTGAACTGGTGTACAACGGAGGTCAGTCAGGTAGACGGGTGATAATATCTGGCTGGGTTCCGAGGGTCCTTAGGGACTACGAATTGGGGAACTAACGGTACTCAGGAGTATACGCTTGGGTATGGCTCTGCAGGCCGCCGTTCCTATATGGAACTGGGTTCTTCGCTTCGGATGGAACCAGCATGATAGACAGACTGGTGCAAACGGTTGCGGCTGGTTCCCCAGCTTGGGTTGTTGAGCGGGGTTGGATCCCCCGCGATATACGACTCCTGCTGACCGGATTGGCGCACCACAATATGTTAGAGTAGCCTTGTGTGCTGTTTGTACGCATGATAGTCTGCTTATTGTTGCTTATGTGTAATTGGTGCTCACTAGCTAGTTGTAGCTAACGGTGCAAGATTTATCTTTTTCGCATGTTGATGTTAGAGGCCTGGTGAGGCGGGACTGCTGGTAGTATTTTTGTTGTAAATACCTTTTGGGGAACATGTTGTTGTAGCTATGGATCCGATGGTCGGAACTAGTTGGTAACGCTTGTAGTATACAAACTTGGCTTAATTTTTGGTGTAATTAAATAGCCGAGTCAGTTAACGTTGTTTTTGTAAATGGCGTTTATTTCCGCTGCACGCTTTTGATAATTATAGTTTAAAAAGTTTAAATTAACTCTAATTTTAAGCTCGTTAGAGGCGGCGTTACAATATGGCTAAGAGTAGGTCAATGGTGTTTTGCAAAATGGCCGAGCTTAGTAGGGTCTGCATTAGATATGTGTATCCACCCGGAAGTGGTGTTAAAAGGAAAGCTCCTGTTACAGGTAACTGATAATAACTCGCGTAGGGGAGGGACGGATAATATTATTATACATACTGATGGGGCAGTTAGTCGGGGCAGTCTAAAGTCAGGGATAGGAGGTGTCTTTAAGGAGGCGGCAACTGGTAGATATCTGGGCGCGTTATCGAAAGCGATTGAGATGTGTACATCATTAATGGCTGAGTTGGAAGCAGTATTTTTTGGACTCTTGGTCTTAAGAAATAATAAAGGGTTGTATGATAATCCAGTTATGATCTGGGCAGACTCAAAAGTAGCAGTTAGTTTAATAAAAGGAGTGATGACTGTTAGATTATGTGCATGTATAATTAATAGGTACATTGTATCCAATGTTATAAGAGACTAAAGGGTCACACTACTACACACCCAATTAGAACAGTTCGGAATTTACCATAATTCTGTGTGGAAATAATTAATCAGTTGGATTAATTATTAGAAAGAAAAGTAAAATAATTAACCAGTTGAATTAATTATCAGAAAGGAAATAAATAATAAATAGTTATTTATTATTTAAGGAGAAATTAAATATTAAGGTTAATATTTAATGGACCAGTTAATTAATAGTTAATTAACTAGCAAAGTCCAGTGGTCAAAATGTGAAGAATGGAACTTCAATTAAAGACATGGGCTTTAATTGAACGGGCTTGGGCTTTTAATGAGGTTTATAAATAACCTTTCAAGCTTTAAGGATTGAAAATCATAAGGAAAACCTAGCCTCCACTCTCTCTTCCCATCTCGTCGACTCTCTCTCTCTCTCTCTCTCGGCTCTCTCCTTTTCTCGTCGAACTCAAGAACAACACCCAAGGGTGTTTTCGGCTTTTGGAGGTAGATGCACACATACATACATACTCAAGATTTCGAGTATTGTTGATCGGGTAAATGCAGGAGCAATCTAGCAGCCAGTTCAAAGGAGGTGCAGTAGTGGTGGACTAGCTTTAGCAATCCGAGGATTAAAACATGTATTTTTCTTAAACCTACGCTATGGTTGTTGTTAAGAAACTGTTAAGTTCATTAGTTTTAAAGATCCTAACCCTTTTTAGGGTTTAAAGGGTCGTGTTCAATCCAGTTCCGCCTTAAGATTGAACCAGTGGAATCAAACACATGATTGACCAGTTTGTGTCATTAGGGTGGTTTGGTCAGATCAAAACCCTTCAGTGGTATCAGAGCCTCGGCTCTATGATCTTTTAGTTTCTAGTTTTATCTGTTATAGATTTAAGGTTTTGTTCTTGATCTTCTATTTTGTTCTTGGTATTTTCGAAAATCAAGAAGGTAACAAAAACAGTTTGTTTTTGTTATCAGGTTTAATCCTATTGATCAGAAAATTCAAACAGTTAGTTTAGATGGTTAAAAGGATTAATTTTTTTGATAAGAACAAGTTTTTGATCAAGAAAATTGAACAGCTTATTTAATTTGTTAAACATGGTTAATCTAGTTAGTTGATTTGTTTTAGGTTGTATGATTTTCTACTTCATCTTGTTCTTCTCCTCATAAATTTCGAAAACCATAGGGTGATAAAAAAAAGTTTCAGTTTTTATCCAGATAATAAAAGGTTTAACTTTAATCAGATAGGTTTAAACAAGGTTTATGTTTAAACGGTTAAAATGATAAACCTTTTATCTAAAACTTGATATTGATCAAGAAATTTAAACAAGTTTTTGTTTAAAGATTAAAATCAGGTTTTAGGATTATTAATTATTAATGGAACAGTTTTTGGTTACATTGTTAATTAAAGTTTTTGGTTTTTGATTAAATCCAGTTTTTAATCAGGATATTAAAACAAATTAGTTTTAATAGATTAAATTGGATAAGGATTTAAAAACATTTTAATTTTGTGTTAATCGAAAAATAAACCAACACCACCGCCATGACCGGCGGCGGCAGCCGAGATACAGCGACGACGTCAGGTGGTCGCAGGTAACTGGCGGCGGTCGGCTGTCGGTCGGCATGCCAGCTGGTCGGTGGTAGTAGGCGATGGTGTGAGGTGGTCAGCGGCCCATGACTTTTTCCGGCCCAGGAGGGTTTTGGCCTAGGCGATTTGTTGGGAAAATGATCTCATTAGTTTGAATTTGATGAGACAAAGTTAAGTTTGTAAGATGAGTTCTACATATAACTTAAACAGAATTATGAAGCTTAGTCAGACTGAACACTTAGAGTGATTCAGACTGAGTATAAGCTGAATATAAGCTGAGCATATGTTGATTAGTTTATATTATACCTTAGTTTGTTTATTAATATGTTTAATAATCTGTGTATGTCACATAAGGTATATATCGAGTAATCAGCTTGATGTGTTTCAAGCTGAGTGACTAAGCTCAAAAGCAGAGTCAGCTCGACAGAGTTGCTAAATATGTTTTAGTCAACTAAGTTAGACTTCTAAGGATGAGTTTATCAATGTACGTGTTAGTTCATGTATGAATTCGGATTTGTTCTCGAAGAACTCAGCTTGATGAGTTTCAAGCTGAGTAACTCAGTCCGAGTGAAGAAGTCAGTTTAAAGATAATTTAAATATGTTTTAAATTCATCTTTATCTCTCTCTATATCTACGGTGCGGATAAGAAGACTCCAGAATCAAGATTGAAGATAGAAGATTCAAGATTCAAGATTCTGGATTATCCGAGAGTTAGTTAGCGAATTAAGTTGAGTCTTAGTTTGTTAGGAGCCGTAGGCACAGGATTATAAATACTTATCTCCTGATAAGTTTAGAGGTACGACTTTGATTCAAAAAACAACTAAGTGTTGCAGAGCCAAAACCTCACCTCACCGTATGTGTTACGAATCTTGATTACTGTTTGTCAGTTCAACGTGATCAAGAAAAACTCACAGATTGCCCAAGTGTTCGTGTGTTCGAACTATCACATCAGTTGTGATATTGGTAAGTTGTCAATCTGTGTGAAATCCTGTTTAGAGAGTCGTCAGTATCTATAATCATAAGTTGATTATAGATAGCTAAGTTTGAGAGATTGAGAGATTTATATTAGGTGGTTATATATCAAGAGTTGCTTACTTGATAGTTATTGTAATCATCTGCTTATTCAAAGCATTGTAATCATCTTCTTAATAAAAGCATTCGATTGATTGTGGTTTGATTTACTGTGTGTAACACTTTTATTTGATTTGTTCAATTTCCGCTGAAAGTGTATTCAACCCCCCCTTCTACACACCTGTTGCTTGTTGTTACTCTCTCATACAAGGGACCAACAACTGGTATCAGAGCAGGCTGAACGATTTCATTAGTTGAAAGTTCTAGATTCTGAGAAAGTTGACAATGTTTACAAGTAACAATTCTTCAAACTTTCCACAGATGTCTGCCAAAGGCTGTCCCATATTTGATGGATCTGACTATCCTATGTGGAAGTTCAGAGCCATGCTGTTCCTCAAGTCCATTGACAACCGTATGTCGGATGTTGTCACTAAAGGACCAATTATCCCCAAGATTCCTGCCTTCGTCTCCTGGAAGATCTGAAAAGGAAACAAGAAAGCCTGTTGCATCATGGACTGATGAAGATTGGAAACTTTTCAATCTAGATGATAAGGCTAAAAGTGTTCTAGCGAATGCCCTGTAAAATGAAATCTTGCGCACGGTGACTGGGTGTCAAACTGCAAAAGATATCTGGGATATGCTGAGTGTCACGTATGAAGGCACTGATCTGGTCAAGCAGCACAAGAAAAATCATTTGAATAGATCCTATGAAAACTTCTTTTCAAAGAAGAATGAAACCTTGTCAGATTTGTTCACAAGGTTTCACTGCTTGATAAATGACCTACTAAGTGTGGGTGTAAAGAAAGATGAAGGTGAACTGGTGCTGAAATTTATGGATGTGTTACCAGAAAGGTTTAATGATGTAACTACGACACTGAGGGCTGGAGGAACACTACACGTGTACAACCTACAATCTATCTATGGGTTCTAGCTGAATCATGAACAGATCACTGAACACAAGAAATCTTCTCAACAACAACTGAAGGAGTCCTTGGATAAAACTGATATTGCATTAGTTGCACAGAAAAAGAAGAAGAAAAGTCCTAAGGCACTAGTTGTTGAATCTGAGACTGAGTCAGAATCTCAAGCTGACCACTCAGACTCAGACTCAAGTGATACTGATGATGTTCAGAATATCACTGAGCAAATGACAATGTTAGCCAGACGTTTGAGAAGAGCTCAAAGGGGAAGAGGAAGATCTGACAGGGGCAAAGGAAAGAGTTCTTTTGATCCCAAGAATGCTGTGTGCTTCAATTGTCAGAAAAAGGGACACATTGCTGCTGAGTGCAGATCAAAGAAAGTGGAATCAACATCAGTTGTTGATAAGAATGCTTACAGAGCTGATAAATACAAGAAGAAATATACTCAGCTCAAGAAAGGAAAGCCTGAAGACAAACCCAGTGCAAAAGGATTGATTGCTGAAACATGGGATACAGAATCATCTACATCAGATGATGATGTATGTCTGATGGCTCAAGAATATGAAGAGATAGAAATCGATGAGGTTGATTATGGTATGTCCGAATCAATCTTTGAAGCTGACATGAAGGAAGCTGAGGAAAACAGCAAGCTCAGTGATTGGGATCCTGCTTCCATGTATAAGGTCAGTAATTTCTACTCTTACACTGATGAAGAAAAGGGTCTTGCATTCGATTATCTGCTAAATGATTTCAAGACCAGCCTTAAGTCTCAGACTGACCTCAAAGCTGAAATAGCTAAACTTAAAGATGAGAATAAGGAAAATCAATCTCTCATTGATGTTGGTAAGAAAGCACAGTGTGGCCTTGAATGTCAAAGACATATTAACAAACTTCTTAGTGAAGAACTTCAGGAAGCTAAAGACAAAGCTGATCAACTCCAAAAGATCACTGAGTCTTGGTGTAAGTCATCAAAGCTTGCTGAACAGTGCATAAACCAACAGATACCTAAACAGGTGAAGGCTGTACTTGGAGGTGACTATCAAACAGCAGCTTATGTAGCTGATGATGAGATAGCAAGTACAGATTCTGAGGAAGATAGACAACTGATTAAGTCTCAGAAGTCAGCCTCAGAGAAAAGACATGATCCAAGCCTAAAATTCAATATGTTTGTGAAGGCCAAAGATCATGGTAATGAGTGCTCAACATCCAAACAACATGGTAAGTCTGTGTTGGACAGATTACGCACTCAGCCTGTTCAAAGAACTTCAGTCATAGAAAGGCTTAATCCAAATCCTTTCAAAAGACAAAATTCTCTATCTGGCTCGGAGAGAAGTTATAAGAACAGGAAGACCACTGTAAGTCAGAGGTCAAATCACAACAATGGTAAGTCCAAAGTTGTTGATCTTGGTAAGTCCAAGAAGATCAACAGTGGTAAGTCCAAACCTGTTGAAACTGGTGAGTCCAGTAAGCATGACAAAGGTAAGTCCAAAGTCATGGAGAAGAAGGTTGTTAGTCAATCTTCTCAGGATAACAAATAGAGACCTGACAAAGGTAAGTCCAAAGTCAATGATCACCAGGTGAATCAGCTTGCAAAGAAAGTTGAGAAGTTATCCACCATATACAATCCTAAAACTGAGAGTAAATTCTCACAAGGATTGTTAGACACTCTACCTCCTATCATCATTGGAAGAAGGAGATGCTACAAATGCAGAAGTAGAGGTCATGAGGCTAAGGACCGTGATGCTGAAATCTCAAGGCCTGAGCAAGAACAAACTGATCAGCCTACATAGGATTCAGTTCCTGCTCAAGCTGAGCAGTCAGTTCAACAAGATGAAGATGCTAAGTGCTCCTCATCTGAACCCACCAAGAAGTGGTTCCCAAGCAAAACTAATGTGTTTAGTTTTTATATCATGTGCAGGGTTCAAGTAAATGGTACTTGGATAGTGGATGTTCAAGGCACATGACTGGATGGAAAGGACTTCTCAGTGATTTCCAGGAAGATGAAGGTCCTAAAGTAACATTTGGTGACAACTCCCATTGAAGAACCAAAGGCTATGGGAAGATGCAAGCTGGTAAAGTCACTTTCCAGAGAGTTGCATATGTCAAAGGCCTCAAACACAACCTGATTAGTATCAGTCAATTGTGTGATGAGGACAATGTTGTTACTTTTAAGAAGAAAGCAGGAACAATTTATAATGCTAAGGGAAATCCTGTATTAATAGCTAAAAGAGAAAGAGATGTGTATGTACTTGATCTTAATTCTGCTGATCCCAATAATGAAACCTTCTTGTATTCCCATTCTGTTCCTGAGCTGAGTTGGTTATGGCATAAACGTTTGTCTCATTTGAACTTTAAAAATATAAATATGCTGTCCAATAAAGAGTTAGTCTCTGGATTACCAAAAATCACATTTGTCAAAGACAAATTGTGTTCAGCTTGTGAACAAGGGAAACACCATAAAGGGTCCTTTAAATCAAAGCAAAATTTTTCAATAACAGACCCATTGCATATGTTGCATATGGATCTGTTTAGACCCATAAGTACTCCAAGCCTAAGTGGCAAGAAGTACACTCTGGTGATAGTAGATGAGTTCTCACGATTCACCTGGGTAGTATTCCTAAAAGCCAAAAGTGAGGCTGCCATGGAGATAATAAGTTTCATCAAAAGGGAAGAGTTGCAGAAAGGTTTGTCTGTAAAGCAATTCAGAAGTGATCATGGGACTGAGTTCAGGAACTCAACCCTTGAAAGCTTCTGTGAATAAAAAGGAATATTACAAAATTTCTCATCTGTCAGAACTCCACAACAAAATGGAGTTGCTGAAAGGAGAAATAGAACCTTAATTGAGGCTGCAAGGACAATGCTATGTGAGGCAGGATTGAAACTCTATTTCTGGGATGAAGCTGTTAGTACAGCCTGCTATACTCAGAATATGTCAATCATTGTCAAAATACATGGAAAGACTTCATATGAAATGTATAAGTCTAGAATATTTGTTGGTTATTCCTCAATCTCCAAATCATACAGAGTATATAACTCTAGGAGAAAGGCCATTGAAGAATCAATTCATGTTTCATTTGATGAAGACAGTATTGATCAAGCTGAGAAAAGTCAAGCTGACTCCGTTAGTCTGAGTGAGCTTGAAAGGCCAAGGGAAATCAACATGTCAAATCCTATGTATGTCATAGGATATGATAGTGATGATGATGTGTGTTCATCAATGAAATCATCACAAGCTTCAAAGGATTCTCAAGATGAGAAAGATGAGGAGTTCGTCAATCCTTTTGGAGCTGAAGTCACTCAGACTGAGAATCTTAGTGATAATCAGTTTGTTGACAATGCTGCTGTTGAGACTGAGGAGATAAGTTCACCTCGAGGTTCTCAACATCACTCAGATTCAGAACCAGACTCTCCAACTACCACATTTAAATTTCTCAAAGATCATCCTCAAGATCAAATAATTGGAAATGTCCAAGAGAAAGTCATGACCAGATCTAAGGCTACAGCTAACTATGCTGCTCACTTTGGTTTTCTGTCTCAGATGGAACCAAAGAAGACTGAGGAAGCCTTAGCAGATGAGGATTGGATTGATGCTATGCAAGAGGAATTAAATGAGTTTGAGAGGAATAAAGTCTGGACCCTTGTCCCTCCCCGTGAAGATCATACAATTATAGGCACTAAGTGGGTCTATAGAAACAAAATGGACAAGGATGGAGTGATAGTTCGGAACAAAGCAAGGCTGGTAGCACAAGGGTATAGGCAAGAAGAAGGAATTGATTATGATGAGACCTTTGCTCCTGTTGCTAGAATTGAAGCTATAAGGCTGTTCCTGGCTTATGCAACATATAAAGACTTCAAAGTCTATCAAATGGATGTGAAAAGTGCTTTCCTGAATGGAAAACTTCAGGAGGAAGTCTATGTGAAACAACCTCCTGGATTTGTAAGTTCAAAGTTTCCACATCATGTCTATAAGTTGGACAAGGCTTTGTATGGTCTTAAACAAGCTCCAAGAACTTGGTATGATACACTGTCCACTTATCTAATATCCATGAATTTCACCAGAGGCAGTATAGATAAGACACTCTTTATTAAAAAGACTAAAGGACAGATAATTCTTGTACAAATCTATGTGGATGACATCATTTTTGGCTCTACAAATGAGTCTCTGTGTGATTGGTTCTCCAAAATAATGTCACAAAAGTACAAGATGAGTATGATGGGTGAGATGACATATTTCCTAGGCCTACAAATTCAACAAAAGCCTGACGGAATTTTCGTCAATCAAAGCAAATATGTTTTGGATTTGATAAAGAAATATGGTTTTGATTCAAGTTCAACCATGAGAACACCCATGACACCAGCTGTCAAGCTGAGTAAAGACTCAGATGGTAAGCCTGTGTGTCAGTCTACCTATAGAGGAATGATAGGTTCATTACTCTATTTGACATCTAGTAGACCTGATATCATGTTTGCTACATGTGTTTGTACAAGATATCAGGCTGATCCTAAAGAATCACATCTTTTAGCTGTGAAAAGGATCTTTAAGTACCTTAAAGGTACACCAAATCTAGGTCTTTGGTATCCAAAGGATTCTGGATTTGAGTTAGTTGGTTTTTCTGATGTTGACTAGCTGGGTGCAAGTTAGATAGAAAATCAACCACTGGAGGATGTCAATTGCTTGGAGGTAAATTAGTAAGCTGGACTAGTAAGAAACAGAACTCAGTTGCTACTTCCACTGCTGAAGCTGAGTATGTTGCAGCAGGGAGCTGTTGTGGTCAAATCTTGTGGATGCAGCATCAGCTTCAGGACTTTGGGATGAGTTTCAAGAAAACTCCTATCTTCTGTGATAACCAAAGTGCAATAGCCATCACTTACAATCCAGTATTTCACTCAAGAACCAAGCATATTGAAATTAGACATCACTTCATAAGGGACATCGTGGAAAAAGGTAAAGTTGACATTAAATTTATCTCCACTGATGACCAATTAGCAGATATCTTTACTAAGCCCCTTGATGAAAAAAGGTTTATGTATCTTCTAAGTAAATTGGGTATGCTCAACCCCTAGCTAAGTGTCTTAAGCTGGATGCACAATTTATAAATAAGTTTTCATAAACTGATCTATATGTCAAACTGAATAATGAGTTCACACGTTTGGTCAGTTCCAAACATAATTCAACTACTCAATATGGTTGAAATGTTAGTTTGAGTTAGTCTCGAACAAAATGACTAAGTGTCATTGAGTCTGAGCTATGTGCTTAACTCACACTGTGTGATTGGTTCAAACGTTTGGTAAGTTCCAAACATATTTTACCTACTTAGTGTAGCTAAAATTACATGTTTAAGTCAGTCTTAAACATAAATGACTAAGTGTCATTGAGCCTGAGCTGTGTGCTCTACTCAAGCTGAGTATCAATCTCAAGCTGAGTGCTCCACTCAAGCTGAGTGCTTGAATCAAGCTGAGTGCTTGACTTAGACTGAGTAATATGTTTACTCAGCTTGGTGTGTCCAATCTATGAATTAATTACTAAGTGTTATTAATTTTTCTGTCCATACACATTTGAATCAGTTTCAATTCATATCGTATATGAATTGTGTATTGATATATTTACAAAGTGTTTATAATCTTATTATTTGTTAATATTATTATTTTACACTTGTATCCGTTGGAGAATGATGTGTTTCTACCCTCTAACTGTTACGTCAAGCCGTAATTTTTCGGCGTAACGGATTAAAAAGGGATTCCAACGGTAATTTTTCTCTCTCCTCGAAAAGGTATATATAAGTACCTTAACCGCATTTTAGAGGTTTACACTTCAACTTCTCATCTCTAAACCTCTCATCTGCCTATAAACCTTTCAACAAATTTTCTACGTGCAATTCCCAGCTCCATCGACTTTGAAACCCTAACTTGCTCGGTGCGAAGATCATTTCTCAGTGCAACGAAATTAGTTACTCAGTGTAATCTGGAATTTCATCGATGGAAAGAACCACTCTCAGTCTCAGTGATCGAATGGTTCGTGGTGCCGCGTTGAAAAACAACGGATTACCGCTGATCAAAATCAACAATCAGCGTGCATGTCTTGATATCTCTGCGAGGAAACATGGGAGAGGATATGAAGCATGGGTTGCTTATATTCGAAATTCCCTTTGGCATTTGCTTTCATTGGAGCGCCTGTTCACATCGTTCCACAACACCTTTTGGAGTTCTGGTACAGTGGCCATCATGGTTCAAGGGCTAAGGGATGTTCTTCGACTCCCTGTTCAAGATGTGTTCGATTCGATCGTGTCTAGACAAGTGGCGAGGTCAGTTCTACCTCAGATGGGTCACCCTCAAACTGAAGGGGTGATTAAGAAGGCCACTTTTCCCACCAGCTGGGGCTTTATGGTTTCCACAGTGGTATGTTCACTGGGAACGAAGGTTGCAGGCTTGGATTAGGTGAACGAGTTCGAAATGCAGCTGCTGTATAACATGTTCTTTGATCGCCGTATCTACTATGCACAACTCATTTTCAAGGGATCTTCATGTGCCTTTCATAAGGTACTTGTCCCTGGTGATTGAAGCTGAGTTGGGGGACTTATATGAAGCAGGATGGGATGTGTTCCCTGTTCCTACTCTCAGCTCTAAGATGTTTAACAATGACATCTTTCCTGAGCAAGAGGGTCTAAGTGGTCCAATGCTCTTGGTTGCTGAGGGAGCTTCATCGGAAAGTGAAGAAGAGGAATCAAATCAAGGGGGAGCTTCTCAAGCTGACACAAAAGTTCAAGCTGAGCACTCTGCTCAGGCTGAAACAGTTTACACTGCAGCCACCTCTGGTAAGACCTCTCCACTTTCTCTTTCTTCTCATTATTCTCCATCTACCTTTGGAGATAAGAATGTAGTGGAACCAACTCAGTCTAACCCATCTCCTCTACCTTCATTCCATCTACAATTCCAATCTGAAGCCACCCCTAGTGTGCCCACTGCTACTAGGGAGAATATCCATACATACCAAAGAAAAACTGCCAAAGGTGGTGCCACTCCTAAAGGCATCCCTGGAGCTGAGATCACTTTGATCCCTCCGGCAGGAGTTGAGGGGGAGACGCCTACTCTCAAGGTGTCAACCTCAAGGCTCTTTAAAACCCAACAGCCTAAACCGGGTGTGGTGTCTACTCAGCCCACACTTACTCGTGCCATGAGAGAGCCTACTTCTGTGCCTGAACAGACACATTCAGGTTACATTGAAGATATGACCAATCCCCAGGGTCAATCACCCCTCTCTATACCCAAAAGCCAACCACCAACCCATACACTTCATATTTCAAGCCCTATTCATTCTTTTCATTTCTCACCCTCTTGCACGACCTGTCAATGTTTCATCCTCAAACCAGGGTGATTCACAGGGTCAAGACTCTGGTGCAAATGAATTTGAAGGTAAATACCAACCTTTGGATGATGCACCCAAAGTCTCTCCTCAAAATGAAACTGCCTCCTCAGGCATCCAGCGGGTGAAGGACTACATTGCTGCTCAATTTGGCCTGTTCCACCTAAAGGAGAAGAAGCATAAACGTCAAATCTATCAGAGGCTTGCGAAGCTGACAGAGGATGTTAAAGAGATTGCCTCTGCAGTTGCTGCTCTCCAACAACAAAGGACTTCAAACCCTATTGATGATGACAAAAAGGGGGAGAAGGTTCAAGCTGGTACTGAAGCTGAGCTAGTTCGAGCTAAAGCTGAAGCTCTTCTAGTTCTAGCTAAAGGAGCAGAGAGGAAGACTCAGGCTGAGGGGGAGTTAGAAATAAACAGAGAGGAACCTACAGCTAAGAGACAAAAGGTAGAAGAATCTGAACTTAAAGCTGACAGTGTTTCTGAGGCTGAGGAAGAGACAGAAGAAGAAAAAGCTATAAGAGAGTTAATAGAGATGCTTGAGCAAGAAGAAGCAAATGAGCTTGGGATCGTGGTAGCTGAGCTAAGAAAGAGAAAGGAGGAAGAGATAGAGGACCAAGAAAAAGAAAAGGAAAGAAAAGCTTTGGCTCAAGCTGAAGCTACATACACTGGTCCAAGACCTGATCTAATTCCATACTCAGATACAAAACTGCAGGAATGTTACTTCAGAAGGAGCTACAACAAAGAGATCAGAGGAATGACCTTGAGCAGAGGAAATGGAGCTGTCATTCTCACTTTTGAGCTTAGTGAAAAATCAACAGTGGGAATGGACCTGAGATACGTTCACACGATGGGCTACATTGAATGGCAAAGGATAATGATGCTGCTCAAGAAATTTAAAAGAAGTCAGATCAAACAAGAAATTCTATCTGAAGTTTCCAAGTTGATTGCTCGAGCTGAAGAACTGAGGTATGTCCCAGTTCTTGGTCTGCTGTGGGAGAATTTGTTTGACATGCCTGTAGGAGTAGAATTTAGAGAAAATCAAAGCATCAACACTCCTATTCAAGGTTTCATGTTTAAGGATCAGGCAGGTAATCCCAGTTTTATTAAGCTAAATGAGATTTGCTATCTAAAAGCTGAGGATGCCTTGAGAATAAGAAACTGTTGTGGTAATGAGGAGTCAAATCAGTTAATAAAGTATAAGCTGAATAAACTCACTAGAGTACAACAGAAGGAACTTCAGGGAAACGATGAAGCTGAAAGACTGTTAGATGAGATCAATAAAGAGATCATCATCTGGGAGCTTCTACATCCTGAGTTCATCAGATAGAATAGATTAGTTCTAATTTTGTATATATTAGATTAGTTCTAATATTATTGTAAGAACTTAGTGTGCATGATCTATGTGATCAACAACTTTTGTATTATGATCAGTTCTATTAATACAAATATAAAGTTTGATATGTTCAACTGTATTATGATGTGTTCATAGCTATAAGTCTGATAAGTTCATCTTAATGAATAAATGATAAGTTCTTATTCATTAATATAATTAGTTGGTGTGTTCAACTAAAAGTTGGTGTGTTCCAATTTAAATTGATAAGTTCAATTAATATTGATATGTTCAATAAATATTTGATCAGTTCAAATAATAAAATCTTAATAAGTTTAAGATTTAAAATATAATTCTGTTAAACAAACTTAAGAACTGTTTGATGGTTTTGTCATCATCAAATAGGGGGAGTTTGTTGGGAAAATGATCTCATCAGTTTGAATTTGATGAGACAAAGTTAAGTTTGTAAGATGAGTTCTACATATAACTTAAACAGAATTATGAAGCTTAGTCAGACTAAACACTTAGAGTGATTCAGACTGAGTATAAGCTGAATATAAGCTGAGCATATGTTGATTAGTTTATATTATACCTTAGTTTGTTTATTAATATGTTTAATAATCTGTGTATGTCACGTAAGGAATATATCGAGTAATCATCTTGATGTGTTTCAAGCTGAGTGACTCAGCTCAAAAGCAGAGTCAGCTCGACAGAGTTGCTAAATATGTTTTAGTCAACTAAGTTAGACTTCTAAGGATGAGTTTATCAATGTACGTGTTAGTTCATGTATGAATTCGGATTTGTTCTCGAAGAACTCAGTTTGATGAGTTTCAAGCTGAGTAACTCAGTCCAAGTGAAGAAGTCAGTTTAAAGATAATTTAAATATGTTTTAAATTCATCTTTATCTCTCTCTATATCTACGGTGCGGATAAGAAGACTCCAGAATCAAGATTGAAGATAGAAGATTCAAGATTCAAGATTCCGGATTATCCGAGAGTTAGTTAGCGAATTAAGTTGAGTCTTAGTTTGTTAGGAACCATAGGCACAGGATTATAAATACTTATCTCTTGATAAGTTTAGAGGTACGACTTTGATTCAAAAAACAACTAAGTGTTGCAGAGCCAAAACCTTACCTCACCGTATGTGTTACGAATCTTGATTACTGTTTTTCAGTTAAACGTGATCAAGAAAAACTCACAGATTGCCCAAGTGTTCGTGTGTTCGAACTATCACATCAGTTGTGATATTGGTAAGTTGTCAATCTGTGTGAAATCCTGTTTAGAGAGTCGTCAGTATCTATAATCATAAGTTGATTATAGATAGCTAAGTTTGAGAGATTGAGAGATTTATATTAGGTGGTTATATATCAAGAGTTGCTTACTTGATAGTTATTGTAATCATCTTCTTATTCAAAGCATTGTAATAATCTTCTTAATAAAAGCATTCGATTGATTGTGGTTTGATTTACTGTGTGTAACACTTTTATTTGATTTGTTCAATTTCCGCAGAAAGTGTATTCAACCCCCCTTCTACACACCTGTTGCTTGTTGTTACTCTCGCATACAAGGGACCAACACAATTCACTATCCAGGTGGGCTACGGCCCAGGAGGCTTCACGGCTCAGGTGGCTTCAGGCCCAAAGGGTTCACGGCCCAAGGGGTTCTCAGCCCAAGAGTAGTTGGCCCAAATAGTTTTTCGGTTAACTGCAAAAAGGATTATTAATTTTAAACGTTAAAAATTAATAAAGATTTATATATAAACTAGTATTATATGTATTTTAACTAAGGTTAGGTAAATATATATATATATATATATTAGATGATTATTTACTACGACTAGTTTTAGTCGTTGTAAATAAACTCTAAAGGGGTAAGTTTATATAAAGGATGGAGAAACAAACAAGATGATGACATTTAAATAATGACCAAATTTTTGTCGTGTTTAAGTTTTTGGAAAACTGGTAAAAACCGGACATAAGATTTCATTCAAGTTTTCGAATAAAATCAAGTTTTTCAAAGTTTGTTGAAAAACTGTTTTTGGTCAAGAAAATTAAATGTTTTAGAAGATCCTAATTCTCATTTTTGATTTATAGTCATTAATCAAAAAGGGTAAATGAGAATGGTTAAACGAATCATTTTTTTGTGTTTACTGCACAGTTTTTGTTTATGTATCTTTTAGCTTCGTGGTTGGTATATATATGTGTTAATTATATATATTTGGTAGTTGTGATATATAGCTATAGTTTTGCCGACTTAGGACTCGTTTTTTTATACTTCTTTTATCTTTGGTTTTGGGAAGACCTGCGTGCCAATTACAATCCCATTCTTAATTGTAATATTGTACCGGTTCGGGGAGGCCTGCGCGCCAATTACAACCCCATTCTATATTGTAATTGTATTAGAATAGTTGTAGTTTTATCCCTTTTTTTTTTACCAAAATGGAATTCAAGAAGGAGTTTTTGAAGATGATGATTTGCATGGAGCTCGGACACTTCGGAGGACGTGTCAAAGCAAGTTGAAGCAATTCACCAAGAAGGCGTTTTTCAAGTCCATTTTATACTTAGGATTGACCTTAGGATTAGTTGGCAAAACTATAGGATTTTATCCCTTATTATCTGCGTGGTTGTGTTTTATTTACTGCTTATTCATATATATATATATATATATATATATATATATATATGTGATATGTGTATGATGCTAAATAAAAAGGGGTTTAATAATAGCTAATTATTAAACAGAGAAAAACCACGATTTATGACAAACTAGAATATGACTACAGGTTGCTAGTCGTGTTAGTTAAATTTTTATAAATTTAAAGTTTTGTCAAGATTATAAGTTTGGAACTTATAAAGCCGTTTTGTGCACCAAGTATAGGTACACATGTAAATCGTATTTTTAAAACAGATAGTTTTAAAATGGGTTTTTCAAAAAAAAAAAAAAAAAACTGGAAAATTAAGTTTTTAAACTTAATTATAAACCCAAGAAAATCTTAGATCAGTGTGCTACCCACCTAATGGTACAACTTTGCAGTTAAACGGTACTCGGGTGTCGGAAGTACCCAAACCTTGGGCATCCGGGTTCAAATCATTGCGGGAAGGGGCATGAAAGATTCTGCGATAATCGGGAGTCCCAGCCAGAATTCATGCTGTCTTAGGTGGTGCTCTCTATTTTGGTGATAATCGGGAGTCCCGGCCCAAAAGCACTAGAGTAGAGTTAAACATACTAGACTAGGTCTAAGTGGTCTACGAGGTTCTAGGAGTCGTATCAGTTAGGTACGATTGGTACAGGGTGTTACCTACCAGAAATAGCATGACTTGTCGGGAAGTGACCAAACCTTGCATCAAGTATGTGAAATATGGGTCCTAGGTCTGATATATATTATTTATGGGTTTTGATGATATATGTTAGAAAAGTTTATCTGCAATTACTAATTAAACCAGGTTTTAATTTGTAGATGGCAACCAACATTACCAGTACTAAAAACCTCTCTCTTCGCTCTATCCTAGAGAAGGATAAGCTTCTTGGCTAGCTCAGCATCAGATTGAACCTGACCTTGCATATTTTGTTTCAATTCTTCAGCCAACTTCTTGGCCAACTCCTCATCTGCCCTGAGCTGTTCCTGTTTTGAGAGTTTCACCTTTTCTACAACAACTCCTTTTCCTTTATCCTTGAAGGATTCATCCATATCAACATATCTTGGACCATGCTTTGTAGTGATAATGCCCAAGGCTTTTCCTTTTCCTTTAGATTGTACACTTTCTCCATCGTTTGGTTTTGAAATAGAGACCCCCTTCAACTTCTGAGAGGTTTTCTCTTTGCCTTTTTGATCTTTAAACTGTTGCAAAGCTGCTGCAACATCCATTTCCTATCTAGACACCTGATCTGTTTGGGTTTCTTTCACTGACACAGATTCTACAGGCATAGAATCAACACCAACATTTTCTTCTCTCTAAACTCTAACATCCTCCACTGTTTGAACATTAACAACCTCTGCTCTTTGAACATTCTCTACCATTGTTTCTTGCACATCATCATCATCAACACCACCAATTATCTCATCTAATTCTGCTTCAAACTCCCTTGCAGTTTGAGATAGCTTCGATTTGCTTGCCACATTCACAATTTCTTCTTTCTCTCCAACATCAGCACCAACTTTGTAAACATCCATCTCTTCAACACCCTGTTGTGGTTGTGATTCATTCTCCCCCTTTTTGGGAGCATCCTCTGAAGAGCTTGAGGAGAAAAGAACAAACTTCGGAGCTGGTGTATTCAACAATTTCTTGACCATGATTGTTAAGGAGGTCAAAGCAGCCTGTTGGGATTGGATCAAGTCACGCTGAGCTTGGAGTTCCTTCATGATAAGAGCATTTGATTCCATCAATTTCTTAAAGTCAGAGCTATCCTCACCTTTATTGGGTGTGTTGACCACCTTCGAAGGATCATGGGAAGAGTATGTTGCCATCAATTCATTAGGTTGCATACTGTTCTCCCCTGTATTAAGTGTGGTTACCACCATTTCAGGATCAATGAACTGAAAAGATGAGGTTTCAGGCCTAGCTTGAACACCAGCATCCCCCGTGGTTTCTTGGCACCTGGGACCTTCGGTGGTCAATGCTTCCAAAGAAACATCAAACATTGAAGTTGCCATGGATTGGGTCTTAGTGATGTTCATAGGGTCTTGAGGTGCACTTTGTACAGGCTCAAGAATGTGAGCCCTTTCCATATGATCATCCTGCTCCTTACAGATCACCTCCTCGAGCATGGGAGACTGCTCAATGGTTTCCCTTTGGATATTGTCCTGAAGAGAATGCTCTTCAAGAGGGTTTGCAGGTTGTGATTTAGGACGTAGAGAGGAAGGAGCTCTCTTAGCCCTTTTTCTCTTAAGAGACACTAACGGTGGTTCCTGTGAAGCAGTTTGTATGGTGGCTTGTGTATGGGCTGCAGCTTGTATAGGTGAAACAATAGGAGACTGAGGAACATTTGTAGTGGTTGGTGTGGGTTGGGTGTCAATGGGTGTGCTCATAGATGTAGGCTGAGAGCTTGACCCCTCACCAGATGTGTGGGATACTTCCACCATTGTAGGAAACAGTGGAGTATCTGTACCAGAAAAATGTATTCCTTTCCTACGCATGTTAGCAAAAACTTTTGGTTTGTGGGAACGAATAGCATAAATCCTTGGTAATTTGGAAAGATTTGGTAAAGCTTTATAAAAAATGGTCTGTATAAATCGAGGATACATCAAAAACTTATTTGCAGAATGTTGCAAGTTCCAGACCAAATCATCAAAAATCATTTTCGAAAAGTTAAACCTCCGACCAGGGGCTAAACATACCATAGCAGTGGCAATAGACCCGCCAAATTCATGCCATGCTCCCTTCTTACGTGAAATACACTGCTGTAACAAATGACACAAAAAATGCCACTGAGGAGTAAACATACCTTTTAAGAAAGTCATGTTTCTCAGATCACCCTCATACCCCATACGAGATAAAGTCGAGAAAATTTCATCAGAAGGTAAGGTGAAAATACCTGATTCATCGTTCAGTTGAAGATGTTGACAGACTAGGGCTTCAGTAACAACTAACTCCCGTTGATCAACCCTTGACTTTATGGAGTAAACACCATTTGCTTCTATCAACTCCGCTGAGGACCAAAACTGATGAAGATGGTCAATATAGATGATGGGTTTGACTGTTAGGGCATATTGGATGTGAGAAGTTCGTAGGAATCCTATGATAGGATGAAAATCCTCAAACTGGTTTGGTTTCTTAAGATATGCAGCCATGTTGTGAGTATCAACAAACTTGAGTTCATCACTTTCAGACGATGTAGAGGTTGAAGAAGATGAAGACATGATGAAGGAAGCTAGAGTAGCAGAGAAGGTTTTCGGAGAAAGAGAATGGGAAATTTTTAAAAAATGGGAATTTTGAGAGAAAAAGGGATGGCAGTTATGGGGCGAAGAAAAAGGAAAATTTAAAAAAAATGCTAATCTCGTCAAAAGTTCGCGAAGTTTGTTAGCCTGTATTAACTGCATGTATTAACTGTGTGAGAGAGTTTGTCCTGCATGCCTGTACTATCCCTGTACACCTGTACTAACCAAACAAGTGTAACATCCATTCCATAAATAAAATTAATGCAAAAATCATTGAAAATAATCCCGAAACACACAAGTTATTTTTCAAGAATCATCATTCCAATATGGGATACTAAGAAATTGAATCTACTGACATCAAATGGTTTTGTAAAGAGATCTGCAAGTTGATTGTCAGTATGAACCTTTTGAACATGAATGAGCTTGTTTTCATTGCAATCCCTTATGAAATGATATCGAAATTCAATGTGTTTTGTTTTAGAATTTTAAACAGGATTATTAACAATGCTAATGGCACTGTTGTTGTCAATGAAAATAGGAGTATTTAGGAAAGTAACACCATAATCAAGCATATGATTTTGAATCCAGAGAACTTGAGCACAACAGCTTAATGGGGTTTGTGCATGCTTGGTGGGGTTTGTGCATGCTCTGGTGGGATGCCAGAGTCTTTTTCAACACTAGGACTGACCCTGTCAGACCCGATGGCAGATGTGGTTTCCCGGCTTTTTACGGCTAGAGAACTCTCATCACTCATTTGTTCTTTTCTCACATTCTCATGTTCTGTTTCTTGTAACTGTTCAACTTCTACTTCAACATTATCATCCAAGCTTCCAGTATCAAGATTATCTATGTCAAACATATCATCATGTTCAAAAACTGGAGCAACAAGCAAAGATTCAGTATTTAACTCAACACCTCTATCTGGAGTTTCTTGAGATTGAGATTTAGAAAGGAACAACCCTAGAGGCATATCATCATCCGTATCTCCCTCTCCTATACTCACATCACCCTCATTCACTTCACCTCCCCTCTCGAGATTTTCCCTCTGCTCACCCCTGTCAGAGTCACCCGATGACATCTGATCACTAACAACTAATCCCTTAGGTGCTACTGTTCTTTGGGTAGGATCAACAGGTTCTTGTCGATCCGGAAGAACTATGCTATTATCACTCACATATGCCTGCACTATGGGTTCATCTAAATCCATTAACATTAACAAATCAACAGGCATGACAAATGGCTGAACATCAATTGTCTTTTCAATTTTATACAGCTTCTGCATAACGTACACCGTTGGCATAGGATCATTATCCCTTAGATTGATGTCATTAGGGTGCTCTAGCATGACACATTGCACAATCATCGATAGAAACCTTGGATACGGAAGAAATTTCTTAGCCTTTTGTGGTATTTGTTTCTGATGTACAACTGTATAAATGTCCTGAAAGATTATAGATGCATAGTCGACATGCCAGTGTTTGACCATGGGGACCAGAATTTGAAACGAACTTGAACTAGCACCATCAACTCCTCTTGAAATGCTAGTAATACACCGATTAATGATAGCATACAGAGACTGCAAGATTGGTACCATATTATTTCTCTTGAATTGAGCGGTCTTGGTGAACTCTCCATTAAACCCAAGATCCTTGACATGTGGAAAGATAGCTTTGCCTGATATAATAGGATCAAATCTTGTTTTATCATTCTAAGTATTATTAACAAAGAGTATATCCCCATCAGTGATCATTAAGTATACTAATTGCTCAAAGTTCATCCCGTAACCCAGTTATGCAAGTTGAACTAACTGTCAGTGTAATCCAACCTAAACAAACACCCTAGAAGAAATCTAACACTTTCAAAACTTGTAACACATCTAACTACGCATACCCAAGTCACAAACACATTGAAAAACAAGAAATAAGCACACAAATCAGAAGATTAGCACAGCGACAGAATATGCTAACAGGGTTTTCGGCCTACAAAATCAAACATGCATAGAAATGTAATACACTGCAGAGAAATCGAAGTGTACCATGAGATTCGCAATTGAAAACCAAACCAAAAGTTAGAAACTTGAAGAAATCCAAAGCCTTTTGAAATCTTGATGAAACAGAGAGAAGAGGTCAAGGTTTGAGCTGAAATCCGAGAAAAAGTCAAGAATCCGATTGTTCATGACTTGTAGGCCCACAACACTTATCGGATTCCGAGAAAAGAATCGGATTCCGATAAAAACTTATCATAATGTTGAATGTATTATCCAAATACTCGGATTCCGATGAAATTACTTACTTGACCAATGAATGAAAAAAAAAATCTTTTTGTTATTTTATAATTTTGCAAATGTGTTTGGATTTTTCAGAATTATAAAACAAAAAAAGTAATACAAATGAGTCTCCCCCTACAAGTATGAACCATCCGTAGTTCATAACTTGTCAACTCAGAACAGACACCCCCACCCTAAAACACTTAACTGTGCAGAATGTAATTAATAGAATAAAAGTACAGTCAAATACTCAAATTCAACATGCCCAATTTTGAAACTAAAGTGTTAAAACGATTTTCATCCAACGGTTTGGTGAAAATGTCAGCAAGTTGATTTTCAGTATTAACATACTTTAATTCTATCAAACCTTTTTCAACATAATCTTTGAGAAAATGATACCGAATGTCTATATGATTTGTTTTAGAGTGATGCACAGGATTGCATGAAATGGCTATGGCACTCTGAGAGTCACACATCAGCGGTATGTGAGAATATTCCAATCCAAAATCCGATAGTTGTGTACGAATCCATAAACTTTGAGAGCAGCAGCTGGCAGCAGCAACATATTCAGCCTCCGCGGTGGAAGTTGACACGCAGTTTTGTTTCTTTGATGCCCAGCATACTAGTCTGTCTCCCAGAAAATGTGCACTACCAGATGTACTTTTTCTGTCCAGCATGCATCCTGCATAATCAGAATCCGAGTATCCAATTAGTTCAAAATCAGAATCTCTAGGATACCACAAACCTAGATTTGGAGTACCCTTAAGATATGTTAATATTCTTTTCACTGCCAACAAATGAGACTCTTTAGGATTTGCTTGAAATCTGGCACAGAGACAAGTAGCAAACATTATATCTGGCCTACTAGCACTTAAGTACAATAAGGATCCGATCATACCACGAAAAGTTTTTAAATCTACTGATTTGCCATCAGGGTCAGCAAACAATTTAGTTTTAATTCCAATGGGAGTTGAAAGTGGAGAACAATCAGTCATGTCAAAGCGTTTTAATAAATCTTTTATATATTTTGACTGATTTATAAAAATCCCATGGTTAAATTGAGAAATTTGCAATCCAAGGAAGAAGTTAACTTCTCCCATCATGCTCATTTCAAATCTCTGTTTCATGGTATTAGCAAAATCATCACCATACTTTGGGCTAGTTGAGTTAAAAATAATGTCATCTACATAAATCTGTATAAGAATATAATCTGAACCAATCTGCTTTTTGAAGAGTGTTGTGTCTGTGGTTCCTTTTGCATAGCCCTTGCTCAACAAGTAATCTGACAACTCATCATACCAAGCTCTCGGGGCTTGTTTTAATCCATACAAAGCTTTGTCCAGTAGATATACATGCTGCGGGCGTTTGGAATCCACAAAACCTTCAGGTTGACTAACATAGACTTCCTTTTTGAGTTTACCATTGAGGAATGCAGTTTTAACGTCCATTTGGAAAACCTTGAAATTCTTGAAGGCAACATAGGCTAAAAATAATCTGATCGCTTCCAAACGGGCTACAGGGGCAAAGGTCTCATCATAGTCGATTCACTCTTGCTGATTGTACCCCTTAGCCACTAGCCTAGCCTTGTTTCTCACAACTACTCCATCAGAATCTTTCTTATTTTTGAAGATCCACTTAGTTCCCACAATTGATTTACCTTCAGGTTTGGGTACTAACCGCCAGACTTTCAAACGGTCGAACTGATTCAGCTCGTCTTGCATAGCAAGAATCCAGTCTGGATCTTCTAAAGCTTCTGATATTCATGTTGGCTCTATCTTACTTAGAAAATTCATATTGAGACATTCGTTTGCGGTTGCGGCACGAGTTCGAACACCAGCGTTCAAATTGCCAATGACTTGAGTGTCAGGGTGACTTCTTAACCATACAGGCTCGGGGGTCCTTACCTGTATGAAGTCATCAATTGGTTGTGGTTCCGTTGCAAATGGATTTACCATTTCAGGTTCAGCAAACGGATTGACAGTGTCATCGGTTGCAAATGGACTGTTTGTAGCTTCAAACTCAGAATTCTCCTGATTAGTGTCACGTGCAACAGAAGGAGTTGTTAACGTTACAGATTCTTCAGGTCGTGTTTGAAATGATTCAGCCCTGTTCACATTACCAGAAGAAGATTCATCAGTTTTGAAAAATTCAAACATGAAATCCAGATTTATATCTTCATTCTGAATGTTGGAAATTTCTGATTTATTTGATTGGGAAACAAGATTTTTATTGTTTGCAGGTTTGGCTGTCAAAGAACTTAAGATTACTAAATCATCAAACGTCACATTGATGCTTTCGACAACAACGTTAGTACCCCAAAAAGATTCCCTCGTCTGCTTTTGGATCAAACTTGGACAGTTTATCTGATTCATTTAGAACAAAGCACCTATTACCAAATACATGAAAGTATTTGATATTAGGCACAATGCCGTTGCACAGTTCATAAGGAGTTTTATTGAAACGACGGTGAATTAGGGATCTGTTTTGGGTATAGCAAACGGTATTGACAGCCTCGGCCCAGTAAGATGGTGACAACTGTGAGTACTGTAGCATGGTTCTTGCAGCTTCAACTAAAGTTCTGTTTTTCCTTTCCACAACTCCTTTTTGCTACGGAGTGTATGCTGCAGAGAACTGATGGGAAATGCCTTCAGAATCAAGATAAGAATCCAGAGTTCTATTCTTGAATTCTGTGCCATTATCAGTACGAATTGCTTTTACAGGTTGTCCTTGTTGAGTCTTGTGCTTTTTCAGAAACAAAATAATCTGTTGAGGCACTTCAGACTTGTGAGAGACAAACCTAACCCATGTGTACCGTGAATAGTCATCCACCATCACCAGAATATATCTTTTCCCATTTCTGGACTGTACCCGCATAGGCCTACAAAGATCCATATGAAGCAGCTGCAAAGGAGCTAATGTTGTTGAAACTTGAACAACCTTGTGTGGTACCCGCTTCAGCTTCCCTAACTCACAATCTTTGCACATATGCTCTTTTTCAAACTTAAGTTTAGGGATGCCTCTAACCAAATTCCCATTCACCAATTTATTAATATTTTTGAAGTTCAAATGAGACAATTTCCTATGCCATGACCAGTTCAAATCTAATGCAGCTTTTGATAGCAGGCAAACAGAAGAACTAGATCCTTTGTGAGACAAGTCAATAGTATACAGATTTGACTTTCTGTTACCGCCCAAAATCTTAGTTCCTTCCTCAGTTCTCAAAGAGCACGACTTCTTTTTGAAAAGAACCTCCATACCCTTATCACAGAACTGTCCTATAGAAAATAGGTTGTGACCAAGTCCTTCTACATAAGATACCTTTTCTATTCTAACATTCCCTGTTTCCAACACTCCGTGGCCGAGGATTGGTGCGACCTGGTCATTCCCAAACTTTACATTTCCAGAGTATTTGTCCACGAACTGTTTGAGAAGACCCTTATCCCCAGTCATATGTTTTGTACACCCGGAGTCCATGTACCAAAGATTGCTCTTCTGCACATAGAGACAAAAGGTGAACACCTTACCCATTGTGAAATGGGATGAGGTATGTTAGAGATATAAACAGAAGGAATAACATGATCAACAATCAAAGATTCAGATTTCTTTTGTTGTTTTATTTTCCATTTCCTAGGTTTCCATGTTTATTGATTTGTTGCAGGAGGGGCGTTGGTTGGTTTGTTATGTGAATGAACAACAAATTTGTTTTTATGCATTGATTTGTTTTGAAATCTGTTATTCAAAGTTGGTTTATGAACTGATGATTGTGATTTGGAAGAATTGTGAACTGGTTTGTTAACTGATTTGTAAGAATTGTGAACTAGTTTGTAAGAAACAGATTTATTTGGTGACTTTGCAACCTGAGGTTTAGATTTATTCAAAAATATTTGACGTAGCGAATGATTGAGTTTCTCCACTTCAATCTGTTGTATTTTTGCTTTCCTCTCAGATTCAGCTACCATGCACATTTCCTGAAGATGTTTTTCCCATTCACCAAACAACATAGGTAACCTTCGATGTGCATATTTGCGAAGGAAAAATCGCAGTTCACTTTTCTTAATCCATTGGTGGATTATATAACCCTTACGATTAACAAACCAAGCAAGGATCATATCTTCCTCAGGATTTCTCCAGTTTGGAATAGATTTGTAACCACGCAACATTCAATCTTGATGATATGTACAAGCATTTATACAATGACCCTCAACACAACCAATACTAGCACAAAAAATTTCTTTTTCTACAACCTGTGATTTTGAAACACGATTTTGGCTGTTTGAAACAATATCAGTCTTTTTCTGCCAAATGAAACTAGATGCACAATTATTCACACAATGTTTATGATGGATTGAACAAAAAGTAGGAAAAATATTTCGGTTTCTAAAATGATGTTTTGTGATTTGACTCTTGTCCTTGACTGTTGTCTGCTTGAGTGGTTGACCAACATCCGGCTTCTTCTTGACTTGTGGAATTTCTGCTTTTTCTCCTTTGTCACTTCCGTTTGGAAAACAATTTTATTTTTATCTGATTCAGAAGAAGATTTTTTAGATTCCTTATGGAAAGAAATTCTATAAGAAGATGATGCAGATGATGAAGGCTTGGTGCCTGATGTAGACCCTTTTTCACGAATACTTGATGAATCACAAAACTGATTGCATTTGTGTGAAATATATTCTCTACAAGCTTTTGGGCAAGTAGGAATTGCAACACCCCAGCCACATTCCACTTCTTCCAAAAGCCGTTTGATTTTTTCATCACGAAGTTGAGTTTCCAATTCATAGATAATGAGTTGAGAAATTATCAGATGTGCACAATCATAATGTTCTAAATTAGAAACATCTGATTTTTGAGATTCAATTACTTTCCTTTTTAAATTCGCACTCAACTGAATGATGGTTCTTTTATGATGCTCAACTTCCTTCTTTGTTCGTTCCAATTCCTCAGAAAATTCTTGAATTTGATTAGTTAAAACATCATTTTCAAATCTCAGTTGATTCAACACTTCAGAGTTAGATTTATCAAAATGATCAGCGGAAGACTGTAAGTGTGACAACTGTTCTTTCAACATTTGATTTTCAAATGCTAGTATGATGTTGTTAACTATGCAGTTTGTTTCAAGAATCTCCTGTCGCCGCTGCAATTCCATGTGAGGAATGTACAAGCGTGGTGCGTATGACGTGACTGTTTGTTCATGATTTGGAAAAATTAGAGTTTCAGCATGGAAAACAGATTTATTCTTGAATGAAGAACCTTCAGTGGTTTCATACGAGGCATTCAGTGAATCATAATTAAATGGTTTTTGGCACTTTGTTGTGGTTTTTCTCTTGAAATCTTCTTCTTGTTTAACTTCCTCAGCAGCAACAAAAACCATCTTTTCAGTTAGTCCGCAATTCATCCTTTCTGCCTGATAAAGTTGTGTACAATTGATTTTCTTGAAAAAGTCACTTTCATCATACCCTAAACCCTTGTAGTACTTTCGAAGATCTGGAGTTAAAGTCTTGAAAATTGTATGGCGAGTTGTGGGTTTCTTACGAACAACTTCTTCAAGATTGTTAACTTTTGTTTCCAAAATTTGTTTTTCTTTCAAAATCAAATTAAAGTTGATTTCAGCACTCAACTTAGCCGCATTTAGATCATGAACCTGTCTTTCTGTTTGCTTACGTATCTGATTCAATTCATCCTCTTTTTGTTTAATTAATTCTTGAAGTTGACTAAGATGTGTCGTGTGTTCAGAATTGACAGCTTGATTCATTTTAAGATTAATGTTTTGTGTTTGCAGCTTTTGATTCTTAGCAGTTAAAAATTGAATTTTATCAGCAAGTGCCATGATTTGAGTAGCAGAGATATGAGAGTTATCAAGAGATGCCTTCTCAACTGTAGAATCTGACTCAGTTGAGAAAGAACTGGAGCTGGAAGGTGCTATTTCAGCTTCATCATCACTTTCATACTCACTCTCTTGATCCGATTCATCAAACTTAGCCATGAATCCAGTATCTGCATCTCCTATCTCTGCATCTTCAACCACTGTTATGTCTTCAGCAAACTCCAACCCATCAATCTCATCTTCACTCTCACCATCAGACTCTAAAAATTCAAATTCTTCAACATTAGCCATGAGAAAAAATTGAGCATGAACATCATCATCTTCATTTGAATCATCAGTATAAGACAGGAACTGATCTTCCTCTGCTAGTAGTACTGTACCACTGTTCCTCTTCTTGATAAGATTCAGCTTAGCTTTGTAATATTCCGAGTCTTTCACCTTTGGCTTTTTGCAGTCTTTGATAACATGCCATGTGCTTCCACAATTATAACACTTCTTGGGCTGTGAAACTTGAATCTTCCTTTCATACCTCTTTTCCAGATTTGCACTATCACTTATTTGAACATTATTATCTCTTCTTCGAGATCCTGAAGTGTATCTCTGACGATTATCGGTTTTGGACTTTGAAAACTGATTTTGTAACATGTTGGTGAGGTAAGCAACTGCCTGCATAACCTTTTCATTATCTACTGGCTCCTCAGTATCAGTCTCAGAAGTTTCAGATTCTTGTATTTGCTTAAGTTTCAAAGATCTACTAGAAGATCTGCCTCTTCTATCATTCACAACTAATGCCAAAGGATCAACATTCTCCTTTTGAGAACTCATACCAACCTCATCTTGATATTGGTTCAATTCTTCAAAGATCATGTGATGAGTGACCTTATTAAGAACCTTTTGGTTCATTTGTCGATAGATGGTCACTTGAGTTCTCCACTCAGGTCCAAGTGAATTCATGAACCTGGTATTCTTTGTAAGATCAGAATAAGTATCAAGCTTTTGATTTCTGAGATCATTAAGTAGCTTGCAGAATCTGCTGTAGGTATCAAACAATGTTTCACCTTCCTTAGAACGGAAGTGATCAAATGCATTTACTAGTGCATTTTCCTTAATCCAAACCCCGGACTCAGTCCCTTCCATTTGCCTTGCAATCTCATCCCAAATTTCTTTGGCTGTATCAAGTCCATTGATCTTAATATAAAACTCTGCAGATAAACCATGCTTCAAATAATACTTTGCCTTTTGATCTGCTGTTGCTCGAAGCTTTTCATGAGCTGTATATTCTGCAGGAGTTTTAGGACGATTAATTTCATGAAGTGGGGGATTGTTGGTTGAATCAGCTGGCTGATGAAACATGAAGATTCCATTTCCTTCCTTGATGCTTAACTTCATATACTCTCCATATTTTTCGTTATTTTCAATAAAATCCATAAACCTCCCTTTCCATACATTGTATTCTCCTCGATACAGTACGGAAGATTTAGTGTCAGAACCAAATGACAACGTTTCACTATACGCACTCATGTTTAGATCGTTTCTCTGAAAAGTTTCTTGTATTGTGAAAATTTGACAAAGTGTAAATTCCGATAAAACTACACTCTGAAATCCGATAAACTATGAAATCCGATAAAGCTTGAAATCCGACAAACTTTGAAATCCGATTGATACTTGAAATCCGACAAACTTTGAAATCCGATAACCTTGAAATCCGATGAACTTTGAAATCCGATAACCTTGAAATCCGATGAACTTAGAAATCCGATAAAAATCTATCGGAATTAGAGAATCCGATCGATTCAAGCTTGAATTCCGATTAATTCAACAAGCACAATCCGAGAACTTCAACTTTCAGATCTGAAAATCGAATTTTTGATCAAATCCTTTCCAATTGATCTGAGATTGTTCAGAACAGTTCGAAATACTCCAAATAACTCTTCTAAATCATAATTCCTCGATGTCTAACACTACAAATCAATTTTTCAACAGAATTTCTCACGAACTCGAAAACCCTTCAATCAATCATAACTTCAAATCTGTTGTTTGTAATGATCCAAATTTGATTTTCGAGTGTTGTGTTGTTCAATTCCATCCCAATGAACACAAATTCAACAATTCTAATCCATTAATTCTTCAAAATCAGAATCAAGCTCGTAAAAGATGAAGTTCTTGAAAATCTCGAAATTGCAATCAAATTTTCACCAATCAGTTGATGATCTTGCTTGTGATCCTTCAGAAACCATTAAGAGTTGGCTCTGATACCAATTGAAAGTCAAGATTGAGTGTATAGTGTATGAATTCAAATATGAGTAGAGAGAATATGATAATAACACCTTTAAGTGTGTGTTTTACTATTTCAAAATGTCAAAGGTTACATTGGATAAAAGGTTACAAGGTATATATACCTTAACCACAAATACTATTCTATTACAAAAGTATTGTCTAGATCTAATCACAAATACAGATCTAACATGGAGAAAACTGGAAATACCTCCAAAGTTTCTGATTTTACAAAATAACCTCCTAGTAATTAAAAACTTTAATTACATTTGTAGATATAATAAATCATACTAGATTTTATTATCTATTTAAAACGATAAAACTTTCTTACACCTACTTGTAAGAACCTTGAAATTAGATTCCCTGTGTATACCAACACTAATCTAATATCATTACTAATAATATTAGAGAACATCCTGTTTTTATCATTTCTCACGTTAACCAACCAATATTATTAACCTGACTTACTGAACATTTTAGAACGTATATAATTTCTATTTAAGTCATAACTTGACTCAAAAAAGTTGCAATGATATCTTTATTGAATAACTCTCAATAAGTCATGCATTCCTTGGACTAGTTCTTTCTCAAGAACTTATTGTTTTAGATAACTTCTAAAAGCATCCAATAATTATATACTTTAAAAGTTCAAACTTGTATTTATCACACTAGTTAAAAAAAACAACCTTTTATGAAACCAAGAACTTGGATCTCCCATATATCCATCTTTCCAATTACGGAAAATGCTTTCATTAAACTTACCATGATCACAAGTATGAAACACTCATAATGGTATCTTAAATTTCTTTCCTTAAAACATTTAGTATAAAACTCCCTTGATTATAATAATCACTTTTATACTTTCTTAAACGTTTTATCAAAAACTATTTTACTTAGAAATAATAACTATCATTTCTATTTAGTTCAAGACTTTGAACATTCACTTTTCATAAATAACTTAAACACTTGTTAAATTAGAAAAACTATCTAATTTTATAAACAATACTTTGTTTATTTAAGTGTTTGAAAAAGTGGAGCCAACATTTATATAACTACAACAAATCATAGCATAAGATTATTATGAATCACCAATAAGAATACGCACGGATATATAACTAAATAATTAAATTTCCATAAACTCAAAAGTATTCATAAACCAACAATATAAAAATTGTTCAAATAAACTTTAAGAGTTTAATAAACTAGGAAATGTAAATATTAATAATATCCGCATGCTGCATGTGTGATCTCCTCATGTTGGGCCGTATCACTTTCCATCCCCTCCTGCAATAAACGATTGCAAGATGTTAGAATACTCGTAAAACTTTACAAGTAGGAAAGTGACAAAGAAGCTGATCACGCAATACCTGAGGAGCCAAACTTGCCTCCTGCCTCATGACCTTTAAGACAATCTCATTTCCAATGTCTGGCCTCGCCGCACCTGAAGCACCGATTCTCGGTCCTTGCCTTGTTTGGCTTCGGCTTCTTGCCCTTGTTGTCGTTATTAGCCCTGGGTGCACTCTGGCTGGGTTGGGCCTTGCCCTTTCCCTTTCCGTTGTGCCCCTTCCTCTTCTTAAGTCCACCATGTCCCACCATAAGAATGTCCTTAGACTTGGTCCTGATACTCTGCTCAGCAGTCTTGAGCATGGAGTGCAACTCAGCCACGGATTTCTCCATGTTGTTTATGTTGTAGTTGACTATAAAAGCCTTATAGTAATCTGACAACGAGTTAAGTATCGTATCTGTTGCTAGCTGCAACGGTACTGGGTGCCCGAGTCTCTCTAGGTGGTCCATGTAACCTTTCATTTTCATGACATGGTTACTGACCGAGGTTCCCTTAGCCATCTTGCACGAGTTAAATGCCCTAGTGGCATCATAACGCTCCGTGCGGGCTTGCTCCTGGAACATGTCCCTCAGTTGGCGGATCATGTCATATGCAGGAGTTTCCATCATGCTTGATTGCAACTCTAGACTCATAGTTGCAAGCATGAGGCAGCTAACATCCAAGGAATCATTGGAGCGCTTCTGAAAAGCCTCCCTGACCTCTGCCCTGGCATTGCTGGTAGGGGGATTTCCTAGAGGTTGTTCTAGGACATACCACTTTCTCTCGTGCCTCAGCACGATCCGGAGATTTCTCTCCCAAGTGAGAAAGTTGGACCCGGTGAGCTTATCCTTCTCAAGGATAGAGCGGAGAGAGAGGTTATTAGTATTGGTAACGTTGGTTGCCATCTTCAAATTAAAACCCGGTTTAATTAGTAATTGCAAGTATACTTTCCAACATATATCACTAAACCCATAAACAATATATATTAGACCTAGGACCCATATTTCACATATTTGACGCAAGGTTTGGGCACCCTGTACCAATCGTACCTAACTGATACGACTCCTAGAACCTCGTAGAGCACTTAGACCCAGTCTAGTATGTTTAACTCTACTCTAGTACTTTTTGGACCGGGACTCCCGATTATCACCAAAATAGATCGCACCACCTAAGACAACATGAATTCTGGCCGGGACTCCCGATTATCGCAGAATCTTTCATGCCCTTTCCCGCTATGGTTTGAACCCGGATGCCCAAGGTTTGGGCACTTCCGACACCCGAGTACCGTTTAACAGTCAAGGTGTACCATTAGGTGGGTAGCACACTGATCTAACATTTTTCTTGGGTTTTAATTAAGTTCAATAAAAAACATAATTTTCCAGTTTTTGAAAAACCATTTTAAAACTAACTGTTTTAAAAAATACGATTTATATGTGTACCTGAACTAGGTGCACAAAACGGCTTTTATAAGTTCCAAACTTATAACCTTGACAAAAATTTTAAATTTATAAAAAAATTTAATTAATACGACTACCAGACTGAAGTCATATTCTAGTTTGTCATAGAACGTGGTTTTTCACTGTTTAATAACAACCTGTTATTAAACTCCTTTTATTTACCATCACACACATGTATATATATACCATATGTTGGTCCCATGTATGAGAGAGTAACAACAAGCAACAGTGTGTAGAAGGGGGGTTGAATACACTTTCTGCGGAAATTGAACAAATCAAAGAAAAGTGTCACACACAGTAAATCAAACCACAATCAATCAAATGCTTTTATTAATCAGAAGATGATTACAATGCTTTGAATAAGAAGATGATTACAATGACTATCAAGTAAGCAACTCTTGATACATAATCACCTAATATAAATCTCTCAATTCTCTCAAACTTAGATATCTATAATTAACATATAATTATAGACACCGACGACTCTCTAAACAGGATTTTCATAGATTGAATCAACACATGATTACTTACCAATATCACAACTGATGTGATTAATTCGAACACAAGAACTTCTTTGGCAATCTGTGATTAAATCTTGATACTGAATCAAGACTCGTAACACATACGATGAGGTGAGGTTTGGCTCTGCAACACTTAGTTGTAATCGTCTCTGAGTCGTACCGAGTCGTACCTCTAAACTTATCAAGAGATAAGTATTTATAATCCTGTTGCTACGGTTCCTAACAAACTAGACTTAGCCTAATTCGCTAACTAACTTTCGGCGGAATCTTGAATCTTGAATCTTCTTATCTTGAGTCTTCAATCTTCAATCTTGATTCTGGAGTCTTCTTATCCGCTCCGTAGATATAGAGAGTTAAAACATAATTTAAAACATATTTAAATTCTCTTGGACTGACTTCTTTATTCAGGCTGAGTTACTCAGCTTGAAACTCATCAAGCTGAGTTCTTCAAGAACAAACCCGAATTCAAACATGAACTAACACGTATAATTATTAACTCATCCTTAGAAGTCTAACTTAGTTGACTAAAACATATTTAGCAACTCTGTCGAGCTGACTCTGCTTTCGAGCTGAGTCACAGCTTGAAACACATCAAGCTGACTACTCGATATATACCTTATGTGTCATACACAAATTATTAAACATATTAATAAACAAGCTAAGGTATAATACAAACTGATGAACATATGCTCAGCTTATATTCAGCTCATACTCAGTCTGAATCACTCTAAGTGTTCAGTCTGACTAAGCTTCATAATTCTGTTTAGGTTATATGTAGAACTCATCTTACAAACTTAACTTTGTCTCATCAAATTCAAACTGATGAGATCATTTTCCCAACAAACTCCCCCTATTTGATGATGACAAAACCATCAAACAGTTCTTAAGTTTGTTTAACAAAATTATGTTTTAAATCTTAAACTTATTAAGATTTTATTATTTGAACTGATCAAATATTTATTGAACATATCAATATTAATTGAACTTATCAATTTAAATTGGAACACACCAATTTTTAGTTGAACATACCAACTAATTATGTTAATGAATAAGAACTTATCATTTATTCATTAAGCTGAACTTATCAGGCTTATAGCTATGAACATATCATAATACAGTTGAACATATCAAACTTTATATTTGTATTAATAGAACTAATCATAATACAAAAGTTGTTGATCACTTAGATCATGCACACTAAGTGCTTACAAAAATATTAGAACTAATCTAATATTTACAACAGAACTAATCTATTGTACAAATTCAGGGTGTAGAAGCACCCAATTGATAATTTCTTTAGTTACTTCATATAGTAACTTTTCAGCTTCTTCATGTCCTCTGAATTCTTTGTGATGAACTTTAATTATTTTATTCAGCTTGTATTTCAAAAGCTGATTTGATTCATTGTTTCCACAACAAGTTCTTATATGGGCAGCATCCTTAGCTTTCAGATAGCATACTTCATTAAATTTGATGAAGCTAAGTTTGCCTTCCTGATCCTTGAACATAAATCCATGAATAGGTGCATGAATGAATGTATTTTCTGTGAATTCCACACCTTCAGGTATATCAAACAGTTTTTCCCATTGTGGTCCAGGAACTGGAACATATCATAGCTCTTCAGCCCTTTTGATCAACTTTGAGACTTCAGTAAAGATTTCTTGCTTTATTTGGCTTTGTTTGAATTTCTTAAGCATCATCAGAATTCTGTTCCACTCTAGGTAGCCCATCCTGTGAACGTATCTCAAGTCCATCCCCATGGTTGATCCATTTTCAAATTCAAAGTTGAGGATGACAGCTCCATTGACTCTGCTCAAGGTCATGCCTTTGATATCTTCACTGATGTTTCTTCTGAAATAGCATTCTTGTATTTCAGCATCTGAATATGGGATAGGATTAGGTCTTGGACCATTATAGTCAGCTTCAGCTTCAGCTAAAGCTCTTTTTACCTTTTCTTTTTCTTGATCCAGTTGCTCTTTTTCTTTTCTTTTCTTTAATTCAGCTACAGAGATATTAAGCTCATTTGCTTCTTCTTGTTCTAGCAATTCAATCAATTCTCTCGTAGCCTTTTCTTCTTCAGTTTCCTGCTCAGTTTCAGAACCCTCGTCAGCTTCAGACTCAGATTCTGAAATCTTTTGCTTCTTTGATGCAGGTTCATCTGCCCTATCTTCCCTGTTTACTCCCAGCTCCCCCTCAGCCTGAGCTTGCCTCTCTACTCCTTTGGCTAGAACTAGAAGAGCTTCAGCTTCAGCTCGAACTAGCTCAGCTTCAGTATCAGCTTGAACCTTCTCCCCCTTTTTGTCATCATCAATAGGGTTTGAAGTCCTTTGTTGTTGGAGTGCAGCAACTGCAGAGGCAATCTCTTGAATCTCCTTTGTCATCTTCTCAAGCCTTTGATAGACTTGGCGTTTGTGCTTCTTCTGCTTGAGATGGAACAAACCAAACTGAGCAGCAACATATTCCTTCAACTGCTGGATGCCTGAGGAGGCAATACTAGTGTGAGGAGAGTCTTTGAGTGCATCATTCAAAGGTTGGTGTATACCTTCAAACTCATTTGCACCAGAGTCTTGACCCTGTGATTCATCCTGGCTTGAGGATGAAACATTGACAGGTCGTGCAAGAGAGTGTGAGAAGCGAAGAGAACGAATAGGACTCGAGACGTGAAGTGTATGGGTTGGTGGTTGGCTTTTGGGTAAAGAGGGGGGTGATTGACCCTGGGGATTGGTCATATGTTCAATGTAACCTGAATGTGTATGTTCAGGCACAGAAGTAGGCTCTCCCATGGCACGAGTAAGTGTGGGCTGAGTAGACACCACACCCGGTTTAGGCTGTTGGGTTTGAATGAGCCGTGAGGTCGACACCTTGAGAGTAGGCGTCTCCCCCTCAACTCCTGCCGGAGGGATCAATGTGATCTCAGCTCCAGTGATGCCTTTAGGAGTGGCACCACCTTTGCCAGTTTTTCGTTGGTAGGTTTGGATATTCTCCCTAGCAGCAGTGGGCATACTAGGGGTGGCTTCAGATTGGAATTGTAGATGGAATGAAGGTGGAGGAGACGGGTTAGACTGAGTTGGTTCTACTGCAGTCTTATCTCCAAAAGTGGATGGAGAAAAGTGAGAAGAAAGAGAAAGTGGAGAGGTTTTACCTGAAGCAGCTTATGTATGAGCTGGTTCAGCTTGAGCAGAGAGCTCAGCGTGAGAAGCTCCCCCTTAATTCGATCCCTTATCTCCACTTGCAGATGAAACTCCCTCAGCTACCAAGAGCATTGGACCACTTAGACCCTCTTGCTCTGGGAAGATGTCATTGTTAAACTTTTTGGACTGAGAGTTGGAACAGGGAACACATCCCATCCAGCTTCATATAAATCCCCCAACTCAGCTTCAAGCACCAAGGACAAATACCTTATGAATGGTACATGGAGGTCCCTGGTGGTCTTCATTACTTGGACTTTGAGCTCGTTGAATATGAGTTGTGCATAATCGATACACCTATCAAAGAACATGTTGTATAGCAGCTGCATTTCGAACTCGTTAACTTGGTCCAAGCCTCCAACCTTGGTCCCCAGTGAACGTACCACTGTGGAAACCATGAAGCCCCAGCTGGTTGGGAAAGTGGCCTTCTTAATCACCCCTTCAGTTTGAGGGTGACCCATTTGAGGTAGAACTGACCTCGCCACTTGTCTAGTCACGGTTAGCTCGAACACATCTTGAACAGGGAGTTGAAGAACATCCCTTAGCCGTTGAACCGTGAAGGCCACTGTTCTATCGCCATTACGAACAGTGCCAGTTATCTCTCCTCTGTTCTGATTGAAGGTGCATGTAAACCAGAACTCCAACAGATGCTGTGGAACGATGTGAACAGGCGCTCCAATGAAAGCAAATGCCAAAGGGAATTTCCGAATATAAGCAACCCATGCTTCATATCCTCTCCCCTGTTTCCTCGCAGGGATATCAAGACAAGCACGCTGATTATTGATTTTAATCACTGGCAGACCATTGTTCTTAAAAGTAGCACCTCTGACCATCCGCTCACCTAGAACAAGAGTGGTACTTTCCATCGTTGAATGTTTAGATTACACAGAGTAATCAAATTGTAACTCGCACTGAGCGATCGTCAATTGCGCACTGAGCGACTTAGGGTTTATTCGATGGAACCGAAATTTGTACTTAGCAAAGAAAGTGAAAGGTATTTTAGTATGTGAGAAGTCTGGGTTGAAAGCGTAACTTCTCTAATTCGACTATGATCGATATATATACCTTTCCGAGGAGAGATAAAAGTTACCGTTAGAAATTCCCCTTTTTATCCGTTACGCCGAAAAATTACAGCTTGATGTAACAGTTAGAGGGTAGAACCGCATCATTCTCCAACGGATACAAGTGTAAAATAATAATATTAACAAATAATAAGATTATAAACACTTTGTAAATATATCAATACACAATTGATATACGATACGAATTGAAACTGATTCAAATACGTATGGAAAGAAAAATTAATAACATTTAGTAATTAATTCATAGATTGGACACACCAAGCTGAGTAAACATATTACTCAGTCTAAGTCAAGCACTCAGCTTGATTCAAGCACTCAGCTTGAGTGGAGCACTCAGCTTGAGATTGATACTCAGCTTGAGTAGAGCACACAGCTCAGGCTCAATGACACTTAGTCATTTATGTTTAAGACTGACTTAAACATGTAATTTTAGCTACTCTAAGTAGGTAAAATATGTTTGGAACTTACCAAACGTGTGAACCAATCACACAGTGTGAGTTAAGCACATAGCTCACACTCAATGACACTTAGTCATTTTGTTCGAGACTAACTCAAGCTAACATTTCAACCACACTGAGTAGTTGAATTATGTTTGGAACTGACCAAACATGTGAACTCATTATTCAGTTTGACATATAGATCAGTTTATGAAAACTTATTTATAAACTGTGCACCCAGCTTAAGACACTTAGTCTCTGTCAAACTGAGAACTCAAATTGTAGACACTTAGCTAGGGGTTGAGCATACCCAATTTACTTAGCAGATACATAAACCTCTTTTCATCAAGGGGCTTAGTAAAGATATCTGCAAATTGGTCATCAGTGGAGATAAATTTAATGTCAACTTTACCTTTTTCCACGATGTCCCTTATGAAGTGATGTCTAATTTCAATATGCTTGGTTCTTGAGTGAAATACTAGATTGTAAGTGATGGCTATTGCACTTTGGTTATCACAGAAGATAGGAGTTTTCTTGAAAATCATCCCAAAGTCCTGAAGCTGATGCTGCATCCACAAGATTTGAGCACAACAGCTCCCTGCTGGAACATACTCAGCTTCAGCAGTTAAAGTAGCCACTGAGTTCTGTTTCTTACTAGTCCAGCTTACTAATTTACCTCCAAGCAATTGACATCCTCCAGTGGTTGATTTTCTATCTAACTTGCACCCAGCATAGTCAGCATCAGAAAACCAACTAACTCAAATCCAGAGTCCTTTAGATACCAAAGTCCTAGATTTGGTGTACCTTTTAGGTACTGAAAGATCATTTTCACAGCTTAAAGATGTGATTTTTTGGGATCAGCCTGATATCTTGCACAAACACATGTAGCAAACATGATATCAGGTCTACTAGCTGTCAAATAGAGTAATGAAACTATCATTCCTCTATAGGTAGACTGACACACAGACATACCATCTGAGTCTTTACTCAGCTTGACAGCTGGTGACATGGGTGTTTTCATGGTTGAACTTGAATCAAAACCATATTTCTTTATCAAATCCAAAACATATTTGCTTTGATTGATGAAAATTCCATCAGGCTTTTGTTGAATTTGTAGGCCTAGGAAATATGTCATCTCACCTATCATACTAATCTTGTACTTTTGTGATATTATTTTGGAGAACCACTCATACAGAGATTCATTGGTTGAACCAAAAATAATATCATCCACATAGATTTGTACAAGAATCACCTGTCCTTTGCTCTTTTTAATAAAGAGTGTCTTATCGATACTACCTCTGGTGAAATCCATGGATAGTAGATAAGTGGACAGTGTATCATATCAAGCTCTTGGAGCTTGTTTAAGACCATACAAAGCCTTGTCCAACTTATAAACATGATGTGGAAACTTTGAACTTACAAAGCCAAGAGGTTGTTTCACATAGACTTCCTCCTGAAGTTTTCCATTTAGGAAAGCACTCTTCACATCCATTTGATAGACTTTGAAGTCTTTATATGTTGCATAAGCCAGGAACAGCCTTATAGCTTCAATTCCAGCAACAGGGGCAAAGGTCTCATCATAATCGATTCCTTCCTCTTGCTTATACCCTTGTGCTACCAGCCTGGCTTTGTTCATAACTATCACTCCATCCTTGTCCATTTTATTTCTATAGACCCACTTAGTGCCTATAATTGAATGATCTTTGGGGGCAGGAACAAGGGTCCAGACTTGATTCCTCTCAAACTCATTTAATTCCTCTTGCATAGCATCAATCCAATCCTTATCTGCTAAGGCTTCCTCAGTCTTCTTTGGTTCCATCTGAGACAGAAAACCAAAGTGAGCAGCTTAGTTAGCTGTAGCCTTAGATTTGGTCATGACTTTCTCTTGGATATTTCAAATGATTTGATCTTGAGGATGATCTTTGAGGAATTTAAATGTGGTAGTTGGAGAGTCAGGTTCTGAATCTGAGTGATGTTGAGAACCTTGAGGTGAACTTATCTCCTCAGTCTCAACAGCAGCATTGTCAACAAACTGATTATCACTGAGATTCTCAGTCTGAGTGACATTAGCCCCAAAGGGGTTGACGAACTCATCATCCTTCTCAGCTTGAGAATCCCTTGGAGTTTGTGATGATTTCTTTGATGAACACACATCATCATCACTATCATCTCCTATGACATACATAGGATTTGATAAGTTGGTTTCCTTAGGCCTTTCAAGCTCACTCAGACTGACCAAGTCAGCTTGACTCTTATCAGCTTGATCAAAACAGTCTTCATCAAAAGAGACATGAATTGATTCTTCTATTGCCTTTCTCCTTGTATTATATATTTTATAAGACTTGGAGATTGAGGAATAACCAACGAATATTCCAAGATCAGCTTTAGGTTCCAACTTATGGAGCTGATCTCTTTGATTCAACACATAGCATTTTGAACCAAAGATATGGAAATAACCTATATTGGGCTTTCTAGACTTATACATTTCATATGAAGTCTTTCCATGTCTTTTGACAATGATTGACCTATTCTGAGTATAGCAGGCTGTACTAACAGCTTCATCCCAGAAATAAAGTTTCAATCCTGTCTCACATAGCATTGTCCTTGCAGCCTCAATTAAGGTTCTATTTCTCCTTTCAGCAACTCCATTTTGTTGTGGAGTTCTGACAGATGAGAAATTTTGTAATATTCCTTTTTGTTCACAGAAGCTTTCAAGGGTTGAGTTCCTGAACTCAGTCCCATGATCACTTCTGAGTTACTTTACGGACAAACCTTTCTGCAACTCTTCCCTTTTGATGAAACTTATAATCTCCAGGGCAGCCTCACTTTTGTCTTTTAGGAATATTCACCAGAGTGTACTTCTTGCCACTTAGGCTTGGAGTACTTATAGGTCCAAACAGATCCATATGCAACATATGCAATGGGTCTATTATTGAAAATTTTTTCTTTGATTTAAAGGACCTTTTATGGTGTTTCCCTTGTTCACAGGCTGAACACAATTTGTCTTTGACAAATGTGATTTTTGGTAATCCAGAGACTAACTCTTTATTGGACAGCATATTTATATTTTTAAAGTTCAAATAAGACAAACGTTTATGCCATAACCAACTCAGCTCAGGAACAAAATGGGAATACAAGCAGGTTTCATTATTGGGATCAGTAGAATTAAGATCAAGTAGATACACATCTCTTTCTCTTTTAGCTATTAATACAGGCTTTCCCTTAGCATTATAAATTGTTCCTGCTTTCTTCCTAAAAGTAACAACATTGTCCTCATCACACAATTGACTGATACTAATCAGGTTGTGTTTGAGGCTTTTGACATATGCAACTCTCTGGAAAGTGACTTTACCAGCTTGCATCTTCCCATAGCCTTTGGTTCTTCCATGGGAGTTGTCACCAAATGTTACTTTAGGACCTTCATCTTCCTGGAAATCACTGAGAAGTCCTTTCCATCCGGTCATGTGCCTTGAACATCCGCTATCCAAGTACCATTTACTTGAACCCTGTACATGATATAAAAACTAAACACATTAGTTTTGCTTGGGAACCCACTTCTTGGTGGGTTCAGATGAGGAGCACTTAGCAGCTTCATCTTGTTGAACTGACTGCTCAGCTTGAGCAGGAACTGAATCATGTGTAGCATCACAGTCCTTAGCCTCATGACCTCTACTTCTGCATTTGTAGCATCTCCTTCTTCCAATGATGATAGGAGGTAGAGTGTCTAACAATCCTTGTGAGAATTTACTTTCAGTTTTAGGATTGTATATGGTGGATAACTTCTCAACTTTCTTTGCAAGCTGATTCACCTGGTGATCACTGACTTTGGACTTACCTTTGTCAGGTCTATGTTTGTTATCCTGAGAAGATTGACTAACAACCTTCTTCTGCATGACTTTGGACTTACCTTTTTCATGCTTGCTGGACTCACCAGTTTCAACAGGTTTGGACTTACCACTGTTGATATTCTTGGACTTACCAAGATCAACAACTTTAGACTTACCATTGTTGTGATTTGACATCTGACTTACAGTGGTCTTCCTGTTCTTATAACTTCTCTCCGAGCCAGATAGAGAATTTTGTCTTTTGAAAGGATTTGGATTAAGCCTTTCTATGACTGAAGTTCTTTGAACAGGCTGAGTGCCTAATCTGTTCAACACAGACTTACCATGTTGTTTGGATGTTAAGCACTCATTACCATGATCTTTGGCCTTCACAAACATATTGAATTTTAGGCTTGGATCATGTTGTTTCTCTGAGGCTGACTTCTGAGACTCAATCAGTTGTCTACCTTCCTCAGAATATGTACTTGCTATCTCATCATCAGCTACATAAGCTGCTGTTTGATAGTCACCTCCAAGTACAGCCTTCACCTGTTTAGGTATCTGTTGGTTTATGCACTATTCAGCAAGCTTTGATGACTTACACCAAGACTCAGTGATCTTTTGGAGTTGATCTACTTTGTCTTTAGCTTCCTGAAGTTCTTTACTAAGAAGTTTATTAATGTGCCTCTGACATTCAAGGTCACACTGTGCTTTCTTACCAACATCAATGAGAGATTTATTTTCCTTAATCTCGTCTTTAAGTTTAGCTATTTCAGATTTGAGGTCAGTCTGAGACTTAAGGCTGGTCTTGAAATCATTCAACAAATAATCAAAAGCAAGACCTTTCTCCTCATCTGTATAAGAGTAGAAATTACTGACCTTGTACATGGAAGCAGGATCCCAACCACTCAGTTTGCTGTTTTCCTCAGCTTCCTTCATGTCAGCTTCAAAGTTTGATTCGGACTGACCATAATCAACCTCATCCAATTCTAGCTCTTCATCTTCTTGAGCCATTAGACATACATTATCATCTGAGGTTGACGATTCTGTATCCCAGGTTTCAGCATATAAACCTTTTCCACTGGGTTTGTCTTCAGGCTTTGATTTCTTGAGCTGAGTGTACTTCTACTTGTACTTATCAGCTCTATAAGCATTCTTATCAACAACAGATGTTGATTCTACCTTCTTAGATCTGCACTCAGCAGCTATATGTCCCTTTTTCTGACAGTTGAAGCACACAACAATCTTAGGATCAAAGGAACTATTCCCTTTGCTCCTGTCAGATCTTCCTCTTCCCCTTTGAGCTTTTCTCAAACGTCTGGCTAACATGGGCATTTGCTCAGTGATGGTCTGAACATCATCAGTATCACTTGAGTCTGAGTCTGAGTGGTCAGCTTGAGATTCTGACTCAGTCTCATATTCAACAACCATAGCTTTTGAACCTTTCTTCTTCTTCTGTGCAACTAATGCAACTTCTGTTTTGGCCAAAGATTCTTTTAGTTATTGTTGAGAAGCTCTTTTGTGTTCTATGATATGTTCATGATTCAGCAAGAACCCATAGATGGACTGTAGGTTATACATGTGTATTGTTCCTCCAGTACTTAGTGCAGTGGTTACTTCATTGAACCTTTCTGGTAACACATCCAGAAATTTCAGCACGAGCTCAGCTTCATCTCTCTTTACACCCACACTTAGTAGGTCATTTATCAAGCAGTGAAACCTTGTGAACAAATCTGCCAAGGTCTCATTCTTCTTTGTAAAGAATTTTTCATAAGATCAATTCAAGTGATTCTTCTTTTGCTGCTTGACCAGATCTGTGCCTTCATAAGTGACACTCAGCGTATCCTAGATATCCTTTGCAGTTTGACACCCAGTCACACTGCGCAGGATTTCATTAGTTAGGGAATTTGCTAGAACACTCTTTGCCTTGTCATCTAGATTGAAGAGTTTCCGGTCTTCTTCAGTCCAGGATGCAGTAGGCTTTCTTGTTTCCTTTTCAGTTTTGCCAAGAGACGTATCACTGACAGTAGAAGAAATTTTGGGAATGATTGGTCCTTTTGTGATGACTTCCGACATACGGCTGTCAATGGACTTTAGGAAGAGCATGGCTCTGAACTTCCACATAGGATAGTCAGATCCATCAAATACGGGACATCCTTTTGCAGACATCTGAGGAAAGTTGGATGGAGTATTGCTTGTTGACATTTCAATCTTTCTCAGAATCTTGAACTATTCAACAGTTGTTGGTCCCTTGTATGAGAGAGTAACAACAAGCAACAGTGTGTAGAAAGGGGGTTGAATACACTTTCTGCGGAAATTGAACAAATCAAAGAAAAGTGTCACACACAGTAAATCAAACCCCAATCAATCAAATGCTTTTATTAATCAGAAGATGATTACAATGCTTTGAATAAGAAGATGATTACAATGACTATCAAGTAAGCAACTCTTGATACATAATCACCTAATATAAATCTCTCAATTCTCTCAAACTTAGATATCTATAATTAACATATAATTATAGACACCGACGACTCTCTAAACAGGATTTTCACAGATTGAATAAACACATGATTACTTACCAATATCACAACTGATGTGATTAATTCGAACACACGAACTTCTTTGGCAATCTGTGATTAAATCTTGATACTGAATCAAGACTCGTAACACATACGATGAGGTGAGGTTTGGCTCTGCAACACTTAGTTGTAATCGTCTCTGAGTCGTACCGAGTCGTACCTCTAAACTTATCAAGAGATAAGTATTTATAATCCTGTTGCTACGGTTCCTAACAAACTAGACTTAGCCTAATTCGCTAACTAACTTTCGGATAAACCGGAATCTTGAATCTTGAAACTTCTTATCTTGAGTCTTCAATCTTCAATCTTCATTCTGGAGTCTTCTTATCCGCGCCATAGATATAGAGAGTTAAAACAGAATTTAAAACACATTTAAATTCTCTTGGACTGACTTCTTTATTCAGGCTGAGTTACTCAGCTTGAAACTCATCAAGCTGAGTTCTTCGAGAACAAACCCGAATTCAAACATGAACTAACACGTATAATTATTAACTCATCCTTATAAGTCTAACTTAGTTGACTAAAACATATTTAGCAACTCTGTCGAGCTGACTCTGCTTTCGAGCTGAGTCACTCAGCTTGAAACACATCAAGCTGAGTACTCGATATATACCTTATGTGACATACACAAATTATTAAACATATTAATAAACAAGCTAAGGTATAATACAAACTGATCAACATATGCTCAGCTTATATTAAGCTCATACTCAGTCTGAATCACTCTAAGTGTTCAGTCTGACTAAGCTTCATAATTCTGTTTAAGTTATATGTAGAACTCATCTTACAAACATAACTTTGTCTCATCAAATTCAAACTGATGAGATCATTTTCCCAACACCATACATATATATATGAAAAACAGTAAATAAATCACAACCACGCAGATAATAATAAGCATATAAATCCCTATAGTTTTGCCAACTAATCCTAAGGTCAATCCTAAGGATGAAATGACTTGGATTTGCCTTTCTTGATGTGTTTCTCCCACTAGCCTTGAAACCTCCCCGAAGTATCCGTGCTACGCGTATAGAACACCATTTTCTTGATCGCCTTCTTCAAGTCCATTTTGGTTGAGGGAAAAAAACTACTACTAATCTATTACAAATACAATATTGAATGGGGTTGTAAATGGCACGCAGGCCTCCCCGACCAGTACAATATTACAAATAAGAAAGAGATTGTAATTGGCACGCAGGCCTTCCCAAAACCAAAATAAAAGAAGAAATGAAAAACGAGTCCTAAGTCGGCAAAACTATAGCTATATGAATCACAACCACACAATTTATATATAAGCACTATATATATAAAAGTCAACCACACAGTTATAATATAAACAATAAACTGTGCTGTTAAGCACACAACGTGATTTGTCTAAACTTTCTCATTTATCCTTTTGATTAATACCTATTAACCAAAAATGAGAATTATGATCTTCTATTTTAACTTCACCAAAAAATAGTTTTTCAACAAAAACTTAAAGACTTAATCTCATTCAAAACTTGAATGAAATCCTCACGTCGAGTTTTATTACTAGTTTTCCAAAAACTTAAAACCGACAACCTTGGTCAATTAAATACTATCTTATTTGTTTCTCCATTATATAAACTTTATCCCTTTTAGAATTTATTCAAAACGACTAAACTAGTAATAATAAATAAAAATCTAAAAATATATTTTAACTAAAACTAATTAAAATATATAATACTAGTTTATATAACACCTTATTAATTTTATAACTTAAAATTAATAATCCTTTTTCGAGAGCGATTAGATTCCGGGGACGGAATCTTCTTAAGGGGGGAAGATTTGTAACATCCTCTTTACCGGTCTAGATTAATTAAGGTAATTAATTAATTAATCTTGAGATTTATTTGGTTTATATGTTTTATTTTGTGACTATATGTTATTGGCAAGTATTTGGGATTTTATATTGTTTTATTATTTGGGAATGTTAGTTATATTATTTTTATTGGGTTGTTGAGGGGGGGGGGGGTATGGCCGTTTGGTGAATATAACAACCCACACACACACCATATTTCATTGTGTGTAAAACTAGACAAAGTGTTTGTGTGTGTTCTTTGGGTTGCTCTCGGCCGAAGAAGAAGGAAGAAAGAAAGAACATTCAACATTTGGTTTCTTTAATCTTGCATGCTTAAGTTGCTAACTGAGAATCATCATCATAAGGTTAGAATTCTGGATTTATAAGTTATATGTTATATGCATTCGGGTTTGATATATATATATATGAATGCCGATTGTTTTGGATGATTTGATGATCATAGGATGAATGTATGTTAGATTTTGATGATAGAATATGTTCATTATATGTTTAGAATGATTTCTGGAAACATATATAACTTGTATGCATGAAATCAGTAGTATTTAAGTTAGAAATATATTTTATGCATGTAGTTATAATTCTGTCGGATTTTAGGTTGAATGACTCGGAATCCGATAGAAGTATCGGAATCCGATAGAAATTACTCGGATTTGGCCTTAACTCTTTATCGGATTGTATCTTTACCAGATTGTGACTTTTTACCGGATTTCATGTTTATCGGATTTGGCCCTAACTCTTTTATCGGAATCTTGGATTATCGGATTTAAACATTTAATCGGATTGTGCCCTTATCGGATTGTGAATTTATCGGAATTGGACTCTTACTCGGAATCCGCCTTTGCTCGGATTTAGATCTTTACTCGGATTTCCATTCCATTGAATTTGGATATTATCGGATTTGGTATTATCAGATTCAGATATTTATTTGGATTATCATTCGATCGGATTTGGGTTCAATCGGGTTTAATGATTTGTATATCTTTGGGATTATTGTATGATGAATATGTATATATGTTATTATGTACATACATGATTATCATGGTTAGATATGATATCTATTTTGGATCAGTATTATGAATTGAATACTGACTTGGGTTACTTCAATCTCAGGAACTGAGAAGACTCGGTGAGTTAGTCACTCGAGTGTACCAGAGTTTGAAGACTTTGGTGAGTGGATTTATATCTTCGGATATACAGGATTGAATATCCTATTTGGAATGCTCTTGTTTGGATTGTATATACATGTTATTTGGAGACCAGCGTAGTCTGGGCCTTTGCTTGGGGGTGTAACCTATCAGTTCTTGGGGGGTGCATTTATTGTACTCAAGAAGACTGGTGTGGTTTTCACTGTTAGCTGGGCTATCGGTAAACCTTGGTTTTGGCCGACCATGGTTGTAGGTGCTTGCAACACCGCCGGTTTTCCTGGGATTCATGAGCTATTTGGTTTGGGCATATTTGCCTTGTGTATGTTTAGATATTTGTTCCCTCACTTAGCTTTGTGCTAATTCCCCACTAGATTGTTTTGCAGGTTCTCTTTTGGTGAGCTTGATGCTTTTGGGCTGGGAATATGGACGGACCAATACTCTGATGTCAAAGTTTTTGATAGAGCCTGTTTTGTTTTAACACTGTATAGGTCTTTGTACTTCAAACAAGTGAAATCTTTTTGTACCTATATTGTAATTCAGATAATTATATGTAACTAGCTTCCGCATGCAGTAAAGTATATGTTTTAAAAAGTACAGTGTTACAAGTTGGTATCAGAGCCCTGGTTTGAGGATTTGCATGAATGATTTGTGCAATACTCGAACCGAGGCTCTGGTCAGTCCAGTATTCCCAGGGTGGGTAATTAGTAGTGTAGCTTTGAGGGTGGTTAGTGTTTATACTAACGGATTATATCTAACAATTGGTGAGATGCTGTGTATAGCATAGAAATGGCTGATAACATGAACCAGACAACTACCCCTGCGTCCCTCGGAAGAAATCACCAGTCCTCCACTGCAGTCAATGAACAGCACCATAGAGCCGGTACTTCTCACAACGATGAATCTGATCAACAAGATTATGTGTTTGCAATTGGAAGATACTCTGCAAAGTTTGAGAGATCGGGTTCAGGAGTTGGAGCAGCAGCAGCATCAGACGCAGTTCTCTTATCGAACTCAGACCACTCATTTGCCCAGAGAGTCAGCTGTATTTACCCAGTCGATACCACCTCCTGTTTTCTCTACTGCACCTTCACTACAGTATCAACACCATTTGGTTCTTTACCATTCGTTACTATACCACCTGTATCACAACACCAACAGCAGCACCAACCACAACAGCATAACTTTTTCATTCCATGGTACCCAACTCAAGGAAGCTTTAAACAGAAAGGGCAATCCAAGGATTTCATGGCTTGCTAGCCACCGGAGTATTCAGGAAGCTCAAATCCAACTGATACTTTGAGTTGGTTAAGGGAGATGGTGAAGGCTTTGGATGCCTGCAACTGTGAGGAATCTGATAGAGTTATTTTTGCAACTCGGAGGTTGAAGGGTGAAGCTGCAACCTGGTGGGATTCTTTGACTGCTCATCTATCCAGGGAGGTTGTGAATTCTGTTACTTGGGATCAATTTCAAACCAAGTTCTGCGAGCAATTCTGTAATACCTATGATTTGGCTAAGGTGAAGCGGGAGTTCATGGATTTAGCGCAGGATGACAAGATGTCGGTGGATCAATTGATTGTAAAGTTTAACGAGAAGCTGAGGTTTCCTAAGCAGTGGGTACCCGATGAACCATCGCAGATAGACCATTTTGTTCAAGCACTGTTGCCTGAATACCGGGGTAACACCCGGATGGCAACATCGTTGGTTCAGGCGTTTACTGTTGCACGAGCTGCTGAAGGTGACGTGAAAGCTCGGGAGAGATTGAATCGGGAGAAAGGGTCGTCGCATAGGTCTGTGGGAAACCAGAGTGGGAACAAGGGAAGGTGGCAGAATAACCAGCATCGGGGTGATCAGAAATCGAAAGGTTCGGGGTCTTATCAGAACAATCCTTGGTGTAAACCCTGTAATGCTAGTCATACTGGTCCGTGCACATCACAGATGAAACGGTGTTTGCGTTGTGGTGGATTTGGTCACGAACCATCAGTTTGTCGGTTTAGTACAAATGTGTGCTGGAATTGTCATGAAGAAGGTCATAGAGCTGGAGCTTGCACCAAACCGAGGCAAAAGGGGACGGGGCAGGGGGTAGCCATTGTCGGGGGATCGTCTTCTGCAGGTCAGAAGAGAAAGGTTGCACCTTCTGCGGAAGGGAGAGCCTTTAAGATGACTGTTACAGAGGCTGCTGAAGACAGTGATGTGATCACGGGTATGTTTATTGTAAACTCTGTGCCTGCTCGTGTGTTATTTGAGTCTGGTGCCAATAGATCTTTCATGTCTGTATCTTTATGTGGCAAACTGAAACTACCTGTTACTGTTATTGCTTCTACTTTAGAAGTAGAAGTAGCTGATGGTAAGTTAGTGCCTGTAACTTCCTCTGTGACTGGGATATTTATAGATATTGATGGTACTAGTCTGCCTGTAGATTGCTTATTGATGCCTATACCAGGGTTTGACTTAGTACTAGGCATGGATTGGTTAAGTCGCCATAGAGCTAGTATCCAGTGCCATAAGAAACTGATTACTATTCCTTTGGCTGACGGGTCGCATGTCGTAGCTCATGGGGATTGATCTCAATCTTCTTTTCCTATCATCTCGTATATGAAGGCTAGAAAATCTCTGGCTAAAGGGTGTGCGTCTTTTCTGGCCTACGCCGTTGATGTGAAGAAAGAGAATCGACCTGTTACCGATGTTCGTTTTGTGTGCGAATATCCAGAGGTATTTCCAGATGATCTACCTGGATTACCACCGGTGCGGGATGTTGAGTATAAGATAGAATTGGTATCGGGTACTACACCGATTGCTAAAGCTCCGTATCGTTTGGCTCCATCTGAGATCCGTGAGATGATGACTCAGATCCAGGAATTGTTAGACAAGGGTTTTATTCGCCCAAGTTCTTCGCCGTGGGGTGCACCAGTACTGTTTGTGAAGAAGAAAGATGGAACTCTTCGTATGTGTATTGATTACAGGGATCTGAACAAGAGAACCATCAAGAATAAGTATCCTATTTGATCAGCTTCAAGGGGCTTCTTACTTTTCAAAGATTGATCTACGATCCGGTTATCATCAGGTCAGGGTAGCAGAGGAGGATATACCTAAGACTCCTTTCCGTACTCGATATGGTCATTACGAATTCTTAGTGATGCCATTTGGTTTGACGAATGCTCCTGCCATATTTATGGATTTGATGAATCGTGTGTGCCGACCTTTCTTAGATAAGTTTGTTATTGTGTTTATCGATGATATTCTGGTGTATTCGAAAACAGAGGATGAGCATGATCAGCACTTGAGACAGGTTTTGGAGATTCTAAAACAAAACCAATTATATGCCAAGTTTTCAAAATGTGAATTTTGGTTGCGAGAAGTTCAATTTCTAGGGCATGTGATTTGTCAAGGAGGTATCAAAGTAGATCCGTCCAAGATTGAGGCAGTGATGAATTGGAGTGCACCGAAAACACCAACTGAGATAAAGAGTTTTCTTGGATTGGCGGGTTATTATCGCAGATTTATTAAAGATTTTTCTAAGCTTGCCGGTCCGTTGACTAAGTTTACTCGAAAGGATGTTCCGTTTCTATGGGGTTCAGCTCAAGAGGATGCTTTTCAGACTCTGAAACAGTTGTTGTGTCACGCTCCTGTTCTTTCGTTGCCAGAGGGTTCAGAGGATTTTATTGTGTACTGCAATGCTTTGCATGCTGGGTTGGGTTATGTCCTAATGCAGAGGGGTAAAGTAATTGCGTATGCTTCGAGGCAGTTGAAACCGAATGAAAGAAACTACCCAACTCATGATTTAGAACTAGCAGATGTGGTATTTGCGTTGAAACTGTGGAGACACTACTTGTATGGAACCAAATGTATTATCTGCACTGATCACAAGAGTCTACAGTATGTGTTTACTCAGAAGGAATTGAATATGAGACAACGTCGTTGGTTAGAACTGATTAAGGATTATGATTGCGACATTCAGTATCATCCTAGAAAGGCTAACGTAGTTGCAGATGCACTCAGCAGAAAGGGATCTTCGGATACTGTTAAATTTATGCGATTGGAAATAAAGTCTGATTTAGTGGATCAACTTTTAGCTGCTCAGCTTGAACCTTTGAAAGATGAGAACTTGAAGGATGAACTAATGATTAAACGACAACATGAGTTAACTTCTGATTCGCGTGGTTTGAAGGTTCATCATATGCGCGTTTGGGTGCCGAAATTTTGTAGCTTGAGGGAAATAATTCTAAATTAGGCTCATAAATCTAGATTGTCGATACATCCGGGTAGTACAAAGATGTATTTTGATTTAAAGACTCGATATTGGTGGCCAACAATGAAAACAGATATTGCGAAATTTGTTGGGATGTGTCACATTTATGCTCAAGTTAAAGCTGAACATCAGAAACCGTACGGATCATTGAAACAATTAGATATACCTGAGTGGAAGTGGGATCACATTACGATGGATTTTGTAACTAAACTTCCACGAACTCAGAGAGGTCATGATATGGTTTGGGTTATAGTTGACAGATTAACCAAGAGTGCACATTTTCTTGCTACTGCTGAAACTGCACCTTTAAGTAAACTGGCTCAACTGTACATTGATGAGATAGTATCTAGACATGGAGTTCCATTGTCTATTGTGTCGGATAGAGATTCGAGGTTTGTGTCTAACTTCTGGAACAAACTGCAGCAGGAATTGGGGTCCCGAGTGAATTTGAGTACAGCTTATCATCCTCAGACAGATGGTCAATCAGAAAGAACCATTCAGACTTTAGAAGATATGCTGCGGGCATGTGTGTTAGAATTTGGGGGTTCTTGGGATTCACATTTACCTTTGGTTGAATTTGCGTACAATAATTCCTATCACAGTAGTATCGGTATGCCACCATATGAAATGTTGTATGGTCGTCCTGGTAGAACTCCGACTTGTTGGTTAGAAGCTGGGGAAAAGCAATTTGCAAGACCTGATATTGTACAGATGACAGCGGATAAGGTTGAAATTGCTTGAGAGAAATTGAAAGCTGCAAGGGATAGACAGAAAATGTATGCTGATCCGCGACGTCGACCTGTATCGTTTGTTGAAGGGGAAATAGTTTACTTAAAAGTATCTCCTTGGAAGGGTGTGATTCGTTTTGGAAAACGCGGGAAGTTGGCTCCCCGTTACATTGGTCCTTTCAGAATCAGACGTGTGGTTAATGACCAAGCTGTTACGTTGGATCTTCCAGATGAATTAGCGGGTATTCATGATACCTTCAATGTCTGTTATTTGCGCAAGTGTAATGGAGAAGATCAAGTGCAAGTTCTTCCAATTAAGGATCTTCGTGTGGATTTGAATCAGAAACTTATAGAGGAACCAGTTGAACTGTTGGATCGTAAAGTCACCAAACTGAGAAAGAAACAGATACCAATGGTTTTGGTCAAATGGAAGCATAGTTTGGGTTCAAATTTGACTTGGGAGACTGAAGCTGATATGAGGAGCCGGTATCCTTCCTTGTTCGAGAGCGATTAGATTCCGGGGACGGAATCTTCTTAAGGGGGGAAGATTTGTAACATCCTCTTTACCGGCCTAGATTAATTAAGGTAATTAATTAATTAATCTTGAGATTTATTTGGTTTATATGTTTTATTTTGTGACTATATGTTATTGGCAAGTATTTGGGATTTTATATTGTTTTATTATTTGGGAATGTTAGTTATATTATTTTAATTGGGTTGTTGAGGGGGGGGGGGGGGGTATGGCCGTTTGGTGAATATAACAACCCACACACACACCATACTTCATTGTGTGTAAAACTAGACAAAGTGTTTGTGTGTGTTCTTTGGGTTGCTCTCGGCCGAAGAAGAAGGAAGAAAGAAAGAACATTCAACATTTGGTTTCTTTAATCTTGCATGCTTAAGTTGCTAACTGAGAATCATCATCATAAGGTTAGAATTCTGGATTTATAAGTTATATGTTATATGCATTCGGGTTTGATATATATATATATGAATGCCGATTGTTTTGGATGATTTGATGATCATAGGATGAATGTATGTTAGATTTTGATGATAGAATATGTTCATTATATGTTTAGAATGATTTCTGGAAACATATATAACTTGTATGCATGAAATCAGTAGTATTTAAGTTAGAAATATATTTTATGCATGAAGTTATGATTCTGTCGGATTTTAGGTTGAATGACTCGGAATCCGATAGAAATTACTCGGATTTGGCCTTAACTCTTTATCGGATTGTATCTTTACCAGATTGTGACTTTTTACATGATTTCATGTTTATCGGATTTGGCCCTAACTCTTTTATCGGAATCTTGGATTATCGGATTTAAACATTTAATCAGATTGTGCCCTTATCGGATTGTGATTTTATCGGAATTGGACTCTTACTCGGAATCCGCCTTTGCTCGGATTTAGATCTTTACTCGGATTTCCATTCCATCGAATTTGGATATTATCGGATTTGGTATTATCAGATTCAGATATTTATTTGGATTATCATTCGATCGGATTTGGGTTCAATCGGGTTTAATGATTTGTATATCTTTGGGATTATTGTATGATGAATATGTATATATGTTATTATGTACATACATGATTATCATGGTTAGATATGATATCTATTTTGGATCAGTATTATGAATTGAATACTGACTTGGGTTACTTCAATCTCAGGAACTGAGAAGACTCGGTGAGTTAGTCACTCGAGTGTACCAGAGTTTGAAGACTTTGGTGAGTGGATTTATATCTTCGGATATACAGGATTGAATATCCTATTTGGAATGCTCTTGTTTGGATTGTATATACATGTTATTTGGAGACCAGCGTAGTCTGGGCCTTTGCTTGGGGGTGTAACCTATCAGTTCTTGGGGGGTGCATTTATTGTACTCAAGAAGACTGGTGTGGTTTTCACTGTTAGCTGGGCTATCGGTAAACCTTGGTTTTGGCCGACCATGGTTGTAGGTGCTTGCAACACCGCCGGTTCTCCTGGGATTCATGAGCTATTTGGTTTGGGCATATTTGCCTTGTGTATGTTTAGATATCTGTTCCCTCACTTAGCTTTGTGCTAATTCCCCACTAGATTGTTTTGCAGGTTCTCTTTTGGTGAGCTTGATGCTTTTGGGCTGGGAATATGGACGGACCAATACTCTGATGTCAAAGTTTTTGATATAGCCTGTTTTGTTTTAACACTGTATAGGTCTTTGTACTTCAAACAAGTGAAATCTTTTTGTACCTATATTGTAATTCAGATAATTATATGTAACTAGCTTCCGCATGCAGTAAAGTATATGTTTTAAAAAGTACAGTGTTACACTTGTTTTATTAATAACTAATAATCCTAAAAACTTGATTTCAACCTTTTTAAACAAAAGTTCAAAAACTTGGTTAAAGTCTAGTTTTAAATAAAAAGTTTATTCCTTTTTAACCGTTTAAACACAAACCTGGTTTAAACATAACTTGGTTAAAATCAAACCTTTTATAAACTGGATAAAAATAGAAAACTTGTTTTTATCCCTATGGTTTTCAAAAACTTAAATGGAGAAGAATAAGATGAAGAAGATCATATAACTATTAAACAAACCAAAAAATTAGATTAACTAGGTTTAACCGATTAAACAAACTGTTTAATTTAATCTTAATTCAATCTTATTCTTATTTCAAAAATCATAAACCTTTTAACCATTCAAACTTACTGTTTGAATTTTCTGATTAATAGGATAAAACTGATAACAAAACAAACTGTTTTCCTACCTTCTTGATTTTCGAAAATACCAAGAACAAATAGAGAATCAAGAATAAAACCTTAATCTAAAACAGATAGAAACTAGAAACTATGGATCATAGAGCCGAGGCTCTGATACCACTAAAGGGTTTTGAACCTGACCAAACCACCACATGACTCAAACTGGTCAATCCTGAGTTTGATTCCACTGGTTCAATCCTAAAAGCGGAACTGGATTGAACACAACCCTCTAAACCCTAAAAGGGTTAGGATCTTTAAAACTTTAAATGATCAACATAGTTACTTAACAAACAATCCATAGATAAGGTTATAAGATTATACCTGAACAAAAACTTTAGGATTGCTAAAGATAGTCCACCACTACTGCACCTCCGATTGAACTGGCTGCTAGACCGCTCCTGGATCACCAAGCCTTCAAACCGTGAAGACCTCTTGTGTGTATGCCTGCGTCGATCAACACAAGGCCAAAAACCGAGAACACCTTGTGTTCCTCTTGGCTTGCGATCGTCGAGAGAGAGAGACCAACAGAGAGAGAGTTCGGTCGAGAGAGAGATCGACGAGAGAGAGAGTGCGAGATCGATAGAGTGAGGGAGAGAGGTGGCTAGTAGTTAATTAATTAACTATTAATTAACTTAGTCCGTTAAATATTAAAACTTAATATTTAATTCTCCTTAAATAATAAATAACTATTTATTATTTATTTCCTTTCTAATAATTAATACAAACTAATTAATTATTTATTTCTTTCTTTTCAATAATTAATACTACTGATTAATTATTTCGTTCTTCTGTTTAATAATTTGTTAGAAATATTAAAGTTAGGGGTGTAATATGTAATTACTCAAAGTTGGGGAAATACTATATAAAGGCATTTCCCCCACATTCTAAATAAGCTTTGCATATTTCTTACTTGTGTTTATGTTCATCTTCTCTCTCGGCTCTCTCTCTCTAACCGAATACTAAAACACAAACACACACTAGTAGACTTACATCAAGAATTGCTTCATCCGTATACAATACGGGACCTTCAATTGGTAGGTATCTGAGGATCCTGATATGGAAAAACTCTTCAAAAAAAATGATGAATACGTTGAGGTTGCTACACGCTCAGATTCACCTAGAATTGTTGACAGATTTGATGATATCCCCAGTGAAAGGGAGCTTGCTCTCACAAGGAAAGAAAGGTTAGCAATTTCTAGAAGGGAAGCTAGGAGAAAGCCTAAACAAAAGAAACCAATCTTCGACGTGTCCAGGGTTCTCAGTGGGATTAATGTTGAAGTTCATGAAACTTTCCCTCCCCCTCCTGGTCGGTTTCAAGAATCAGCTGCCGATGTACTTGAAAGAAACAAACAGAGAGAGGCAGCTGAGAAAACAAAACAAGAGTCTGAATGGCCCTTGCCAAGGAGCTTCATTGTGCCACCTGCTCCTCCAGTGTATCGTGCGGATCCAGGACTTGATGCAGGCAACATGTTAACAAGAAGTGCTGCCTAACAACCTATATGGAAACCTTATTTTGTCAATGCTGCTAATCTTGAAGAAAGAACTCCAGACATATTCAGCAATGAGCTAATACAGGTTATTTCCCCTGAGTTGCGGAACATGGACAACAAACAGAGAAGAAGATATGAACACATCCTCTCTCAGTCCATGACAAAACCCGAAGAGATCAAATCAGAGTATCCAATAGTTGAACTTATCAATATCTATACTCAGACAACCTTCAGAATAACGTATGCCATCTTCATGTCAGAAGAGCAAACAACCTGTCATACTTCCTCAACGAAGCAGACTTAAGGTTTGTAAGTATTGAAGACATCAGCTTTATCTTTGACACCCTCTCTCATAAAAGAGGAAAGTGGCCTGAAGAAGAGTTTGGAAGAGGTGCTCTGATGAAATACATGAGAAATTTAATGGAATACTTTGAGGAACATGATCTGCAACTCGGAGCTGAAAACAACTATCTGAAAGTCAATCTCTTAAAGCCTAACCAGAGCCATCCAGATCTAGAAAAGATTGAAGAATTTACAGTTATCTATGATGGGCATCCAAACTTCAAAGGTGATCGAGGGGTCGTCTCAAAGAATACAAAAGGCGAAAAGATCTTCATCAGACTTGATGAACTCATGGCGTATTCAGACGGCACTTTGAAAATTCTCCATCATAAGATACATCAGAAAGTTTGGGATAACCGGGCAGCCTATACTGATGAAGAACATGTTGAAGCCTATCGTGCTAAAGAAAGGATGAGAACGACACTGACAAGCAGAAGGCAAATACGCAAGTGGCAAGTGGCATTCGGCATTCGCAACAAATCGGCATACAAATAGATTAATGTATTTATTTGTGGTGAATGATTATACACCTCACTTAGGGGGAGATTGTTAGAAATATTAAAGTGAGGGGTGTAATATGTAATTAATCAAAGTTGGGGAAATGCTATATAAAGGCATTTCCCCCACATTCTAACTAAGCTTTGCATATTTCTTACTTGTGTTTATGTTCATCTTCTCTCTCGGCTCTCTCTCTCTCTAACCGAATACTAAAACACAAACACACACTAGTAGATTTACATCAAGCATTGCTTCATCCTTATACAATACGGGACCTTCAATAATTAATCTATCTAATTAATTATTTCCGCACAGACAAAAGGTGAAATCCAACTGTTCTGAATTGGGTGTAGCAGTGTGACCCTTTAGTCTCTTATAACATTGGATACAACATGCCTATTAATTATCTCTGCACATAATCTAACAGACTCCCACTTGTGCAAGATAAGTAATAGTTACTGCACATTGTTAGCCTAAGGAGGTCCCTAGCCAGACACTTAGGATGACCAGGTTATAAGAACTCTTATACCCCAAAGCGACTTGTGATAAAACTTCATAAGCAACCTGCTTAGAAGTGACCTGTTATAAACTAACTGTTTATAAACTAAACTATCATAAACTCCCTGTTCATGAATGTGTACGTTTTTATATATACAAACTTGCATATATATAGGTTTGTCCCTTGCAGAGCGATATTTTAATTTTGAGCATGGAAAAGGTCAACTCAGAGACTCAAAAATTTGTTCATGACATACTTGATTTCAAAACTGCGTTATAAACGACAAAGAACAGATCAGTTCGTTTGGGCACGGCCGTGCACTTACCAGTTTCTCTAATCAGTCAAGGGGCCCGGAAATATCTCTCCTAAAAAAGAGGTGCAATTACCATCTTGCATATTTGCATTTGGCAACACGGCTCCCACTGAATCTAGACACGCCCCTTATGACCACCCTGTTACGGCGTGGCGTTAGAACGCGCTAAGAAGACAATAGTTACCGCATCCCAAACCAAATACCTCAGGCTTGAGGATAACCTATGTGTTGAATACTTTTGACACGAATCCACGAAGTATTTTTCACGGTGGGTCAATCCAATATTCGTAACCCTAACGAATATTCGTAAATTTTGGTCCACAAAAACGTTCGCAGCTGAATATCATGTTTCTCAAAATATTCCATAAGATTCCTCATATACCTCATTAACACAACCCTTCCAAACTCTTCATCAGGCCATTTTCCTCTTTTCTGAGACAGAATGTCAAATATAAAGCTGATGTCTTCAATATTAACAAACCTCATATATGCTTCTGTGAGAAAGTATGATAGGTTGTTGGCTCTTCTGACATGGAAAATAGCATATTTTATGTTGAAGTTGGTTTCGGTATAAACACTGAGGAGTTCAACTATTGGAAATTCTGATTTGATATCTTCTGGTTTGGTTTTGGAACGAGTAAGGATGTGATCATATCTTCTTCTTTGTTTGTCATCCATGTTCCTCAGCTCGGGTGAAATAACCTCTATCAGTTCACTGCTGTATATTTCTGGTATTCTTTCTTCAAGATTTGCAGCATTGACAAAATATGGTTTCCATATAGGATGTTGGCCAGCACTCCTAGTGAACATGTTACCTGCATCAAGTCCTGGATCCCCACGATGAACTGGAGGAGCAGGTGGCACTACGAATCTTTGTGGCAATGGTCATTCTGATTCTCTTCTGAATTTTTCAGCTGCTTCTGTTTGTCTGTTTCTCTCCAAAATATCAGCAGCTGATTCTTGAAATTGACCAGAAGGAGGAGGGAATTGTTGATGAACTTCAAAGTTTAATCCACTGAGAACCCTGGACACGTCAAAGGTTAGTTTCTTCTTTTTAGGCTTTCTCCTTGCTTCCCTTCTAGAAATTGCTTCCCTTTCTTTTCTTTTAAGTGCAAGTTATTTTTCACTGGGAATATCATCAAATTTGTGGACAATTCTAGGAGAATCTGGACGTACAACAAACTCGACATATTCATCAATGCCTTTGAATAGTCTTTCCATCTCAGAATCCTCAGTCTCCTCCTCCGGTTGAGCAGAAATACCTTCCCCCACATGCCTTGCAGGTGATGTGTGTATGGACTCATATAAATCTTCCATTTGTTCCTCTGAGTCACTAGACCAGTCAAACATCTCGGCATGGGGCTGCTCGTAAGGTATTTCACCTTCTTCAAGATCACTTGGCCTCGGTTCTGATTGTTGCAGAGGTACATAAAGTACAATTTGTTTTTTAGCATTTTCCTTTTGTTGTCGTTCATAAACTTCATCAGCCATATGTTGTTGTTGTTGGTGTTGACTTCCAGACCCAGTTGAACTTGTACCTGCAGATAAGTATGAAGTAACGAGTGGGACAGGTACAGTAGCAACAACGGAGGGAGCAGACATGTATTTTCTCCTTTTCTCCCCCTCGGGTTGATCATCCGGATCCTGATCATCCCGCCTCCTCTTTCTCCCCTGTGCCTGAGCCTGACAAGTTGTTTCTAGGCTAGTCAGCCGGTCTGTGACCTTTGATAGGGAGGTGTAGAAACCTTTGGTGATCCCATCAATCTTTCTATTTACATCTTCATGAAACTCTTGAAAGTCATCCATGGAGATTCCCGATGGACGCTGTTCATTGCGAAGAGTAGTCAGAAGGTCTTGATCATGTGCAGATTCTGGTCTTTGCTCCAGAAGTCTAACGTACAACATGCTTTTTAAAGCATCTACAGACATAGTAGCAGGATCAGGTTGTGATTGAGCTTCTGGAACTGGAGGACAGGAAGCAAGAAGTGTTTCAATTCGGTTTAGCTGCTCAGCTTGGACCTTGGAGGCTTGCTCTATCCGATCCAACTTTTGATTTGTCATCTGTAGTTATTGGTGGATTGGTGACACGGCTTGATGAATTTGTTGTTGAATTTCTGCACGTGTAACAAACCCGGAATCACGAAGACTTCCGGTTGAGGTACCAGTCACAGAGGCAGTACCACCTACTGGAGCAGCAAGTATGTTGATTCCAGCAGGATTTCCTTTCAATCCTCGAATGACACCTGAAAAGGTACCACCTCTGGAAGTTGAGGAGACTTGTTGAGCCAACAAGCTCAGTGCATCGATTGTTACTCTGTGTTGGTCAAGATATGCGGAAATCCGCGGTATGTCAAATCGTGCATCAAAAGGGGTCAAGGACGAGGGAGGCGGTCCTCTTTGTTCAATAGGTCCAACACCCAATTGGGGTTGACCCAGTGTATGTGCTATAACCCTGTGCAATAAAGACGGAGTCTGTTGAGAGACACCGTAGTGGCTTGGTGGGGCAGAAATTTGCACGGGTGGGATCACCGCGACTTGTTCAATATGAGGCCCAACAATGTCAGGCCCCATAGTGGATGTGGTTTCCCGGCTTTCTTGGTGTAGGGGTCCCTCAGCACTCTGCTTTTCTTTTCTCACCTCCTCTCTTTCACTCGAACTCCTATCTAAACTATCTTCCTCTTCACCACTACCTGGACCATATCCGGCATATTGATTAGGATCAAGTAAAGAATCAGGAGTGACAGAGCCAGTTTCAACAGATATATCAGGAGATGGAGTGACAACTGGAATGTCATGGTCAGGGGCAATGATGGCATTGCGAATGATAGGAATTGTAGTTGTTGGGGCAGGTGAAGTTAAAGGAATGACCAGACCACCAGGTTGGGGGATAACCTGAGTAGTTTGAATGGGGTGAGTCTGGTCGGGAGAGGTAGTATGTGGGTCAGTAAGTTTCATGAAAGAGGGTGTGCTTTCTGCTGGTTGTTCGATTGGGTGCTCAGGGGTGCCCATGAGAGATATAACAGGTTCAAAGGTAGGGGCACCTCCTGGATGGGAAGCAGACTCATCATGAGAAGAACTGGATGACTCAGAAACGTCAAGACCTAGTTCAGTAAGAACAGCCTGGGTTCGGGTGATCTGAGAAAGTGATTGAACGATGGCTTGAACAGTGGTGGGATCATATGCATCCCCTCCCTCTCTAGTCTCATCACCTTCACCCGCTTCTCCACCCCTCTCTGAATTTTCCCTCTCCTCTTCCCTCTCAGCATCTCCCACGGATAGCTGAGGCCTATCCTCTATTTCCTCACCAGGTTCTACACCTCCCTGGGCAGGTATGGCCAGTTCTGGCACAACCATGGGAGGTATTCCTACACTCTCCCTATAACTCTTAACAATATCATTCTGATCACAAAGGTCTAAGAGAGATACAGGGAATGGTCTTGGAATAGGCAGATTGGTCGGGTTAGCAGGTTTAATATGAATAAAGAGTTTTGGAGAAACAGAAGGTAAACCTGCCCGACGAGGGATGTCTGGATATCTATCCATCAGACTCTGGACTATCATAGGAATGAACCTCTGATAAGGCAAGAAGTTGCCCTCCTTCTTCTTTTGGGAGTGCTTTCTCAACATAGTAGCTTTGAAGTCTTGAAAGAAGATGAAAGCATAGTCCACATTCAAATGAGTTGCAGCCGCTACAACGATTTTGAATTGGTGCTCTGTAGGGAACTCATACCCTGAGTGCTTTGGTGTCAAACACCTTTGAAGTACAGTCATCAGGGAGTTGTATTTCGGGTGTAAGTTGGTCCTTTTGAACTGGTTTTTCCTTACAAGCTCACCATCATAGCCCATAGCCCTCACGGTAGCTAGACAATCTTCCTCAGTTGGTATGTCATCAAAAGCAGTGGCAGGTGGCCTACTGTTTGCTCTTGGAAGTCTGAAGATGCTTCTTAGGCGACTGACAGTAAATTCAACAGTGTACTCATCAACCTCAGCATATATGACCTCTTGTTCCCTGTCATTGGTGCGGACCTCCCATGTTTTCCAGAATTGTTGGACATAGAGTTCAGGGACATGTGTGCCAGTGATGGCAGGGTTATAGGTTAGAAGGTAGTTCAAAGGGTGGATTTTCATAATCTCAGTGATGATTGGGTAGTTAGGATTTCTGAGTTTGGTGAGGTCAGTGTAATGGTTGTTCTCATGGGATTTGGAATTTAAGAACTCAGACCGAGGCATGATTTCCTTTGGGTCAACAATAGCTTGAGCCATCTTATCTGCACAGATAGGTAAAACATTTAAGTCACAGATAAATAGATATATCAGTTGACCACACTTATCTTTGAAATGATTGGAAATGTGGTCAAAGTTAAGTGAAAGAGTCAAGATTGACTGACATTTGACCAAACGTATAAAGTTGGAAAAACTTTGCTAACACCCTAAGTCTGAAAATTCCATTGTGTACACGATGATTTTGTGTATAACAAAATTGTTTGAACACTTTGAAAATGTCAATTAGTTGATTACAAACAACTTTGTAATACATGTGTGTAGTCCAAAAATCATCATAACACCTCTTTCTAGAGCAAAGAATGAATTTGTAGTACAAACTCATACACTCCAAGAACACAAAGAACACTTTTTGAGATTTATGAAATATTTTTATATAAAAGTGTTCCCCATGTGATCCTAAGCCCCATCGCAAACATTGTTTTACCAATCAAGTTCATTTTGTAACTCAAACACTCGATCAAAGTCACAAAAACCCTATGCGCATACGGTGCATTAAAGCCCTAAAAACACAATTTTAACTCAAAATATCCAAAATGTAATCCGTACAAGTTGTTACCAGTGTGATTAGGAGTATTTTGATATAAAAATCGTAAATTTTGGCAGAGTAACGAGAGAGTTCGAAAAAATCAAGTAGCCAAGATTGAGAGAGTTTGAGAGTTTTCGAATTTTGAATCGTATGAAGGAAGTTTAACTGATGGGTAACTTATGTCAGTGAAAAAGACACGTGTCAAGATCCGATTGGTCCTCACAGTCGGTAAAAAACCCGGCTGATAGTCCATGCGAATGGCCTATACTTGTTGTTAAGCCAGGGGTAATCGCATGCGATTTCCCTTTGTAAATGTCAATCGCATGCGATTGACTCACAATCCGGCTTATAGCTCTTTGAATCGCATACGAATCACCCCTTTTCCAATCGCATGCGAATCACCCCTTTTCCAATCGCATGCGATTCACCCTTTATTTATTAATCGCATGCGATTAAGCTTTAGACTTGCTATCAACTTATTTGAATCGCATGCGAATGATCATTCATTTTGAGATGCGATTGATACTTGGTCATGATACTTAGTCTATCGCATGCGATTGAGGGATAGGTAACAAGTGTTGTAATCCCATGCGATAGATTATCAATGCGATTGGAGGCCTATGCGATTGAACCAAGAGAAAATTGTGTTGTTACGTGATTCCATGCGATTGATGTATCGAATTCGATTGTTTGTGATCAAACTTCAACACTAAGTTTTTCTGAAAATTATCTGGAATTTTTGAATTGTAAAAGTTGATATTCCAAGATATTTTGATTTGAGTGTTTATTTTAACACCCTCCCCCTAGATTGTTGCATTTATTACTGAAAATTTTGATTTAGGATTGTTGTAAATTTCTCCCCCTACACATGTGCACAATGTGTATTAAATTTCTCCCCCTACACATATGATACATGTGTAGCACCAGAAAGTCACTCCCCCTTGAGTGTTGCATCATGAAGCTGCACAAAGAACAAACAGTGTAAAACCTACCCTAAACAAAAAAGAAAGAAAGGAAAACTGGAGCAACAGTATGTTATATTTTCAAGTTGAGAATGCCTAACTTGGATACCAATTTAGTGAAGCGACTTTCGTCGAATGGTTTGGTAAACAAGTCAGCAAGCTGATTTTCAGTAGGAACATACTGGAGCTCAATAAGACCTTTCTCTACGTTATCTTTTATGAAGTGATAACGGATATCAATGTGTTTAGTTTTAGAGTGGTGTACCGGATTGCAGGAGATTGATATGGCAGACTGGGAATCGCATAGTAATGGAATTTTGTCATACCTAAGCCCAAAGTCTGATAACTGTGTTCGTAACCAGAGACTTTGTGAACAGCACATTGCAGCAGCAACATACTCAGCTTTAGCTGTAGAAGTGGATACGCAGTTTTGCTTCTTTGAGGCCCAACAGACTAAACGATCACCCAGAAAGTGTGCACTACCAGAGGTGTTTTTCCTATCAATCTTGCAACCGGCATAGTCAGCATCTGAGTAAGCATGGAGATCCAGATTTGAATCTTTGGGATACCATAGACCTAGATCTATAGAACCTTTAAGATATCTGAATATCCGCTTGACTGCCAGAAGATGTGACTCTTTTGGATTCGCCTAGAATCTGGCACAAAGACAGATAGAGAACATGATATCCGGACGACTAGCAGTAAGATACAGTAACGATCCAATCGTCCCACGGTAGGTTTTCTGATCTACAGGAGAACCATCAAGATCTGCGGATAGTTGTGCCTTAGCAGCCATGGGTGTGGATATGGGTGTGCAGTTAATCATATCATACTTCGTGAGAAGATCTTTGATGTACTTGGATTGGCAAATAAAGCTGTCATGACTTAACTGCTTCACCTGGAGTCCGAGAAAGAAAGACATCTCTCCCATCATACTCATTTGAAATCTGTTCGCCATGATCTTGGCAAACTCGTCACAGTATTTTGGATTTGTAGATCCGAAAATGATATCGTCCACATATATCTTAACCAAAATCTTGTCCCGACCTTTGGTCTTTGCGAACAGAGTGGTATCCGTCTTTCCTTTGGAGTAGCCTTCACCAATCAAATATTCAGATAAGACGTCATACCATGCACGGGGAGCTTGCTTTAACCCGTACAAGGCCTTATCTAAGATATAGACATGATTTGGATATTTTGAATTGATGAATCCCTCAGGCTGTGATACATAGACTTCTTCTTTAAGTACACCATTAAGAAAAGCTGTCTGTACGTCCATTTGAAAGACACGGAAGCTTCGGGAGGCTGCATATGCAAGAAATAGCCGTATAGCTTCAATACGAGCAACAGGGGCAAAAGTTTCATCATAGTCAATACCCTCCTGTTGATTGTAGCCTTTAGCAACAAACCTAGCTTTGTTACGAATAACCACTCCATCCGAATCCCGTTTGTTCTTGTAAACCCATTTAGTTCCTACAACAGATTTGCCATATGGGAGAGGAACTAATCGCCAGACTTTGAGACGATCAAATTGGTGTAATTCTTCCTGCATTGCAATTACCCAATCTGGATCATCTAATGCTTCACAAGTCTTGGTGGGTTCAATGATGCTTAAGAAACCCGAGAATTAGCATTCGTTTGCATTGGCGGATCTTGTTTGAATGCCAACTGAAGGATCTCCGATGATGTTCTCTTCAGAGTGATGTCTGGTCCACTTAATTTCATGTGAAGTGGAAGATGAAGGAATGAGATCTTGTATGTGTCGTGCTTCTTCTTCATCTTCAAGAGAGAAATATGGGTCTGAATCAAACACAGGAGGACTCTCCGAGTCAGGAATCTGAGAAGTCACAGGGGGACAAGTGACAGAAACAGAAGAAGAATCCTCAGCATAGAGATCAGCAAAAGGATTAGTTTCAGTAACCGTAGGAGCCGTTATAGTAACACTTGTTTGTATGCCTGTGTTGTCCCTATTGTCAGTTAAAACAGGAGAGGATTCAGATCTTAAGAAATCAAACATAAAGTCAAGATTAGTATTTGAACTGGAGGGATTGTTTGATTCTTGATTTTGAAGCGCCTGGTGTAAAGCAAGACTGCTGGTTTTTCTGGTTATAAAATCTTGGGCCACAACCTCGTTTTAAATTTATAAAAACGATGTTACTAAGCAGATACTACACACGACTCAGGCAAGTATAACCTGGTCAATAGTAGTATAGACTCGGTAAGACCGGATGTCGTTCCTCCAGGACAGGAAGCTACCAATACTTAAGTCTCATTGTTGTTTGATCAGCAGGATTAATATTAAGCAAGTGACAGAATGAACTAAATTAATCAGGAAATACAGCAACTAAAACAGATTAACACTGAAGGCAAACAGACAGGATAACAGATTCACTCAGGCTTTCGAATCATCGAGACTAGTCATGGCAATGACACAATACAAAACATAATATGAAGACTTGAATAGATTAAGCGCATAGCATGCTGTTCTAATACTTGACAAAACCATATTATCATGCACAAATCTTCACTCGAGTTATCAAGACTCAGATTCAACACTTAAACATAATTAAGCAAGTAACGGCATCTCAGAATTCAACTACAGATCCACCGGATCGCGTCCAAATCAGACTACAAAGACAAACATCTTTTCAAATGATTTGTCCAGTAGTCCTCAGAACCCAAAAAGGTGTCAAAGAAGTTAAATTAGTTAAAACAAGCAAAAACAGCACACTGGTGGTGAAAATGTATCCTACGGCCATAGTAAGTATCTACTACGGTCGTAGCAGCCTGGACAGTCCTACGGCTGTAGGGATTTATTCCTACGGCCGTAGGGATCCATCCGACAGAACATTCAAATCTAACATAAAGGCATTCAACAAAAAATTACAATCTAGACTTTAATCTCATATCATAAACACATGTAAACTGGTACAATGGGGTCATAAACTCATCTAAACTCTAACCTCGCAATTAAGGGATTCTTAATGTTTAGTCACATGATTTCTAAAGATATGAACATGTTAAACCTACCATTTCTAGTATAGCCAACACTTCTTAAAACATGAATCATGTGATATGCATATTGAACACTAAGACAAGCATAACAAAGGCATACATGTGAGTTCATTTCACCATCTAAACATACCAACAAACATCTTTGTGAATCCTTTAATCATTAGTAGCATGTTTAACCCATAAATACACCAAATAACAAGATTTTCATCTATAATCATAAGGCATGCATAAAACCAACATATGACTAACATAACCAATAATGGATGAACCTGAAATGATTCAAATCATATTCCAAAAATGACATCTAATGACAACCATGCAAGATGTATCATTTCTAATAACAAACTCAACATGGAATTAATAAAATCAACCATCATTCTTGAATATTCATATGTTAAAACATGAATGAGTTATCATATACACATTATCACACATGAACATGGTTAGATTAAACATACTAAGTTGATAAAACACATTTGTATTCAAGATTAAACATGCATATATGAATCAAGTCATCATAAAAGTCAAATATATTGCCATAACTTAGCCAAGAATCATCTTGGCCCAAGTGAAATGAGTTTAGTTATCCATATACAATAATAGTAGCATTACAACATCTGGAACACATGGGTACATGATTGATATAATAAATGGAAAGAGTATACCCAAACTAGCAATGATATAACTAATGAATCTAAGCTCCAAATGTTGTTCCAAGCCTTCAAGATCCAAGCTCTCCTCCTTAGAATCACCAAGAGAAGTCCCCTGGAGTGTTAGGATATTTAGAGAGGGTATATGGATGTGTTTTTCCGGAGTGGAGGTGAAAATTGTAACCCTTTGCAAAATGGCAGAATTCTGAATTTAATCTGCTGTAAGTGGGCTTCCTACGGCCGTAGGAATAAGCTACTACGGCCGTAGGAAATCATGACTGGATTTTCTACACACGCAACGTTAAACCATTTGTCCGGGACACGCAAGATCTGGCAGGCAATGATGGATTCTAGAAGATGGCTTCCTACGGCCGTAGGGATTATATCCTACGGCCGTAGTGATCATTTTTTTCACTATTCTTCTATTTTCTTCAATTCTTTCCTTGTTTTGCCGATTTATCTTGCTTAAAGCTCTTTGTAACTTGCATGATGAATGTTAAACATATTAGATCCATATTAGAAGTATTCACCTTGTATTTGGGCTAAGTACGGGGTATTCTAACATGTAAAACATGTATAAAAATGCATATATCAAAGTCCCCACACTTAAGCTTTGCTTGTCCTCAAGCAAACTCTAATGCAATAGCTAAAACCAAAGAATTTCTAAAGGCAGCACATTAGTGCAAACATGTATCATTCCGACATAGAAGAGATCTAAAAGCATGACAAACATTTTAAACGCAGAGTTAAGAGTTGCTTTCATGTATTGAGATAAAGAAAGGCAGATTCAGCATGCATACAATGAGTTATGACAAGTATCTGACTTTATACCTCACCGGAGATCACTCTAGCACTCAATGTGTATTTGGGTTAAGTATATAAGTGCTCGTGTGCTAGATTGAAGCAAAGACTCGTATAAGCTTGATCACGTATCACATCTCCACCAATCAACATAATCATATGCAATTATCAAGAAGACTTTTTCGGGTTGTAACATGGCTAGGGCTAAGGGTAGGAATGGGAATATATAAAAGTGGCTAAAATAGAATCCAGAAATCAAGTTCAAAATCGTCAAAGCTGCTATTATTGAAGGAATACAGAATATCACACTATTTCTGGCGAGAATACAGTTCATCAAGTAGAAATGGAATCAGAATTCTCTGAATGATGGCTAACAACCAGGTAATACCGACAAAGAATTACTACTCAATGTATGACAGGCTCAAAAATAGCCAAGGAAAGCATGTCAAGCAACTGAATTTCTCAATTTTCTCTTTTTCTAATTTTTTTTTTTTTTGATTTTCTCAGAAAACTCAGCTGTATGCAGCATGAAACGGAACAAACCAAGGGACATATGTATTTTATTTATATCCCACTAATTGGTGCATGAACAACTGACGAACAAAATACAACGGAACTAAGCAGCGAGAAAACGGGTCAACTGACTCTGGAAACATAAAAATAAAATAGACTAAAACAGGATAATCATGGGTAATGAAATGAAAGGCTTAGGCTCAAAGTGGATAACTAGGGGTAAATATATAGAAATTGGCTAAAAATAAAAGTATATAGGCTGAAATGGGGTTTCCTAGTGCTTCTATCACTTAACTGCAACAGTTTAGTTCATGATCTCGACATGCATACTAGTAAGCAAGTTCTACAATCAAAGCAACAATCAGCATATAAGTGGGCAATTCCATGAGCTAATCATGTAAGAAATGAAGTGTAGTGGCTCAAATGCTCAGGAATGCATATCAAGTGTGGCTTGTGCAATTGAAGTCAAACACTTGTTAAAACTCAAGAATTCGTGCAAAATCGTTTTCATAAAAGCTGAAATGTTACTTGTTTAAAGTCTATCATGCGAGAGGATCTAAACATGTCCAAAATGATATAATTTTGCGAAAAATTTACGCCTAAATCAATTCTACGGTTTAAAGCATAGTTAGCATACAAGAGTTTTCAACAGGACACAGAATAGCAGGCATGTTATATTAATCCCTCCCCACACTTAAAAGTGTACATTGTCCCCAATGTACTAATAATAAGCAATAAAGTGCGAGAAAAGAGCTTTAAGAACTCCCTGAACAGCAATTGTGCGTCTGCATTTATTAAACTCCGAAGGCGTTGGCTTCCTCCCCACACTTAAGTTGAGCTGCCAAGATATCACGAATATTCTTGCAAAACAACAACTAAACCAAAAGTGAAACATAGAGAGGGACAAAAACATCACAAGCTATGGCAAGCAAAAAGGAAACGAACTACAATAAAAACATAGCCGAAATAATGTACAAGTGCTTTGATGTCATACAGATATGCAAAAGTAAGTACAGAACATCAAACACATCAAAAAGTGGCATGTACTACAAACAACCAAAAGCGTACAGCCAAGCTAATCTAGAAATACATACAAAGAAAACTACTACACAAACTATCCCCACAAAAAAATAACTATCGCGGAGGCGGCTGCGAAGGCCCGGCTCCATCAATGAAGTCCCGGAGCCTCTGCGGATAAACTGGCGGCTGCGGCCACTGCTGTGAAGATGTCATAGTGTCTGCCGCAATGAGCTGCACCATGCTGATCATATACTGTCGATGAGCCTCGGCATGTGCATACTCAACTCTCTGGATCTCCCTAGATTCCCGCTGCATCTCGACCAGCTCAGAAACTGACCTCTCCAACCTCCCAATCCGAGCCCTATAATCTCTCGTGTAAACCTGGGCTGGCTGCTGTCGGAGAGGTGGTGTCGACCCAAAGAGATCCTCAATAGTAAACTCATGGTGTCCATGCTCTGGGGCACCTCCAGCAGCTACTTCCTCTGCTCCTGCTCCTGCTCCTCCTGCCTCTCCCCCACCTTCTGCCTCCTCCTCGACTACTCTAGGAGGCTCCCAAATTGACCCATCAGGGTTGATCAATCTCATACGGTTCTGGATCCTAGCAGCGACTTTCATACGCTGCAGGACCCCTAAATCTATCGGAGCGGCTCGAGCGGAGCGAACGAGATCATCAGTAATCTCGGCAGTCATGAGGCCCATAGCCTCTGCTAAGATAGTAACGTACCCCCCTCCATAGATAGCCTGCGATACACGGGTGGTACGTACCTGGAATAGAAAACGGGTCAGGCTCAGAGCGAGCTGGCAGGGCCTCTGGTGAACCATCGTATATAGATAAAACAAGTCAGTGAAAGTAACAGAACCAGAGGACGCGCTGCGAGCGGTCATGCTGTGGATGATCGCCCGATGCAGAATGCGGTGCAGAGGATCCCGGAGCTTCGTGCTCTTCGGCACGATGGCGGTGTTGTAGGCGCCAGTGCCAACCTCATCCCAAAAAGAAATCCCGCTGACACCCTCTGGCCAATCAGTGATGCCCTCGGCAAACGCCGGAGTGTCCAACTCCTCGTGCGTATATAAACCCATATAAACGGCAAACTGCCGCAACGAAAGCCGCCTCTCCGCCCCTAGTAGGCGGAAGGTCAAGGCGTCTTCCCGCTCATAATCCATCAGCGGGGTAATCACGTGGATGGTGGAGAAGAACTCCAATGCAAGCTCATGGTAGACCGCCCCCTGAAGACTGAAGAGCCTCTGCCAATGAGGGCCACAAGTGGTCTGAGCGCGGCCTCTGATGTGAAGAGTGGCCAAATCATCCCAAACCAGATACCTGATGGGCTCGTATCCGTGACTGTCAGCGTGCCCCATCAGGATATCTCTATCAGCACGATCCTCCTCACGGTCGAAGCGGAGAAAAGGAGGAAGCGCGGCATCAGCTGGCCGCTCGACCGGAACTCTGTCAGGGTCGACTAAACGTGGGAACTGGCGAGGGTCTATCCGCGGCTCTGGTGAAGCCTGTCTGCGCACACGTCGAGGAGGCATAGCTGAAATGAACAGAAATGAAAGTAAGACGTGCGCACGATGGCTAGACATCCTATCGATCGATACGTGTTTGCTTTGGTATGTTGTGGATCCCCGAGTATTGAAATTGTCCAAAGGATAAACAAATTTGGAAAATGGTTAAAAATGGGGTCCTACGGCCGTACCATTATGTTACTACAGTCGTAGCAAGCAAACCAAACAAAACCCTAAAAGATACATGGTACGGCCGTAGCATAGTTCAAATACGGCCGTAGCAAGCAGTTTATAGCAAAACCCTAAATTTAGGACCTACGGCCGTACCATATACATACTACGGCCGTAGGAAAGATACGAACAGCAGAAAACGGGCGGCTAGGGTTTTGTTCTATCGATCGAAATATGGGCAACTATAATGGAATCAATGCACTACATATTGAACACAAGAGTGAGAGGAGCATTTTAATACCTTGTTTTCGAAAAATGGCCGGAAAATGAGCGAGATATGGACGGAGAGGCTTCGGTGGTCGTCGGGTGCGTTTTTGAGAGAGAGAGCGTAGGAGAGAGAGAAAGCGTGCGAATGAAATAGATGCTAGGGCTTATAGAGAGAAGTTCCTACAGCCGTAGGAATAGGTCACTACGGCCGTAGAGGGCTCAGAAAAATCCTACGACCGTAGTAGTGTTGCACTACGGCCGTAGTGGATGTATTTTGACAAAAACCCATTTTGCACAGATTTTCAGTTTAAACAACTTTTTGGTAAACGCTACTCTCTATAGGCCTCTGGAGAATGTACGGGGAACGTGCTAGTAGTACGGAATTGAAAGCACACAACTAGATTAGCGAAAATGCAAACGGAAAGGGAAACGAAAACCCGGAAAGTGGGCATCCGACAAAAAGACAATATGTACAAGTAACACACTATTAGTACGTTGTGTAAGCGAACACTTTAACGCGTTGAAATGCGGAGTGTTTTCCTGTCTCTCCAGACTGAATGAGAATTGAAGTGAGAAAACATGAGGAGCTATACGACACGAACATAGGCATGACCTAGGGATTCTAATGGGGCTTAGGCTCGAGTTTGCTTAGCCGGAGACTTACCAACTCATCAATCATTGCACCAGCATTACTTTTAGGACGTAAGACCCCCTCAGCTTTTAGCTTAACGGGGTCTTCTCGAAGAGCACTGGCACACTCTGACTGAGATATCGTCAGCAAATTCCTACAAGCGCCCTCATGCAACAGAGCACCGCATTTCCAACATTTTCCTACATATTTGGCACGCCTTTTTGCCGCATAGATGGAAGTGCCTCGATGAAATTTGGCAAACTTTTGGTCTCTCCTCACGTGTTTCTCATGTCTCATGACAATATCGCGCAGAATATCAGAGGGCAGTGATGAACGCAGAAAAAGGCAAGAAAGGAGGGAAAGAGAAGCGGAGGAAAGCATATCCAGTTCTTTAAGGTCTGCCGGTAAAAGACCCAACTCACCCCGCTAAGGTGCGGCGGGGTAGAGCCTAAGAACTTCGTGATCCTTTTCTTGAATCGGGAGACCAATATACTTTTTGAGACGATGACCATTGACTTTGAAAGTTACTCCCTCAGAGTTCGTGATGTCAACAGCACCGTGTGGGTAAACAGTGTGAACAGTATATGGTCCCGTCCATCTGGACTTCAACTTGCCAGGGAAAAGACGAAGGCGAGAATTATAAAGAAGCACACGATCTCCCGCCTGGAATTGTTTGTCCTTCAGGCGGGAGTCATGGAAAGCTTTCGTCCTTTCTTTGTACATTCTGGAATTATCGTAAGCTTGGAACCGTAGTTCATCAAGCTCACTTAGCTGGAACAACCTATTTTCTGCTGAACTCTTTGAGTCAAAATTTGCGGCTTTCAAAGCCCAGTAAGCTTTGTGCTCAAGTTCAACAGGAAGACGACAGGCTTTCCCATAAACCAACCTATACGATGTAGTACCGATAGGTGTCTTGTAAGCAGTGCGGAACGCCCAGAGTGCGTCGTCTAATTTCTCAGCCCAATCTTTTGGGCTGTTACCAACGGTTCTTTCCAGAATTCGTTTAAGACCGCGGTTGGTAACTTCGACTTGTCCGCTGGTTTGCGGATGATATGCAGTAGAGAATCGATGAGTAACACCATAACGTTTAAGTACTTTCTCTAACTGTGCATTGCAGAAATGAGTACCCCTATCGCTTATGAGTGCTCTGGGGGTACCGAATCGTGAAAATAATATTTTCAAAAATTTACAAACTACCCTTGCGTCGTTTGTAGGCAAGGCTTGCGCCTCAGCCCATTTTGACAGATAATCGACCGCCACAAGGATATATTTGTTTCCGTGTGAACCAGGAAAAGGACCCATGAAATCTATTCCCCAAATGTCCAATATTTCACAGACTTGGATTGGATTTTGGGGCATCTCATTTCGAGATGAGATATTTCCAGATTTCTGGCATGAGTCGCATGATTTTACGAACAAATGAGCATCCTTGAACAGGGTAGGCCAGAAAAAACCTGCATCCAGAACCTTTCTAGCGGTGTAGCTAGATCCGTGATGGCCTCCTGTTGGGCCTGCATGGCAGTGCTGAAGGATGTCAACATCTTCAGAAGTACTCACACATCTACGGATTATTTGGTCGGCTCCTACCCGAAAAAGATAAGGATCCTCCCAGAAATAGTATTTCAGCTCGGAGATAAACTTTCTCCTCTGTTGGTGTGTGAGACCTTTTATCATCACCCCTGCTGCTAGATAATTTGCTATGTCAGCGTACCAGGGGATCTCCTCAGTGCTAGTCACGGCGAATAAAAATTCATCCGGAAAGTTATCTTTTATGCCGGACTTAGTTAGCACCTCAAGATTTGGATTTTCTAGGCGAGAGAGATGGTCTGCAGCCAGATTTTCTGCTCCTCTTTTGTCTTTGATCTCGATGTCAAATTCTTGCAAGAGCAAAATCCAACGAATAAGATGGGGCTTCGTATCTTGCTTTGCAAAGAGATAACGGAGAGCAGAGTGGTCAGTGTAGACCACTGTCGAACGCAAAGAATTTGACCAGATAAGATCTGAATTTGTCGAACGCAAAGACTACTGCTAACAACTCCTTCTCAGTAACTGTATAGTTTTCTTGTCAGTCAGTGTCTTGCTGGCGTAGTAGATCGGCTGAAAGTGATTATTTATCCGTTGGCCCAAGACAGCGCCAACAGCGAAATCACTGGCATCGCACATAAGCTCAAATGGTTGCAACCATTCTGGGCTCGTCAGGATGGGAGCATTTGTCAATTTCTCCTTCAAGAAGTTAAATGCGTGATCGCACTCAGGAGAAAAGATGAAAAGAGTGTCTTTCTCAAGGAGATGGGTTAACGGCCGAGTGATTTCGAAAAATCTTTTATGAAGCGCCGGTAAAATCCTGCGTGTCCGAGAAAGCTCCTAATGCCTTTAACATTGGAGGGTGGAGGTAGCTTTGCAATAACATCTATTTTAGCTTTGTCAACCTCGATTCCCTCATTTGAGATTTTGTGACCCAAAACTATACCTTCTCGTACCATAAAATGGCATTTTTCCCAGTTAAGCACAAGGTTAGTTTCTTCACAGCGAGACAGCATCTTGTCTAAATTATGAAGACATGTATCAAAGGAGTTACCGAAGATTGAAAAGTCATCCATGAACACCTCGACACAATCCTCAATCATGTCATGAAATATAGCCGTCATGCATCGCTGAAATGTTGCAGGAGCGTTACATAACCCGAAAGGCATACGCCGGTAAGCAAAAGTACCATAAGGGCATGTAAAAGTTGTCTTCTCTTGGTCCTCCGGTTGGATAGGGATCTGAAAGTATCCGGAGAATCCATCAAGGAAGCAATAAAAGGCATTTCCAGCCAAACACTCCAACATTTGATCGATGAAAGGAAGGGGAAAGTGATCCTTACATGTGGCATCATTGAGTTTGCGATAATCAATGCACACACGCCACCCCGTGACCGTACGAGTTGGGATTAACTCGTTTTTATCGTTCAGAATGACAGTCATTCCTCCCTTTTTAGGAACAACCTGGACGGGACTGACCCACGGACTATCGGAGATAGGGTAGATCAAACCAGCATCCAGCAGCTTTATAACTTCTTTCTTAACTACCTCTTGCATCTTGGGATTTAAACGTCTCTGATGCTGTACACACGGCTTATAATTATCCTCCATGAGAATCTTATGTATGCAGAAGGATGGACTAATCCCCTTGATATCAGAAATTTTCCATGCAAGGGCGGATTTGTGATTTTTCAAAACCTGTAATAGCTTACTTTTCTCATCAGCAGTAAGGTTAGAAGCTATTATCATAGGAAGCTTAGAATCTTCCTCCAAGAATGCATATTCAAGATGGGAGGGAAGTTCTTTGAGTTCAAGAGAAGGTGGGTCCACAATAGATGGTCGTGCAGCTATGCTAGTTAGCTCATCGGATACAAGCTTCACCTGTTCTTCATCCAAGCCAACCTCATCCAGGATTTGCGTGTCAAACGCATCCTTCTCTAGAGTTGGAATAATGCGATCCACGGGATGACGATGAAAGATATCAACGAAATAAAGAGTGTCATCTTGGCTAGTTGGGTGTTTCATTGACTTTTGGATGTCAAAAGTCACTTCATCCTTATCTACTCGAAGCGTAAGCTTTCCGTTGCAAACGTCAATTAATGCTCGAGTAGTGGCTAGGAATGGACGACCAAGAATGAGTGGGACGTTTTTGTCCTCGTCCATATCTAGGATGACAAAATCTGCAGGGAACACAAATTTGTCAACCTTTACCAAGATGTTCTCGACTATCCCACGTGGATATTTGACAGAATGATCAGCTAGCTGAAGTGACATACGAGTCGGTTTTGGTTCTCCTAGGCCTAATCTAGAAAATACATAGTATGGCATCAAGTTGATGCTGGCACCTAGATCAGCTAGAGCGTTGTTTATAGTGAGATTACCAATCAGACATGGGATTGTAAAGCTCCCAGGATCGGTTTTCTTTGATGGCAACTTATTTTGAAGAATGGCTGAGGACTCCTCGTTTAAAGTCACCAACGACAGGTCCTCAATTTCTTCTTGTTGCTGAGCAAATCCTTAAGAAATTTGGCATATTTAGGCATCTGTGCGAGTGCCTCAACAAATGGAATGTTCACATGGAGCTGTTTGAATAGCTCTAGGAACTTACCATATTGTTCCTCTGTTTTCTCTTTCCTTAATCTCTGGGGGAAAGGAATGGTAGGCTGAAATATTTTGACCGGAGGTTCGACTTGCGCGGTACTTGCTGGGTCTAGCCTGTTATGCGCCTCGTCAGAATCCTTCGATTGGACCTGTTTTTCGGTTTCTTTGGATTGAGAGGGAAACAGTGGTGGTACCGTGGTCGTCCCACTACGCAAAGTGATTGCCTTTACGTGTGCTCTCGGATTTGCATCCGTATTGCTTGGGAGACCTCCCGGTGGTCGCTCTGACAAGAGCTTAGATATCTGGCCAACTTGATTTTCTAGATTTTGCAATGAAGCTTGTTGATTTCTCAGAGTTGCTTCCGTTTGATTGAGTCTAACATCTGTTTGGTTGAATCGCAACTCGGATTGTGACAGATATTGTTTCACAAGATCCTCCAGATTGGAAGATACTGAAGATGATGATGAAGATTGATTTGGAGGCGGTGGTTGAGTGTTATACTGATGTGGTTGCTCATATGGTTGCGGTTGTCGATTAAACTGTTGAGGCTGACGATCGAACTGCTGAGGCTGACGTGGTCTCTGTGGGTATGGAATCCCTGGAGGGGGTTTAGTGTTTTGGTTATGATAACTAAAGTTCGGGTGATCCCTCCATGCATGATTGTAGCTAGGTGCATTGGGATTATACTGAGACCTTGGTTGATTAGAGACGAAATCAACCTCCTCGTGAGCAGGAGTTTCCTCCTGGCATTGATCACTAGGATGTGGCCCTGAGCAGAAATTACAAGTAGCCTGTTTAGGAGCACACATCTGATCCATTTTCTTTGTCAACTTCTCTACCTGAGCAGAAAGATCAGATAAAGCGTCTACATTGAACACTCCACCGTTCTTTGACGGTTTCAGTCTCGTGGGGGGTTCCATTGGAAGCTGTTGGTTGCCATATCTTCGATAAGATCATAGCACGCTTGTGGGTTTTTGCTACCCAAAGCACCTCCTGCGGCAGCATCTATCATCTGCCGAGTGACAACGGATAAGCCATTATAAAATATGAAAATTTGATTCCATAGCTCATATCCGTGTGAAGGACATCTCCTCATGAGATCCTTGTATCTCTCCCAGCCATCATAAAGACCTTCCCCGTCAGTCTGCTGAAACGATGATATATCATTACGCAGTTTGGCCGTTTTGGCCGGCGGGTAGTATTTAGCTAAGAATTTGGCAACAAGATCATTCCATGTAGTGATGGAATTTACCTGGAGAGAATTAAGCCACAGCTTGGCTTTGTCTTTTAAGGAAAACGGGAATAAACGCAAACGAATGGCGTCATCAGTAACACCATTGATTTTAAACGTATCGCAGATTTTGAGAAAACTGCGGATGTGAGCGTTAGCATCCTCGTCGAGTAATCCATGAAATTGAACAGAATTTTGAACCATTTGAATTGCATTTGGTTTGATTTCAAAATTGTTCGCTGCCACCCTAGGTTGAATGATGGTGTTCTGGATATTGTTAATATCCGGACGAACATAATCGTTAAGTGTTCTAGGTGGTGGTGGTTGTTCTTCCGCCATGTTTAGTAAACGTTCTCTTTGACGTTGGCGTTGAAGGCGTCGGCGTCGTCGAAACTCACGCTCCGGTTCTTGAAAAGGCTCAATTTGTTCAGAATAGAACAAACTGACAGAGGGTGCGAGAAAGAGGTAGAAAAAAACAAGTGACTACCTAATCAGGCACACCTAACTTAAGTAACAAGTAACAAGATCAAATCAACAATTAAACTATTTCTTAGAATTTCCTGTCCCCGGCAGCGGCGCCAAAAACTTGGTGTAAAGCAAGACTGCTGGTTTTTCTTGTTATAAAATCTTGGGACACAACCTCGTTTTAAATTTATAAAAACAATGTTACTAAGCAGATACTACACACGACTCAGGCAAGTATAACCTGGTCAATAGTAGTATAGACTCGGTAAGACCGGATCTCGTTCCACCAGGACAGGAAGCTACCAATACTTAAGTCTCATTGTTGTTTGATCAGCAGGATTAATATTAAGCAAGTGACAGAATGAACTAGATTAATCAGGAAATACAGCAACTAAAACAGATTAACACTGAAGGCAAACAGACAGGATAACAGATTCACTCAGGCTTTCGAATCATCGAGACTAGTCATGGCAATGACACAATACAAAACATAATATGAAGACTTGAATAGATTAAGCGCATAGCATGCTGTTCTAATACTTGACAAAACCATATTATCATGCACAAATCTTCACTCGAGTTATCAAGACTCAGATTCAACACTTAAACATAATTAAGCAAGTAACGGCATATCAGAATTCAACTACAGATCCACCGGATCGCGTCCAAATCAGACTACAAAGACAAACATCTTTTCAAATGATTTGTCCAGTAGTCCTCAGAACCCAAAAAGGTGTCAAAGACGTTAAATTAGTTAAAACAAGCAAAAACAGCACACTGGTGGTGAAAATGGATCCTACGGCCGTAGTAAGTATCTACTACGGTCGTAGCAGCCTGGACAGTCCTACGGCTATAGGGATTTATTCCTACGGCCGTAGGGATCCATCCGACAGAACATTCAAATCTAACATAAAGGCATTCAACAAAAAATTACAATCTAGACTTTAATCTCAGATCATAAACACATGTAAACTGGTACAATGGGGTCATAAACTCATCTAAACTCTAACCTCGCAATTAAGGGATTCTTAATGTTTAGTCACATGATTTCTAAAGATATGAACATGTTAAACCTACCATTTCTAGTATAGCCAACACTTCTTAAAACATGAATCATGTGATATGCACATTGAACACTAAGACAAGCATAACAAAGGCATACATGTGAGTTCATTTCACCATCTAAACATACCAACAAACATCTTTGTGAATCCTTTAATCATTAGTAGCATGTTTAACCCATAAATACACCAAATAACAAGATTTTCATCTATAATCATAAGGCATGCATAAAACCAACATATGATTAACATAACCAATAATGGATGAACCTGAAATGATTCAAATCATATTCCAAAAATGACATCTAATGACAACCATGCAAGATGTATCATTTCTAATAACAAACTCAACATGGAATTAATAAAATCAACCATCATTCTTGAATATTCATATGTTAAAACATGAATGAGTTATCATATACACATTATCACACATGAACATGGTTAGATTAAACATACTAAGTTGATAAAACACATTTGTATTCAAGATTAAACATGCATATATGAATCAAGTCATCATAAAAGTCAAATATATTGTCATAAATTAGCCAAGAATCATCTTGGCCCAAGTGAAATGAGTTTAGTTATCCATATACAATAATAGTAGCATTACAACATCTGGAACACATGGGTACATGATTGATATAATAAATGGAAAGAGTATACCCAAACTAGCAATGATATAACTAATGAATCCAAGCTCCAAATGTTGTTCCAAGCCTTCAAGATCCAAGCTCTCCTCCTTAGAATCACCAAGAGAAGTCCCCTGGAGTGTTAGGATATTTAGAGAGGGTATATGGATGTGTTTTTCCGGAGTGGAGGTGAAAATTGTAACCCTTTGCAAAATGGCAGAATTCTGAATTTAATCTGCTGTAAGTGGGCTTCCTACGGCCGTAGGAATAAGCTACTACGGCCGTAGGAAATCATGACTGGATTTTCTACACACGCAATGTTAAACCATTTGTCCGGGACACGCAAGATCTGGCAGGCAATGATGGATTCTAGAAGATGGCTTCCTACGGCCGTAGGGATTATATCCTACGGCCGTAGTGATCATTTTTTTCACTATTCTTCTATTTTCTTCAATTATTTCCTTGTTTTGCCCATTTATCTTGCTTAAAGCTCTTTGTAAACTGCATGATGAATGTTAAACATATTAGATCCATATTAGAAGTATTCACCTTGTATTTGGGCTAAGTACGGGGTATTCTAACATGTAAAACATGTATAAAAACGCATATATCAGTGCCAGTCCTGAACTTTTTAGGATTAAACAAGCGGTAGAATGAAGGATTGCTAAGATAACTATGATAGGTTGAGAGAGAATCTCTTTACACCTTACAAAACACATAGTTAAGTCTTACATTGTGAGGCAATCCTTTTATTTCCTTGTCTATCACAAGGGTTATATACCTATAAGGTATATTTACAATAAGCACCCTCAACTATTGTTGAACTCCTATTCTATTACAATAATACAGTTCTAACACACCATCACATGTTTCAAACTTTTGAAGACAATCTCTATCTCCAGTCATGTTCCTAGAGCAGGCACTATCCACATGCCATATACTCTTCTTTCTTATAGGTGGCTTGCCCTGCACATCATCAAACAGATTAGTTTCTTTTAGGAACCAAAGCCTGTGTGGTCTTGGGTTTTCCTTCAGCATTGAAATAAGTAAACTGCTTTAAAACTTGTGAATATTTCAAATGAGCATTGTTTACAACATCAAGAGAAATCAATCTTGAACCAAGATTGTCTTTTGTTGAAACATCTGTTCTTTGACTAGTGTTTGAAGTCACCTGTTTTATGTTACCTGTATTAACTTTTTCAACATACTTTCCTTTAGGCACAGACACATTCTTTTGAATCACTACAGGTTTTCCTTTGATAATCTGTTTTGGTGTTCTAAGATTTTTAAGCCTTGGAGACAAGTTAGACCTTGCCTTTTTATTTATAGGATTATGAATGCACTGTTTTGCAATATGATTCAACTTCCCACAAATAAAACATGCTTTTGGCTTAACTTGCTTTATGATCACACCATAGTTTTAAGACATCTTTTGATTCCAGTTTCGTTGATTCCCTCTTACCTTTGCCTGTTGTAATGGTTTGTGCCCTGAGGAAGATGCTTGTTGTGTGACATGAGAAGTGTGTGCAATTTTCTTTTGTTCATGTAATTCAAACTCTGGTTTAGGATCAACAGAAACCTCTTTTTGAAAATCCTTATCATTCCTGTACTTTTCAACTACCTCTTTAATTGGAGGAATGTAGGTTTGATTGAATGGAGGAGGCACCAGATTATATCCTAATCCAGATTTTAATTTATCATGAATTTGACTTTGAATAATGTTTTCAACTGTTTTAAAAGCATATTGAAACTTGTCAATGTCAAGTTTAACCTTTTTAGACCTTTGCAATTCAGTGTTAAGTTGATTCTTGACTTCTAGTTCAAAAACAAGTTTTTCATTTTCCCTTTTTAATTGACAAATATCTTCTTAATACCTTTTCTCATTACTAACATATGCTTTTACTTGTTGTTCAAAACTAGCAATGATTAAGCTTGTTTCTCTGCTTCTTTCCTCGGATTTTGACAAAGTTTCACATACAACTTTTTTATGATCTCTGTATTTTTTAACAGTTTGAAGACATTCTTCAGTACAGAGTTTGAGTTTTACCTCTTTTGGCATATCATCTTATTTGGTTGAAGTTTCTGCCATTAAAGGTTGATTTGATGTGGCAAATTCAGCATGTTCACTCCAATCAAAGTGAGTATCACCTTGTGACACCAGTGCTGTTGAATTGTTACTCTGAATGTTCCTGTTGGTAGATACTTCCTGTGAACCTTCTTGCCTTCTTTCTCCTCTACATTCCCTTGCAAAGTGCCCATGTTTGTGACATTTGTAACACTCAACCTTGCTTTTGTCAAATCCAGCTTTATCATCTCTTTTTATACCAAAGTCTTTTCTCCCAGTTCTTTGAATGAACCTTTTGGCTCTTAATGTGAGCATAGCCATTTGCCATTTAATTTCCATCTCTTCCAGATCATCTGGATGAATCTGTTCTAAATCATCATTCACCAATGTGGACTTGGCATGACTTGAAAAGAATGCTTCTAGTACATCATCATTTGTTGCATTCACCCTGGATGTTTGAGAATCAGATGTGATTTCACCAATGGATGAGACAAATGCTGTATTTTGATAGAAGCTTGAAGGCTTCCTTTTTGCTTCCACTTCTGCTTCAAATACCCTGAGATCATTGTAGAGATCATCCAATTCTTTTCCTTCTAGATCATCACTTTGCCTAGATGCAACTATATACATAGTCCATTCCTCACCCAGTGACCTTAGAAACTTTCTGTTGACATCATCTTGGTCAATTATTACTCCTGCAGTAGCCAATTCTCCAACCAATTTGTTGAATCTGTCAAATGTTTGAGTCATTGTTTCTTCCTTACTGGCACTAAAGTTCTCATACTGTTGTTTGAGTATAGATCTTTGATTTCGTTTGGTACTTTCAGTTCCAGAGAAATGTTTTTCCAAGGCTTGCCAGAGTTCTTTGGCATGTTCACATCTGCTGAATTGATGCTGATATTCGTTTGGAATAGCCAATAACAGAGTACTCAAAGCTTTCATCTCACTCTGTCTTTCTTTCCTCTCCAGATCATTCACTGGAGGATCTCTAGGTAACTTGTTTCCATCAGCATCAAGCTTTTGCAATCCTTTAGGGCCATTCACAATGATGTCCCACATCATTTAGTCTGTAAGCAGAATGTATTGCTTAATCCTTATCTTCCACATATCGAAATTGTTTGGTTTCAGCATTGGAACTTTTGTTAATAACACTCCATCAGCCATGTCACCCATGATGACTTATATCACCCAAGAACTTCTGTTATGTTCTTGATGATCTTGGATCAAAAGCTACAACGTAGCTCTGATACCACTTGTCAGGATCGAATTGAACACAGATTAACAATCCAAGATTTAAACAAACTAGTTTGCGGAAACAACTAATTGAATTATCAAGAACACCGATTATCAAATGAGAATAACCATCATAAGCCCCAATATATTAATTCATAGAAAATCAATACATGTACAACTTTATCTCAATTGTAAGGGTTTTTCACCTTGAGGATCGACTACCTTTTTAATCACCGTAGCTAACATCTATATATACTAATAGATAACAAATCATACGAATTAATAGATGTTTATCGAGATCATTTAGCAATGGATAGATACAAAGATTATCTTCTCATAACTATCACTCCAGAATATTTCAAACTATTGTTTTATCACTAATAATACGCAAATATAAAAGCAACTTGAATCATCATCCTTATCCCATCCTTGAAAACCGCTGCCTGCATTAACTAGAACAACCTGTACAAACAGTTGATCACCTGCACTAACACTAACACCTGTATTAACCATTTACCTGTACTAACCAGCAACCAATATTAATCCTTACACGGTAACTCTGCTTATAAACCGAGATAAGGAGTCCAAAATATGACAATTCTGAAAACAAAAATAAAAAAAAAGCCATTACTTTTGAAGATCTTTTGAATTACATATTATTTTTTAAAGAAATTCTACAATGCCATATATATATATATCTTCCCAATTGTTCACACACAAAAAAACTCAACATCAAATCTCCACTTCTTCTTTGTTTTACATTGATGAGATAATACACAACATCATCACTTATTTTCATGGAATTTAACTTCTGATGATCCGAAACTTATCTTCAACCTTCTTTGTATTTGCATTTACAAACTGCAAACAGAACAGAAACATACACCAAATTATACAAACATATTCATGGAAATCTATTCTTGTCATTTTCTAATTATAAACTATCACAATAATCAAACATGCATGAAAAATAATGAAAACCCCGTAAGTATATTGTATTATATTGAAGCCTATTTATAGATTACAAAGATGCAAAGAAAACCCTAATCGGCCAAGCCCAACTATACTAAAACCCTAATCACATATTTCTCTAATACTCCCCCGCAGTAAAAGCGGTAGAAGATCGGACGCTCACACTGGAGCAAAAGAAAAAAATACAATAAAGGAAATAAAATAAATTAAGTACATAAGATAAAAGGTGGCAAGAGAAGGCGCGGCGGCGGCAGGAAACATGACTGCGAGAGGAGTCGCGGCAGCGGCAGGAGGGGAGCGGCGGCTGCAAAAGAGGAGGTGTGGCGGCGGCGGCGGCAGGAGGGAGTGCGGCGGCGGGCAGCAGGAGGTGCGACGGCGGCAAGAGGTGCGACGGCGGTAGGAGCTACGAGCTACGACTACGGCGGCGGCAAAGGAGGAGGTGCGGCGGCGGCAAAAGGAGAAAAATTTATATAGAATGCGTCCCCGGGACAGAACGAGAGGGTAAGGGAAAGAAAGAAAGTCGTCACACAAGGGGGACGAAGGGGAGAAGGGAGGCGGCGGCGGCCAACAGATGTACGGTGGCGGCGGAGAGGTAGTGGAAGGGAGAGGAGAGGATATGACCAGAACCCAAAGGCTCTGATACCATGTAAGTTTCTGGGGTTCCAACTCAAAACCAATTGGTTATGAAAGGAGTAGCCCATGACACTAATAAAGCAGAACACAAAGTCACTTTATATCCGATGTGGGACATTACTCTAACACGCCCCCTCACGTGTGGCGTTCCTTTTTTTTTGCGCCTAGCACGTGGATACTTATGGGTTAAGTGGAGTCCATGTGAACCTTGCTCTGATACCATGAAAAATAATGAAAACCCGTAGGTATATTGTATTATATTGAAGCCTATTTATAGATTACAAAGATACAAAGGAAACCCTAAGGCAGTGTTTGGTATGGATGATTAAGAGATGAAATGGAATAACTCATTCCGACGTAATGAAAAAAAAATCCGTTTGTTTAGTACACAGGAATGAAATGAACCATTCCGTAAGGAATGTGATTCCTTCTATTTCATTCCATGGGGGAGGGGTGGTTTTTCCTCATTCCATCATGGAATGGAATGAAATTTTGGTCATTATTTATTTATTTTTTAATACAAGGGCATTTTGGTCATTATTTATTTATTTTATTTTATTTAAATGTTTATTCCTCTACCAAACAGACTGTATTAACTATTCATTTTATTCTGAGAAAGCAACCAAACAAGCGGATGGAATGGTAATAAACTATTTCATTCCTTTAACCATTCAATTCCTTTGTCTATTCCATTCATTTGTCATTCATTTCCGTCCAACCAAACATACCCTAATAGGTATAGCCCAACTATACTAAAACCCTAATCACATATTTCTCTAATAATGCACCCAAAGAGGAAATAAATATAGTCATAAGATACCAGGTTTGGTTACATGCAACAACTCAAAATCTTATTACTTTCTAAAGCAATAGTAATTAATATATATGAATTGAGTATAAGGGTGTAAAATATATGGAAATTATGTAAAATAATTAAACTATTAATCTTAAGCTTATAAAATAAAACGTTGCAACATAAATAGGTTAAAATATGGTATTTAGTGTTAACAATTGAGATGCCTGCATATAGACATTTTAAATTTGGGTATGAGTGATTATGTACCTCAAAATTCAACTGTGTCTTTGTTGTATGGACTCTTGCATATCCAAATTTACTTATTCTTGATAAGCTCCAACCACCAGCCTGGAAATCATATTCACACGGATATATCAGTAAGAAAAATGAGAAATGTGTTTAGAAAGATATATCATTTATCTATGCATTAGTTTTCTATAGTGGGAGGTTCAAATGAGAACCATAAATTAAATGAGAATGGTAGACTCAATCCAAGCCATCCAATTTCCCCTCTTTCAATGTCATTGCCCACTCATGAATTCCTCACATGCACCATGCCACACTCACACTTTCCATCCATGAATTCCACTTACAAAATGAACGGCTGAGATTGAGTCTCTTATTCTCATTTAATTTTACATTCTCATTTGAACCTTCCCCGTTTTCTATAAGCACATAGAGTTAAATATATAATCACCTTTGGAGGGAAGCTATCTAGTTTGAATCCAGCCATCCCAATTATCGCATGAACGGGTGCTTCATAATTTTTGTTGTCGTATGTGTCCACACCATCTGACCCTTTCTTCGGCATTGATTTACATTGATTTTTATAAACTGCACATGTTCTTTCATAGTTGTGCACATGTCCAAACAGAACCAAATCCACCTGATCGAATCATATGCACAAAGCTAAAGTTGGAAATTTTACATTACGAATATAATAATTTCTTCCAGATAGATCATTTTCATGCGCTTCTCGATTACACTGTTTTAAATGGTCCCATATATGTCTGAAAGCCGGAAATATATGTCTGAAAACTTGGAGAAACAAGGTTTGAAGTGGAGGAAGTATCATATATAACGTTATATGTATTCTAGCACAACACTTATTTTAGAAGGTATCAAGAAGAAAGACACTTTAAAAGTTCATTTCTTCGTTAAAGTAAAACCATGATACCTTGTTCGCTACTAGCAATGGTTCGACCGCCCGGACAAATCTAGGATCAACACTTCCACAGCTAGAATACATTGGCCTATGCCTGAAATAAATAACAACCATAAGAAATTAATGAATATTAATAAAATATTCCATGAGCAATGATATTTCCAACTCTATTTACCCTGTAAATATCACCCATGGAGTTCTTGATCGATCTACCGAAGCCAAATCCTTGCTCATCCATTGATACTGTCACCAGTAGCAAAAATAAGTCAACTATAAAAAGTAAAAGGGTTTATGTTATTTTGATTCATAATGCATTGTATTGAACCTGCTCTGACTTTTGGGACCAATCATGCTCAGTTGAAATAACTACAAAATGTACACTTCCTTGTTCAATGGAATACCATGGCTTATCCTTTGCTGGTGTTGGCATTGGGAAATAACTCTCATAAGCCACACCACATTCTCCTCCTGAGTCTGGTGTGATGTATACTGACCCAGAATTTATATAATCCCTACAAAATTTTCCATGTTTGGTTAGTTTTACCATCCTTTTGTTTTCTTAAGTCTACTTTTCTATGATACTACGTACATAATTTTGAATAAAATTTCTTAAAAATAGTCATGTAATGCCTAGATTTAAACATAATAGGAACTAAAGGGTCCATTACCTTTCATGATTTCCAATTGCAGTCATGTAAGAAATTTGTGAAGCCACAGGGCTAATAAGGTGAAGGAAGAAATCCCATTCCACTAAGAAACCTGTGGCGTAACTTATATCGCCAATATGGAATATGGAATCTGCATTTCCGGACGAGACTTCATCAGCCATGGCTTGAACGACAGCTATTGATCCCGGCTATATAACATAATATAAATTAATGATAGCCTTTACAAAGTCATAAGAAGATTGATCTAAACATGTTCTATGTTATTATATAGGGAAGTTATATTCACACGACTACTTTTGTTATCTAGACCTCAGATTTCTGAAAAGCCAAGAGTGTTGTGACGGGAATAAGAGAAATATGTGGGATAAATAACAAAAAATGGTATGTAAATATCGAATGTCATATTTACCTGAATATAGTGTTCAACAGAAGCATCGCGAGGGGCTTTACCCATGTCACCAAATGCTAGAAATTTAAGTTCATCTGAACCACCACTAGGTGGAGTTTTGAAGTTGATTCTAGCACTCCAACCAGCCGAATTGCTACATATGTTCATTGATGAATTTTCTGGTAACAACATAATTGATGTATTAGAGTATTGTTTTACCTTCCATATCTATAGGAAAACCGTGTCGAAGGCTTGAGTCCAGTCATCACTGCAGAATGAATGTATCCTGGATCATGCCACCCAAAATCCTTTGCAGGGCTAGACAATTCGGAAGCTTGAGTTTTCAAAACATGAAAATTAACAAGGTGATGTTAATTCACTTTAAACTTATTAGTTACAAGTAACTACATAAGATTCCACATGAACACTTGTCACTAGTTAAACAAAATTAATTAACACAATTTCGAGGGTACTTTCTTGTCCACCTTAAGATAAAAATACTAGGCATAAATGAAGTAAGAACTCACTACACATGTTTTCTTGGGTGAATGTTGTAACACGAGAAGCTTGTGATTTCCCATTCGCGTATTGAACTTGTTGAGGGTTTTTATCTCCGCTAACCCACGTTAATCTCATCTAAACATGAAATCACTAGTTTAATTTAAGCCACAGAAAGCAAGGATACGTTGTTTAAAGTGGTAATATGAGCCTTAACTTATTAGTTCTATATAGATATTTAGATATTTTCTTGAATGTGACAAGTTAATTCACGTACATATCCTTTAGATATAACTTCATATAAAATCATACTATATGAACATTATCAATAAGAAGGTACTTACTGATGTCCCTGTGGAATCAACACTTGAGAGATGCCCATACAAGGGCTTCTTTGGATTTGCAAACTTGAGGAGGTTAGATTTTCCTAATACACAAGGTGTCTGAAATCCAGCCCCAAAGAATACAAATTGGATATCTGTTCTAATGTTGATAACATGAAATGTGATTGATGCACTGCATGTTGTCACCAAACACTTGCCAGTTTGGTCAAACTTTTTGCATTCCTTCTTCTTGCAGCCTATATAGCCTGGATCATTGCTTACAGATTGTGCCTGCAGTGTTGCATTACAATATTGTTGACTTTAAAGGATATCTAATAGAGTTATTGATGGTGTAATATGTTAAATAATACTCCATCTTCCCAAAAATATTGTCCATGTTTGACTTTTTGAAGTCTTTGTTTTTCAAGTTTCACCTTAAATATTTTTGTTTGTGTTATATATAATATTTGATTAAAATTATACCTATAAAAATACGTTTAAAACACAATCATTTCATATAATTTTAATTAAGTATTATATAACACAAACAAATAAATTTAGGCCAAAGTCAAAAATGGATTATAGTTTTTGGACAAAAGAAGCAGTTCTTTATTTCTTGGAGTTCTATAGTTTTAGTTTCATGCAAGTCATTTATTTCTTGGAGTTCTATAGTATTACATAACCATGACGTCCATGCTAAATCCAAATCTCTCTACGGGATTGGCCGGGGATCTCGTATATGTCTCAAAGGCAATACGCCAATGGTATTTGAGACATTTTTATTCTCCTTATGCTGGAACTTGTGGTGCTTCAGGAATAAAACAGCTTTCCCAAGTAGTTTTCAGAAATTTAATTGGTGTTTCAAAGATTGGCTTTTCTTTGGTGAAACTCAAAAGGGGATGTTAGGCAGGAAATTATTTTATGGGTTAATTGGTGCTCTTTTCCAAGTTTAGAAATCCCTATGTTGTTGTTTTCTAAATTATTGTACTACTGCTAGAAGATTTGGTATTAATATAATTAGGGTCCGCTAAGTGAAGTGATGGTCACACAGGCTCTACCTAGTATGGTCCTTTTGTGTTGTCGTTCAAAGAAAAACTATTCAAAATCCTCATCTTATGGAAGACATTCATGAGTCATCACATTTTGGTAGTGTATTGGATAGTCTACTTACTTTCCACATATGAGATCAAGGGATCAAATCCTGAGGGCTTCAAACCAAGAGGTTGTTTAAAAAATGTCACGGATAATACCGGTTAAATCACATACATCAGAGCCAAAGACTTGTACCTTTCGAAGATAAACCGATTAGAAAAAATCCCTATTCGTGACTTTCTTAATGGAATACAATCATGAAAGTTAATCCATCCAAATGATGAGTTTTCTTTACGCGTATGAGGCATAACATAGTGTCAGCCGCAAAAAGAGAACTTGATAAAGTATTAAACAAACAATAAAGTTCTTAACGATATATGTGAATGCATTAAAAACCTTCGACATGATTTGAAAAGCATTGATTAGAAGAAAAATTGATACCCTCAGTATGTAAAAAAAGGGATTTCGAAACTTTATTACTTCATCTGGATAATTAATTTCTCATGAGATGAAAAAGAAATGATTGAGGAAAGAAACATTGAAGAAAATCTGTCAAAGATGTGTTGTGTTTTAGCACTTGCCACTAGTATCAACCCGATTTCTTATATGTATATCTATGGTGTTTGATCGAGTGTGATGGACGTTTATAGAATCACTTTTAGCTGGATTGAGGTGAGTTCAATCGATTTTTTGGACCGAATACATAGACAACACACAAGTTTTGAGATGGAGTATTTATTTGAGAATGAACGTTACTTGCGCGTTATATGACTAGTACTTTTTTTAAGGCAAGGTTATATTAAATAAAACTTATGGATACAAATTAGGATAGTATTCTCAAAAACTCTATATGATGGTGGCAGCGGTGTTGATGGTAGTTGGTGGCAATAGTAAGTTGTGGTAGTGGTTAATTATGGTGGTAGCAACCATTAAGGGTGATGGTTGGTGGCGGCTACAACGATTTTGGGGGAGACGGCAATTAATGGCAATTAGTGGCGGGGAGTGGTGGTTATGGCAGTCTATAGAGGTGGCCGATAGGAAGTGGAGGCGGTGGTAGTGGCGATGAACGGCAATGTGGAGGTTGTTGGTGGTGGTGTATGATGGTGGTAGAGTGTAGTGGTGGTGACAGTGGATCAATACACAATTGAATTGATGGTAATGGCGGTGCTGGTTGATAGTGGTGGTTGTGGATGATGGTGATGGCGGTGGTGAAGGTGAAATTGGTGAAGGTGACAATCAATTTCAATTGATGGTGGCAAGTGATGGTTGATGATGCGAGGTGATGGTTGATGTGATGACAGTTGTGACGAGTGGTGGTGGAAGGACAGATGGTGGAGGTGATAGGAATGGAGGTGGCAGTAGAGGTGGTGATTGTGCAACAAGTTATGATGTGTGGTGATTTCGAACGGTGATAGGGCAGGAGTCGGTGGTGGTGACTGAGCATGGTGGTAGCGATATTGGTGGTGGTTGGTGATCAGCCGGGACAAACACATATCTGAATCCATTACCCCGAATTCATTACTCACATTCTACCACGGAATGGTTCATTACCCATTAATAGGTAATGATTTATATATTCCACCTAACCAACCAATATTAAGTATTCTCAATTACATTCTTTACCCCTTAAAACCCCCAACCAAGTAAAGAAACCATTAAAATTTAAAAGTATATAATACTATACATACATATTATATACACATATTAAATTCTTTTAGTAATTAAAACTTTGACCATTACTAAACTATATTTTGAATGTTTTATAATTGATTAGTTTGATTTATTACATATTAAATTAACCAAAATTTATTTTTAAAATTATTGTTTTAAAGCATTATAAAATATGTATAGAGATTGTATTACAGTATTACTTAACTTAAAGCTCAGTGTTAAACAATGATTTAGATTGATTATATAGTAGTAAAGATACTCGAATATGATTCTATGATCCTTTTTGTAATAATTATATAAAAAACTGTGATATAGTTTGTCAGAAGATAAGATAAAACAAGTTAAAGGTTAACTGATACAATAACGTTACGTGATGAATGTGGTTTATGTGATATGATGCTCACATAAATATATAGTTATGTATATTAATCTATAAGTATATAGTTAGGTGAAATAATAGGTTAAAGTAAACTTAGGTGAATTGAATGCTAATCTTTAATGAGAAAAGAATATGATCATGTCATGAGGTAAAGATTAATGTTATGTGACTAGAATAATGTATATTTGTTGTGTTCTTTTGAAGATGGAAGGCAGACTTTGCTGGATAAAATTCCGATAAGTGTCTTTAGAAATGAATTAGGTGTAACTTCTATCATCAAAAACTTGATGGAAGGTAGAGTACGGTTGTTTGGCCACGTTAAAAGGAGACAACCAACTGCACCAGTTATGAGAACGGAATCACTTGTAGTTGAAGGCACTAGGAGGCATCGTCGCCCATTTCTGAGGTGGGAAGATAGAGTGAGAGTAGATTTACAGGAGCTATCTCTTTTCGAAGACATGATCTCAGATAGGATGTCTTGGAGAAGGAGGATTAAGATCCAGCGTTAGGAAGAATCGAGACTGTAGCTAGCAGGATAGGACTTATGGAATAGGATCAACCTCTTTGTTTTATTTTAATTCATTTTATTTTATTTTATTTTTTACTTTTTATATTTATATTTTTATTTATTTACCATAGGTACGGGCTAGTAGTTCCCTTATTTTATTGCGGTGAATATTTTTAGAACCTACGTTATATTTCTTTTTACTCTCACTATTTACTTTCTCAGTAGTATACTTAGTATAGTCATTTTTAGTCGTATCCTCTGTTTTTCTTACTGATTTACTAGTTGTTTTCTATACTTTATTTATCTTATTTTTTTAGTGATTTTTTTACCACGGCCAGAGGTCCTTTGTAGCAAGCAATCTCCCTATCTGTAAGTGGGGGTATGATTGTCTATATTTTCACCTCTCCCACATACCTTATTTTTGCGGGATTGGGTAACATTGTTGTTGTTTTTGTTGTTGTTGTGTTCTTTTGAAGGTTTTTATATTTATTTAGACATCATTTGGATATTCGTAGAATCTATTTTTTGCTTAATTTTGTTCATTTTTATTGAACTTCTGTACGTTGTTTATTTTTATGAAACATTCTTTGTTCTTAAAATTAGATTTCGATCCTATATATTTCATTTTTCTTTACTAAAACCCAAATAATCACGCTCTATTATTTTTTACTTTTAATTTTTGCCCCTCTCTAGTCACCTTCTCTCAAACCATGGGGTTATATTGCTTAAAACAACTGATTTAAAATAGCATTTTAGAGACTCGCATTACCTTACGTCACATCAAATCCATCTTATGCCATTTAGGTTGTAGCTTAGTGGTAAACAATTAGGTGTTTTAGTGTATTGATTACCCATTGACCAAATTTCATGGGTTTAAATCATATTTAAGACAAATTGAAATAGATTTAGTAGCTGTTTAAAAAAATATATAATCCACCTAAGACTTCAAATCATGGAAGACAAGTAATTATCTCTTAAAAAAAGTAACTTAACTACATATGCTAATGGATTAGTGGGTAAAGCTTTCTCTATATGAACAAGCTAGTGTGAAAACGTGAACATTATGAACACCAACTTTATCCCTTTTTTTATCTTTATCGGTTATTTCATGTTATCAAGCTTTTCTTTAACCAAACCCACTAGGCAGTTGTCACTTCAATGTCACCCACGAATTTTCCATGCATATTAGATCTATGGTCTTTGCCTTTTATCAATCACATTCCCACCGCAAATGCATCACCAACTATATGTTCATGTGGTTGGCAAATGATGACGTATAGCCCAAGGTTTCCATACCTTCGGCGGTCTGTACGAAAGACGAAGCACAGTCATTATCCGAAGAAGTAGCATTTAATGCAGAATCGTAAAAGCTGCCATAAACGATTTGGCAGTCACTAATCAACCAATGGCAAAGCATTTGCAATCATAGCATTAATTGCGGATAATAGACGGAACATCGTTTGGACCGCTGGACAATAATCAAGTCAAACCCTAAACTCAGGTACTATATATACCCAACTCATTTATTACAACATTTATGATTAATTTACTGCTAACCCTTCCAAAAACAAAATACTTACTCTCACACCGGAGCTTGGTCGCAGAACCAAAAACCCCACGACGAGGCTAACGGTGGTTTCTTGCTTTCTTGTAGTTAAGAGATCAGTGCCGGAGGACGGACGTAGACTAAGCATCGGAACTTCACTTTGTACATTACTACATCTATTGTAGCAAAATTTGGCGCCATCCGTGGGACGAACTTCAATCAGCCGATGGATTCCCCCCCCCCCCTCGACCCCTATGGGATACAAACCAACCCCCTCCTCCGGGAACTCAAAACGCGAGAAGGAACGACTTGCACTTCCACAACATAACCCCATCATCCTCTACATACAGACCTGCGTCAACCAATGCCTTACCACTCACACATTTTTCGATCCCAACATCCTCTACTGTCACTCGAATAACCCCATCCACAAATCCTAATGATCCCGAACCTATTACTCCATAATTTGTAAGAAGGAATTATGATGCCCTGATAACGCTGCTACGAACGGAAGAAAGAGAGGGCAGGTTAGAAAGTGTCCAGACCAGACCCAATTTCGAAAACCACATCGAAACGCCTAGATTTAATCTTTCGAGAGGAAATGTCGGAGAGGACGGAGGAAGCAAACTGGATCGTCCTTACAGGCCAGACGGAGGAACCAAATTTACAGATCGGTTGGCATTTTATTGTTTTCAGGGAAAGATTATGACGCCTAGCCATGTCAAGATGTATGATGGTACTTCCGATCCTTAGTGGGACCGTCACGGATATGGTTCGACCATTTGCCCGAAAGAAGTATTGACAGCTTCACTGAGTTAACAACGAAGTTTCTATCAAACTTTATGCAACAAAAGCGTTACACTAGAGATCCGATCGAGTTACATAACATCAAGAGAAAAGATGGAGAAAGCTTATGGGATTTTATGGGAAGATTTACGAAAGAGAGCATGGAGATAGGAGGTGCAGATGAGACCATGAGAGTATCCTGTTTCATCCATGGAGTAAAATACAAACAACTTGTCGAAAAGTACCACAGTCGGATCCCAAAGACGATGGAGGAAACTATGGACATAGCAAGATTTTATATTAGAGGAAAGGAAGCTTCCAGCTTGATAGAAGGTGACACCAGAAAAAATCAAGTCCAGATCCCTAGACCAATGCCTTGGAGGGAATCACAAAGAAGGTTTCCTACAAACGCTTCAACAGACAGACGTCCATACGACAGAAACAGAAGCTTAGTTACGCCGGATGATAGACGAAGGACGTCGTGGACACCACTGTCTAAGACATCCAAAGAAATCTTAGCCACGGAAGAAGCAAGTCAAAGCTTCATGCCCCCGAGTCCGCTTCACACAGCCAGTCAGAATAATCGAAAAAATTCAGACAAGTACTGTGAGTTCCATGCAGACAAAGGGTACGACACGAATGACTGTTATCACCTAAAGAGGCAAATTCAAGACACCGTAAAGACAGGGCAACTAGCCCACCTTGTGAAAGAGATAAATATAGCACCCGCCAATAGAAACTTCGGCAAAGCTAAAGCACCTTTTGTGAACAAGGGGAAGGAAATAATGATGGTTGGAGAGATCATTGGTGATAGGAAAAGAAATTTCGATAGCGAAACAAAACGGGAGAAAGCGATAACTTTTCCATCACTAAATGATGGAGCTTTCAGCTCCAGACCTGTGATAGTGTCAGGAGACATAGCATAGCACAAGGTGCATCGGATATACGTAGATGGAGGAAGCTCTGCCAAAATAATGTATGAACACTGTTTCTTGAAGATGGATGCGGAAGTAAGAAGAAGGATGACAAAAGCCAGAACTCCCTTGATTGGTTTTTCTGGAGAAGCAGTATGGCCTGTTGGTGAAATCTCTCTACCGGTAACATTCGGAGAAAATGAGGTCAGCAAAACGGTAACACTCAGGTTCCTTGTGGTAAGATCCACGTCACTTTACAATGCAATACTCGGGAGAACGGGTCTCTTAGCCCTAGGAGCCATAGCCTCCACCATACACGGAATGATGAAGTTCCCTATAGAGGAAGGAACAGTTACTGTAAGATCACAACCTCCCACATCAGCAGAAGCTATTCAGGTAGAAGAAGAAACAAGAAGCCTCCAGAACTCCGTCGAAGAAGATGAAACCTTGGTGGTTATAAATGAAGACTACCCGGAGCAGAAGGTGGTCGTTGGTAGTAGCTTGACAAAAGAACACAAAGAAAGGCTTGTAGGGCTATTACAGAAAAACAAAGAAGTGTTCGCATGGGTCCCGTCAGACATGACAGGAGTCCCGAGACACCTGGCAGAACATAGATTGGGAGTTGAAGGAAACACGAAGGCAGTAGCACAAAAGAAGCGTAGCATGGCACCAGACAGGAGTAGAGCAGCATGTGCAGAAGTAAATAAGCTGAGGGAATCCGGCATCCTCAGAGAAGTCATATACCCGACATGGATTGAAAATCCAGTAATGGTGAAAAAGAAAGATGGAAGTTGGAGGATGTGTGTTGATTTTACTAGTCTCAACAAAGCTTGTTCGAATGATCCATATCCTCTACCAGAAATAGACCTCAAGGTGGATTCTCTACCATGGTATAAGTTCAAATGCTTCTTAGATGCTTACAAAGGTTACCATCAGATTCAGATGGCCAAAGAAGATGAGGAGAAGACAGCTTTTTATACAGAAAAAGGAACTTTCAGCTACCAAAAAATGTCTTTCGGGTTAAAAAACGCAGGTGCCACATACCAGAGATTAGTAGATGCCATTTTCAAAGAACAAGTAGGAAGAAACCTCGAAGCATATGTAGATGATTTGGTAATCAAGAGTCGAACCGAAGAAGGAATGCTAGCAGATGTAGAAGAAACATTCAACACACTAAAAGCCACGAACATGAAGCTCAACCCCAAAAAGTGTTCTTTCGCGGTAAGAAGGAAATTTTCTGGGACACATAATCACACCTGAAGGTATCAAAGCAAACCCTGACAAGACGAAAGCGATCCTTGAATTACCATCACCTAAAATCCTGAAACAAACACAGTCATTGAACGGTAAGTTAGTTGCCTTGCACCGATACACATCAAGGGCAGCAGAGAAGTCTCTACCAATTTTTCAAACTTTGAAAAATTGCCTGAACAGGAAGAATTATGTTTGGACGGAAGAGGCAGAGAAAGCGTTCCAACAGATAAAAAGAACAATTTCGGAGTTACCACTACTCGCAGCACCACAGGAGAAGGAGGAAATTACAATATACCTCGCTGCTTCGTCAAAAACTCTAAGCACAGTACTCATGGTCGAAAGATGAAAGAAACAAATGCCTGTTTTCTTCATCAGCAAGGTGCTCCAAGGGCCAGAGCTGAATTATCCCCCAATGGAAAAATTAGCATTATGCTTAATTTATGCCGCACTAAGGTTAAGAAGGTATTTCCAAGCTCATCCGATCAAGGTAGTAACCAACACACCGATAAAGCAAGTTCTGAGCAAACCCGACATATCAGGACGTTTGGCCAAATGAGCGATAGAATTAAGTGGTTTGACATAAAGTATGAACCACGGACAGTCGTGAAAGGACAAGTCCTGGCTGATTTTATTGTAGAATCCGAAGGAACGGAGAAAGAAGAAGCTCAACCTCAAAACCCAGAAAACCAACAAGCTCAAGAACAGAAAGGTGGAAGAACAGCGAAAGAAAGTTTTTGGAAGCTGTATACCGATGGAGCATCTAGTGCCGAAGGCTCCGGAGGAGGACACATTCTCATAAACCCAAGTGGAACTGAATATACATATGCTTTAAGGTTCAATTTTCAGGCATCAAACAACGAAGCAGAGTACGAAGCTTTGTTAGCAGGATTGAACATGGTAGCCAAAATGAAAGTCAAGAGGTTGAAGGTTTTCGTAGACTCAAAGCTGGCCACAAGCCAAATAGAAGGTTCGTATGAAGCAAAGGATTCTGGAATGAAGTTGTATCTACAAAAGGCAAAAGAAGCGATGAAGCATTTTGACAAGTGCGAAATCAAGCAAGTACCGCGAAGCATGAACACAAAAGCTGATGCTTTGAGTAAAATCGCGTCTGTGACGTTCGCACACTTGACAAAAGAAATCTTAGTCGAAGTGCTACATCAAAATTCGATTGAGGAGGAAGAAGCAATGGTTGTCATTGAGGAAGAAGGAAATACATGGACGACCCTGTCAGGATCGGATATAGATTATATCAAATAACAAGAATTAACTTTAAATAATCAATCAGAGTAAAATAAAAGTTAATCTTTAACTATGATCACAATCAATTAAGAAGTTGCGGAATCACACTTAATTGATTAAAGAAGGTTTTAAACAAAGATTAATTCAATCAAACAGTAGTTTTATTAACCAACCAGAATGATTACAAAAGCAAACTTCACCCCCAATCTAACTTATTCTGTTAGACGAAGAACACAGACTGTTCTTAGGTTTCAACAAGAAACTTAGAGGCTAAAACACTTTCAGAAAAAATAAATAGCAATAAGAACAAATGCTTTTTAATAATGAGATCAAGTCGTCGTTCTAAATTGATCATCTAATGAAGTATATATAGACTCTTGATCCTCGTTGAATTGTTGACAGTTAGGTAATCTTCTATCTTCTGAGATAATCTTGATAATCTTCAAAGTATTTCGGGATATCTTCAAAGATAGGATTTTCCAAATATAGCTCAACAGAAACTGTTTAATGAACACAACAGTTCTGCATGTCTTCTAATAGTCTTCACTTCAAGGCCTTCTAACAGTTTTGACTTTGCCAACTAACAGTTCTGAACTTTTGTACCAACAGTTGTAAACCTTGCAGCAACTGTTAGTTACAACTGTTTTCGTATCCATTTAACAGTTTTCAACTGTTATCCCCAAAATACTCTTAACAGTTTTACCTTTGCATGTTCAATGGTTTCAATGACTTAGCAAATTTCCCAACAGACCCCCATCATCACTTATCTATCGGACGAAGCAAATATAGATCCTACCCTGAAAGAAAAGTTAAAAGCAACGGCTGCAAATTATGAGCTCACAAATGGGATCTTGTACAAAAAATCGTACTTAGGCCCAAGTCTACGATGCGTAGGTCCCAATCAAGCCAAGTACATCATTCAAGAAATACACAAAGGTTCTTGTGGGTTGCATGCGGGAGCAAGGTCAGTAGTCGCAAAGATCATGCAAATATGATACTACTGGACGACAATGCATCGTGATACGCTGTCTGAAGTTCAAAAATGTGAAGCTTGTCAGAAACACGGCCCGATTCAACATAGTCCTAAGCATCCCTTAGTGAAAATCACAGCTGCATGGCCTTTCAGAAAATGGGGAATGGACATAGTGGGTCCATTCCCGGAAGGACCCGGAAGGTTGAAATTCCTCATAGTAGCCATAGACTACTTCACTAAGTGGATAGAAGCCAAGCCTGTAGCTTCAATCACAGGGCAACAAGTGATGCATTTGTTTGGGACAACATAGTATGTCGTTTTGGTCTACCTGGAGAAATTATAACTGATAATGGTAAGCAGTTTGCAGAAAACCCATTTAAAGCATGGTGTTTGGAAATGGAAATTAAACAAAGATTTAAATCTGTCGCACACCCACAATCTAATGGTCAGGTAGAGATGGCCAACCGAAGCATTGTAGAAGGTATCAAGACAAGGATTTCTAGAGACGGAGGTAAATGGGTAAACCATTTGAGCCATGTTTTATGGGCTCACAGAACGTTGATCAAAACAAGCACCAAAGAGTCACCTTTCAGCTTAACATACGGAACAGAAGCAGTGATTCCCGCTGAAATAGGAATGCCTACACTACGATCCTCACAAACGACAGATGAAACAAATGATGAAAACTTAAGGTTCAACCTCAACGCCCTTGAAGAAAGAAGAGAAATTGCAGCAATTCATGAAGAAAAGAGCAAGAGAAATATCAGATAAGGAAGAAGGCGTTGTGTCTATATCATCTTTCAACCCCATGACAAGAGGAACAGAAAGTAAGAACAAACCTGATACAGGTAGGGCAACGATAGACGAAGCACGAGCACGACCACAGCAGACGAAGATACGAAGCTCAAATAAACAGCAATAAACAACGAAAGGACACGGGAACACCAAAACCTTCGGAAGGGAAACAGCTAGAATACTTTCACAAATCTGAGATCCGAAAGTTATGCGTAAAAATAAAGAAGTTACCAAGCTATTTATAAATGAAAATATGAAGGGGAGACAAATCGTCTTTTCAAACGGTAAAAATTCAAAAGCCGACAAATAGGATAGTAACACGTGTCACTAGGCGTCATTTTAACTTCCGACATAATGATGGCAATTCTTTATATATCCGTCTACTCAACTCCTACTCACATACATCTTTACCATCGGAACACGCAAAAGGTTAATGTCACAATTGATTTGACAAATAATATCTTTAGTCTAACACCATATATATAAGATACATATACTGTTAGACTGGGGGGACATGATGACGTATAGCCGAAGGTTTCCATACCTTCGGCAGTCTGTACGAAAGACGAAGCACAGTCATTATCCGAAAAAGTAGCATTTAATGCAGAATCGTAAAAGCTGCCATAAACGATTTGGCAGTCACTAATCAACCAATGGCAAAGCATTTGCAGTCTTAGCATTAATTGCGGATAATTGACGGAACTTCGTTTGGACCGCTGGGCAATAATCAAGTCAAACCCTAAACTCAGGTACTATATATACCCAACTCATTTATTACAGCATTTATGATTCATTTACTGCTAACCCTCCCAAAAAAAAAATACTTACTCTCACACCGGAGCTTGGTCGCGGAACCAAAAACCCCGCGACGAGACTAACGGTGGTTTCTTGCTTTCTTGTAGTTAAGAGATCAGTGTCGGAGGACGGACGTAGACTAAGTATCGGAACTTCACTTTGTATGTTACTACATCCGTTGTAGCAACAGCAAACAAGTGAACTATACCAATCAAGTTTCTTGAACCAAATGGTGATGTCTACTAAGTTTGTACAATTTTTCTAGGAGTTTATATTTTTTTTTCTATGTTCCTTCTAACTATTTGTACTCAATCAATATTTGCCACACATTACTTTATAAAGGTAAAAAGGTATTTGTTTAGACAATAATGCGACTAAATATATGCAAAAAAAGAAAAAATAGTTCACGCCATTATAATTGATAACGATAAAAATATATTATGTATGTGAATTATTTATTATTTACATCTCCCATTCTAAAACAGCCAAACACAAGCAATTATTCAACTAACTTAATTACCCACAAAATCTTAACAAAATTTGCAGATTAAGGAAACCAATGGCTAGGATCATTCATCCATATTTCACCGTGACTCGGTACGTCCCATAAGTAATATCCGCGCGACAAAACAGCTGCATATTAATCTATGTATATACTAGGATGGTATTCGTATAATACCGCGACGGCAAATAATTTATACTGGATAACATGTTATTTTTTAGAATATGAGTGTATGGTTTCAACGAATAGTTTCAATCCACTAATATGCCGTTTCATTTCTTTACAGTTTCCATCAACTTTTTTATTTTCATTTTCAAAACAAATAATTTTCTTTCTTTTTTGTGACTATGTAGTTGTGAAAGATTATTATTATTGGTGAGTGTGTAAAGTAGAAAAGAGAGATGTAAGTTACTTGAGGGGTATATTACATACCTATTAATATATCTTATAACGTTAAGTTTTATAAAAGCTTTTAAATGAACCATATATAATCAACCTAGCTTATCAATGCCTTATAATATAGTGATATGGGCTTACCTTGACAGGATAATGACAGAGAAGTGGTAGTTCACTAAAATCACCAGTTTGCTCATAAAGAAAGATGTTCTGAGGGCAAGCATCAACACTGCACTCCATTTCAGTAACTCAGTTATTTCTACAAACAAATAAATACAGTAACAGAAACAGGATTGAATAACAACTTAAATATTAATGGTAAAAACCGCAAGAACTAAAAAATCAAGTCAAATAGATCTATTACTTCGTTAGATTAATAATTATGTATCTTAATTAAAGTGTTTTGATTCGTGAGTTTTTAGAAAATTTGGATTAAAAATAAAAAAAATATTCTTGAAGACATAAAATAAAAATACATTAAATGCAATACGCATCTGGTGTATTTATATATGTACGTCTCCCATTTTCTTGTCATTCTTCAACCCAAACTTTTGAAAAACTCACATAACACTTTAATTAAAATGCATAATGAATCACGAATCTATTGAATTTGTAGATTTATTTGACTCAGTTTTGTTAGTTATTACTTCTCGTATCAGATATGTATATATACTTACTCGGAATGTGAAGGCGAAATCATGCCCACCCAATCACTCTTGGAAGGAAGCAACACTCCGCTAACAGTAACCGTGATCATCTGGTCATCTGCAAGTGCAGATTTTGAGCTTACATCTACCTGAATATACGGGTTCGGGTTCAAACAAGCCCCGAGTTTTCTTCTGTTTAGTAATCGGAAATCCGATATCGCAGTATAGTTCTGAAACTCATCCATGGAGTCCAACAGATTCGTGGGAAGTATAGGAGAAACCGAAGAAGAAGATGATGCATGATGCAATACTGAAATTACATAAGATAAGAAAAATGCAAACCAGATTGTAGATTGTGGGTTCATGATAATAATAGGAATAAAACAGTTAGGGAAATTTTATGGGCATGTGTGTGTGTGTGTGTATATACGTGTATGTGTTTTTCATAAATGTATGGTTACAAGTCGTTATATAGTGGCAAATTGTTATTCGTGAACAAGATGGCGTCTATATGTATCTCTACTTTTTAATTAAGGTGCTTCAAGAATTGAAAAGCAAATATTTACATTTACAATTAATATGCAATTAATGTTTTAAATTTTTTAGTTTTTTCATAAATTATTGACTTGGGATTTCAGATAAAGATGTTGTTTGTTTTAAAAGATGTAAAATATATTATATTTTAATTATTTTATTTCTACGATAAAAATGTTGTTTATATCTTTTGTTAGGATAAATGATAGTTAATTATTAATCACATTTAAAAACTAAATCAGGTAAGATATTTAAAGAAATTATTATTGATAAGCGTCTTACTCATAACAGAAGAACCTGATAGTTGTTGGGATCGTTTTAATTAAAATAAAAATTAATAACAATCATCAAGTCTTAAAAAAATGGTGGTTATTATTGTTGGTATTTCTAGAAGTGCTAGAACTTTCAAGTGAGTTGTATATGTGGACGAATGTTAGCACAAAAACATTGAAATTGACACATGCGTCTTTTATGAATGTTATACATTACGTACGATTAATGATGTGCCTAAGTAGGCTATATGCTCGGTAAACATCTGGGTTCAATTTCGATCCCTTACTTGGACAGTCAGGATATGTGATTATTGTCTGTTGACCAGTTTTTGGAGACGAGTCGTTTCGATCCATAAGGAGCATAGTTGACATGATGTAAACAATCTTTTACTAAAGTAGGTTATTTGCTTTGGTGAAGGTATTTCAGAACTTTTGTTCGTTCGTGTTGCAGTGCACGTGTGTTCCTATATAGGATAAGGATATTATGTTTTTGTGTTGATTTTAATAATTGTGTATGAAATTAAAATATTAATTTTACGAGAGTGGTATGGGAGAGTAGAGGTATGATTAACTATTCATTTAAAAATCGTAACGCGTCCACAAATAACACATATATAAAGGAAGAAAATCAACAAAATAGCAGAAACATAAAAATTTAAATGGTTCATTTAATGAGTCTAACCATGCTACGAACACAGCCGAAGGAGAGAGAATTTTATTGAGAAGTGCTAAAAAAATCAACCAAATTTTTTTTTCCAATTTATAGGATAAGAAAACTAGGAATTGTGGCATGATCTAGCTTCCTAATCTCTACGCAAACTTTTCAAGAGTTGTGTTAAATATAGTTCATATAAAAAATATAATTCTAAATTTTAATATTCAATCATATGTGATTCAATATAAAATCACATGTGATTTAGTATACAATCACATGTGATGGTAAAATCATTACATGTTAATTACTCAAATGCCACTCCTTCCAAATTTTTAAAATTCAATCTGACCCATTGATGAGACTGATTCAAGGGCTAAGATTAGTCCCTCGGGACTATACAATAAGTATGGACTATATTAAACGTTTCTCCCCTTTTCATACCGAAGATATATCTATAATTTTGAAAATTTAAGCACATCTTTATCCATTCAAGAGATAGAACAATATCCGAACTTTGCACTATTCATCATGGTGCAATCCATATATAAGAGTCACGTCAAGGCCGCCGGTCTATTAATTTTGAACGTCTTGTATGAAAAGTAAAAAATAATCCGGTCTTAAACACATTTACACAAAAATGGTAATTATCATTTACCAAAACAAAAATGAGTCCACTTAATACAACTTTTTTTCAACCTAATTAGTTACTCGCTAACTTTTTTAACTAATGAATATATCACAAACCAAAGCAAAAGAATAATCGTAAATAGTTTTCCTAAATTTTCTTGGCTTAATATATTATAGACTAATTGCATAAAATATGAAGTTTCACATAGTATGTTATTGTATGAGATTGCAAAATTGTAATATTAGACTCATACATATATATGCTACACAAAATTAATTATGAGCCCCCTCATATATAAACATGGGCAATATGCGTTCACCTCTCTCAAGGATTTCCTTACTATATACATAGTTATTAATGTAATATAAAAAACTTGCGAAGTTTTAATAATTCTTTTAGCTAAGTAATTTTTCTGCACTTCTGGTCAAAACTATTTTTGATGAGAATCTTGTTAGATTTTAAAAAGGTTAATGTATAGTTTAGTACCCTAAACTTTCTCAACCCGATTAAATACTATTCTAAAGTATCGAAGGTGTAGTATAACACCCTATAATGTGATAGTGAGTAAGGATACTAAACTAACCGAGTTTTAGACAGAGTTTTAGTGAATCAGTGTATTAAAGTGACCAAGTTATCAAATTCAAATTACCACATTTGATACATTAGGGTAATATTTAACCTATTTAACTAAATTTAAGATAGTAAACTATACTTTAACTTTAAAAACTTGAAATAATATGTGTACGGCGAGAATATTCTCTCTTGTTATATAAGGAAGGATGTGAGAAGATTAGTTAGGAGGGTTGAGTTCTAGAAATTGGAAAAGAGAATATGCTTTGCCGAATGTTGTGTTCACATAGGGTTCTCATTTCATTGTCGTAACCTTGTTTATTAAGCTGTATGTTGCTAATGTTACTTAATTATGTCGTACACGCTTTTGGTCCTTTTAGCGTCTCTAACTTTCTTTCGTTTTCTTTTTCGATCTCCTTCTTAGATTTTAACAAACTTTATTCATACGATGGAGAGCCTTAGGTTAGATGTTTGTGTGATATACAAGTTGATTTTGAATTGATCAATAAATATCAAACATAAAAAAATAGGTATCAAATAATTATAAAACGCGAAAAAATGGTAATAAACAACGTTGAGATACATATCAGTGATGAAAGCCCTGACCCGAGGAGAGGACAGACAGTGTTAAAAATATTTTTTGTGGTATTTAATATAATTTGTATTGCTCTTCACCTTTATCTTCTCTAACTCACAATACAGTGTATATTTGATTGTTTCACTGTTGTTGGTGGGTCTAAAAACTGCCAAATCAACTAAATACTGCTGCTTTTGTAACACCGTAAAACACAAATCATTTTTTTTAAAAATAACAGCGGAAGTATTTTAATAGAAAATAGTAGAGATAGCAACATCTACAAACTTATACCAATACTGTTCAACAACACAGTATATCGTTTCGTGTTACAAAAGAGTTCATAAATATGGCTCGTCTTTTCTAAAACATAATATCAGAGCGACGGTCAAACTTCCTCTGTACGAACAAACACATACCGAAGCTCACCAAGACCTGCAACAAAGAGTTAGGGTGGGGAATTAGCACAAAGCTAAGTGAATGAAATTCAAGCCACAAACAACAATAGTATAATCACAACAAATATCACAGAAGCAAGACCCAAAAGGACTACTCAAGAGCGGGGCACTGCGTATCATCAGAGGCACGGCGCTCTGCAGAGCCTGCAACCCATATGCAGGCCAAAGCATAGGTTTTACCGATGACTGCCTGCTAACTTGCACTGTTAAACCCCCTCTGTTGCAACGAATGTAACAGGGGGTGAACAACCGCACAACCAGAAGCAAACGAGCCTAGCCCAACACAAATTGGCTAACCTCCCTCAAAGACAGCATGCGCACAGTAATCTTCACCGCGCACATATCTTGGTCTCGATTGCAATCGATAAACACAAATCAAACAATCACAATTTCCAATCACCGCACAATCATAGTGCCAATCACCATACAAACACAGTTTCAATCTCCGTACCATCATCATACCAATCTCCGAACAATCATATGAGATAAAACAATCTATAGCATGATTAAATATATGAATCCGGATAATCATCATAATCATAACTAATACCACCAGTGAGTCAAAGTCCACTCACCTCAGCCTCAAACTTCGTTCCACTCAGTTGTCTAATAACTGAGCCTTTGTTATTCCCGAGAACACGATAACACACAAGTCAGTTCTCTGTTCATAAATATATTCTCATATATATTTATATCAATAATCATCATCATCACGTTATAAATACTTATAACTGTTAAACATTTCATGGAATACGACCAAATTATAATAACACAATTAAGTACGTATTCGGTGTCATACTCATGTACATACTTATGTAAAATTATCACCGATCGCATACATACTAATATACCAACTCATCAAATCGATCCAGGTATGCATGCTCACTAACACTAAAATCGATCATATATCAATATATATATTAATACATCAATCGATCTTAAATATATATATTATGCCATCATCGATCAAATAAATATATATATTAAAACACCCAATCGATTAACATACAAAAATAAATTAAATAGCCTTCATTGATCTTGTAAATATAATCAAATTCATGGAGTCCTCAATCTCAAACATATATATACTAACACACAAGATTTATAGAAACAAGGTCTATAGCACAAGATCTATCCAACACTTACACTAATATAAATCAAGGTCTATAGCACTAGATCCATCCAGCACTTGCATTATTAAAATCAAGGTCTATAGCTCTAGATCCATCCAACACTTGAACTATAAAAATCAAGGTCTATAGCTCTAGATCCATCCAACACTTGCACTATAAGGATCAAGGTCTATAGCTCTAGATCCACACACAAATCAAAATCTATAGGCTCATATACTTCAAAAAAATCGATCCCACTTCTTTCTTTCTTCCATCAACCTTACACAAACATATTAATATACAATCTAAGCAAGCATGTCAATAAAGTAAAGGATGAGATAAGATTTTTGTACTTTTCAAGTAAACTCATCATCCCTATAATATTAAACTCATTAATATTAAATCTCTTATCTCCAGTAACATCTTCTACAATCAAACCTATGTACATATTGTTGGGGTTCTATGAGCACAGCGGAAGCAGCATGCAACAAGCAAAAGCAAGAGTACAAGCAAACAAAGCATAAAACCCCATTAATGGACCAAACTCTATAACTAGATATTTGCAACATGGAAAAACAAAGAGAAAGAAGATATACCTTTATCCTTAGCTCTAGCAACCTGTTGAAGAAGATAGTGTTGACAAGAAAGCAAAGGAGCTTCCCTCTATTGCAAGTCCACCCCGGGTTTCTTCAATCCTCAAGTACTAGCAAGCTCGGATGAACTTCAAAGCCTTGAATTCATCACAAGAACAGCAATATCCTTCCTTCTATATCTCCTGGAGCTTACTCACAATTACTCTAATATGAAACCCACTTGGAGCCCTAAGTAAATGTGAGAGAAGAAGCTATCTTTAGAGAGAAAGATTGGATTGCATGAATCAAATGAGTTATCTGGAAAGTAGCATTAAAAAATGCCCCTTGAACAGCCCAAGGCCGGCCAGCTAAAAGCAAGGCCAACCATTGGTCCAAAAAGGAGGTGGAGCCAAAAGTTGCATGCTGTCAGACGAATTTCCGCACCGCGGAACATCCGCGTCGCGTAGCCTAACAGGAGCCGCGTCGCGTAAATCTCCTGCATATCAACTTCTCCACTTCAACACTTTCAGTCCCTCATCTTCCATTGCTGTCAGGATTGATCCCCGGCGTGTGACCCAATAGGCCCATACTATTTTGGCAGTGATCCTAATGGCGTACGTGTATCAGTGGGCATACTCCAACAAACTCCCACTTGCACATGACACACCGTACCCATAAACCACAGACAAAGAGCGGCCTCTAGCAAGGCATATCTGCCCCCAACAAGCATGGGATAAGTGATCATTCATCCCTTCGTTCGCGATATCCGTGTGAACACGAGACATGGTTAAATGTCAATCTCCAGATCGTTCACGATTATGTTTCTCGATCTCGATTGATGGTGACCCAAAATCTAGTTGCAATCGATCAAATATCATCGCAACTTGAGCATGGCCATGCATTTTACGTCAGCGCTCAATCATCGAGGGGCCCATGGATATCTCTCTAAAACTAGAGGAACGAATCCTTTTGACTACATTGCTCCGCCACATACACCATACTTTACCTAAAAGCTCCCTTTATAACAGCCAGTTACGAACTGCGTTTGAAAGCAATCAAAGCAAAGCAGATCCATGCTTTGGAACACATGTATCTCCAGTCTAAGGACAAAGTGATATTATCATCCTGATTTACTCGTGACAGAAACCATGAAGTAAATTCAGGTGCGGGTCGTCCAGTCACTTGACCATTGCAAGCACAGGCGAAGTGTTGCGTCTCTTTTATCTAATCCATTATTAGATAGCGACTAACCACTTCCCTCAGCCTTATCTCAAACTTCCTCCCCGTGAAGAATGACCGACTGTGGACATTTAGAATGTCAAGAGCATTCTGGGAAGTGTTAAACATGCTAAGATGGAACACAGTAAGGGTTCATAAAATATCCGCCCTCGGCGCATTATTAAATCACATTTAATAATCAATATAGTATGAAGTACAATACTGCTAAATGTTCCCCAAGATAATATATACCAAACATATAACAAAAACAAACTCAAGCCTTGTTCACTTAGGCCTAGTATGGTAAACATCACTAGCCCGTGACAACAGCTTAGTTAACGGATCTGCCATAAAGCTATCCGTGTTAACTCTGCTGGCGACCACGTCTCTACCTCAACCATCACTCACATAGTATGCGTTGGTGAGACCCTGGTGCTTTCTTCAATTCATAGTACCTTCATTGTTTCAGAAGAACCCAATAAGGTAAATGACTATTCGAGACTTCGGTTCTTATAGTAAAACCATCCTACCCTCATTGTCTCAGAAGAACCCAATAGAGTCATCGATGCTTCAAGAACTACTTTGATCAACAACACCACATATTATAGGATCATAAACTCCGAATAAGATAGGCAGTTATCCCATTCTATTCAGAAGCTAACACTAGAGTAACAACTTACTCTTGCTTCTTTTATAACAGAGTACCAAGAACATATCTTAATATTTCTTGATGCCCTAAACAAGTTTTGTATATTCTATTGTCGACATGGATGCATAATTCCTTACTTTATCTTTTGAACAATACAAGGTATGGACATTATCTCCATTTCATCGCAAATATAAAATTACAACAATACTCCCACTAGCCCTGACATTCATATGTGTTTCATCCTTGCTTATTGAAAACTCAAACAATTGATTTTCATATCAAAGCAAAGGTTGTAACCTAGAGATGCTTATTTAAGTCGACCATGGGACTTCTTTTGCTTGTAGACTTCACAAGGATACACTTAATGAAACAGACCATCGGATAGTGTTATGAACACTTCCTCAGAGATTCCTATTAAGGAATGTGGTCTTTGCATTAAGTTGTCGCAGCCATGAAATGGCACTAAAATCACAAGTATCCGAGTTTACTTCAACATAACCACCGGTAGAGAATTTCTAGATGATACCTACCTCATGGTCAATCATCGTAAAACTATCTCCTACTAGTCGGTATTTGAAGTTGTCTACGAACTCAATATTCGACATAACCACTGAGAGAAAGTCATCATATGATACCTTCCACATGGTCAATCATAGATCTTTCTTATCAGTCGGTATTCGAAATCATAAACATATCCATGTTGGTCTCTTTCAACAAAGAACCATTTTTACCTTTCGAGTTTCCACTCAACGGTTGGGTCTTCCAAGTCCAATACTTGGATATCCCACATGGATTGCATCTCATTTTCATCGCCTCTTTCCTTCTAGCAGACTCTAGGCCCACTCTTGTTTTGGTAGTTTGATGTAAACATCATTAAGTCGTCTCCCTCGGATATAAAACTATATCTTTCCGGCCTTATGACAACTATTACCAAGTTTAAGAGGTAATGACTTAATGTCAGGTGCTCCAGCATAGCCATGCTGAGCTTCAATCACAATTGATTGCTAGTGCCAACATCAGGTTTTTCCATTCAAGGTAAACTTTAATCCTACTGGCACCCGTAGATATTTGAAACCTTTTGAACAACAAAACTCTATATTCAAATATCCCATGGCCACAGCAGAATACCTAATGGAGTAGCACCTCTAGATTCCGGTTTCCTCCAACACACCTTAAACACAGGTTGAGGAATTAGGACTTTGTGATGGACTAGCAAAGACATACTTTCTAGTATCATCATCTAAGGTGCATACATAACCATCTTTGTTGGTTTGGCTTATGGAACATTTCCCGCCACTCTCAAAGTACTCCCAAACAATATGGTACTTTGGTTAAACCCATCATAATCGGACCATAACTAGAATGTTCGGTTCCTCCACTTAGCGACCATATATAACAATATGTCCTAGGAGGATTGAATTATGAGACAAAGCCATAATTCTTATGATGGTCACAAAACTCAGAACTTCATCCTCAACATCTCTATTAGATTTGAGTATTTTAGTCTTATGCCCTCTTAATCATGTACTTTGTCACGGATGTGTCTTGAACACCTTTCAAGGCTTCAAACGAGTGTCTAACAGATTAAACATATTCATCCTTTTACCTTCAATGGTAAGGTAACAAAGTACCTAATGTTACTCTTTAGGTTTTGCTTGAACGGTTTACACACAAAAGTGTGAACGAAATCCAACAAGCCTTCATTCCTCTCACATACAAAAGTGAAGGATGTTTGAGTCATTTTATCCTAATAAATAAGATTTACAATCATCAATTGATCCTAGATCAAAAGATCCAAGTTCCTAACCACATGGAGCTTGGTGATGGAAGTCTTATTTATATGGTTAAATTGACTTTAACAATACGAGTAACATGTACAAATCATTCACGATCAATCTATTAATTCATAAGCAAACGCTTATAATAAATGCCACAACATGGATAAACTTTCATATAAGCCACCAAATACATAATTCATAAGAAGTTAATCCATCGTTATCAAAAGGCATAGAAGATACATTGTTTCTTGCCACGCAGGGCGTAAAACATAGATCTAACAAAGTAATAGACTAGCTGGAAGGAGTGGCAAGATCCCAGCTTCCAATCCTTTTCAAATAGGGACAACCATCTTGTTTCCCGTTATGAAGTCCAGCTCTCTACAGCTTCTACTTCTTTCTAACACCTGCACTTTGCACCAAACAAAATTGTGACAAACATGAGTGTTATGGCTAGTATCCAAAACTTGCCCATAGAAGTAGATAAATAGTAGAGTTTGATCATGAATGTACCTTAAGCTTTGGAGCCAATATTTCTCATCTTGTGCATCCTCAGCTCATCAAGGCACTTAGGGCAGGCGTGGCGGCGCCAATTTCCATGCTTTCCACAAAAGTAGCAAACTTCCCCATTTGGAGTCTCATCTTGAGGCGCAATCTCATTGCCCTTCAACTCCTTGAACATGGTGAGCTTAGTAGAACCAAGCTTCCCATTTGAGGTAGCTCGCCATTTTGTAGCCATAGCGAGAGTGGACGAGGTGAGCTTACCTTTGGCCATGTTAGACTCAAGAGTCTTCAGCATGCCATGAAGCTCCATTAAGGATTTATCCATACCATGCATGTGATAATTCATAATGAATTGCTCATATGATGGTGGGAGTGATCGGAGAACAATATCCACCACCATTTCCCTTTCAATGGTAAATCCTAGCCTCTCCAAGCATTCCACAAGTGCTTTCATCTTAAGCACGTGAATGCTTACGCTCTCATAATCCTGCATCCGGCAACCAAGTAGTTCATTTAAACACCCATACCGTTCTTGCCTTGCTTGTTTGTTGGAACATGTCCTTCAACTCAAGCATTATCTCGTATGCATTTAGATCCACTAATTGCCTTTGCAAGTTAGGGATCATCATGCTTAACATGAGACAAGAGACCTTGTTGGTGTCCTTAACGCGTTTATTATACGCATCAAGAATAGTCCTACTTGCGTTGGTAGCAGGGGCTTCTGGAAGGGGTTCCTCAATGGTGTGTAACTTGTCTTCGTGTCGTAGGACAATGCGCAATTGCCTAGACCAATCCATAAAGTTACTCCCATCGAGTTTCTCCTTCTCAAGAAACATACATAACGTGAAGTTGGTGTTGTTGATGCTAGTCAACGTCATCTATGAAACAGAGTAGTTTTAGCTATTTTGATTGAAATCCTCGTTAAAATAATTACCCCATGTGTTAAATAAAAACAACTATTTTAACAAGGGCTAAGAACCTTATTTCACCTTGCACCGTGACGGGTTTTCCGCGGATCACGTGGCAAAGCTATTTAGGCCTAGTTGAATTAAGGTAATTAAGTAGGATTACTCTTAATTGAATTGTTGATTAATTAAAGTATGTGATTTAATTAATTTAATTATGTGTTTAATTGAAAATGTGTTAATTAATTAATTAATTTAATTAATAGAGTGGGTGGGGCGGTGGTATTGAGGTGGCCGTAGTGGGGGTGATTAGTCTCCACCCTAACCCCTAGGCTTGCCACCAACCCCATTTGAGATTATGTGTTGGCCGATTAGGAGAATAAACCTCCTTTCCATTCTCATTTACATGCAAACATAGAGTGTGTGTGTGTGTGTGTGTTTACTCTTGGAAGAACAAGAACAAAAGAAGGTCCGATTATGCTCTTCAAGAACTTGTTTGAGATTAGAGTTCAATAAATCAAGCTTCATAAGGTTAGAATTATATGATTCTTGTTGTTAATTACTATTTGAAATCGGTTCTTGAATCGCATGTTATTTTTGAAAGAACATGACGAACACATGATGCATGTAGGAGAATCCATGTTAGAATGAATTTATTTATATACCATTTCTGTGTTTTAAATGATGTTAGAATATGCATGTTAGAAATGGTAGAAATCTGGATTGAAATGGATAATTGGATGATAAGTATGAATGACTCGGAATTTGAGAATGAAACAATCGGAATTGGATGAAATCCGGGTTCTTTGGTTTGAATCGCATGAACTGTTTTGGATTCGAATTGCACTGAATGATTATACTTAGAAATGCCTTTGCTGGATTGAATCGCATGGAACTTGGATTGCATTTAATTGTATTAATCGCATGCGAATAGTAGTGGAATGGCTTCTTGAATTGAATTGATTAAGTTGAATCGCATTAAATCTGGATCGCATTCGATTTTATAGAATAGCATTGAATGATAATGGATTGAATATTCCCTAACTCTTTGGATCGCATTTGGAATGAATCGCATTGGAATAACTTAGAAAGTTGTGTTTGAATCGCATGGAAATACATAGTATCAATCGCATACGAATGGTATGGATCTATCGCATGCGATTCACAAGGACTCGATTCGCTTTGGCTCTATCGCATGCGATTCGCATGAAATCAATCGCATGCGATTCGCAGTGAAGGAAATTGTATTCGATTCGAATGAGATGAATTGCATGGAAGATCAATTGCATTGGATGTCAACATCATATTATTAAAGATCAATTTATTGATGATATGAAGATAAACATGAACTTGTAGCCTTTGCTTATGAAAGGATGTAAGAAATGCCTAAGCTAAGGAGTTGGATGAATTCACAGGATTACAGTAAGTAAAGGGTGATGGTGAATTATGGTGTATTGTAGAATATACATGAATTGATATGTACTTGTAGATTTATATGTACATATATGTTTGATTTTAGTATTTTGCTTATTGTTTGTTGATTAAGCAAATACTGATTGATAGTTGTTTGTTCAGGTGGTGGAAAGACTCAGTAGTAAGAAAGACTGAGTTCCCTGAGCATTGAAGACATCGGTGATTGGATATATATCTTGGATGTATAAGATATATCACCGGATTGTTGCTCCTTTCTGTATATATATATGTTGTTGTGAGATCAGCTTGGCGGTTGTTATTCAGCTGGGCCTATGTTTAGAGATATACAGTATTGGTATTTGTCTTGATAAGCATTTGTTGTAATCAAGAAGTACTATTATTGTTGTCTGTTGTAACTGGGCTATCGGTAAACCTATGCATTGGCCGGCATTTGGTTGTAGGTGTTGCAACACCGCCGGTTCTCTTGTTTGTTGAGCATTGTTGGTTTGGGCTTGATGCCTTGTATGTTTGTGGTATCTATTCTCTCACTTAGCTTTGTGCTAATTCCCCACTGTTGATTTCTTTTCAGGAGAATCCAGGTAGATGGATTAAAGAGCTAAACTGGAATTTTGGGACTGATCTAACTCTGATATCTGATGATTTTGGAATGAGCCTGTTATGTAGTAACACTGTAAATGATTTGTAAAGCAAACCTATTTAGTTGTGTTTGATCAAATATATATTATATTATATTTTGTTAATTAAGCTTCCGCGCGTGTTTGAAATAGTGTTAGTAAGAACAGTGTTACAATTTTGGTATCAGAGCCCTGGTTTGAGGATTTGCACTGTAGTTGTGCAATACTTGGACCGAGGCTCTGATCAGTCCAATATTCCAGGGTGGGTAATTAGTAGAGTAGCTATAGAGAATTTAATGCGGTTCTAACCGATTTTAATCTGACAACTGGTGAGATGTTGTGTAGAACAGATTATGGCTGGTAACAACGAGATCCCGGTATTTACCCCACAGTCCCCTAGAAGACAGCACAACAATGTTTCATCTACTGCTGCGAATGAACAGCACGGAGCAGGTACTTCTCATCATGGGGAGTCAGACAACCCAGATTATGTGTTACAATTGGAAGACAATTTACAGACTCAGAGGGATCGGATTCTTGAACTGGAGCAACAGTTAAACCAAACCCAGTCTTCCCAACCAACCACCACTGTACAAATGCCATCAGTAACAGCCCCTATTACTCAACCAATACCACCCCCTGTATATACTACTGCACCTGTGAACACGATGTCGACCCCATATGGATCTTTTCCATTTTTCCAGATACCTCAAGGAGTGTCAAACCAACCCCAACCGCAAAATGTTTTTATTCCGTGGTTTCCTCAACAAGAGAATAGGAACAAATGTCAGTATAAGGATTTCGTGGCGTGCGGAGCACCTGAATATTCGGGAAGTTCGAACCCGAATGTTACATTAAACTGGTTGAAAGAGACAGTGAAGACTTTGGAGGCAAGTAATTGTGAGAAGTCAGATTGGGTCAAGTTCGCAACTAGACGTTTCAAGGATCAGGCTTTAACTTGGTGGGATTCGTTGACTGCACATTTACCGAGAGAGATTGTGAATGCCATTACCTGGGAGCAATTTCAGGATAAGTTCTATGAGCAATTTTGCAACGCTTTTAATATGGAGAAAATTCAGAGGGAATTTCTGGATCTTGCACAGACAGATAAGATGTCTATTGAGGAATTGATTACCAAATTTCAGGAGACTTTGAGGTTTGCAAGGCAGTGGGTGCCCAGTGAGCATTCACAAATATAACATTTCGTGAAGGCTTTATTGCCTGAATATCGGGGTAACACCCGTATGGCAACTTCACTTGTTCAGGCGTTCACTTTAGCCAGATCTGCAGAGTCGGATGCTCAGGACCGTGAGAAGATGAACAGAGGGTCGTTTAACAAGTTTGGTGGAGGCTCCAGTGGGAATCAAGGTAAGGGCAAAGGGCAGAGTCATCACAGAAAGTCAGATCAGAGACCAAAGGGATCAGGGTATCCTCAGAATAAGCCGTGGTGCCATAGTTGCAAAGCTCGTCACACGGGGCAGTGTACACCGCAAACACGGAGATGTTTGAGGTGTGGTGAAACAGGTCATGATATCGGTGCATGTAAGTTCAACACCTTTGTCTGCTGGAACTGTAAAGAAGAGGGGCACAGGGCTGGTACGTGTCCTAAGTTGAAGACCGTAGGGACTGGGGCAGGGGTAAATATTATCGGGGGATCGTCTTCTGCAGGTCAGAAGCGAAAGAATGTGCCTTCTGCCGAAGGTAGGGCTTTTAAGATGACAGCCAAGGAAGCTACTGGCAGTGATGATGTGATAACCGGCATGTTCATAGTTAACTCTATGCTTGCAAGTGTTTTGTTTGATTCTGGTGCAAATAGATCATTTATAGCTGTGACTCTATGTGAAAAGTTAAAATTGCCTGTTTATGTTAATACTACTCCTTTAGAAGTAGAAGTAGCTGATGGTAGTGTAGTACCTGTGACCACTTCTGTAACTGGAGTTCAGGTTATTATTGATGATACTAGTTTCCCTGTAGACTGTTTGGTGATGCCTATACCTGGTTTCGATTTAGTATTAGGCATGGATTGGTTGAGTCTTCATAGGGCTAGTATTCAATGTCATAAGAAATTAATCACTTTTCCTCTGGCTGACGGGTCGCATGTCGTGGCTCGTGGGGATAGATCTTCGTCTTCTTTTCCGATAATCTCGTACATGAAGTCTAGAAAATCTTTAGCCAAAGGGTGTGCGTCGTATCTGGCTTATGCTATTGATGTGAAGAAGGAAAAGCGGCCTGTTCTTGATGTTCGTGTTGTTTCGGAGTACCCGGAAGTATTTCCCGATGATCTGCCAGGGTTGCCACCTATTCGAGATGTCGAATATAAGATTGATCTGATACCTGGTAGTACACCGATTGCGAAAGCTCCGTATCGATTAGCTCCTTCAGAAATCAGAGAAATAATGACTCAGATACAGGAACTGTTAGACAAGGGGTTTATTCGTCCAAGCTCTTCGCCTTGGGGTGCACCAGTATTGTTTGTGAAAAAGAAAGACGGGACTATGCGTATGTGTATTGATTACAGAGATCTGAATAAGAGAACTGTCAAGAATAAGTATCCGTTGCCAAGGATAGATGATTTGTTTGATCAACTTCAGGGAGCTTCGTACTTCTCGAAGATTGACTTGAGGTCGGGTTATCATCAGGTAAGAGTAGCTGAAGAGGATATACCAAAGACAGCTTTTCGTACACGGTATGGTCACTATGAGTTTCTTGTAATGCCGTTCGGTCTGACTAACGCTCCAGCAGTGTTTATGGATCTGATGAATCGGGTTTGCCGACCTTTTCTGGATAAATTTGTTATTGTGTTTATAGATGATATTTTGGTGTATTCTAAATCGGAGAATGAACATGATCAGCATCTGCATCAAGTTTTGGAGATTCTCAAGCAACATAAGCTGTATGCCAAGTTGTCTAAGTGCGAATTTTGGTTACGTGAAGTCAAGTTTTTGGGTCATGTGATTTGTGAAGACGGAGTGAAAGTGGATCCATCAAAGATAGTGGCGGTAATGAATTGGGATGCTCCTAAGACATCGACAGAGATCAAGAGTTTTCTTGGTTTGGCAGGTTATTACAGGAGGTTCATAAAAGACTTTTCGAAGCTTGCTGGTCCATTGACTAAATTAACCAGAAAAGATGTTCAGTTTCAGTGGAGTGAGGCTCAGGAGACTGCTTTCCAGATTTTGAAGCAACTTCTGTGTCAGGCTCCTGTTCTTGCGTTACTAGAAGGATCTGAAGATTTCGTGGTTTACTGTGATGCTTCACATGCTGGATTAGGGTGTGTACTGATGCAGAAAGGTAAGGTGATAGCTTATGCTTCCAGACAGTTGAAACCCAATGAGAAGAACTATCCGACTCACGATCTGGAGTTGGCAGCAGTAGTGTTTGCTTTGAAGCTGTGGAGACATTATTTGTATGGTACAAAATGCACGATTTGCACTGATCACAAGAGTCTGCAGTATGTATTTACACAGAAGGAATTGAATATGAGACAGCGTCGATGGTTAGAGTTGATTAAAGATTACGACTGTGATATCCAGTATCATCCCGGGAAAGCTAACGTAGTAGCTGATGCACTCAGTCGGAAAGGTTCTGTAGATACAGTAAAGTTTATGCGGTTAGAGATTAAGTCAGATTTGATTGATCAATTGATGACTGCTCAGTTGGAAGCACTCAATATCGAGAACTTGAAAGATGAATTGATGGTTAAGAGACAGCATGAATTGACTACTGATTCTCGTGGATTAAAGATGTATCAGAACCGTGTCTGGGTGCCGAAGTTTGGTAATTTGCGGGATTTGATTTTGAATGAAGCACACAAGTCTAAGATGTCTGTTCATCCAGGTAGCACCAAAATGTATCACAGCTTGAAAGCTTTCTATTGGTGGCCTACTATGAAGGTTGATGTTGCACGTTTTGTAGGATCGTGTCATATATGTTCACAAGTGAAAGCCGAACATCAGAAGCCGTATGGAACTTTGACTCAGTTGAAAATACCTGAATGGAAATGGGATCACATCACAATGGATTTTGTAACAAAGCTTCCGAGGACTCAGAAAGGTAATGATATGATTTGGGTTATCGTTGATAGATTGACCAAGAGTGCACATTTTCTGGCAACTGCGGAAACTGCAAATTTGGGTAAGTTAGCCAAATTGTATATTGATGAAATTGTTTCTAGACACGGAGTACCTTTGTCGATTGTGTCGGATCGGGATTCGAGGTTTGTGTCAAATTTCTGGAATAGACTGCAGCAAGAATTGGGATCAAGAGTTCATTTGAGTACAGCTTACCATCCCCAGACAGATGGCCAATCAGAAAGAACTATTCAAACTATAGAAGATATGCTACGGGCATGTGTGTTAGATATTGTTCAAATTACAGCGGATAAAGTTGCAGTGGCTCGAGAAAAGTTAAAAGCTGCAAGGGATCGACAGAAGATGTATGCTGATCCGCGTCGTCGACCAATGACATTTGTTGAGGGTGAGCGAGTTTATTTAAAGGTTTCTCCATGGAAGGGCGTGATACGCTTTGGAAAACGTGGAAAGTTAGCTCCTCGATATATTGGTCCGTTCAGAATCAGAAAGGTAGTGAATGATCAGACAGTAGCTTTGGATCTTCCTGATAAGTTAGCTGGGATTCATGATACTTTCAATATCTGCTATTTGAGAAAGTGTAATGTAGAGGATCAGACTCAAGTGTTACCAATACAGGATTTACGAGTAGATTTGAATAAGAGATTGATTGAGGAACCTGTTGAGTTGTTGGATCAAAAGGTAACTAAGTTAAGGAACAAGCAGATACCGATGGTGCTAGTAAAGTGGAAACACAGTTTGGGCTCTAATTTGACTTGGGAGACTGAGGATGACATGAGGAGTCGTTACCCAACCTTGTTTGAGCGCAATCAGATTCCGAGTACGGAATCTTCTTAAGGGGGGAAGATTTGTAACACCCTCCTTACCGGCCTAGTTGAATTAAGGTAATTAAGTAGGATTACTCTTAATTGAATTGTTGATTAATTAAAGTATGTGATTTAATTAATTTAATTATGTGTTTTAATTGAAAATGTGTTAATTAATTAATTTATTTAATTAATAAAGTGGGTGGGGCGGTGGTATTGAGGTGGCCGTAGTGGGGGTGATTAGTCACCACCCTAACCCCTAGGCTTGCCACCAACCCCATTTGAGATTATGTGTTGGCCGATTAGGAGAATAAACCTCCTTTCCATTCTCATTTACATGCAAACATAGAGTGTGTGTGTGTGTTTACTCTCGGAAGAACAAGAACAAAAGAAGGTCCGATTATGCTCTTCAAGAACTTGTTTGAGATTAGAGTTCAATAAATCAAGCTTCATAAGGTTAGAATTATATGATTCTTGTTGTTAATTACTATTTGAAATCGGTTCTTGAATCGCATGTTATTTTTGAAAGAACATGACGAACACATGATGCATGTAGGAGAATCCATGTTAGAATGAATTTATTTATATACCATTTCTGTGTTTTAAATGATGTTAGAATATGCATGTTAGAAATGGTAGAAATCTGGATTGAAATGGATAATTGGATGATAAGTATGAATGACTCGGAATTTGAGAATGAAGCAATCGGAATTGGATGAAATCCGGGTTCTTTGGTTTGAATCGCATGAACTGTTTTGGATTCAAATTGCACTGAATGATTATACTTAGAAATGCCTTTGCTGGATTGAATCGCATGGAACTTGGACTGCATTTAATTGTATTAATCGCATGCGAATAGTAGTGGAATGGCTTCTTGAATTGAATTGATTAAGTTGAATCGCATTAAATCTGGATCGCATTCGATTTTATAGAATAGCATTGAATGATAATGGATTGAATATTCCCTAACTCTTTGGATCGCATTTGGAATGAATCGCATTGGAATAACTTAGAAAGTTGTGTTTGAATCGCATGGAAATACATAGTATCAATTGCATGCGAATGGTATGGATCTATCGCATGCGATTCACAAGGACTCGATTCGCTTTGGCTCTATCGCATGCGATTCGCATGAAATCAATCGCATGCGATTCGCAGTGAAGGAAATTGTATTCTATTCGAATGAGATGAATTGCATGGAAGATCAATTGCATTGGATGTCAACATCATATTATGAAAGATCAATTTATTGATGATATGAAGATAAACATGAACTTGTAGCCTTTGCTTATGAAAGGATGTAAGAAATGCCTAAGCTAAGGAGTTTGATGAATTCATAGGATTATAGTAAGTAAAGGGTGATCGTGAATTATGGTGTATTGTAGAATATACATGAATTGATATGTACTTGTAGATTTATATGTACATATATGTTTGATTTTAGTATTTTGCTTATTGTTTGTTGATTAAGCAAATACTGATTGATAGTTGTTTGTTCAGGTGGTGGAAAGACTCAGTAGTAAGAAAGACTGAGTTCCCTGAGCATTGAAGACATCGGTGAGTGGATATATATCTTGGATGTATAAGATATATCACCGGATTGTTGCTCCTTTCTGTATATATACATGTTGTTGTGAGATCAGCTTGGCGGTTGTTATTCAGCTGGGCCTATGTTTAGAGATATACAGTATTGGTATTTGTCTTGATAAGCATTTGTTGTAATCAAGAAGTACTATTATTGTTGTCTGTTGTAACTGGGCTATCGGTAAACCTATGCATTGGCCGGCATTTGGTTGTAGGTGTTGCAACACCGCCGGTTCTCTTGTTTGTTGAGCATTGTTGGTTTGGGCTTGATGCCTTGTATGTTTGTGGTATCTATTCTCTCACTTAGCTTTGTGCTAATTCCCCACTGTTGATTTCTTTTCAGGAGAATCCAGGTAGATGGATTAAAGAGCTAAACTGGAATTTTGGGACTGATCTAACTCTGATATCTGATGATTTTGGAATGAGCCTGTTTTGTAGTAACACTGTAAATGATTTGTAAAGCAAACCTATTTAGTTGTGTTTGATCAAATATATATTATATTATATTTTGTTAATTAAGCTTCCGCGCGTGCTTGAAATAGTGTTAGTAAGAACAGTGTTACATCGACAATCATCCAAAATATTACATTAAAACCGTAAATCAACCATCAAGATACACGGTGGTACTCTCGCCCAAAATCGACTCGGCTAGAGCTCGACAATCGACCTTGCGAGTTGCCACACGCACCTTCCACACAGCTCATGCAAAGGCTAACTCGGCTAAAGCTCAACAATCAACCCTTACACGACTAGATTCGGGTGGTGTCATCTTATTGCTGGTGTGCGATTTACATTTTAGAAAACGGGATTTAGTTTTCCGGTTAAAAAACCATTTTGAGTATGATTAACAAAAAGTGACAATAACCAAAACGTTCTCACTAATCGGATACTAAACCGTCGTTAAATCCGTTTGTTAATCGAGTGTGCGCGCGAGAGTTGTTAAACCATCTTTAAAACTCTTGGGTTTTATTATTTACAAAAATTGTCTAGCATGCAATAGTCCTACAACTCATGCATAAACAATATAATAAAACTATCACACGCATACAACAAATTGGTAACCATGCCCCTAAAACCTATGCGTTTTCCCGTGAGCCACTACGGGAAAACAAAGTCATCTAAGGACCAAAAACCTTGACTTCGGATGTGCTCCTACTAAACCCGCTACCTCCATTGGGCCTCTCGGATTCGTGTTCGCCAAGACGTCACTCCATTGACTCCCGATGGTTGCTCCATATTACAATTACATAGAAAAAGAAATAAATGGCATGCAAGCCACAATTCCTAACTTCTAGTACAAATACATAATATGGAATATTTAAATGGCATGCAAGCCACATATACAAAATTACATATCAAATAAATAAATTTAATTATTACAAACCATGTGACTTAAAGTCACCAAATGAATGAATAATAAAAATGCAACCAAACATCCACAAGGTCTAGGGCATATCTATGGTTACCAACATCACAAGAACAAACAACCAAGTTCACTAATGAACAACAACATGGTGTGCCACACGAAACCATGTAAACTTATGTATAATGGTTAAGATTTTTACAAAACACTCAAGGCACTAAAAATCCCATGTATTTATGCATTAGTAACACCAAACCATTATACAAGGCAACTTACAAAAAACAAATTTTAATTTCTGGACAAAAAATCCAGAAACCAAAATTTAGTGCCAAAAACCCAAAAAAACAATTTTCTTTAACAAAAAGAAAAACGGATTCTGCCCAGGTAAGTTCCGCGCCGCGGACCCAACATTAGGACCGCGCCGCGTAAAAACACTGGCAAAAACCAAATTTCGTCCCGTCATTTTCCGCGCCGCGTGACCACAAAAGTTCCGCGCCGCGGAAATCCACTGGACAGAAAATTAAAAATTTATTTTCTGGTTTTTCAGGCCACCATGTGCAAATACAGTATAGAGGTGGCTCTGATACCACTGTTGGGGTTCTATGAGCACAACGGAAGCAACATGCAACAAGCAAAAGCAAGAGTACAAGCAAACAAAGCATAAAACCCCATTAATGGACCAAACTCTATAACTAGATATTTGCAACATGGAAAAACAAAGAGAAAGAAGATATACCTTTCTCCTTAGCTCTAGCAACCTGTTGAAGAAGATAGTGTTGACAAGAAAGCAAAGGAGCTTCCCTCTATTGCAAGTCCACCCTGGGTTTCTTCAATCCTCAAGTACTAGCAAGCTCGGATGAACTTCAAAGCCTTGAATTCATCACAAGAACAGCAATATCCTTCCTTCTATATCTCCTGGAGCTTACTCACAATTACTCTAATATGAAACCCACTTGGAGCCCTAAGTAAATGTGAGAGAAGAAGCTATCTTTAGAGAGAAAGATTGGATTGCATGAATCAAAATGAGTTCTCTGGAAAGTAGCATTAAAAAATGCCCCTTGAACAGCCCAAGGCCGGCCAGCTAAAAGCAAGGCCAACCATTGGTCCAAAAAGGAGGTGGAGCCAAAAGTTGCATGCTGTCAGACGAATTTTCGCGCCGCGTACCCGTAGGTTTCCGCGCCGCGGAACATCCGCGTCGCGTAGCCTAACAGGAGCCGCGTCGCGTAAATCTCCTGCATATCAACTTCTCCACTTTAACACTTTCAGTCCCTCATCTTCCATTGCTGTCAGGATTGATCCCCGGCGTGTGACCCAATAGGCCCATACTATTTTGGCAGTGATCCTAATGGCGTATGTGCGTCAGTGGGCATACTCCAACACATATCATCTTAAAGAACATATTCAAGAATTCAAGAACACACATGAATAAGCACCTTAATCCATAATTTCAATTTTCATATATACATACTTTAACTCAATGATTTTTAACCCATAAACTCATGAAATTCATACTAGGCATGCTTCTTAACATCAAGAATACATAAATCCTCTTAAAATAAACAAATCAAGAAACTAACTTTTCAAGTTCTTCAAGAACACAATCATGGTCGTTCTTACTAAATTTTAGCATGGTAACAACTTAAAAACTTGATATTTAGTAACCAAGAATCATGTTTCTACCTTCACTTTAAATTATCAAACACAAGATCAAAAGATGGAAGTTTCAAGTTTGCAAGTTGTAGAAACCTTCTCTCTCATAACACACCTTAGAAAACACACACTTAGCATACACAAGACTTCAACATGAAGGCATATTAATGCCTTACAATTTTGGCCCCTCTTACACACATACATATTTCAGTATTTAAAACGCTCCGTCCAACGATACCATAAACGCATACTTTTAAAATAAACACGTAGACAATTATTTGAAAACTCACTAAACGACTAGGCCCGAATTTTGGATGTTACAACTTTGAACTTAATACTGCTAGTAAAAAGTTAGTAACGATGAATGAATTACTACTGCTAGTAGGAGTTACAACTGTTGAAGTTAATACTGGTTGTAGGAGTTAATATTGTTCTATAAAGTTAATACTGCTTGACCAATATTAATACTGTGAGTTCAAAGTTAATATTGTTTGAAGATTTTTGAAGATTGATCATGATAAAGAAGGTTTCCAACAAACAAGGAAATATTCTGTTATTCAGATTCTTAGAGTTTTAGCCTCAAGGTCTTTTGTGATCCTTACATTAGAGAAGTTTTGTACGTCTGTCATAATAAGGAAGATTGGGGTTGTGTTTGTAATCATTCAATTCAAGTGATCAATACAAATACGTTTGATAATCAATTTCAATGATCTTGATTTACTAGTGTTTTTGTTTAAGTATTAAGGTTCAATTCACAGCTTCCCTAATATATTTTGGTTCAATTAGTTTAGTAAATCAATCTTGACAAGTTGTATAAGATCCTTCACATCTAGTGATTGCTCTTAATCCAAGATCAAACAAGAAGACAAGTTGGTGGTCTTTCTTTGTTGTCACTTTTAACAATGCAAGACATGAGTACTGCCAATAAAGGGGTTCTGGTATCAAAGGTGCCCATGTTCAAACCCAATGAATTTGACATGTGGAAGATATGAATCAAATAGTATATTATTCTCACACATTATACTATATGGGACATCATTGAGAATGATCCTACTACTAAGACTACTGTGGAATTGAATGTTGTTGGATCCAAAAAGACGAGGGCTCCTACAGGGTAATGATACTAAACCGACATACAAGTTACCCCAATCCGACCTATGATACTAAACCTCATCCGACTTTAACATTGACATCCTTGTATGACTCCCATCAGACTCACCATCCTAACCTCACTATGAGACCACGTCCGACTTACCTTCCTTCTAAACCAAGTCAGACTTATCATCTTTCTAAACCACGTCTAACTTACCATCCTTCTCTACTTGTCCGACTTTCAACCGAACAACATTCCTATCCGACCTACATCGAACCTCTTTTTATCCATCTTACATCTCTCATCCGACTATCGATCTGACCCACACCCTATTCGACTTACATACTATGCCCTACCATCCGACTTTAAACCTAATATATCCAACCTACACCTAAAACAACTCACCATCCGACCTCCATCTCCCTACAAATAAACATTCTATCCGACTTCCATTTTACACACCATACGACCCTCCTGCCTTGCATTCGACTTGAGCAATACCTACCCCATCCGACTACATCTTAAACTACTATATCCGACCCAATCCGACTTCAAAACCTATCTGACCTTGACCTCACAAATCTCATCCGACTTACCTTTCCTATACCTCATCCGACCTCAAACCCCCCACTCTACCCTCTGTCTTAACCTAAACACTACCTAATCCGACTTTATACACCTCATCCGACCTTACATGGTACCCCGGATCCAAACTAAACCAAAAAACCATCCGACTCCTACTTCCCACAAAGTCATATCTGACCCATCTTAACCTTATCCGACTTAACCAATCACCAACCAAAATCATCATATGACTTAAGTCCTTAAAACACACACGTACAATTTTCAAAGTCGAACACGTGATTTTTCATACGATCAAATTTCCAAAAAAAAAATTATTCATTTCAAGGAAAGATCCAATTTTAAAGATGAGTTCCATAAATGGAATTCCTACTTCTGACATGGTAAGTGTTGAACCTGCTCAAACTTTGGTTGATCATATTGAGAAATTTAATCAAAAAATCACACAATTAAAAACAAAACTCAAAGATCAATCACAATCAAGTTCATTTGAACTTCAAGAGATATTAACAACTGAAGAAAATGAATTAAACGCATTGAAAACCGAAAACGAAGTAATAGTTCATGATCTCATAGCTGCAAAAGTATCCGCGGAAGAAGATTTCAAACATGTGCAAAAGGGGAGATGTCACCTTTATACCAAAATCAAGAGCCTTGAAGATTTGTTTATCAAAAGAGATCAAACCACACAAACCATTTTCTTGAACAAACCTAAGGACAAATTTTTTTCCAAATGGACATATGAAGGTCTAGGTTTTGTTAATTCCCATATTAGCGAAATGATTACCGCTAAACAACTATAAAATTTTGAAAATATGAATATGGGACTAACTGCAAGAATGGTCTTTGTTGGCCAAGTATGGTCTTTGTCGGTCAAGTAGAGGAAAGTGAGGAAGAAGAAATTAAATGACGAATGACAACCAAGGCTTAAACATCATACAACTATGAAAGTCTATGAAATAACTTAATTTGTACCTCCCTTGTCAAACAATTACTTTCATAATTTTACAAAACTTAAGATGGAGACAATGTCACACCTTTCTGAAATTGAGAGGATAGAGTTGTTAATTAGATTGAACTCTGAAGTCAAATATGAGTTAGCTAACTCGGAAGGAAAATGCAAGGACTATAGAGGAGAATATATTAATCTCGACTCAGAGATCCTTGAACAAAAATCGAAACTCAATGTATTTGAGAATGAACTGTTCAAATCTCCCATGCCTGAATCCACAACTCTAAAAGGAAAAGCGAATGTTCGAGAACCCGCTCCATCAACACCTCCTTAGAAAAGGACACATCTCACTTATCAAACTCCAACAAACCTAATAAAGCAAAGCACCAAGGATGATATGTTAGCAAGTTCTTAATCAAACACATGCATGCATCTAGGTACAAACTTGATGGGTTTACTGAAGCACAATCTGGGTTGGAGGAAAAAGAAAGTAGAGAAAAAGGAAGAAAAATACCTCGAAAATGACACGGTCTACCCTGCAAACTTTTCGAAACAAAGAAGTTTAATGTTGTGTAATGACTCTTCTGTTGTGCACATCAATCGTGTTAATAATCATGGTGATCATGGTAAATGTGAAATGTTCTTTGTCAGTGATGGTTGCTTTGTGGGCCATTGCTCGAATAAATATGCTTATGATCAGGATCATAAAAACCGCGGGATCAAACCAGACGTAAATTATTAACGGCTCAAACTACAACACAAACAAGCATCCTTCGTAAACCGAAAAGGTTACAAGATAACCTACTGGCGCAAGAAATACTCAAGCAGAGCTCGATTCCAATCCAACGACGCGTATACACCCCAAAAGTATAAATCAATCGCCATCACAATTGATCAATTCACAAAAACGGTTTTCCAATTATCAAACATCAAACAAACTTTTCACAAGTAATTGGACTCCAAACTATTGCTATTACAACAATTGGAATCACGCCAACGCAGACGCCGTGAGGAATCATCCTCATCAAACCAATCAGAGAGCTAAACCCAAGCAAGCTCAGATTACACAACGACGATACCAACAGATCGGTCACTTGAAACCAAAAAGCCATACCCTCTGTTCCAACTTCATTCGTGACATGGGACTAGAAAACGTGACCCAAACAAAAAGATGCAACCTTAAGTGACAAAACAAACGTGCAAGCATCTTCAATGAAAACCCAAACACTATCTTTGAAACACAAATAGGTCCCTATCATCAGATCAATAGAACTGATAAGTGAATCAAAATCCAATACTGCTGATCAATGTGCTAACATGAAAGGACCCATCTCAAATTGGGTACCATCTTTCATTTCATGTTGATCTTTCAAATGACCATCTTTCGTTTCTTGTATTTCATCCTATATCATTCTTGAATCCTTCCGTTATCCCATTCGTATTTTCTAGAACCATTCATTCAAGTGTCAATTACACAGACTGTCATACTTACAAACTAATCAAAAAGCACTATGAGTGACGGAGTATAGGCATTTTATACTCCTATGATCAATCCAGAACCGGAAGGACTTGCCCAAGGAGCTCACCATATACCAGAAAGAGATAGTAAGGGTTACTTAGTAGGTCATCTAAGTTAGCTAAATCAATTATCATGGGACACTGATTGGTGTGCCAAAGGGAAAATGAAAAAGAGAGGGATGGAACAGGAGATGGGGGTGCGAAAGATCAACACATTTCTCGAGCTTACAATATCAATTCTTTCTGAAATTTTTAGATACATCACTGCATGATTGTTCATTCTTTGATTGATCAGATTGTTCTTGACAATCACATTCAACAAACTCTTTATTGAAAATCATCCTTGTTGAAAATGACTATGATTGCTCATACCATCTATCATAAGTGTCCAAATGTATCCAACATATGATACATAAATATCATGTTGGAAAGAGAGTTTGAGGAGAAGTTGAAAAATATTTAGAGAGCTGAGGGTGAGAGAAAGGATCAAAAGAAAAGATAGATCCTTACTTAATAGTGTCAATCTGGGTAGCCACATCTACTACCACTTCTATACTGGTATTGAAATGAGCATCATGGACCCAATGATGAAATGCATTTACCCCACCCAGCTACTCAATTATCTCTTAAAAGATAGTTGTTTCAACTTCACACGAAGATTTATCACATACACTATTGACATCTTACTTAGAGATTGTTGATATTGAAAATAGGAGGACAACTACTCCTTTCCCCGACTTCTTTCGTGCACTTATTGAGTCTAGAGCCAATTGCATTATTATTTTCTTCTAGGACACGTATGAAATCAATTTCCTATTTTTATGACAAGTGCCAGAACATCTTGAGTGATGTCATATGATGCTTACGATGATAGATGGAAATCCTACAAGTGCTAACATCATGCCCACACTAGACGTAGGTCACTCAGTTTAGTTAACCTGGTGTGTTAACGGGAAATCTATTTGATCCCGGTGTTACCAATGATGCGTTAATTGTCATATATTTCTAATATACTAATGTCAAAATAATGCTGAAAACCACTATATGCGAAACAATTCATACAACTAAAGGTTTCTTACCTTAGGTTACTGGTGCAAAATTAAGAAGGAGATTTACAAAGATGTCATTGGGTTCATGCAAGATCACGCTCTCATCAACAAGTTGAAGATACCTCAAGTTGAGAAGACATTCTAAAGACATCACGTTTTATTCCCATAAAGTGTCACAAGAATGCAGAAAGAAAAAGAATATATCCGTAGTCAAAATGGGAGACAAAGATGGGGGCAACGAGGAAGATGAACACGCACAAGGCTACAAAAGGGGGAGATTGTTAGGATTTATTATGCTTGTAGTCATTGTGTAACTATCTTAATTATATTGTTATTAATGTAATATTTAGAATAGTTCATCTTGTAAGAGTTAAGCCCATGTTGGTAGTTTAGTTAAATTTTATTAGTCTAGTACATACCACAAGTCCAAAGGCTTGTTGTCCCATATGGCATGTGGTATATAATCACATATAAACCTAGCAAGTAGGCGACCTTTGTTATAATTCAGATTAATTGAAATAGCTGAGAATTCTCTCTTCTATTTTGCAAAGAGTTCATACACATCTTCATATTGTTCTTCATTGTTCATCTTATTTCTTGCTTGAATCTTGAAGATTACTCATCTTTAATCACAACTTGTGACTTTCATAAATACATTACTAAACTTCATAATAACATTAAAGCTTTTCATCATTCCGACAACAAGTCGTCATGGATAGATTTAAAATAAGCCCAACTTATTCCCAGATTTCTTAAAAGATGCAAAATTGTGAACTTTTATACCAATTATATAATTCTTCCATCCCAAACCTAGGGACAATTACAAAAAATATATGTCTGGAACCTATCGCTCATTGTATCTATATGAATTACCCATTATATCTTAGTTTATCCATGAGTATCACCGGTTACGGTTAAATTCTTTTGAAGTTAATAAAATTAACTATTATCATTAATTCGAAAAATCCTTAAACCATAAATTTAACACACTTGCCAAGTCTTACCTTAATTTGGTTATGCTAAACTTGTTATGCAAACTTATACATTTTCAGGCTATTTTACATTATTCCCTAAACATGGTGATTACTAGAAAACTCTAAGACTCCTAAGTATGTAAGATTGTAACTTGCAACTTACCTATGTTTCCCTTTGTAGATGTTTATTATTATTTCCAACCAAAAAGTTACTTGTTCAAAATTCTTGAAACTCCAAATTAGATTTCTAGTGTTCTTCAAACACTTATCTGATTTTGACTCTTTTATATATCTTATATGCGAATTTCTGTCTTAAGTTTTAACACTAATCTAACCTAATTCGACTGACACACTAATGGTCAAGCGCACCAGATCGTATAGCAGTAAATACGGCAAGACCATGATCGTATCCTCAGGGAACAGTAACTGAAAGTACTATAAATAAATAAACTAATTAATCTAAATTGCTTAAAATTAAATATGGGGTTTTTGAAAGTAGCAGCTAACCGCTACCAAGGTATGAAATATTTAAATACAACAGTAAACTTGAAAACAAATTTTTAAGAATTAGAAATCAGAAAGACAAAGATGTATTTACCAATGAATCCCTCCCCCTAGGTTCAATTTGTTATAAGCACATTTAATATGATAAGTTTCTAAGGGCATTCGAACCAACAACCATCAGTCATACTAATCCGATCATGACTTAATCTTTTCAAAACACACTTAACTCACGTTGAATGGTGAATTACACTCAAGCTTTTATCTATAGTATTATTGAATAACCCGGAATCTTGAATCTTGAATCTTCTTATCTTGAGTCTTCAATCTTCAATCTTGATTCTGAAATCTTCTTATCCTTGCCGTAGATGTAGAGAGATAAAGATAAATTTAAAACAAATTTAAATTATCTTAAACTGACTTTTTACTCGGACTGAGTTACTCAGCTTGAAACTCATCAAGCTGAGTTCTTCGAGAACACACTCGAAAATAAACATGAACTAACATGTATAATTATTAACTCATCCTTATAAGTCAAAAGAATTTACTAAAACATATTTAGCAACTCTATTGAGCAGACTCAGTATTCACGCTGAGTTGCTCAGCTTGAAACTCATCAAGCTGAAACTCATCAAGCTGAAACTCAATATATATATACAAACTGGTATTCTCTTTCCTTTATTTTCGCTTCGTTACAATGAATCCGAATTGATATAAATATGTAGTCGTTATGCGTAAGATTATATTATGATGATTTTATTTAAGACTTGCTATTTCTGAAATAATGAAACATTATAATTAGCTATTTTATAATACTATCAGCTCTTTCGGGTATTCGGCATTGTAAGTGTTGAAAAACCATTTGCTTAGGATATATGTATCCTTATACATATATATTCAAACAGACTCATATTTATATGCATTTGCTCATGGACCCACTTGAGGTGTACGATACGTATAAATCTAGTATATGTATACAGGGACATTTGCTCAGAGACCCACTTGAGGTGTTGAACTGATATATTATCTTAATACCTAAATATATATCTTCTTACCGGATGTTGACCAACAATGGTATTTACTTTGTCTATTATTTCATTAAGAGATAAATACTGACCTTTTATGTAAAACGGGATAACACCCGGGAATCGAGGTTTTATCTAACTGGTGTTTTAATAATACAGGGATTAAATCAGAGTTACCTTAAGATCGTTTCAAACTGATAAATGATTGGTACCAAATCTACTTTAGAAATCATCTTAATAAATTCATTTATTTTATAACGAAATTAGCTAACACTACTATTAATATTTATTTGGAGGATTCGTGACTTGACACTTTCTTTTGTTTCCTGCTTTATTTATTTTCCCTGCTTAGTATTTAGTTTATTTTTATCCTCACCTATCTTTTTAACTAGACAACAGTTTGGAATAGAAGTAGCAATAGCTATCGCCGTACCCGTGTTCGATATAAATCATCGGTCTTACCAGCGCACTATACTATACGCGATGGGTTCTCTGCCCAGCCGCGCCGTGTGCATGCGTACCGTTGTGAAATCCGGTCTGCACGTAAACACGACACACCAGATTTTTGGCGCTGTTGCCGGGGAATATTCTAACAGTTGCTGGGGATGAATGTGATAATATTGTGAAATATTTTAACAGTTGATTTAGTTTTGCAGTCTTGGAGATCTGACTATAAAAGATTCCGCATTTCAAAGCGTTATTCTGTTCACTTACATACCGTACGAATAATATGTAACCCGAATAAATGGTTTGTTTTTCTTTTGTTTTTTTTTGCTTAATAAAATGATGTGTGAGATTTCTGGTCTTAGAATCGAAATTATGATTAATCACGCTTATGCTGGCAGTCAGCTCAGCAACAATACCAAAATTTCGATCTGCAAAATAGAGGAGTTCTCTCTACTTCACTTTTATCTATTCATGCTTTTGAGTACAATGAGGACATTGTACCATTTTAAGTGTGGGGTAGAGGTATCCATATTTCTATTAATAAAATTTGTCTAAAATTTAAAATCCCCAAAAATTTTAAAATTTTGCAAAATCCTCATAGTTTTAATTTGTAAAATAATTCAAAATTCAAATTTAAATTTTTTCGCATTTATGATTAGTTGTATGAAATTTTTAATTAAATTTATATGAATTCAGATTACATAAAAGGAAAATTATTCTACATTTGACGACTTAGCATAAATACAGCCTGTACTTAAATTGAGTGTTTGAGCCTATCAGTTTTTTTCAATAAACACTGAATTCTTTTGCTGTGAGAATGTCTAAATTGCATATATTTCAGAACTTGTTACTGAATTTTTTTCGAAACCACCAAAATGAGAACTAGACTATTGCACTGATAGAGGCCATCTTTCTTTTTAAAACCCGTTGTTTTAAGGCTTTTTCTTTCAAACTTAAATAATCTCAATTTTAAATTATTTAATTTATTTTTTTAACCCTTTTTCAGCGTAATCCTTATTTTTAGCATTCGATACCCTAGTTAACCACTTTGAGCCTTAACTTTTCGTTTCATCACCCATATTTATCCCATTTTTAGTCTATTTTATTTTTAAGTTCCAGAATTAGTTAAGTCAATTATATGCTGCTAAGTTTCATTCTGTGTTCCTATATTCTTCAGTTGTTCATGCACCGATCAGCGGGACATAAAAAGTTAATATCTTTGATCTATCCGTTGCATACAGCTAAACCCAAAAATCCATAAAAATCAGAAAATCAATAGAAAAATGAGAAATTTCAGTTGCTTGACATACCTTTCTTCAACTATTTTTGAGGTTGTCATACATTGAGTAGTAGTTTGTTTTCTTAAGTATTGCCTGAGTGAATAGCTATCATTCAGAAGATTTTGATTCCATTACAGCTTGATGAACTGTAATCTCAATAAAAATATTGTGATATTCCTGTTCAATAGTTCAATAAAAGCAGCTTAGAATTTTTTTTTAACTTAATCTCTGGATTCTTATTTTAGCCACTTTTAAAATCCCTTTTTCCTACCTTTAACCCGTAGCCTTTTTAATTTTAACCCCAAAAGTCCTCTTGATAGTTCTAAACTCTCCAGTGATATATATTTGATTTGGATACAAACTTATGATAATATTGCATCTTCATGACATTTTGTGTGATTCACTATATTGATATAAACCTTATATACTTGAGTGAAAGAGTGAACCACCTGGTGAGAATGCAAAAGTCGTGTAAATATTTGAATATATTTTTCCTAACTTAATAAATGCTAAAATCTGAATCATGTGAATTTTGTTAATATTTCTGCTATAATTATATTTGTTAAAATTTTGAAGATTTATTTATTTTATTATATTTATAGTTATGCTTGAGGACAAGCATATCCTAAGTGTGGGGTAATTGATATTGGCAGAATTATACATAAAATATATATCTGATATCTGCCAATATCTGTTTTAAATAAATAAAATATAGCCAAAATGAGCTTTAAATGCTTTCTTATTTTATTCAAGGCTATTTCAGGTAGACAATACGGAAAAATGGATAACACGCGTCAAAACGAGAAAATACCGCTCAAAAGACGAAGATTTTATGAAAGCAGCAATTACGCGCCGCGTACCATATCTTCTTCCGCGACGCGGACCCAACGAATTCTGTTACAACAGAATGCAAGCTGTCATCGAATCTTGTCAGGGAATCTTGTCAGGCATCTTTCCGTGCCGCGAAAATAGATCATTACGCGGCGCGGAAATCAATTTTCACGCCTATAAATAGCAAGCCAAGCCCCATTCGACAAACATACCTTCCAGACCAAAGTACACCACTCCAGCCAAACTCAGGCGACTCCAGGGGGCCTTCGGGCTGCTCTAGAGGTTTTCTCGCCTCCTATCCATGTAAATATGTAGTTGTAGCGTAGATTTGTAGTTTTCATAGCTGTAGTTGTTTTTACGAGTTCCAGCGAGTTTGTACGAGTCAGGATGCTGTCCAGATGTATTTCTACCTAGTATAATACAAACTGGTATTCTCTTTCCTTTATTTTCGCTTCGTTACAGTGAATCCGAATTGATATAAATATGTAGTCGTTATGCGTAGGATTATATTATGATGATTTTATTTAAGACTTGGTATTTCTGAAATAATGAAACATTATAATTAGCTATTTTATAATACTATCTGCTCTTTCGGGTATTCGGCATTATAAGTGTTGAAAAACTATTTGCTTAGGAAATCCGTATCCTTATACATATATATTCAAACAGACTCATATTTATATGCATTTGCTCATGGACCCACTTGAGGTGTACGATACGTATAAGTCTGGTATATGTATACATGGACATTTGCTCATAGACCCACTTGAGGTGTTGAACTGATATATTATCTTAATACCTAAATATATATCTTCTTACCGGATGTTGACCAACAATGGTATTTACTTTGTCTATTATTTCATTAAGAGATAAATACTGACCTTTTAAGTAAAACGGGATAACACCCGGGAAGCGAGGTTTTATCTAACTGGTGTTTTAATAATACAGGGATTAAATCAGAGTTACCTTAAGATCGTTTCAAACTGATAAATGATTGGTACCAAATCTACTTTAGAAATCATCTTAATAAATTCATTTCTTTTATAACCAGATTAGCTAACACTACTATTAATATTTATTTAGAGGATTCGTGACTTGGCACTTTCTTTTATTTCCTGCTTTATTTATTTTCCCTGCCTAGTATTTAGTTTATTTTTATCCTCACCTATCTATCTAACTAGACAACAGTTTGGAATAGAAGTAGCAATAGCTATCGCCGTACCCGTGTTCGATATAAATCATCGGTCTTACCAGCGCACTATACTATACGCGATGAGTTCTCTACGCAGCCGCGCCATGTGCACTCGTACCGTTGTAAAATCCGGGCCGCACGTAAACGCGACACAGCAGGACCCTTTATGGTGTTTTCCTTGTTCACAAACTGAGCACAATTTGTCTTTGACAAATGTGATCTTTGGTAATCCAGAGACTAACTCTTTATTGGATAGCATGTTTATATATTTGAAATTTAGATATGATAAGTGTTTATGCCATAACCAACTCAGCTTAGGAACAGATTGGGAATACAAGCAGGTTTCTGTATAGGGATCAGCAGAATTAAGATCATGAAGATACACATCTCTTTCTCTTTTAGCTATTAATACAAGCTTTCCCCTAGCATTATAAATCGTTCCTGCTTTCTTCCTAAAATTAACAATGTTGTCTTCATCATACAATTGACTGATACTTATCAGATTGTGTTTGAGACCCTTGACATATGCAACCTTCTGGAAAGTGACCTTGCCAGCTTGCATCTTCCCATAGCCTTTAGTTCTTCCATGGGAGTTGTCACCAAAAGTTACTTTAGGACCATTATCTTCCTGGAAATCACTAAAAAGTCCTTTCCAACTGGTCATGTGCCTTGAGCATCCACTATCCAAGTACCATTTACTTGAACCCTGCACATGATATAAAAACTAAACACATTAGTTTTGTTTGGGAACCCACTTCTTGGTGGGTTCTGATGCGGAGCACTTAGCATCTCCATCTGGTTGAACTGACTGTTCAGCTTGAGCAGGAGCTGAGTTCTGTGTAGACTGATCAGCCTGTTCTTGTTCAGGCCTTGAGATTTCAACATCAAAGTCCTTAGCCTGATGACCTCTACTTATGCATTTGTAGCATCTCCTTCTTCCAATGATTACAGGAGGTAGAGTGTCCAATAATCCCTGTGAGAACTTGCTCTCAGTTTTAGGATTATATGTTGTGGATAACTTTTCAACTTTCTTTGCAAGTTGATTCACTTGTTGCTTACTGAATTTGGACTTACCTTTTCTCAGTTCTTTGAATAGGCTGAGTGCCTAATCTGTCCAGCACAGACTTACCATGCTGTTTGGATGTTGAGTACTCAATTCCATGATCTTTAGCCTTTACAAACATATTGTATTTAAGATTTTGACCATGTTTCTTCTCTGAGGCTGACTTCTGATACTCAATCAGTTGTCTATCTTCCTCAGAGTTTGTACTAGCTATCTCTTCCTCATCAGCTGCATAAGCTGCGGATTGATAGTCACCTCCAAGTACATCTTTTACCTGTTTAGGAATTTATTGGTTTATGCACTTTTAAGCAAGCTTTGATGACTTACACCAAGACTCAGTGACCTTTTGGAGTTGGTCAGCTTTGTCTTTAGCTTCATGAAGTTCTTCACTTAGAAGTTTATTGATGTGTCCTTGGCATTCAAAATCACACTGTGCTTTCTTACCAACATCAATGAGAGATTTATTTTCCTTAATCTCATTCTTTAGTTTAGCTATTTCGGCTTTGAAATCTTTTTGAGACAAAGGATGGTCTTGAAATCATTTAGCAAATAATCGAAGACAATACCATTTTCTTTATCGGTGTAAGCTTGCTGTTTTCCTCAGCTTCCTTCATGTAAGCTTCAAAAGTTGACTCGTACAAACCATAATCAACTTCGTCAATTTCAAACTCTTCATCTTCTTGAGCCATTAGACATACATCATCATGTGAGGTAGATGATTCAGTATCCCAGGTTTCAGCATATAATCCTTTTGCACTGGGTTTGTCCTCTGGCTTTCCTTTCTTGAGCTGAGTATATTTCTTCTTGTATTTGTCAGCTCTGTAAGCATTCTTATCAACAACTGATGTTGATTCTACCTTCTTTGATCTGCACTCAGCAGCAATATGTCCCTTCTTCTGACAGTTGAAGCACGCAACATTCTTGGGGTCAAAGGAACTCTTCCCTTTGCCCCTGTCAGATCTTCCTCTTCCCCGTTGAGCTCTTCTCAAACGTCTGGCTAGCATTGCCATTTGCTCAGTGATATTCTGAACATTATCAGTATCACCTGAGTCTGAGTCTGAGTGGTCAGCTTGAGATTCTGACTCAGTCTCAGATTCAACAACTAGTGCCTTGGAACTTTTCTTCTTCTTCTGTGCAACTAATGCAATATCTGCTTTATCTAAAGACTCCTTAAGTTGTTGTTGAGAAGAGTTCTTGTGTTCTGTAATCTGTTCATGATTAAGCAAGAACCCATAGATGGACTGTAGGTTATACACATGCAGTGTTCCTCCAGCCCTCAGTATTGTGGTTACTTCATTGAACCTTTCTGGTAACACATCCAGAAACTTCAGCACAAGTTCAGCCTCATCTTTCTTCACACCCACACTTAGTAGGTCATTTATCAAGCAGTGAAACCTTCTGAACAAATCAGGCAAGGTTTCATTCTTCTTTGAAAAGAAGTTTTCATAAGATCTATTCAAGTGATTCTTCTTCTGCTGCTTGACCAGATCAGTGCCCTCATATGTAATACTCAATGTATCCCAGATCTCTTTCGCAGTTTGACACCCAGTCACTGTATGCAAGATCTCGTTTGTCAAGGCATTTGCCAGAACACTTTTTGCCTTGTCATCCAGATTGTAGAGTTTCCAATCTTCATCAGTCCAGGATGCAGCAGGCTTTCTCATTTCCTTTTCAGTTCTGCCAGGAGACGTATCACTAACAGTAGTAGGAATCTTGGGGATGATAGGTCCTTTTGTTATGACATCGTACATACGATTGTCAATGGACTTGAGGAACAACATGGCTTTGAATTCCACATAGGATAGTCAGATCCATCAAATATGGGACAGGCTTTGGCAGACATCTGTGGAAAGTTTAAAGAATTGTTGCTTATAGACATTGTAAACTTTCTCAAAATCGTGAACTTTCAACTTATGAAATAGTTCAGCCTGCTCTAATACCAGTTGTTGGACCCTTTGGTGAGAATAACAACAAGCAATAGGTGTGTATATGGGGGGTTGAATACACTTTCTGCGGAAATTAAACAAATCAAAGTAAAGTGTTACACAAAATAAATCAAACCACAATCGAATGCTTTGCTTATTATTACCAAGATGATGATTACAGACTCTATCAAGTAAGCAACTCTTGATATGTAAACACCTAATCAAAATCTCTTAATCTCTCAAACTTAGCTATCTATAATCAACTTATGATTATAGATACTGACGACTCTCTAAATAGGATTTACACATATTGATAACTTACCAATTTCACAACCAATGTGAATATTCGAACACACGAATAGCTTGGCAATTTGTGAGTTTCTTGATCACGTTGAACTGACAAACCGTGATTCAAGAATCGTAACACATACGGTTGAGGTGAGGTATTTGGCTCTGCAACACTTAGTTGTTTTCAGAATATTTTCTGAGTCGTACCTCTAAACTTATCAGGAGATAAGTATTTATAATCCTGTGCCTACAGAATCTAACAAACTAAGACTTAGCCTAATTTGCTAACTAACTATCGGATAACCCGGAATCTTGAATCTTGAATCTTCTTATCTTGAGTCTTCAATCTTCAATCTTGATTCTGGAATCTTCTTATCCTTGCCGTAGATATAGAGAGATAAAGATAAATTTAAAACAAATTTAAATTATCTTAAACTGACTTTTTACTCGGACTGAGTTACTCAGCTTGAAACTCATCAAGCTGAGTTCTTCGAGAACACACTCGAAAATAACCATGAACTAACATGTATAATTATTAACTCATCCTTATAAGTCAAAAGAATTTACTAAAACATATTTAGCAACTCTATTGAGTTGACTCAATATTCACGCTGAGTCGCTCACCTTGAAACTCATCAAGCTGAAACTCAATATATATATATATATCTTAGGTGACACACATAGTTTATCAAACACATTGATAATCTTACTAAGATATAGTCTAAGCTGATCAAACGTATGTACAGCTTACACTCAACTTATACTCAGTTTGAATCACTATGAGTGTTCAGTCTGAATAAGCTTCATAATTCTGTTTAAGTTATATGTAGAACACATCTTATAAACTTAACTTTGTCTCATAAAATCTAAACTAATGAGATCATTTTCCCAACATATGTGTTACTTAATGTGATAATGTGAAAAGTGTCAAACGTTTCTAAAAGTGGTAAAGTGTTATACGCTTTCGCGTAATGATTCCGTAGATATCCCCATTAGTTGTAATGGGATGGCGTGTGTCAAGTTGTAAGTTGAAAAGGGGAGCAAAATACTCCGTTGTCTAAATTAAACACCAAGTTCGGTTCCTTGGCTTCCTTATCCTCTGTTAACACATACTAGGCATACATACATGCTATCATATACACAAACACGTACAAACACACATACACTCTAGGTCTTGCAAGAAATCAAAGGAGAAATTGTTGGTTTAGGATTAGGACAGCTGATTCAAGTGATTAAATCTGTTCTGTGTCATCTCCTTCATTCAAAGTAAGTGTTCTTATGTTGAAACCTAGTTTTTGGTATTTGAGAAGAATTACACCCTTTTGATGGCGTAATATGTGTTTTAAGTGTCAGATCTTGTATTAAATGTGTTTGTAAAGTCAAAGGGATGATAAATAGCATGTATAGGTGATTAAAACCGAGTTTTGAATCGATTATGTGTTAAAATCGTGAGTTACAGCAGTTGTTGCAAAAACAGAGACGAACCCTGCTATGCAGGAGATTCCTGCGGGCGTAGGACATAGTCCCTACGGCCGTAGGGGCTTTTGTTTTGGCGGCCGTAGGCACGGGTCTCTGCGGCCATAGAGGGTGTTTTTGTATGGTTTACCGCCTACGGGCAAAGAAACAAGGTCTACGGGCGTAGGTTGATGGTCCCTTTAATGTATAAAGGATGAAGCAATGCTAGATGATTATATTGTTTATATGTGTTTGTGTATTCTATTTAGTGAAAGAGAGAGAGCCGAAGTCTTTAGAGAATAACAAACACAATATGAGAGTAATGCAAAGCTTACTTAGAAAGTGTGGGGCAAATGCCTTTTATATCATTTGCCCATGTTTACAATAATTACATATTGCACCCTCACTTTTCATAATCTAACATTCTCCCCCTAAGTGAGGTGTGCATTGATTCACAACAAAGAAATAAATAAATCTATTCATAAGCTGATTTGTTGCGAATCCCAAAAGCTACTTGCCACTTGCGGATTTGCCTTCTGTTAGACAGTGTAGTCCTCATCTGTTCTATAGCACGATAGGCCTGAGCATGTTGTTCATAAGTGTAGGCCTCACGGTTTTCCCATACCTTCTGATGAATCTTATCATGAAGGATTTTCAAGGTGCCGTCTGAGTAGGACATCAGTTCATCAAGTATGATAAAGATCTTTTCACCTTTTGTTTTTTTGGAGACGACTCCTCGTTCACCCTTGAAGCTTTCATGCCCTTCATCAATAATAGTCAACTCTTCAAGCTTTTCTAAATCTGGATGGCTCTGGTTAGGCTTCAAGGGATTGATTTTTCTGTAATTGTTCTCAGCTCCGAGTTGCAGATCATGCTCCTCCACAAATTCCATCAGATTTCTTAAGTACTTCATCAATGCAACTCTCCCAAATTATTCTTCTGACTACTTTCCTCGTTTCTGAGAGAGGGTGTCAAAAATAAAGCTAATGTCTTCAAATTTAACAAACCTGAGATCTGCTTCGGTGAGGAAGTATGATTGGTTGTTTGCTCTTTTGACATGAAAGATAACATGCTTTATTTTGAAGGTGGTTTGAGTATAGACATTGATAAGTTCAACAATTCGGTACTCTGATTTGATCTCTTCTGGATTTGTCATGGATTGTGTGAGGATGTGTTCATATCTTCTTCTTTGTTTATCATCCATGTTCCACAGCTTGGGGGAATAACCTGTATTAGTTCACTACTGAATATATCTGATATTCTTTCTTCAAGGTTGGCAGCATTGACGTAATACTTCTTCCATAACGGTTGTAGGCCTGCACTTCTTGTAAACATGTTATTTGCATCCAGACCTGGATCTCCACGATACACTAGAGGAGAAGGTGGCACTATAAAGTTCGGTGGCAAGGGCCATTCAGATTCTCTTCTAACTTTCTCAGCTGCTTCTCTTTGTCTATTTCTTTCCAGTACGTCTGCAGCTGATTATTGAAATTGACCAGGAGGAGGAGGGAAACTTTCATGAACTTCAATATTGAAACCACTGAGAACCCTGGACAAGTTGAAGGTAGTTTTCTTCTCTTTAGGTTTCCTTCTAGCTTCCCTTCTAGTGATTGCTGCCCATTCTATCCTTTTAATAACAAGTTCTCTTTCATTGATGACATCATCAAACCTGTGGACAACTCTGGGTGAAGCTGGACGTGTAGTGTCTTTCACATATTCATCTATGTCTTTGAACAGATCACGAATTTTAGGATCCTCAGGTTCCTCCTCTGTTGAGCTTCTTCTGTCTGATCCAAATTAAATTCATTAAAGAAATCAAATTGAAGCCCTTCTGCTTGAGCAGTACTGCTTTCTCCTTCATGCCTGATAGGTGATGTGTGCATATTCTCATACAGATTATCCATTTCATCTTCTGAGTCTGTGTATAGTTCAAACATCTAGGCAAGGGACTGCTCATAAGGTATTTCACCTTCTTCTAGATCTATTGGCCTCGGTTCAGATTGTTGCTGGGGTACATAAAGTACAATCTGCTTATCAACATTGTCGCGTTGTTGTTGTTCATGAACTTTATCGGCCACTTGTTATTGTTTCTGCTGCTGGCTCGAACTAGGACCTGCAGATAATAAAGAGCTTAAAGGAGTAACTGGTATAGTTGCCTTTGCAGCCACAGAGGGAGAAGATATGTACAATCTTCTTCTTTTCTCCCCCTCGGGTTGATCATCGGGGTCCTAATCATCCCGTCACCTCTTGCTACACTGTGCCTGAGCCTGACAAGTTTGTTCAAGGATAGTCAGCTGCTCAGTAACCTTTTCCAGTGAAGTGTAGAAGCCCCTAGTCACCCCATCAATCTTGCTGTTAACATCTTCATGAAACTCTTGAAAATCATCCAAGGAGATTCCCTGTGGATGTTGTTCGTTGCGAAGAGTTGTCAGAAAGTCTTGATCATGAGCAGATTCGGGCCTTCGTTCAAGAAGTTTAACATACATAAGGCTCTTCAAAGTATCTACTGACATGGTTGCTGGATCAGGTTGGGGCTGTGGCTCAAGAGCTGCAGGTCTCGTAGCAAGGAGTTCTTCAATCCTATCCAACTTTTGATTTGTATAGGTGAGTTGTTGTTGGAGAGGTGCGATGGCTTGTTGGATTGTTTCCTGCAATTCAGCACGTGTAACAAACCCGGAATCACGGAGACTTCCAGTTGAGGTACCAACCACAGAGGTAGTACCACCTACTAGAGCAGCATTGATGTTGGCTCCAGCAGGATTTCCTTCCAATCCTCGAATGGCACCTTGAGAGGTACCTCCTATGGAAGTTGAGGAGACTTGTTGAATGTACAAGCTCAGTGCATCAATTGTAACCCTGTGTTGGTCATGATAAGCAGAGATCCGCGGTATATCAAATTATGCATTGAAAGGAGTCGAGGACGAGGGAGGCGGTCCTCTATGTTCAATAGGTATAACGCTCGATTGGGGTTGACCTAGTGTATGTGCTATAGCCCTGTGCAATGAAGACGATGCCTGTCGAGAGACACCGTAGTGGCTTAGTGGGGTTGAAATTTGCATGGGTTGGATAACCGCGACTTGTTTAATACGGGACCCAACAATGTCAGGTCCCATAGTAGATGTGGCTAACCGGCTTTCTGGGGCAAGGAATCCCTCAGCACTCTCTTGTTCTTTTCGAACCTCCTCATTCTCACTCACACTCCTTACTAAAAAACTATCTTTATCTTCACCACTACCTGGACCATACCTAGCATATTGATTTAGATATATTAAGGAATCGGGGGTGACAGAGCCAGTTTCAACAGATAGATCATGAGTAGGAGACACGACAGGAATGTCATGGTCCGGGGATACTATGGCCTTTCTGGCTGCAGGAATTTCAGTAGTTGGGGTAGTAGGGCTCAGATTTATGACCAGACCACCTACTTAAGAAATGGTAGTATCAGGTTGAGCAGTATGAGTCAAGTCAGGTAAGGTAGTATGTGGATCAGTGAGTTTCATGAAAGAAGGGGTGCTTTCAGCTGGTTGTTCAATTGGTCTGTCAGGGGTGCCCAAAGGTGATTGGACTGGTTCAAAGGTAGGGTCACCACTTAGTTGGGAAGCTGACTCAACATGAGAAGATTGGGAACTGGATGACTCAGATGTGTCAAGACCAAGTTCTTCAAGTATAGTTTTGGTTCGGGTGGTTTGAGAAATAGATTGGACTATTGTTTGGATAGTGGTGGGATCATAAGCATCCCCTCCCTCTCTAGTTTCTCTATATTCACCTGCTTCTCCTCCCCTCTCTTCATTTTCTCTCTGCCCGACCCGCTCAGCATCTCCCATAGACTAACTAAGTCCTATGTTCTAATTCCTCACCTGGTACTATACCTCCATGGGTAGGTATGACCGGTGCTGGCACAACCAGAGGAGGTATTCCTACACTCTCCCTATAGCTCACAAAAATATCATTTTGTTCACATAAGTCCAGGAGTGTTACAGGGAAAGGTCTTGGAACAGGTACATTGACAGGGGTTGCATGTTTTATATATACAAACAGTTTAGAGTTCACAGAAGGTAAACCTGCCCTTCGAGGAATGTCAGCATTATGGTCCATCAGGTACTGGACAATCATTGGTAGAAATCTTTGGTACGGCAGGAAGTTAGCATCCTTCTTTTTCTAGGAATTCTTCATCAGCATTGTTGCTTAAATATCTTGAAAAAGCAGGAATTCATAATCTACATGCAGGTGATTGGCAGCCGCCACAAAGATCTTGAGCTGATGCTCAGTAGAAAATTCATACCCAGAGTACTTGGGAGTTAGACACCTTTGAAGCACTATCATAAAAGTATTGTACTTGGGATGGAGGTTGGTGCATTTGAATTGATTCTTTCGGGTGAGCTCTTCATCATATCCCATTGCCCTGATTGCAGCAAGGCAAGCCTCCTCGTCCGGGAGTTCATCAAAAGCTGTTGCAGGAGGTCTGCTGTTAGCTTTTGGCAGTCTGAAGATTGTTCTGAGGTGATTGACAGGTATATCGATTGTGTATTCATCAACCTCAGCATGGATGACCTAATTCCCTCTGTCATTTGTACGTACATCACATGTTTTCCAGAATTGTTAAACATATAGCTCAGGGACATGTGTGCCAGTGATTGAGGGATTATATGTCAGAAGGTGGTTTAGAGGGTGTATCTTTAGTATCTCAGTGTCAATGGGGTATGTAGGGTTTTTTAGTTTAGTGAGGTCAACATAGTGGTTATTGTCATGAGTCTTAGAGTTTAAAAATTCAGCTTGTGGCATGATCTCCTCTAGTTGAAGTACAACTTGTGCCATATTATCTTCACAGATAGATAAATCAGTTAAGACAAAGATATATAGATGTGCATGAAGACATCATTCAACCTTGAATTGTGGTCAAACTTCAGTGAATGAGTCAAAGTTGACCACTTTTGACCAAAACTATCAAGTTTGAAAAATGTGAGAAAACCCTAACTCTGAAATCTCCATTGTGTACATGATGATTTTTAGTATAAAAAATTTGTTTTAGTACTTTCAATATGTCTATAAGATAGTAACAAACAACATTGTAGTACTAGACTATAGTCCAAAAATCATCATAACACCCTCTTTAGAACCAAAATGTGTGTTTTAAGTTTAAGTTCATACACCTCAAGAACACGAAGAACACTTTTCGAGATTTTTGAAATATTTTATTATTTTTGCACCAAAGTGTTCCCCATGTGTTCAAAAACCCCATCGCAAACTTAGATTGAGCAAAGAAGTTTGTTTCGTATCCCAAAAGTCCATTTAAAGTCTCGAAAGTGTCCATCGCAAGTGGCTGTTCTAGGGCCAAAAATAACCATTTTAACTCAAAATTTTCAAAATGTAAACCGTAGAAGTTGTTACCTATATGATCACGAGTATTTTGAGATAAAAATTGCAAATTTTGGCAGCATAACGAGATGATTTGAAAATTCGCGTAACCAAAACGAGAGAGAATTTAAGTGATTTTGAAAATCTAATCGCGTTAATGGACTGATGAGGGATGGGACGGTTATAAAGTGAAAGGGCCACATGTCGTGCGCTGATTGGACCAAACCGGTGGTAAAAACCTGGCTGATAGGGCAATCGAATGGTAACTTAAAAGCGGCTTATAGAGCCATGCGATTGGCCTCGAAGTGAAGCAGAAATGTTGACACTTGGTGAATCGCATGCGATTCCCCTTTGTTATGTGAATCGCATGTGATTGACACTTGATTCATAGTACACTTATGGTCTATGGAATGTGATTGATACTTGGTTCATGGTTCACTGATGGTCTATCGCATGCGATTATAATCCATGCGATTGTACTTCCTTGTGTGTGAACCAAGTCTTAGAAAATTTAATTTGTTGAGTTCAAGAAATCCCATCCGATTGAAGCATACTATGCGATTGTGTTCATTCGAACCCAACACTTGAAAATTTTCTGAAAAATTAAAAATATCTGGATTTTGAGAATTGAAAAGTGATTTTCTCATTATATCTTGATTTCCCTAGACTTTTACTTCTCCCTCTACACATGTTTCCCTAGACTTTTACTTCTCCCCCTACACATGTGCAGTATGTGTATGATTTTCTCCCCCTACACATATGTAACATGTGTGTAACCAGAATTTCACTCCCCCTTGAATGTTGCATCAATTATCTGTACAAGGAACAAACAGTATAACACCTACTCTAAACAAAAAGAATGAAAGGAAAAATGAAGCAACAGTATGTCATATTTTCAAGTTGAGCATGCCTAACTTGGATACCAACTCAGTGAAGCGACTTTCGTCTAAGGGTTTGGTAAACAAGTCAGCTAGCTGATTTTCAGTTGGAACATACTGAAGCTCAATGAGACCTTTCTCTACGTTATCTTTTATGAAGTGATAACGAATATCAATATGTTTAGTTTTAGAGTGGTGTACCGGATTGCAGGAGATATCTAAGGCAGAATGGGAATCGCATAGCAATAGAATTTTGTCATACCTGAGGCCAAAGTCTGATAACTGTGTACGTATCCAGAGACTTTGTGAATAGCACATGGCAGTAGCAACATACTCAGCTTCAGCTGTAGATGTGGATACGCAGTTTTGTTTCTTTGAGGCCCAGCAGACTAAACGATCTCCCAGAAAGTGTGCACTTCCAGAGGTGATTTTATATCAATTTTGCAACCGGCATAGTCAGCATTTGAGTAAGCATGGAGATCCAGATTGGAATCTTTGGGATACCACAGACCAAGATCCATAGATCCTTTGAGATATCTGAAGATCCGCTTAACTGCCAGAAGATGTGACTCTTTAGGATTCGCCTGATATCGGGCACAAAGACAGGTAGAGAACATGATGTCTGGACGACTTGCAGTTAGATACAATAACGATCTAATCATCCCACGGTAAGTTTTCAGATCTACTGAAGAACCATCAAGATCTGCTGATAGCTGTGACTTAGCAGCCATGGGTGTGGATATGGGTGTGCAGTTAATCATATCATACTTCGTTAGAAGATCTTTGATGTACTTGGATTGGCAAATAAAACTGCCATGACTTAACTGCTTCACCTGGAGTCCGAGGAAAAATTACATCTCCCCCATCATACTCATTTGAAATCTGTTTGCCATAATCTTAGCAAACTCTTCACTGTATTTTGGATTTGTATACCCAAAAATGATGTCGTTCACATATATTTGAACCAAAATCTTGTCCCTACCTTTGGTCTTTGTGAACAGAGTGGTATCAGTCTTTCCTTTGTAGTAGCCTTCACCAATCAAATATTCAGATAAGACATCGTACCATGCACGTTGAGCTTGCTTTAACCCATACAAGGCCTAATCTAATATATATATATATATATATATATATATATATATATATATGATTACGATGTTTGGAATTGATGAATACCTCAGGTTGTGAGACGTAGACTTCTTCTTTGAGAATACCGTTAAGAAAAGCTGTCTGCACGTCCATCTGAAAGACACGGAAGCTTCTGGAGGCTGCATATGCAATAAATAGTCGGATAGCTTCAATACGAGCAACTGGGGCAAAAGTTTCATCATATTCTATGCCCTATTGCTGATAGTAGCCTTAAGAAACCAACCTAGCTTTGTTACGGACGACCACTCCATCCGAATCCCTTTTGTTCTTGAACACCCACTTAGTTCCAACAACAGATTTTCCATAAGGAAGAGGAACTAATCTCCAGACTTTGAGACAATCGAATTGGTGTAGTTATTCCTGCATTGCAATTATCCAATCCGGATCATCTAATGCTTCAAAAGTCTTGGTGGGTTCAATGATACTTAGAAAACCCAAAAATTGACATTCGTTTGTTGTTGTTGCATGTGTTTGAATGCCAACTGAAGGGTCTCCAATGATGGTTGCTTCAGAGTAATGTCTGGTCCACTTTGTCTCGTGGGAAGTAGAAGATGAAGGAATAAGATCTTGTAAGTGGCGTGCTTCCTCTTCATCTTCTCGGGAGAAATTTGGGTCTAAATCAAACACAGGTGGGCTCTCTAAGTCTGGAATCTGAGAAGTCACAGGGGGACGAGTGACAGAGACAGATGTAGAATCCTCACATAGAGATCTGCAAATGGATTCATCTCAGTGACCGTTGGAGCCGTTAGAGTAACACTTGCTTGAAGTACTGTGTTGTTCCTGTTGTCAGTTAAAACAGGAGAAGATTCATATATAAAGAAATCAAACATAAAGTCAAGATTAGTATTTGAACTGGACGTATTGTTTGATTCTTTATTTTGAAGAAACGGTCCTGAACTGGTATGTTCAGAAGCGTTTGCTATTAATTTAGGTGGAAAATCTATAACATTCAATGCATCATCAAATGTTACATTGATACTTTCAACAATGCTCTTTGTTCTTTTGTTCAAAACTCTATAGGATTTTGACTCAGTAGAATAACCTAGGAAAATAGCTTCATCAGCTTTTGCAGCAAACTTTTCGAGATTATCCTTGTCATTAAGCATAAAGCACCTATTACCTGAAAGTATTTGATATTAGAACTATGCCATTGGCCAGTTCATAGGGATTTTTATTAAAGCGTTTATTAATAAAAGAGCGGTTCTGCGTTTAGCAGGCAGTGCTGATTGCTTCACCCTAATAGGAAGGTGGGAGCCTAGAATAGGATAGCATGGTATGGGCCGCTTCAACCAACGTTCTGTTTCGTCTTTCCACGACACCATTTTGTTGTGGAGTGTATGCAGCTAAGAACTGATGGTTGATCCTAACAAGGTCACAAAAGCTCTTCAGAGTACTGTTCTTGAATTTAGTTCCATTGTTTGTACGGATTGAGACAACACTCTGACTATGCTTATTCTGCTGTTGCTTGATGAAGGAAATGATTGTTGGAGTAGCTTCATCTTTTGATCACAGAAACTTGACCTAAGTATATCGAGAGTAGTCATCCACCATGACTAGAATATACTTCTTCCCACTTTCTGATTGAATCCTCATAGGACCACAGAGATCCATGTGTAGTAGTTCCAAAGTCTTGGTGGTGCTGAACACTTGTTTAGATTTGTGGGAAGCCTTCTTCATTTTACTCTTTTCACAGTCTGCAAACAGATGATCCTTTTTGAATCTTAACTTGGGAATGCCTCTCACCAAGCCACCAGTGACTAGCTTGTTTATATTCTGAAAGTTCAGATGAGAGAGTTTTCTGTGCCATTACCAAGTAAGATCTGATGAGGTTTCGGACAGTAGACACACAGAGCTAGGGGAGTTGTAATTTTCCAAATCAACGGAATACAGGTTAGATTTCCTTGAACCTGCCAGCAGTTCATCCCCATTCTCAGTTAAAATTGAACATTTGTTCTTCTTAAATACTACCTCCAAGTCTTTGTCACAGAACAGTCCGATACTAAATAGATTATGACCCAACCCTTCAACATAGGAGACTTTCTTGATCTTGATGTGCTTCTTCTCTATGTATCCGTACCCCATTATTGGTGCAACATTTTCATTCCCAAAACGTACATTCCCGGAGTACTTAGGAACATAATTTTTTAGAAGACTCTTGTTGCCGGTCATGTGCTTGGTACAACCGGAGTCCAGGTACCAGATGTTAGGCGCCTGCAAAAAGAGAATAAAGCACGTTTAGGTCCCCATATATGAATGGGTCCTTGATTGTTAGTTCCTAGAATTGGTTGAGTATTGATTGTTTCTACGTGTGGTGGTGAAACTTCTAATGATCTATCCTTAGGTATCCAGATGGGTTTAATCTTTTGACGAGAAGGAATAGATTGAGAAAGAGTTGGCTTAGAAGGAAGTTTTGGTACCACCGTTGGTTTGACAGTTGATGGAATAGGAGGTTTAGGATTCGGTAGAGTTGCGGAAGCGTTATGTTTGTGAATCCATGTTTTCATGGGATTCTTAGGAATCCTTTGTGGTCTCGACACATCAACCTGCTTTTGCTGAACTGGAGCCTTGGGTGCATTAGGTTTTACTACTCGTTGAGGAGATGAAGGCTTGGGTTTAGACGATTGTGTGTGTTTGGAAGGAGGATTGCGAGATCGTTTCTGAGAATGCAAGTGTTTTTCTTCAGCAGTCCATGCCTTTTTGAAAGCTTCATAACCCTGTCATCTGTAGACTTCCAGTTCTTTGATCGTCAGCAATCGGTGTGATTTGTTTAAACGTGTGAGTGCATGTGACTGACGAGTGGTGATCCACTGATGAATGATATAACCTTTAGAGTTTACAAATGGAACACAGATTTGATTTGCATAAAAATCCGTCCAGTCCTCACATGGTCTAATTCGAATTTGTTTTCTTAATTGATCATTTTCGCAATTAAATTCGCAGTAACCATGGAGACAACCATTACTCATACAAAAATTTTAAAAGGCAATTGTATCATGTAAACTTGAATGATTACAGACTCTATCAAACATCAAAAGTTGTTCACATGTTTGTCTAATGCTAGAACATTTCCTAGATGACTTAGGAATGAATCTCTTCCAAGTTATGTTTATTTTACTCTCTTTACTCCCGAGCTTCTTCACATCTACAGGAGAAGATAAACTGTTAGAACTGAGTCATGGTCGACTAGCGGCTGCTTTGGAGGATTCAGGTATGTCAGGATGTGTACAAGAGCTATGAATGATTTGGGATGCATGTTTCGGCTTCAGAATCTCTTTAAACTTAAGATTTACCAGATTGGTCATATTCTGTGTATATTTTTCGATTATTTGATTTGAAAATGAAACATGTTGAGAACTAGAAATTCGTTCTGCATTTGAGGGAGATTTTGACGCATTCTTAGAATCTTCAATTCGTTCTGCGTATGGAGAAAAAGTGAATGGAGTAGGAGCCTGCATCTCTTGCTTGACTTGGATGATGCGTTCTTTTAATGATGTATTTTCCCTACACAAGTTATCTATGATCTTTTCATCATTATTAAAAATGGTTTTGATACGCTTGTGAATAACTGCATTTTCATGAGCTAATTGGGTAAGCTCAGGTGATTGGTCAGAAGCAAAGATGATTTGAGGTGTGGTTTCTGAGTGGAAAGCTTTGGTAATGTCTTCCAAGATGAGATGTGTGTAGCAAAACTCTTGCCAGGTGTGAAACCTTCTTTGCAATTCCTTGTGAGGACTATATTAAAATTTGGGTTTTGGTACTTCAGGAGCATAAAGTTCCTCATCTGTGTATATTGGAGAGGTGATGGTAGAGTTGAATGTTGGAGGGGGGTAAGTGAAGTATGAGTCAGTGAGGTCAAAGTAGTTAAAGGGAATTTCCATTTTGAAATGAAGGGTTCGCTTGACATCCTCTTCAAGTCTTTCTTCCTCTTGACCGACAAATACCATTCGTTGAGTAAGTCATTCGCCAAATAAATTTGCATTGTATAACTGTTTGGCGGTTACCTTACTCAGAACACTTGGGTTTTCAAAACCATGTCCTTTGAATGTCCATCTTGAAAAAGGTCATTCCTTTTCTTTATATAGAAAGATGGTTTGTTCACTTTGCCCTCTTTTGATTAGAAGGTCTTCAAGTTCTTTGATTTTTAAACAAAGAGCATGTTGATCATTTTTAAGAATTTCTGAATCCTTTTCTGCACTAATACGCTCTTCTTTGAGATCGTGCATGATGATGTTTGTCTTGTCAGTTAATTCTAGAAATTCAGATTCCTTCACAGCTAATTGAACCTTTGATTCATTTATATTCTTTTCTAATTGTTCAATGGAAGTTTGTGCTTCTTTGTCTTGCATATGGATGACCTCTTTTAACACTTGATTCTTACTTGTTAGTTTGGTCACCTTATGTTCTAACTTTTTCATGCGGGTTAATATGGTTTGAATATGTTTAAAATTAAACCCAATATTAAAGTTAGATATATAAGGTACCTTTTCGCATTCTACAATCTCCTCCCTATCACCTGCTTCACCAGTAGCCATCAGACAAAACTGTGCGTGATCTTCACCATCTAGATCACTATCGGAGTCTGTGTCCTCCAGGAACTGATCTTCTTCCACCATATGTGCATTCCCAGCCTGCTTTTGTTTAGACAGGCGGTACTTTTGTCTATAGTATTCAGCATCCTTGATCTTCTTTTGTGGACAGTTCCTGATCATGTGTCCAGACCTCCCACAGTTGTAGCACTTCGAGTCTGTCTTCTTATCCTCCTTCCTCTCATCCCTTTGAAATATAGGCTTGTCAACAGGAGCAAGCCTTTCTGGTCTCTTGGAGCCAGAGGTAAATCTTTGTTTGTTGTTGGTTTTGTTAAAGCGATTTCTGAAGGTCTTGCCAACAACTAAGAGAGCATGGATGGCAGCTTCAACTGAGTCTTCATCATCATCATCCGGTTCTGATTCACTGAGAATCACCTGCTTGTACTTCGTTGATCTTGATGAATATTCTCTTGGAATTCTTTCTGTAGTTACCAAAGCCAGAGGATCTGCAGCTGACTGTTTTGGGAGAGACTTCAGTATCTCATCCTGGTATTGATTGAGGTCTTCGAATATGTTGTGGAAGGTAAATGTGGTAAGATCTTTATTGATTTGCTTGTATAGTCTAACATATTTCTTCCATTCTGGACCTAGTGACTTCAGAAAAACACAGTTCAGATCTAGGTCAGTCCTGATGATTTGATTAGACCTCATCTTATTTTGCAGTTTGCAAAATCTACCATATGTTTCAGAAAGAAGTTCATTCTCTCGAACACTGAAGTCATGATAGCTGTTGACTAGTTAAGTACGCTTGATATATTCTCCCTATTCAGTACCCTGCAACTACTTCTTGATTTCATCCTATATTTCTTTAGCAGTAGCTAAGCTATCTATCTTAGTGTAGATTTCTGAGGAGAGTCCTTGTTTAAGATAGTACTTAGCCAGACGTTCAGCCTTTTTGATCTCCTTTTCTTGAGCTGTGTGCTCTTCAGCAGTCTTTTCCCTCTCATGACGGAGAATGGCGGGATTGTTGTTAGGATTAGCTTCAACAACTTTGATAAAATTTTTGTTCCCGTTCATGATGCAGTCGATCATCATTTCTCCATACATCTCATTGTGCTCCAGGAAGTCCATAAACCTTCCTTTCCAAACATTATATTCACCTCGAAACAGAACAGGAGGTTTTGTATCGATACCGATGGACATCATTTCATTTGAACTTGACATAGTGAAAGTTTTAGTAAGAAATGATCATTCACTTGTTAGATGATTTGATTGTTCGAAAACTTTCCTGACAAGAAAGAATAATATTCTTTTCAAGCTTGTTTTGAAAACTTCACGGTGATGATTGAGGAACTAAGTCAATTTAATTCAACTTTGAATTAGATCTTGTAAAGATTAAATTCAACTTTGAATTAGATAGAATTAAGTTAATTTAATTCAACTTTGAATTATATCCGGTTTAGATTATATTCAATCACATGCATCACGAATCCGGCTTATAGAATCAAAGGTGTCACTATCAAATCTGATGGCCTTACTCCTTATGGTGTCTACCCACTTGTACCTTGATTGGTATGGGTAGTACTTGAGTTACCTTGTTTCACAATTAATCTTTGAAGAATAAATAATTATTTTAAATAAAATCCATTTCTTCTTCTTCAAGATTGCATTTACAGCTCCAAAAACACCATAAATGCTTGAATATCCAGAAAATTAAATGCTAAAAAGTCGAGCATTTAATGAACCATTGAACTTTTTGCTTTTAAAACACCACTCGGTTTTATATATTCTTCAAGAAAACCATATAAAACAGTAGTAATCTTTAAACAAACCCAAAGAAATAGTAGAAAAAGTATTGTTTATACCTTGGATGTGTTCTACCCTTGGGAATCACTAGAACTCGCACCTTTCTTGAACAAACCGTATGTTTGTATTCTTTGAAGAAACCGAATGCTTGTTCTTCACCTTGAGCTTGAAGTCTTCGAGATTTAGCTTGTAGTTTTCGAACAATCACGAGGCAAAAACAAGTTTGGCTCTGATACCAATTGATGGTCTCTTTAATGTATAAAGGATGAAGCAATGCTAGATGATTATATTGTTTATGTGTGTTTGTGTATACGGTTTAGTGAAAGAGAGAGAGCCGAAGTCTTGAGAGAATAACAAACATAATATGAGAGTAATTCAAAGCTTAATTAGAAAGTGTGGGGCAAATGCCTTTTATAGCATTAGCCCAAGATTACAATAATTACATATTGCACCCTCACTTTTCATAGTCTAACAAGGGTACTTAACTTACGGCCGTAGGTCACCAAAGAAAAGCTCCTGCGGCCGTAGGAATAGGTTCCTGCGGCCTTAGGGCATGGTTCATTGGAAAGAACTTCTGTGGGCGTAGGGGCTCATCCCTACGGCCGTAGGAGGTGTTTGTCATGTGTCCTGCGGCTGTAGAACATATCCTCTATGGCCGTAAGAGATGTCCAGTGCTGATATTTGTGATTCATGTTATGTGTTAAGTGTTAAGTGATAACCGGGCTTGTATATGATTTGTTAGGTGATCCTGAGGAACTAGAGGACACCGAGAACTATATCTGCCTTCTGTGAACCCTAGGTGAGTACCGGTTTCCCATGAGACTTAGTAAGTAGGGTTATCGGTTGCCTGTTGCTATGTTGCCATGTTATATATGTGAACACCCGAGGTATGATGTGATATCGTGATATATGTTATGCCATGTGATATAACTTGTGATTTGTGATACGCATGCGTACTGTGGACCCTATATGGGTCATCTGTGTTTATGGTTCCTGTCCGGACAGACGCAGGGGTTGAGGTCAGTTTGCTAACGCGGCTTGATCCCTGAGTGTTATTCGGGATCAACGGTACTCGACGGAGATTTCCGGGTGAAAGGTTCTAAAGGCTGCCGTTCCTCGACATACAGGGAGGATCTTGGTCTGTGATCAGATCTGAACGGAGTCCTCGAGACTCAAACTTGATGGTAGGCTGCTCTTTACTCCCCCACCCATACGGTTGGTTGTGACTGATTCCCCAGCTTGGGTCATTGAGCCAGGCTAGCTACCTCGCAAGATATGATCCTGCTGACATGTCCGCACACCGCTACGTGACAGTTTAGCTTTGTGTGTCATACCGTGATGTGATAGCATGCTTATTGATGCTTATGTGTTGCCTGTACTCACTAGCTAATGTAGCTAATGTTTCGTGATATTTCCATTTTCGCAGGTAAGTGATGGGATGGCCTGGCGAGGCGGGTTACTTTAGGTAGTTATTATGTATATATATTTTGGAACACTTGTCGTTAACTCTGATACTTTGTGACGATGTTCAGTGCGTAGTTGATAACACTGGCACGATTTTTGAGACTTGGCTTGATTAGTTGTTTTTGATTGTCATGTCGATAAACAGTTCAAATATGTAATCAGTGGTTTGTTCCGCCGCTAATCTTTTGTGTAAAATATAGTTTAAAAAGTTTTAATTTCCGCTAATTTAAGTTTGTGAAAACCGGTGTTACGATTAGGTATCCGAGCCTAAGTTTGTGGGAGTTGAGTACTTGTGAGAGTATTCGATCTCAAACTCGGGCCTGACCATCGTTAAGTGTTCCTAGTGTGATAATTGGGGCTGAGTGTGAGCGTTATGTGTTTACTGCTCAATGTGAACTAACTTATGTGTTAGTAAATTGTGGCTAAGTATGTACTAAACATGTTTTCCCTTGTGTATAGAAAGTGAGTGATAATGTCTGAGCAACGTGCAAACTCCGAAGAAGCCTTAAAGCAAATGGAGGACGAGGCTTCTCGTACTCACGTAGAGACAGAGGAGGAATCGTCATGGCGTGATACTGAAGGCTCGAGGCCTGTTAGAGATCCAGAGGCGTATATTCTGTGTCTCGAAGAGGAACTTCGCTTAACTAGGGAGCTACTATTAGAATCGGTTAAGGGCAAGCGTCATGAACATTGCTCTTACAAGAAATTCATGTCTTGCGGGCCAAAGGTTTATGAGGGTAGTGATAATCCCTCTGAGACTATACGTTGGTTGCGTGAGACGGATCAAGTCTTTGAATCATGTGATTGTGAACTTGAGAACCGTGTCAAGTACGCGGTTCGACTGTTAAAAGGCGTGCTCTGGATTGGTGGGATACGGTGAAGGATACGTTAAGCAAAGAGGTGATCGCTGCTCTGACTTGGGAGCAGTTCTCCGAGAAGGTGAAAACCAAGAACTGCACAGACTATGATCTAGAGAGGATGGAAAACGAGTTCAATAGTCTTCGTAAGGGAGACAAACTGGTGAAGGACCTTATCAATGCTTTTACTGATAAGGTAAGATTTATACCACATTTAGTGACTGACGAGAAAGCGAAGATGTGGAAGTTTGTGACTATGCTACCGCTTGAGTATCGTGCTCACGTGAGAGCTGCTGCTACTATGGATCGGGCGTTTGAGATAGCCTGACAAATTGATGGTGATCGTCGTCAATGTAAAGGAGATCAATCTACCGAGGGCCAGAAAAGAAAGTTTCAGCTGTTTTCAAAGTCTGGTACTTCTAAGGGGCAATCTTTTGCTGGTGGGAAATCTGATTTGTATAAGAAGCCGAGGTCTGATAATCCTTGGTGTTCTATATGTCGTACCTATCATTCGGGTAACTGTTCGAAGGCCACCACCAGGTGTATGCGGTGTGGCGAAAAGGGGCATGCAGCTACTGAATGTTCTTTTAAAGAGAATGTGTGTTTTAAGTGTTAGAAGCAGGGGCACAGGATTACTGAGTGCCCAACGAGACAGAGTGTTGATACGGGAGCTAGAGGGTCTTCTTATAGGCCAAAGAAAGATGGCATCCTTCGCGCCAAGGGGCGGGCTTTTCAGATGACAACTGAGGAAGCCAAAGTAGCTATAGACGTTATTACTGGTACTTTTCTTATTAATTCTGTTCCAGCTTGTGTGTTATTTGATTATGGAGCTACCCATTCTTTTATATCTGTGGCCTTTCGTGATAAACTGTAATTTCCTATATATGTGTTGCTTGAGCCGATTAAAGGCGAAATTGCTAGTGGTAAGGTAGTTCCAGTTACAGATAGTGTTCCTCGTGCTAACATCGACGTGGACGGGAGTAGTTTCCCTATCTATTTTTTTCTCATGCCAATTGCAGACTTTGATACGGTAGTTGGTATGGATTGGCTCAGTGGTCTGAATGCGGAGATTCTGTGTTCGAAAAAAATGGTTAAGATTCCTCTACCCGATGGGTCTTATGTTGTAGCTCGAGGAGAACGTCGAGAATCTGATATTCCCCTTATCTTTGTGATGAAAGCTCAAAAGTCTCTTTCTAAGGGTTGTGAGTCTTATCTAGCTTACGTGATTGATGCAAAGATGGAAAAGCAAGTGGTCGAAGATATTCCAGTAGTGCCAGACTATCCGGAGGTGTTTCCTGATGAATTACCGGGTTTGCCGCCGGTGAGAGACGTGAAGTACAAGATTGGTCTTGTTCCAGGGGCTACGCCTGTAGCTAAAGCTCAATACCGTCTTGCTCCTTCTGAGGTGCAAGAGATGATGACGCAAATACAGGAGTTACTTGACAAGGGCTTTATTTGTCTGAGTTCTTCCCCGTAGGGAGCTCCTGTGTTATTTGTGAAGAAGAAAGACGGAACGATGCGGATGTGTATCGATTACCGGGAGCTTAACAAGCAAACGTTAAGAATAAGTATCCTCTTGTTTGATCAATTGCAGGGAGCGACTTGTTTCTCAAAAATTGATCTTCGATCTGGCTACCATTAGGTGCGGGTTTGTGATGACGATATTCCTAAAACTGCTTTCCGCACTCGATAGGGCCACTATGAATTTTTGGTTATGCCGTTTGGCTTAACCAATGCGCCTGCTATTTTCATGGATATGATCAATCGATTTGTCGTCCTTTCTTGGATAAATCCATTATTGTGTTTATCGATGATATTCTTGTGTATTCTAGAAGTGAAGCAGAGCATGAGTTGTATTTACGGCAAGTTCTTGAAACCCTCAGGCTGGAAAAGCTTTATGCAAAGTTTTCTAAGTGTGAATTTTGGCTTCGTAAAGTGCATTTTCTTGGTCATGTGATCTGCAGGGATGGTGTCAAAGTTGATCCAGCAAAAGTCGATGCAGTGATGAGCTGGGGAGTTCCCCGAACTCCTTCCGAAGTTCATAGTTTTCTCGGTCTAGCAGGATATTATCGGCAGTTTATTCGTGTTTTTTCTAAACTTGCAGGTCCCTTGACTAAGCTCACTCGGAAAGACATTGCATTCGTGTGGTCTGAGGCGCAAGAACAAGCGTTTCAGTCTCTGAAACGGCTATTGTGTGAAGCTCTGATTCTTTCTTTACCCGACGGGTCTGATGACTTGGTCGTTTATTGTGATGCTTCTTATCCAAGGCTTGGCTGTGTGTTAATGCAGCGTGATAAAGTGATAGCTTATACGTCTCGACAGTTAAATTCACATGAAGGTAACTATCCTACACATGATCTTGAGATAGCTGATGTTGTTTTTGCTCTGAAACTGTGGCGGCATTATCTGTACGGTACCAAGTGTGTGGTCTGTATGGATCACAAGAGTCTGCAATACGTGTTTACACAGAAAGAGCTCAATATGAGGCAACGGCGTTGGCTCGAGTTGATCAAAGATTACGACTGCGAGATTCGTTATCACCCGGGTAAGGCCAATGTGGTGGCGGATCCTCTTAGTCGCAAAAGCTCGTCAACTGAGGCGAAATTCATGAAGCTTGTGGTGGTTCTTGATATTCTTGCGAGATTGAAAGAAGCATAATCAGTTACCTTGCGTGACGAGAATTTAAAAGCTGAGGTAATGAAAAGCAAAAAGATTTGCTTGTAGACGATAACCGTGGGCTAAAGACTTTTCAGTCTCGAATATGGGTACCTCTTCATGGAGGTAATCGTGAGCTGATTACATGAAACTCACCAGTCACTGTCAGTTCATCCGGGCAGCACCAAAATGTATCATGATCTGAAAGCTTTATACTGGTGGCCTAATTTAAAGCGAGACATTGCTTCCTATGTGGAGAAGTGTCAAATATGTGCGCAAGTGAAGACTGAGTACCAGAAACCATACGGTATTCTTCAGCAACTCAAAATTTCTGAGTTGAAATGGGATAATATTACTATGGATTTCGTGACAAAGTTGCCAAAAACCCTCAGAGGGCACAATGAGGTTTGGGTCATAGTTGACCTGTTGACCAAAGGTGCTCATTTCCTAGCTATCAACGATTCTGCTCCATTGGATAGGCTAGCGAAGTTGTATGTTGCTGAAGTGGTGTCGCGCCATAGATTACCGTGTTCTATTGTGTCTGATCGCGATCCGCGATTTGCTTCAAATTTCTGGCAGAGTTTACACCGTGAGCTTGGCACTCGTGTTCATTTGAGCACGGCGTACCATCCTCAGACAGACGGCCAGTCCGAGAGAACTATTCAGACTTTGTAGGATATGCTTCACGCATGTGTACTTGAGTTCGGTGGAGCGTTGGATTCACATCTGCTGTTGATAGAGTTTGCTTACAACAACTCATACCATTCCAGTATTGGGATGCCTCCTTTCGAGATGTTATACAGGAGGCGTTTTCGTACTCCCACTTGTTGGCTAGAGCCTGGCGGGAAGCAGTTTGCTGGACCATAAATTGTGCAAATTACTACTGATAAAGTGAAAGTAGCGCGTGAAAAGCTGAAAGCCGCTCGTGATCAACAGAAAGTGTATGCTGAACCTAGACGTCGGCCAGTTGTGTTTAACGAGGGAGATCGGGTTTTCTTGAAAGTCTCTCCGTGGAAGGATGTTATCCGTTTTGGCCGTAAAGGCAAGTTGAGTCCGCGTTTCATAGGACCGTTCAAGATCCTTCGCAGAGTCAACGATCAAACAGTTTTTCTAGAGTTACCTCCAGAACTTGCAGGTATTCATAATACCTTTAATGTGTGTTACTTACGTAAGTGTAAAGTTGACGAAATTCAGATTCTGCCGTTGCAAGAGCTGAGAGTTGATGTTTCTAAACGCCTCGTTGAGGAACCTGTTGAAATTCTCGGCTCAACGACTAAGAAGTTGCGTAAGAAAGTGATCAAGCTCGTCCTAGTCAAGTGGAAATATAACCTAGGTTCGAATATGACCTGGGAGACTGAAGATGATATGTGAGTTCAATATCCCCACCTGTTCGTGAGTGATCAGATTCCAAGGACGGAATCTTCTTAAGGGGGGTAGATTTGTAACACCCTGAAAAAGGGCCTAGCAGTGTAGTGTTGTACCTTGTGCTTTGGTACTTGTACAGTGACTTTAAGTGACTTAAATTAGTGTGTTTTAAATTACTAACGCGTGTTATGTGTTAATTAATGTGATAATATGAAAAGTGTCAAACGTGTCTAAAGGTGGTAAAGTGTTATACGGTTTCGCGTAATGATTCCGTAGATATCCCCGTTAGTTGTAACGGGATGGCGTGTGTCAAGTTGTAAGTTGAAAAGGGGAGCAAAATACCCCGCTGTCTAAATTAAACACCAAGGTCGGTTCCTTGGCTTCCTTATCCTCTGTTAACACATACTAGGCACACATACATGCTATCATATACACAAACACGTACAAACACACATACACTCAAGGTCTTGCAAGAAATCAAAGGAGAAATTGTTGGTTTGGGATTAGGACAGCTGATTCAAGTGATTAAATATGTTCTTTGTGTCATCTCCTTCATTCAAAGTAAGTGTTCTTATGTTGAAACCTAGTTTTTGGTATTTGAGAAGAATTACACCCTTTTGATGGTGTAATATATGTTTTAAGTGTTAGATCTTGTATTAAATGTGTTTGTAAAGTCAAAGGGATGATAAATAACATGTATGAGTGATTAAAACCGAATTTTGAATCGATTATGTGTTAAAATCGTGAGTTACAGAAGCTGTGCAAAAACAGAGATGAACCCTGCTATGCAGGAGCTTCCTGCGGGCGTAGGACATAGTCTCTACGGCCGTAGGGGCTTGTTTTGTTTCTACGGCCGTAGGCACTGGTCTTTGCGGCCGTAGAGGGTGTTTTTGTATGGTTTACCACCTACGGGTGAATGAAGAAGGTCTACGGTCGTAGGTACATAACTTACGGCCGTAGGTTACCAAAGAACAGCTCCTGCGGGCGTAGGAATAGGTTCATGCGGCTGTAGGGAAAGGTTCGTTGGAATGAACTTGTGCGGGCGTAGGGATTCATCCCTTTGGCCGTAGGAGGTGTTTGTCATGTGTCCTGCGGCCGTAGGACATATCCTCTGCTGCCGTAGGAGATGTCCAGTGATGATGTTTGTGATTCATGTTATGTGTTAAGTGTTAAGTGATAACCGGGCATGTATATGATGTGTTAGGTGATCTTGAGAAACCAGAGGATACCAAGCACTATGTCTGTCTTCTGTGAACCCCAGGTGAGTACCGGTTTCCCATGAGACTTAGTAAGTAGGGTTATCGGTCGCCTGTTGCTATGTTGCCATGTTATATATGTGAACACGCGAGGTATGATGTGATATCGTGATATATGTTATGCCAGGTGATATAACTTGTGATTTGTGATACGCATGCGTACTGTGGACCCTATATAGGTCATATGTGTTTATGGTTCCTGTCCGGACAGACCTAGGGGTTGAGGTCAGTTTGTAATGCCGCTGGATCCCTGAGTGTTATTCGGGTTCAACGGTACTCGACGGAGATTTCCGGGTTAAAGGTTCTGCAGGCCGCCGTTCCTCGACATACAGGGAGGATCCTGGTCTATGATCAGATCCGAACGGAGTCCTCGTGACTCAAACGTGATGGTGGGCTGCTCTTCGCTCCCCACCGATATGTGATAGTTTTAGCTTTGTGTGCCATACCGTGATGTGATAACATGCTTATTGATGCTTATATGTTGTCTGTACTCACTAGCTAGTGTAGCTAATGTTTCGTGGTATTTCCCTTTTCGCAGGTAAGTAATGAGATGGCCTGGCGAGGCGGGTTACTTTGGGTAGTTATTATGTATATATCTTTTGGAACACTTGTCTTTAACTCTGAGGCTTTGTGACGATGGTCAGTGCGTAGTTGGTAACACTGGCACGATTTTTTAGACTTGGTTTGATTAGTTGTTTTTTATCGTCAAGTAGATAAGCAGTTCAAATATGTAATCAGTGGTTTTTTCCGCTGCTAATATTTTGTGTAAAATATAGTTTAAAAAGTTTTGATTTCTGCTAATTTTAAGCTTGTGAAAACCGGTGTTACATATCACATTTGAAATAAACAAATATTTTTGTTTGTCAAAGAAAAGAAGATGTTTGAGACAATTGCAAGATATGAACATAAGATAGAACTCGACTTATCTAATGATTGGGCGTTTAATACAACAAAGAGATTTACTTACCCAATATCATCGAGAACACCTATCTCATTTATATGATGCAATTTTGGAAGTTGATTGGGATCTTCTTTTAGAGTTACACAACGCTTTGGGAGTTTTATATCAAGCGACATTGATTCTATCACAAACATATTTTCCAACACTCACGTCGCTTTGATATGTGTTTGTGAAATTATAAATACATTATCGGGTTTTGGTTCTTTGGATCCTGTTTGGGATGAAATTACAAACGGAAAGTTTACTACTCTTATAAGATATTTTAATGAATTTCCATCAATCTTTTTGTTTGCTTTGGCATTAAACCTTCTTGTTAACTTTAAGGTTGTACTCAATTATCTAACTAGTATCGGGGGTGCTTTGGGTCAAAGTGAAACACAAATTTCAAAAAATATAACAAGATTTGAAAACTATGTTAAAAGATTATATAATGTTTATGACCATGAATATGCATCACGAGGAGAAATTACTTCCACCCCGAGGTCATCATCTTCACAAATGTCATCTACTTCTAGGTCAAAAAATCTTATTACGATTGGGACGTCTTGGTTTCAAGACATATCTCAATCGAAACGTACAAGAGTTTAAATGTCTTTAAACAAACTTTCTATATATAAATAAACCAATTACACTAATACTGTAACCCCCGAAGAGTTTGCACAATTTGATGTTTTAAAATGGTGGCAAGAAAGAGAAAAGGTTGATCAATTATAGATCCTAGTCTGAATGGCTAGGGACGTACTAACGGTTCAAGCTAGTAGCGTAGCTTTGGAATGTTGCTTTTCTCTTGGTGGCAGAATTTTAAGCCCACGGAGGTGTATGTTGACACATGAGTTGGTGCAAATGAGAGTGATGCTTAAGGATTATTATGAATCTATGGAAAGACGTCAAAACAATGCAGATCTTAAAGAAGGCTTGACTCATATGGAGGAGGAGATTCTAGAAGATGAAATGGAGAATGCACTTGCTTCGGGAACCTCAAACACTAACACCGAAGCTGAAGTTGAAGAACCCGATGAAGATTTTGTTGACGATACTCAAAATAGAAATGTCCCGGGTTCATCATCTAACGTCAATTCAAACGAAGTCGTCCAATATGGATATGGCGACGAAACCTACAACTATTGGAAATTTAGTCTTGTTGGGAAGATGATCTCATCAGTTGAGATTTGATGAGACAAAGTTAAGTTTGTTAGATGTGTTCTAAATATAACTTAAACAGAATTATGGAGCTTAGTCAGACTGAACACTTATAGTGTTTCAGACTGAGCATAAGCTGAGTATAAGCTGAGCATATGTTTATCAGCTCATACTATATCTTAGTAAGATTATCACTATGGGTGATAAGCTGTGTATGTCACCTAAGATATATATTGAGTTTTCAACCTGATGTGTTTCAAGCTGAGTGACTCAGCGCATATACTGAGTCATCTCAACAGAGTTGCTAAATAAGTTCTAGGTAACTCTTAGGACTTCTAAGGATGAGTTTATTAATATACATGTTAGTTCATGTTGGTTTTCGAGTGTGTTCTCGAATAACTCAGCTTAATAAGTTTCAAGCTGAGTAACTCAGTCCGAGCAAGAAGTCAGCTTAAAGAAAATTTAAATATGGTTTTAAATTTTTTTTAACTCTCTATATCTAGGGGAAGGATAAGAATACTCCAGAATCAAGATTGAAGATTGAAGACTCAAGATAAGAAGATTCAAGATTCAAGATTCTGAGTCATCCGGTAGTTAGTTAGCAAATTAGGATTAGTCCAGTTTGTTAGGAACCGTAGGAACAGGATTATAAATACTTATCATCCTGATAAGTTTAGAGGTACCACGACAACTACAAAGACGACTAAGTGTTGCAAAGCCAAATACCTCACCTCAACCGTATGTGTTGCGATTCTTGAATCACTGATTGTAAGTTCAACGTGATCAAGATATTCACAGATTGCCAAGCTATTCGTGTGTTTGAATACTCACATTAGTTGTGAGATTGAAAGTGTATTCAACCCCCCCCCTTCTACACATTTATTGCTTGTTGTTACTCTCACCAAGGGACCAACAACTGGTATCAGAGCAAGTTGAACAAGTTCATACATTGAAAAGTTCAAGATTCTGAGAAAGTTCAAGATATCTACAAGCAACAATTCTTCAAACTTTCATCAGATGTCTGCCAACGGTTGTCCCGTCTTTGAAGGATCTGATTATCCTATGTGGAAATTCAGAGCCATATTATTCCTCAAGTCCATTGACAATCGTATGTACGATGTGATTACAAAAGGACCAATAATCCTCAAGATTCTTGCATCTGTCAGTGATTCATATCGTGGCAGATCTGAAAAGGATATGAGAAAGCCTGTTGCATCCTGGACTGAAGAAGATTGGAAACTGCATTCTTTGGATGACAAGGCAAAGAGTGTTTTGTCAAATGCCCTAACAAATGAGATCTTGCATACAGTGACTGGGTGTCAAACTGCGAAAGAGATCTGGGATACATTGAGTATTACATATGAGGGCACTGATCTGGTCAAGCAGCAGAAGAAAAATCACTTGAATAGATCCTATGAAAACTTCTTTTCAAAGAAGAATGAAACCTTGCCTGATTTGTTCACAAGGTTTCACGGCTTGATAAATGACCTACTAAGTGTGGGTGTGAAGAAAGATGAGGCTGAACTTGTGCTGAAGCTTCTGGATATGTTACCAGAAAGGTTCAATGAAGTAACCATAGCACTGAGGGCTAGAGGAACACTGCATGTGTACAACCTACAGTCCATCTATGGGTTCTTGCTTAATCATGAACAGATTACAGAACACAAGAAATCTTCTCAACAACTTAACGATTCTTTGGATAAAGCTGATATTACATTAGTTGCACAGAAAAAGAAGAAAAGTTTCAAGGTACTAGTTGTTGAATCTGAGACTGAGTCAAAATCTCAAGTTGACCACTCAGACTCAGACTCAGGTGATACTGATGATGTTCAGACTATCACTGAAAAAATGGCAATGTTAGCCAGATGATTGAGAAAAGCTCAACGGGGAAGAGAAAGATCTGACAGGGAAAAAGGGAAGAGTTCCTTTGATCCCAAGAAGGATGTGTGCTTCAATTGTCAAAAGAAGGGACGCACTGCTGCTAAGTGTAGATTAAAGAAGGAAGAATCAGCATCAGTTGCTGATAAGAATACTTATAGAGCTGACAAATACAAGAAGAAATATACTCAGCTCAAGAAAGGAAAGCCAGAAGACAAACCCAGTGCAAAAGGATTATATGCTGAAACCTGGGATACAGAATCAACTACCTCAGATGATGATGTATGTCTAATGGCTCAAGAAGATGAAGAGTTTGAAATTGACAAAGTTGGTTATGGTTTGTCAGAGTCAACTTTTGAAGCTGACATGAAGGAAGCTGAGGAAAACAGCAAGCTTAGTTATTGGGATCCTGCTTTCATGTACAAGGTTAGTAATTTCAACTCTTACACTGATGAATAAAAGGGTCTTGCCTTCGATTATTTGCTAAATGATTTCAAGACCAGCCTTAAGTCTCAAAAGGATCTCAAAGCTGAAATAGCTAAACTAAAGAATGAGATTAAGGAAAATCAATGTCTCATTGATGTTGGTAAGAAAGAAAAGTGTGATCTTGAATGTCAAAGACAAATCAATAAACTTCTAAGTGAAGAACTTCAGGAAGCCAAGGATAACGCTGACTAACTTCAAAATGTCACTGAATCTTGGTGTAAGTCATCAAGGCTTGCTAAAAAGCGCATCAACCAATAAGTTCCTAAACAGGTACAAGTTGTACTTGGAGGTGACTATCAATATGCAGCTTATGCAGCTGATGAGGAAGAGATAGAAAGTACAGACTCTGAGGAAGATAGACAACCGATTGAGTATAAGAATTCAGCCTCAGAGAAGAAACATCGTCAAAACCTTAAATACAATATGTGTTGGACAGATTAGGCACTCAGCCTATTCAAAGAACTTCAGTCGTAGAAAGGCTTAATCCAAATCCTTTCAACAGACAAAATTCTTTATCTGGCTCGGAGAGAAGTTACAAGAATAGGAAGACCACTGTAAGTCAGAGGTCAAATCACAATAATGGTAAGTCCAAAGTTATGGATCTTGGTAAGTCCAAGAAGATCAACAGTGGTATGTCCAAACCTGTTGAATCTGGTGAGTCCAGTAAGCATGACAAAGGTAAGTCCAAGGTCATGGAAAAGAAGTTTGTTGGTCAAGCTTCTAGTCAAAAGGATAATAAACAAAGACCTGACAAAGGTAAGTCTAAAGTCAGTGAGCATCAAGTGAATCAACTTGCAAAGAAAGTTGAAAAGTTATCCACTACATATAATCCTAAGACTGAGAGCAAGTTCTCACAAGGATTATTGGACACTCTACCTCCTATAATCATTGGAAGAAGGAGATGCTACAAGTGCAGAAGTAGAGGTCATGAGGCTAAGGACTGTGACGTTGAAATCTCAAGGCCTGAACAAGAACAGGCTGATCAGTCTACACAGGACTTAGCTCCTGCTCAAGCTGAACAGTCAGTTCAACAAGATGGAGATGCTAAGTGCTCATCATCAGAACCCACCAAGAAGTGGGTTCCCAAACAAAACTAATTTGTTTAGTTTTTATATCATGTGTAGGGTTCAAGTAAATGGTACTTGGATAGTGTATGCTCAAGGCACATGACCAGGTGGAATGGACTTCTTAGTGATTTCCAGGAAGACGAAGGTCCTAAAGTAACATTTGGAAATAATTCCTATGGAAGAACTAAAGGCTATGGGAAGATGCATGCTGGCAAAGTTACTTTCCAGAAGGTTGCATATGTCAAGGGTCTTAAGCACAATCTGATTAGTATCAGCCAATTGTGTGATGAAGACAACATTGTTACTTTTAGGAAGAAAACATAAACAATATATAATGCTAAGGGAAAGCCTGTATTTATAGCTAAAAGAGAAAGAGATGTGTATCTACTTGATCTTAATTCTGTTGATCCCTATACTGAAACCTGCTTGTATTCCCAATCTGTTCCTAAGCTGAGTTAGTTGTGGCATAAACGATTATCACATTTAAATTTAAAAAATATAAATATGCTATCCAATAAAGAGTCAGTCTCTGGATTACCAAAAATTACATTTGTCAAGGACAAATTGTGTTCAGCTTGTGAACAAGGGAAACACCATAAAGGGTCCTTTAAATCAAAGAAAATTTTTTCAATAACACACCCACTGCATATGTTGCATATGGATCTGTTTGGACCCATAAGTACTCCAAGCCTAAGTGGCAAGAAGTACACACTGGTGATAGTAGATGAGTTCTCACGATTCACCTGGTGATAATAAGTTTTATCAAACAGGAAGAGTTGAAGAAAGGTTTGTCTGTAAAGCAACTCAGAAGTGATCATGGGACTGAGTTCAGAAACTCAACCCTTGAAAGCTTCTGTGAACAAAAGGGAATATTATAAAATTCCTCATCTGTCAGAACTTCCTAACAAAATGGAGTTGCTGAGAGGAGAAATAGAACCTTAATTGAGGCTGCTAGAACAATGCTATGTGAGGCAGGATTAAAACTTTATTTTTGGGATGAAGCTGTCAGTATAGCCTGTTATACCCAAAATAGGTCAATCATTGTAAAAAGACATGGCAAAACTTCATATGAGATGTATAAATCTAGAAAGTCCAATATAGGTTATTTCCATGTATTTGGTTCAAAATCTATGTGCTGAATCAAAGAGATCAGCTCCATAAGTTGGAACCCAAAGCTGATCCTGGAATATTCGTTGGTTATTCCTCAATCTCCAAATCATACAGAGTGTATAACACTAGGAGAAAGGCTATAGAAGAATCAATTTATGTCTCATTTGATGAGGACAGTCTTGATCAAGCTGAGAAAAGACAAGCTAACTTGGTTAGTCTGAGTGAGCTTGAAAAGCCTGAGGAAACCAATATGTCAAATCCTATGTATGTCATGGGAGATGATAGTGATGATGATGTGTGTCCATCAAAGAAATCATCACAAACTCCAAGGGACTCTCAAGTTGAGAAAAATGATGAGTTCGTTAATCCTTTTGGAGCTGAAGTCACTCAGACTGAGGATCTCAGTGATCATCAGTTTGTTGACAATGCTGCTATTGAGACTGAGGATGTATGTTCACCTCAGAGTTCTCAACATCACTCAGATCCAGAACCAGATTCTCCAACTACAACATTCAAATTCCTCAAGGTCATCCTCAAGATCAAATCATTGGAAATGTCCAAGAGAGGGTTATGACCAGATCCAAGGCTACAGCTAACTACGCTGCTCACTTTGGTTTCCTATCTCAAATGGAACCAAAGAAGACTGAAGAAGCCTTAGAGGATGAGGATTGGATTGATACTATGCAAGAGGAACTAAATGAGTTTGAGAGAAACAAAGTCTGGAGTCATGTCCCTGCCCCCAAATATCATACAATTATAGGCACTAAGTGGGTATATAGAAACAAAATGGACAAGGATGGAGTGATAGTTAGAAACAAAGCCAGGCTGGTAGCATAAGGGTATAAGCAAGAGGAAGGAATCGATTATGATGAGACCTTTGCCCCTGTTGCTAGAATTGAAGCCATAAGGCTGTTCTTAGCCTATGCAGCATATAAAGACTTCAAAGTCTATCAAATGGATGTGAAGAGTGCTTTCCTAAATGGAAAACTTCAAGAGGAAGTCTATGTGAAACAACCTCCTGGCTTTGTTAGTTCAAAGTTTCCACACCATGTCTATAAGTTAGACAAGACTTTGTATGGTCTTAAACAAGCTCCAAGAGCTTGGTATGATACACTGTCCAACTATCTACTATCAATGGATTTCACCAGAGGTAGTATAGATAAAACACTCTTTATTAAAAAGAGTAAAGGACAGGTGATTCTTGTACAAATCTATGTGGATGACATTATATTTGGTTCTACAAATGAATCTCTGTGTGAATGGTTCTCCAAAATAATGTCACAAAAGTACAAGATGAGCATGATGGGTGAGATGACATACTTCCTAGGTTTACAGATTCAACAAAAACATGATGAAATATTCATCAATCAAAGCAAGTGTGTTCTTGATTTGATAAAGAAATATGGTTTCGATTCAAGTTCAACCATGGAAACACCCATGTCACCAGCTGTCAAGCTGAGTAAAGACTCAGATGGTAAGTCTGTGTGTCAGTCTACCTATAGAGGAATGATAGGTTCATTACTCTATTTGACAGCTAGTAGACGATATCATGTTTGCTACATGTGTTTGTGCAAGATATCAGGCAAATCCTAAGGAATCACATCTTCAAGCCGTGAAAAGGATCTTTAGGTACCTTAAAGATAAACCAAATCTGGGTCTTTGGTATCCAAAGGACTCTGGATTTGAGTTAGTTGGATTTTCAGATGCTGACTATGCTGGGTGCAAGTTAGTCAGAATGCTTGGAGGGAAGTTAGTAAGCTGGACTAGTAAGAAACAGAACCTAGTGGCTACTTCAACTGCTGAAGCTGAATATGTTGCAGCAGGAAGCTATTGTGCTCAAATCCTATGGATGCGGCATCAGCTTCAAGACTTTGGTATGAGTTTCAAGAAAACTCCTATCTTCTGTGATAACCAAAGTGCTATAGCCATAACTTACAATCCAGTCTTCCACTCAAGAACCAAGCACATTGAAATTCGACATCACTTCATCAGGGACATCGTGGAAAAAGGTAAAGTTGATATTAAATTTATCTCCACTGATGACCAATTAGCAGATATCTTTACTAAACCATTTGATGAAAAGAGGTTTATTTATCTGCTAAGTGAATTGGGTATGCTCAATCCGTAGCTAAGTGTCTAGAATCTGAGTTTTCAGTTTGACAAAGACTAAGTGTCTTAAGCTGAGTGCACAGTTTATATAAGTTTTCATAAACTAAATAACCTGTCAAGCTGAATGATGAGTTCACACGTTTGGTGAGTTCCAAACATATTTTAACTGCTTAGTGTAGTTAAGATATATATTTTGAGTAAGTCTCAAACATAAATGACTAAGTGTCATTGAGTCTGCGATATGTGCTTAACTCAAGCTGTGTGATTGGTTTACAAGTTTGGTAAGTTCCAAACATACATTAACTACTCAGTGTAGTTAAAATGTAAGTTTGAGTAAGTCTCAAACATAAGTGACTATGTTCACTAAAGCTGAGTTGTATGCTCTACTCAAGCTGAGTGCTCAATTTAAGCTGAGTGCTTGACTTAGACAAAGTAATATGTTTACTCAGCTTGGTGTGTCCAAACTATGATTTAATTACTAAGTGTCATTAATTCATCTGTTTATGTGTATTTGAGTTAGTTTCAAATCGCATCGTTGATGGTCCCGTAAATATTACGAATGAAGCAATGCTTGATGTTTAGTGTGTGTTTGTGATGTGTTCGGTTAGAGAGAGAGAGCCGAGAGCTAGAGAGAGTTTACACACACAAGAGATGAATAATGCAAAGCTTACATTAGAATGTGGGGGGAAATGCCTTTATATAGCATTTCCCCAACTTTGAGTAATTACATATTACACCCCTCACTTTAATATTTCTAACAATCTCCCCCTAAGTGAGGTGTGTAATCATTCACAACAAATAAATACATTAATCAATTCAGAGGCTGATTTGTTGCGAATTCCGAATGCCACCTGCCACTTGCATATTTGCCTTCTGCTTGCCAGTGTCGTTCTCATCCTTTCTATAGCACGATAGGCTTCAGCTTGTTCTTCATCAGTACAGGCTGCCCGGTTATCCCAAACTTTCTGATGTATCTTATGATGAAGGATTTTCAAAGTGCCATTTGAATATGACATTAATTCATCAAGTCTAATGAATATCTTTTCTCCTTTTGAATTCCTTGAGACAACACCTCGATCACCTTTGAAGTTTGGATGCCCATCATAGATAACTGTCAATTCTTCAAGCTTTTCTAGATCTGGATGGCTCTGGTTAGGCTTTAAGAGATTGACTTTCAGATAGTTGTTTTCAGCTCCGAGTTGCAGATCATGTTCCTCAAAGTATTCCATTAAATTTCTCATGTAATTTATCAGAGCACCCCTTCCAAACTCTTCTTCAGGCCACTTTCCTCTTTTCTAAGAGAGGGTGTCAAAGATAAAGCTGATGTCTTCAATACTTACAAACCTTAAGTCTGCTTCGTTGAGAAAGTATGACAGGTTGTTTACTCTTCTGACATGAAAGATGGCATACTTTATTCTGAAGGTTGTCTAAGTATAGATATTGATAAGTTCAACTATTGGATACTCTGATTTGATCTCTTCGGGTTTTGTCATGGACTGAGAGAGGATGTGTTCATATCCTCTTCTCTATTTGTCGTCCATGTTCCGTAACTCAGGGGAAATAACCTGTATTAGCTCATTGATGAATATGTCTGGAATTCTTTCTTCAAGATTAGCAGCATTGAAAAAATACGGTTTCCATATAGGTTGTTGGGCATCACTTCTTGTGAACATGTTGCCTGCATCAAGTCCTGGATCCCCACGATACACTGGAGGAGCAGGTGGCACAATGAAGCTCCTTGGCTAGGGCCATTCAGATTCTTGTCTTGTTTTCTCAGCTGCCTCTCTCTGTCTGTTTCTTTGAAGTACATCTGCAGCTGATTCTTGAAACTGACCAGGAGGAGGAGGGAAGCTTTCATGAACTTCAACGTTTACTCCACTGAGAACCCTAGATACGTCAAAGGCTGGTTTCTTCTGTTTCGGCTTTCTCCTAGCTTCTCTTCTAGAAATTGCTAACCTTTCTTTCCTTCTGCGTGCAAGCTCCCTTTCACTAGGGATGCCATCAAACCTGTCAACAATTCTAGGTGAAGCTGGACTTGTAGCAACCCCAACGTATTCATCAATATCTTTGAACATATCACGAATTTCAGGATCCTCAGTTTCCTCCTCTGGTTGAGTAGAACTGCTTTCTCCCATATGCCTTGCAGGTGATGTGTGTATGGACTCATATAAATCCTTCATTTCTTCCTCTGAGTCGCTAGACCATTCAAACATCTCGGCATGGGATTGCTCGTAAGGTATTTCACCTTCTTCGAGATCAATTGGCCTCTGTTCAGATTGTTGCTGAGGTACGTAAAGTACAATTTGTTTGTCAGCATTTTCCTTTTGTTGTTGTTCATAAACTTCATCGGCCAATTGTTGTGCAATTTTCTGTTGTTGTTGTTGTTGTTGACTTCCAGACCCAGCTGAACTTGTACCTGCAGATAAGTATGAACTGAGACTGGGAACAGGTACAATTGGTACATTTGCAGCCGCAGAGGGAGAAGTCATATATAGTCTTCATCTTTTCTCCCCCTCGGGTTGATCATCAGGATCTTGATCATCCCGCCTCCTTTTACTTCCCTGAGCCTGAGCCTGACAAGTTTGTTCAAGTAGTGTCAGCCGGTCAGTAACCTTTGATAGTAAAGTATAGAAACCTCTGGTGATCCCATCTATTTTGTTGTTTACATCTTCATGAAACTCTTGGAAGTCATCCATGGAGATTCCCGATGGACGCTGTTCGTTGCGAAGAGTAGTCAGAAGGTCTTGATCATGTGTAGATTCTAGCCTTTGCTCAAGAAGTCTAACGTACAGCATGCTCTTTAAAGCATCCACAAACAAAATAGCAGGATCAGGTTGTGGTTGTGACTCTAGAACTGGAGGACGAGCAGCAAGGAGTGTTTCAATTCTGTTTAGCTGCTCAGCTTGGGCGTTGGAAGCTAGCTCGATCCGATCCAACTTTTGATTAGTCATCTGCAGTTGTTGGTGGATTGGTGACACGGCTTGCTGAATTTGTTGTTGAATTTCTGCACGTGTAACAAACCCGGAATCACGAAGAGTTCCGGTTGAGGTACCAGCCACAAAGGCAGTACCACCTACTAGAGCAGCAGGTATGTTGGCTCCAGCAGGATTTCCTTCCAATCCTCGAATGACACCTGAAAAGGTACCACCTCTAGAAGTTGAGGAGACTTGTTGAGCCAAAAAGCTCAGTATTGTTACTCTGTGTTGGTCAAGATATGCGGAAATCCGCGGTATGTCAAATCGTGCATCAAAAGGAGTCGAGGACGAGGGAGGCGGTCCTCTTTGTTCAATAGGTCCAACACCCAATTGGGGTTGACCCAGTGTATGCGCTATAACCCTGTGCAATAAAGACGGAGTCTGTTGAGAGACACCGTAATTGCTTGGTGGGGCAGAAACTTGCACGGGTGGGATCACCGTGACTTCTTCAATATGAGGTCCAGCAGTGCTAGGCCCCATAGCAGATGTGGCTTCCCGGATTTCTGGGTTTGGGGAACCCTCAGCACTCACTTTTTCTTTTCTCACCTCCTCTCTATCACTCATAATCCTAACAACAAAACTACCTTCATCATCACCGCTACCAGCACCATACCCCGCATATTGATCAGGTTGAATGAAAGAGTCAGTGGTGATAGAACCAGTTTCAATAGATAGGCTATGAGTTGGAGAAGTGAATGGAATGTCATGCTCTGGGGCTATAATAGCCTGGCCAGTGGTAGGAAATTCAGGAGGTTGCAAAGAGATGACCAGACCACCAGGTTGGGGGATGACCTGAGTAGTTTGAATGAGGCGAGTCTGGTCGGGAGAGGTAGTATGTGGTTCATTTAGCTTCATAAAAGATGGTGTGATTTCAGATGGTTGGTCTATTGGTTGCTCAGGGGTGCCCATAGGAGAAGTGATAGGTTCAAAAACAGGGACACCACCTTGGTGGGAAGCAGACTTATCAAGAGAGGATTCAGAACTGGATGACTCAGAAATGTCAAGACCAAGTTCTTCTAGTACAGCTTGGGTGCGGATGGATTGAGAAAGAGACTGAACAATGGCTTGAATGGTGGCAGGATCATATGCATCCCCTCCCTCTCTAATCTCATCACCTTCACCCTCTTCTCCTCCCCTCTCTTCATTTTCTCTCTGCTCTTCCCTCTCAGCATCTCCCATAGATGTCTGAGGCCTATGTTCTAATTCCTCACCAGGTTCTACATTTCCCTGGGCAGGTATGGCCGGTTCTGGCATAACCATGGGAGGTATTCCTACACTCTCCCTATAACTCTTAACAATATCATTCTGCTCACAAAGGTCTAAGAGAGATACAGGGAATGGTCTTGGAATAGGCAGATTGGTCGGGTTAGCAGGTTTAATATGAATAAAGAGTTTTGGAGAAACAGAAGGTAAACATGCCCGACGAGGGATGTCTGGATATCTATCCATCAGACTCTGGACTATCATAGGAATGAACCTCTGATAAGGCAAGAAGTTACCCTCCTTCTTTTGGGAGTGCTTTCTCAACATAGTAGCTTTGAAGTCTTGAAAGAAGAGGAAAGCATAGTCCACATTCAAATGAGTTGCAGCCGCTACAAATATTTTGAATTGGTGCTCTGTAGGGAACTCATACCCTAAGTGCTTTGGTGTCAAACACCTTCGAAGTACAGTCAGCAGGGAGTTGTATCTCGGGTGTAAGCTGGTCCTTTTGAACTGGGTTTTCCTTACAAGCTCACCATAGCCCATAGCCCTCACGGTAGCTAGAAAATCTTCCTTAGTTGGTATGTCATCAAAAGCAGTGGCAGGTGGCCTACTGTTTGCTCTTGGAAGTCTGAAGATGCTTCTTAGGCGACTGACAGTAATTTTAACACTGTACTCATCAACCTCAGCATATATGACCTCTTGGTCCCTGTCATTGGTGCGGACCTCACATGTTTTCCAGAATTGTTAGACATAGAGTTCAGGGACATGTGTGCCAGTGATGGCAGGGTTATAGGTTAGAAGGTAGTTCAAAGGGTGGATTTTCAGAATCTCAGTGATGATTGGGTAGTTAGGATTTCTGCGTTTGGTGAGGTCAGTGTAATGGTTGTTCTCATGGGATTTGGAATTTAAGAACTCAGACCGAGGCATGATTTCCTCTGGGCCAACAATAGCTTGAGCCATCTTATCTGCACAGACAGGTAAAATATTTAAGTCACAGATAAAGAGATATATCAGTTGACCTCACTTATCTTTGAAATGATTGGAAATGTGGTCAAAGTTAAGTGAAAGAGTCAAGATTGACTGACATTTGACCAAACGTATAAAGCTGGAAAAACTTTGCTAACACCCTAAGTCTGAAAATTCCATTGTGTACACGATGATTTTGTGTATAACAAAATTGTTTGAACACTTTGATAATGTCAATTAGTTTATTACAAACAACTTTGTAATACATATGTGTAGTCCAAAAATAATCATAACACCTCTTTCTACAGCAAAGAATGAATTTGTAGTACAAACTCATACACTCCAAGAATACAAAGAACACTTTTTGAGATTTATGAAATATTTTTATATAAAAGTGTTCCCCATGTGATCCTAAGCCCCATCGCAAACATTGTTTTACCAATCAAGTTCATTTTGTAACTCAAACACTCGATCAAAGTCACAAAAACCTTATGCGCATACTGTTAGAAATATGCCCATTAATGTACGTACGCCATATGGACCGCTGCTGATGATGTATGGGCCTATTGGGTCATACACCGGGGTCTAACCTGACAGCAACTTAAGTTAAGGGACCAAATATGACAAAAGACAAAAGTTGACATCGCAGGCCGCGTTAGCGCCGCTAACTATTAGGGGTTAGCGCCGCTAAGTCCTAGAGGTTAGCGCCGCTACGGCTGCATGCACTTTGTGTCAAATCACTGACTGGGCGCGTTTGCGCCGCTAACCTTTTTTGAGTTAGCGCCGCTAACTTATGGTTAGCGCCGCTAAACCCCGCCAATACCATTTGTCATATGCACCTCCTAAATTAGCCAATGCATGTGGATATGTTTATCTCGAGGCTTGGCCGGTTGAATGGGGTTATATACGAATCTGGAGCAAAAGGGAATATATATGAACTCATTTTTGAGTTAGGGTTCTCTCTTTTCTCTCTCAAGAAGAATACACTTCTCCTTCTTTGGTGCTACTAAGACCAAGTGATTATACCAAGAGAGTTCAAGTTCAAGCTCCAGAAGTTGGTCTCGATTTGTTTCTGTCCCAGAGTGTTTTTCATAGTGAAGAAACACGAAGGCTTGCTAGCTCAAGTGGTTAGGCGTGTTCCCGGGGTACTACCCATTAGTTGATCCGCGTTTCACCATTAGAGCATCACCACCACGAGAAAACAAGATTTCTGGAGCTAGGGAGAAAGGTATAACCTTCTTTCCTTCTTACAAGTTGCATTTTTATACATAGAGTTTTGTCCATTTGTGGGATTTCGGTTTTATGCTTTATATGCTTGTACCTTGGGCTGTTTATGTTGTACATTCGCTTCCGCTGCGTGCCCACGAGATCCCAACAGTGGTATCAGAGCCACCTCTATGTTAGATTTGCACTTGGTGGCTTGAAAAATCCTGAAATCGGAATGTTTGTTTTCTATTCGAACAAGGTTAGCGGCGCTAACTTTGAGTTAGCGGCGCTAACCCATAAAACATAGCGGCGCTAACGCGCAGCTACAAATTTTGTTTTTCATGTTAAAAACAGTTTTGGTCTCGGGTATTTTTGGCTATTTTGTAATTCTGGAATTTTGTTCCAGATTTTGTCTTGGTAATTTTGTTACCATTTTGTTTGGTTGTATGTGTTAGATTTGAAATTGGTAACCTTGCTTTTGACCTTGTGGTTGACTTTGTGTGTTTGGATGCATTTGGTGATTTTTATATCACATTATGGGCTGTAATATTTATTAATTCAGTTTGGTTTGTAATAATATTGTGGCTTGCATGCCATTTCATTCATCCGTATACTTGTAGTAGATAAATAGGAAATTTTGTGGCTTGTAAGCCATTTCAATTTCTATTGTATGTTTTGTACATTTGGATGAAGACACACAAAAGGGAGTCAAAAGGAGATGGAGGATGACCATAGAAGCCGGTGGAATCCAATGGAGATAGCGGTTCTAGTAGGAGCTCGCATCGGAGTCCTTTTGTCCCTTAGTTTGACCACGTTCTACCCGTTTTGGCTCACGGGAAGAACGCATAGGATTTATAGCAAGGGTCACTGTAGGACCGTGGGGGTTCTAAACTAACACCCTAATGCTAGGACTGATCTAGGATGAGAAATAGTGCAGAATATCTATTTCCCAAACCTCCTAAGGATTCAAGATCTGCTTAGGTGTCCGGCACACACAGATCACGAAGAACACACAAAGATTGCTAAGAAAATCACTAAGAACTCACACAGAATGCTTAATCACTGCCCTTGGACGTGAAATCAACACTTAGTCGACGTTAATGAAGGTTTTCGTACGGTTTCGAAGGATTACCAGTGACTATGCGTGATTACCTCAATAATACGCGGTTAAAATACTATTTATACGTACAAAAACGTGGAATTTGAGTTAAACACACCTCTGCCTTAATTTACGTCCACTATGCACGTGATGCAGTGCACTGCACACGTCGTGTATATATATTATGTACGTACTAGACAATTTTAATAGTAATTAGTTAATTATAATTATCCAGTCTCACTACGCACGTAATGAGCACCACTACGTATGTAGTGAGCTTCATCACACACGTGATGATGTAAACTTTATACTTAACCTTCCAGGTACACATCAACACATGATTAAATACTTGTAAGCTTAAGATACACATAAGTAAACACTTAGAATGAATAAACATGTAACCATAAGTCAAAACTCCTTTGTATTATCATTCTAAGTAGGTAATTACATATCTGATTGACCAGAACTAGGGATTTACATTCATGCACTAACAAACTCCCCCTAAGACCTAGTTCTGTCAGCAAAATGCACAAAGCAAACAAAATGACAATCTAGCTTTTACAATGTCGTAGACTTGACTTCATCCGATCTAGCGTAGATGTCAAATGCAAAACACACACGAACAACCTTCTGAAACTGCAACGCCAGATCCATATACTTATCCTTGTACAGAATCGGATTGTAGTACAATACGGTTATGTTGTCCTTTTCAAAATTCTTTATCCACATAGGATCAAAAATCTTTATCGTATCACCACCAGCATGATCATCTCGCAACACAACAACTGCTTCGGTTGTACATTCATTGAAATACCACCATTTGAATCTTGCACTCCACCCAGTAGGCATCTTTCTCAGTGAATTCTTTTTTCATGCACAGTGGGGCTTTACATTTCAAAACATTAAGCTTCCTGCCAGCCAATGGATCATACGGCTTTAAGTTTTTCCATCGATAACGAGCCTCACGTTTTACCAATGTTTCAAACCATTCAGCCATTCCTTGACCTCTACAATCCAAAAGCGGCAGACGAGCAAGTTTTCTAATATCATAGAATGGCAACGTCTGTATATCATTTGCTCTCTGAAAATATTCAACTCCGCTTTCCCTTTTAACAGCATATACATTGAATTCAGGGACATAGCACCAAGCAACGATTGCACCACCAGTCTTCTTGCCCAGAGTCTGATAAAACTTGGTGTACCCCGGTGAGCTTTCAGACTTCTTTTCTTTGCCTGACTGACGTTCCAGATAGCGTTGATATTTCTTTCTTCTAGCTTCTCTTTTTTCTTGCTTAGACTTCCTATCACCCAGATATTTATCTAGGTCAAAATCAACATTTGCTTGTTCTCTAACTTTAGCTCTTTTGTTGATTTCCTCAGCATTAGCAGTTTTGAAAAGATCAGCAAGATCAGGCAAGTCATCATCTGTCTGTTGTCTTGAATAATGTTGATCAGTCTCATCCTCAATTTCTACCTCATCGGTATCAAAAATTGGTTCTTGCTCATCTTCCGATTGAGGCACAAAACGTTGATCATCCTCATCTATGATCACATTTTCGATTGGAATCTGCAAGAGTTCAGCAATTTGTTCTCTAGACAGGAATGGAAGAATTTCTCCTTCCTCTGCATCATAATCCTCTTGAGATACAATCTGACCTTGAACACTAAGTAGTCTTGACGATTGAGGAATCTCAGCTTTTAATGGTTGAATAACATATGGATCTTCACACAGAGAATCAAATGAGATAAAACTTTTGTCAGTAAATGTAAAACATCCTTTTCATTTATAAATTAAACGTTTCATTACAAAGGATTTATCATCAAACAGATTACATCAAAGAAAACAAAAATTAAACAATTTAAATCTAGAGTCAACCTTCTTCTTCGTCTGAAAGAACATAGGTGTCTTCCTCAGCCGTTCCTTTCAGCTTTAACACCATCTCCTCTTTCAGTTGTTCAATCTGCTTGTTGTTCTCTAGGACCATTGTTCTCATCGATTGGTTTTCTTCCTTGAGCTCCAAGATTACCTTCTTGTTAGTTTCATTTTCCAACTGCAACTGGTTCAGCAGTTGTTCTCTTTCAGCATCTCTCCGGGCAGACTCATCTAATAAGTTTTTCAGCTTTTCAAGCTCCTCATCTTTCTGCTTTTCTCTTTCCGCTCTTTCAGTCTCCTTTGCTAATAGTGTCATCACATGTCGTGTGACCAACTGTAATTCCTGAGTGGCCGAGACTGGAGGCAGTTGAGAACCTGCTAGAGTTGTTGTTGTTGCTGGTGTAGACGAGCCAGAAGTTGGAGCTGCTTGTGTTGTCGGTTGGATAAGGGGCTTATACTTGAATACTTTCCTCTTCTTTCTTTGAGGTTCCTCAGTAACCTCTTTTCCTCTATCCTTCCCTACTCTCCTTTGTAAAGTTTCCTCAGTCAAAAAATCATCTCCCTCCAAGATATCATCATATGGCATATTCCCAAGATCTCCTGGTATGTTTTCTCCCTGAGTGGGATCGATCTCAGCGCTCTCAATCTCCTCATCATCATCTGAAATAACTTGCAGGTTTTCCACTCCAGAGGTTGAGTCAAGATTTCTCCACAAATGCTGTTTCATAGGAGCTCTGTATTGGGGATTGGCAAGGTGGCATATCAGCTTTCTTTTCGGTGGATGCTCACCAATATACCTGCTCATTTGACCGACAGTTGATGCACTCATATGTTTCATCTGCATTTTGTCACTGTCCTCCTTCACCAGATTCGGTACCTGACTGTCGATCACCATCTGCAAGAACCGAGGGTATAGCAAGAACTGGTCTTTACCCTTTGTCATATTCCCTTTCATGGCTCTAAAAATAACTCTCGAAATATTGAACGACACATTCAGGACCAGGGATACAAACAGATGAGAAAAGGTCGTGTTGATCTGATCATCGCCCGACCTCCTCGATCCTAGACAATGAGAAAGAATATGCATCAAGTATCTATAGGGTGGGCAGAACAAGGTTTTCTTTATGGTGTCAACTTCCACCTTTCCATTGTATCCACATCGTAAGAGACATCCTTTTACTCGGCAGCTACTTAGCAGAATGAGATCTCCAGGTGCATCCCCTAAACCGAGCACCTCATTCAACACGGCTTCAGACACACAGACCTCTTGTTTGTTGATCATAGCCTTGATAACATTCGCTTCAGAATCGAATACAGCTGTTTTCCAGAATGCTCGTTGATGTGACAAGTATGCAGAGCATCTAGTTGAGATTGCCTTATGGATTATCGACCTTTTCAGATAGTCAATCATTCCATCACAGTCCCGTGTCAATTTTCCTTTCTCAAGGTATGCTCTTATGTTATGGATGTCAACACATAAAAGCTCTTTTTGAACCTGACTGCCAGATGCAGTCTCCATCACACCAGCTGTTGGTCACTCTGGTTGAGTTTGAAATGTGGACATTTTTAGAATCTGCAGAACACATATGCAACACATTAGTAACAGATATCCAAAAACATGCAGAGATAGAACAAACTTTTAAGGATTACATTAATTAAAAAATAAAATTTCATTTGAAGAACACACTTCGTGCGGACTGGAACCCAGTACGCACGGAGTGATCCTGCCTCGCACGTAGTTAAAAAAACAAGTAAAAACCGATTTGAAATAAATCAGTTGCACCACGCACGTATTGCACTTAGGTACGTGCGTGATGCATGTCCACTACGCACGGGTAAACAACATCATCAACATGAAGAACAGGTTTCACTACGCACGTAGTGAGCCTTAATACGCACGTAGTGACCTTCACTACGTGCGGATAATATTCAAATCAAGAACCGTTCGATTTTCGAATCTCTCTTTTCTTCGATGTTTTGATCCAACTAAACGCATAGGTAAGATCGATTAAGGCCAATAAACCTTCCTTTCGGTTCCAATCAGTCGAATGATCACCCAGAAACCCCAAATTTAGTCATTATATTTTTTCGAGGGTTTTCGACACAAAAATCGTTCATATCTCTCTAATTAACGGATGAAAATGGCTCAAAATCATACCACTGAGATCGTGAGTGAAAACCGAGTATGGAAACGAGAACAAAATCACTCCTTCAACACAAATCGAAAATCAAAGTTGAGAGAGAAGCAAGAGTTCGTTCGTAGGTCTGTTTGCGTAATGACCACAGACGCACGTACCAAGCCTATATATGCTTTCCACTACGTACGTGGTGTGAAACACTACGTGCGTAGTGATTAAGATTAACTTTTAATCCGACTAAGCTTCACTTCGTATGAATTAGTATATGCAATGCGTGCGTAGTGGGTTCACTGCGCACGTGGTGATTTAGAATAAAAGAATACCTTTCATTATGCCCTTACCTGCACTACGCACGAGGTGAGCTGTAAATCGTGCGTAGTGACTCCATTTCGCATGTGATGAAATCCTCATATGTGAACCTTGATACTTTTAGTACTGCACTCAGCAATAAACAGTCAGTAACTTCAAGGTTACTAATAAACATTTAAGCACATCAAAGCGAAAAGAGAGAACCTAAAGAATAACATAAAAACACACTAAAAGAAACTAGAATACACTAAAAATCTTTTTGTATTTTTCTGAATAAAAGAAACAGAAAGCAGATTATTCACAAACTAATTTCAGGGAGATCTAGATTCAACGAATTACACTCTAAAACTAAGGAACAGAAATAAAAAAATAACTGAAAAAAAACCTTGCAAAAAAAATAAATTGCTGAAATTAAATCTTTTTGTGAGAAGGTTCCAAGATGGAATCAGTACCAGCATATCTATACTTAGTTATCATTCATTTCAGAACCTTAGGCACAAACACACTCCCTCATTTTCTGTCTGTCAATCTAACTTTCCTCAGATAATGACAGATTTAATTTCAACATTTTCTGATTATCCAGAACTGAGTACATGGTTAAGACTATCTCTTTTAAAATCTCACAGTATTTTGACTCACTCAGTAGGTTGCACAACTTGAATACCCAATCACCATGCTTATGTGCTTTGTGATTTTGTTAACGTATTTTATGCTCTTTGACATGGAGGTCAATTTTTCACCTCTTTTGATAATTTCTGTTGAGCTTTTGTCACTGCATTTTATGCTCTTTGACAATTCAACACTAATAGATCAATGTATCTATTTCTTTTGACATCTCAGATTGGGGTCAATTTTTCACCCTGTTGAGCTTTTGTCACTGCATTTTATGCTCTTTGACAATTCAACACTAATAGATCAATGTATCTATTTCTTTTAACATCTCAGATTGGGGTCAATTTTTCACCCTGTTGAGCTTTTGTCACTGCATTTTATGCTATTTGACAATTCAACACTAATAGATCAATGTATCTATTTCTTTTGACATCTCAGATTGGGGTCAATTTTTCACCCTGTTGAGCTTTTGTCACTGCATTTTATGCTCTTTGACAATTCAACACTAATAGATCAATGTATCTATTTCTTTTGACATCTCAGATTGGGGTCAATTTTTCACCCTGTTGAGCTTTTGTCACTGCATTTTATGCTCTTTGACAATTCAACACTAATAGATCAATGTATCTATTTCTTTTGACATCTCAGATTGGGGTTAATTTTTCACCCTCTTTTTACATTTTGCTCATTGTCATCTAACACATTTGGCATGGTAACAGGTGTGTGCACCAGACTAAGTTAGTCTCAACTGTTATTGACTTGTAGACTTGGAATGTCTCGATAGTTTGAATATTTGATGGATTTCCACATGCATAACCACTTATCAGCCTAGACTCTCATCATATGTCTTACACGCCATCTGTTTCTTATCTGATTTGACTCAAATTTTCAGACAGTTTTCTCAAGAATATGTACATGCCTTCAGTCCTAATTTTACTAGACATACTTTGTATTGAAAGCCAGTGTACCATCATTTTCCATTTGAGTTGGATCAACATCTCATTATTGTTTTTCTGATTTTTTTGTATTTTCTATGTTTTTCTGATTTTTTTGTATTTTCTATGTTGCACCTATCTCCCCCTAAAATACTAAAAGAAATAAATACCAAGAATAGAGACACACAGACACAAAAAATAAACACACAGAAAATAGACACACAGGCACAGAGACGAGAAGTGCGTTAAGTTGCATCATCAGAGACAACCTCACACTTGGTTTTCATCCCGTTTTCATTCACTAAGAACAAAAACCTGGGTTTATCAAATGCCTTTGTATACAGGTCTGCCTTTTGAAATTCAGATTGAATAGACAATACGTCAATTAATTTATTTTCCCAGCAGTCCCGTATAAAATGGTATTTGATACCAATATGCTTGGTCTTGGAGTGTTGTACTGGATTTTTAGTGATAGCTATGGCAGCAGTATTATCAACATAAATAGGATTAGTAGAAATTTTCAAACCGTAGTCCCGTAGCTGTTGTTGAATCCAGACGACCTGAGAACAACAACTTGCCGCCGAAATATATTCAGCTTCACACGTAGAGAGAGCAACCGCAGTCTGCTTCTTACACTGCCACGTGACAAGACGCGATCCAAGAAACTGACATCCTCCAGAAGTAGATTTGTGATCCTTTTTGCAACCACCATAGTCTGAATCACTGTAGGCCTTCAAATAAAAATTATCATCACAAGGATACCACAATCCTAGGTTAGGAGCATCCTTCAGATAACGAAAAATCCTCTTGACAATTGTCAGATGCTTGATATTAGGCTCGGATTGATATCTTGCCATCAGGCATGTGGCGAACATGATATCTGGTCTGGATGCTGTGAGGTACATCAGTGAACCAATCATAGCTCGGTAAAGAGATTCATTCACTAACTCCCCCTCAGTGTCTGGAGAGATACTGTGATTTACTGGAAGGGGTGTCGCAGCAGGCTTCTCAGTAGACATTTCGAACCGGGCGAGAATATCAGCAACATATTTAGTCTGATGTAGAAAAATCCCTGTCTCTGTCTGCTCCACTTGAAGTCCCAAGAAAAACTTCATCTCTCCCATCAAACTCATTTCAAACTTCTCTTTCATAATCCTTGCAAATTCTTCACACAGAATTGGATTTGGAGAACCAAAAATGATATCATCCACGTATACCAGAACCAATATCAAGTCTTTATCTTCACCCTTGATGAACAGCGTTTTGTCAATGGTCCCTCTCTTGTACCCATTGTCGATCAGATATTGAGAGAATTTCTCGTACCATGCTCGCGGTGCTTGATGTAGACCATATAAAGCCTTATTCAGTAAGAAAACTTTGTCTGGATGAAGGGGGTCCACAAACCCCGGAGGTTGATTAACATACACTGTTTCCTGAATTTCCCCGTACAGGAACGCACTTTTAAAATCCATTTGATAGACTTTAAAGCGTTTGTGCGAAGCAAAGGCTAGAAAAAGTCGTATAGCTTCCAACCGAGCGACTGGAGCAAATACATCTGTGTAGTCTATGTCAGGAATTTGTCTGAAACCCTGAACTACTAGCCTTGCCTTGTTCCTGACAATCACTCCCTGATCATCACATTTGCATTTCAGAACCCATCTGCAGCCAAATGACTTGGCACCTTTTGGTCTGTTAACTAAGCGCCAAACATTCAACTTCTTGAATTGAAGTAGTTCTTCTTGCATTGCATTAATCCAAGAATCGTCTTTGAGCGCCTCAATATGATCTTTTGGTTCAATCTGTGATAGAAATCCGGAACATAGACATTGTGCAAAATCCACAGACTTGACCAAATTAGCTCCCAGATCTTAAAAGTCTTCCACCTGTTGCAGTCCAGGGGACTCTTGAGAGAGAGATCCTGATACCTTTGCCACCTGTCTCCTGGTTTGAACTTGAGAAGTAGGATCACCAATAATTTGTTCAGGAGGGTGGTTTCTATCAATTCTGCTAGATCTCTGCAACTGAGCCTCAACATTAGTTTCCAAATTTATAACCACGGGTGTCTCTTCAAATGTTAAAGTGTGGTTATTTGAGGAACTGTCAACACCCTGTGAACCCTTGTCCGGTGGGGTATGTGGCTCATCTTCAGAGCCTGATTCAGCATCACTATGCGTCGACGTGTGAGTACTAGAAGGCGGATTTGGTGTGGTGCCCTCAGAGGAGTTCTGCAGGTCAGACAACATCTGAATTGCTATATCATCTTCTAGAGCTACTGGTGGCAGATTAAACGAGTCAAATAGGTTATCATAATCAAATAACCAAGCATCACCAGTTTTTGTAGGTGCCAAGGTATTCCTTTGCACATCCACCTCAAACCATTCTTCCACACAGTGAGTTGTTAAGTTGAAGACACGCTCATTTGGAACACTGTACCCCAAGAAATGTCCCTTCTCGACCTTGGAACTGAATTTACCTTCGGCTTCTCTTTTTAACATTGTGCAGGGAGCACCAAAAGGCTCAAGATGACTTATATTAGGTTTCCGGTTGTTCAGCAGTTCATAACATGTCTTTCCCAATCGTTTGACCACTAAGACCCGGTTAAGTGTGTAACAGGCATTAGCAACTGCTTCGTTCCAAAACCGTACTGGCAAAGCAGAATCAGCAAGCATGGTGTGTGCTGCCTCTATTAAGGTCCGATTCTTTCTCTCAGCAACTCCATTCATTTGAGGAGTGTATGTTGCGCTGAACTGATGCTGGATACCCTCCTCATTACATAGCTTCTCCATCTTCTAATTCTTGAACTCTGTTCCATTATCTGATCTGAGATTCCGGATCTTCAGTTTGTAGATGGTCTCTAACTTGTTGATCATTATCTCTAATGTCTCAAAGGTCTCAGACTTCTCCGTTAAAAAGAAAACCCAGGAAAATCTTGAGTAATCGTCTGTTACCACCAGACAGTACCTATCTCCATGGATGCTCTTGTACTTCACATGACCAAATAAATCCATGTGAAGTAGTTCAAGCAGAATTGAGATGGAGTTGTACTTTTTCAGCTTGTGGGGTTTCTTCGTCTGCGTTCCCGTTTTACATGTAATACATTTGTCTGGTAAATGGAAGCTTTTCAAGTTTACTCCCTGAACAAGATCATGATGAACCAGATGATTCATTTTTCTCAAACTCAAATGGCACATTCTCTTGTGCCATAACATGGAATCCTTCTCAGTTGCTTTTGATAAAAAAACACTAGAGCTCAACCTCTTTTACCGAAGCCTTTGACATGTCCAGGACATATAGATCATTATGTCTTGGAGTTGACATTAAAATCATATCTTCGGAAATCTGAAATTCCTTCTTCAGAATATAGCATTTTTTGTCATCAAACATCACCTTAAACTCCTTATCACAAATTTGAGAGACTGACAGCAAGTTGTTTGCTAGCTGCTCGACATAGTTGACTCTGTCAAAGCTCACTCTCCCATTAGACAAGAAACCTTGAGCTGTGATGTGACCTCCTTTATCACCTGCGAAACTTACATACCCTCCTTTTATTTTTCTGACATTTGAAAGTAGGCTCAGATCGCCTGTCATGTGCCTGGATGCTCCACTGTCTACAATCCACGTGTTATAGCCGCGGGCACCCTGCACAAAGAGTAAAAAGTTAGTTAGCATTAGGAACCCATGCCCGAATGGTCATGGGTTTCCCATCTTCTCCAACAATTGGCATGTTAATCCAAATACCAGTAGCTTTGAAGTCTGCATTGGTATCTGAACTATTTGACATTTTAGATTCGGGTTTATTGGTCCATTTTAAGTCTTGACGGGGAGAAGCCTTGTGATAAACACTAGAAGCATTAATCACCTTATGGAGTGGCTCTTTCCCTTTTTTACAAACCTCGGGACTTTTGGGTTTAACAAATGTTTCCCCAACAGTCCTCTTGATCTGAATAGGTTGAGTTGATCTTTGATTATTTTGATTAAACATTTTGTTCCTTTGAAAATTTTCAGAAAAAGAATCAACTTTCCCATTGCAGCTCTGTTGTTGCTGATCACACTCATAACTGAGGTGACCAGGTCTCCTACAAACATAGCAAATCCTGTTTGACTGGTGTTTTGCAGGATTGTGTGGCACTTTCTGATCAACTGGACATTTTGGCTCAACTCCTAGACCATGTTGTTTGGGTAGGATTTTAACTTCCTCATAAGGACGGGTTGCAGGAAACTTTGCACCCTCCTTCCCTATTTTTCTGAGTGCTGCTTGGACATTTTGCATTAGAGTGCCTTGTCCAGTGGAATCGCCTAAAAGTTTTCTCATTCCAGGTTCAGGCATTTCTTCTTGTTTAACCTCTTTCATCTGAGGCTCACTAACTACCCCCTTCATTTTTAAATCAGGTTTTGAGGTTGAAGCAGAAAATTCATCAACCTTAGGAGGAAGTGAGTCAGCTTCAGAGAAGACATCTGTTTTCACCAGTTGATTTAACACTGGTGGTGGACATTTAGTATACTGCTTTTTGTCCTTTTCTAAATCAGAACCTTGAGATCTTCGGTCGATTATGTGCTCAAATAGGTAAGAAGAAGTTGAATAACTTTTAAGTTTCTGGTTTAGAGTTTCATAATCTACCTTAGAGCTAGCAAGATCCCGTTTCAGAGTGTCTATTTGATTGATGTAAAAAACTATAGCATCCTGCTTATTTAACAAAGCTTCCTCTAGTTCTCTAATCTGCCTATTTTGACTTTCAATTTTGTCTTTTAAAGTCTTTTCTCTTCCTTTAATAATTGTGTTCTCATGCAGTTTAGAGGTAAGCTCAGCAACTTGAGATTTCAGAGATACTATGTTTTGTACATAATCATTCCACGAAGCACAGGGAAGGCCAGAAATGTTACTTACCTTTAAGTCAGCTTGTCCAGTCATGCACGCCTTAGGATCTTCTGATTGAGATCGAACAGTCACTGGCGTTGGTCCGGCAGCTGGCACCGAGGCTGGTTTGTTATTGTGCTCATCAGTAGGCCTTACGGATTCTTCCTTACTGGCAACAAATTCATCATCAGCATCTTTGACACTATCTGTTTCAGATTGGGACTCATCATTCAGCTCATGAACACTAGCCAAGTTGGTCTCTGCAACTTCAAAAGCATCATCATCTTTAAAATGCACAGACCAATCAATCCCCTCATCTTTTTGAACAACTGCCATTGCCTTGGTTGAACTCTCAGGAGATGTTTTTGCTTTCTTTTGAGATGTACGGAAAGGATACTTAGGTCCTGAGTTCTTTGGTTTGTCACACTCTCTAGCAAAATGGCCCTTTTCACCACAGTTGTAGCACGTGACAGCTGATTTATCAAAACCCAACTTGGTATCTTTGGTTGCTGTCAGCTCTATCCCGGTTCTCTTCACTAGTGCCTTGGCTCTCCTTACCAGAATAGCATAGGACCATAGAATGTCCTGTCTTTCCATCTCATCATTATCTATCTGGTCATAATCTTCCAGAGTCAAGTAAGCATTTCCAATTTTACCCTTCAGTAGATCATCATAGGAAGAGACCAAAGCACTAAGCATCCCCATATGCTCCTTTACTTCTTCAGTACTACCATGCTTGAAGTGTTCCGTGTTTAACGCTGGCCCAGACTTTTTGCTTGAAGGAGCATAATATGGTGGTCCATTTGAAGTTTCAGGGACAGACTTGTTTGAGGCACTGACATTAGAGGTAAAAGCTGTATACAATGGAGCATTTGATGAAGTGGTTGGAGAAGCAATGGGTCCAGAGCAGTATAGAGAGGGATTTTGAACGTAACTGCTCAATCTGTCTAGATTTTGCTCCTCCTGTTCATGCTCTTTCAGCTTAGTTATAAAATCATTTAAATACATGCCTTCAAAACCTTCACCATTCTTCAGAATCATAATAAATGGCCTCCAGCTCTTGGGTAGTGCCTTGGATAAAGACTCTACTTGTTGTCTTTCAGAAACCTGCACCCCCAGACTGTCCAATTCACTAAGAAGGTGGTTGTATCTGTTGATCAGATCGGGAAGCTTTTCATTTACGTATGCTGTGAAGTGATCAAACCCTTTTCTCAGTTGAGAGGCTTTGAGCTCCTTCATAGATGCATTCCCTTCGTTCCTCTTTTAAAGTGCATTCCACAAAGAATGTGAAGTTCTATACCGTCTGAACTGATGAAAGATCTCATTTGGAATGGCTTGAATCAGGTAAGAATAAGCTTTCTTTTCAGCATCGTATGCTTTCCTCTGATCGTCACTCATCATGTCATAGGGAACTTTGATATTCCCTTCACCCTTAGGCACAGAATAGTCAGCAGATATAGCTCTGTGCAACCGTGGATCAATCCCATCAATAAAAATCTCAAAACGTGGTTTCCAGAATGGGTAGTCTTCTTCATTATCCATTATTAGATTACTTAAAGCAGTTATGGTTTGTTTAGCATCCATTGCACTCATGTCAGACATTGTGATTAACAAATAAAAACAGATTCAAGCACTACGCACGAAGTGAGAGTGATTCGTATGTAGGGAAGGCACTACGCACGTAGTGGGAGTGTACTACGCACGGAACGAAAAAACTATCACACAGACTCAGGTACGTATGGACGAGAGACCTAGTACGCACGAAATGAATTCAATACGTACGTAGTGAATAACTTGTTTTGCAAGAAAAGATTTAACACTAAGAATCAATACGTGCGGAGTGGAGGTCACTACGTACGTTTTGAAGACACACTACACACGGACAGAACACGGGTCAAGGAAAATACTTACTACGTACGGACTGCTACGGTATACGAACGTGTGACGGACACCACGCACGTGTAAACTTCAACGATTACGAAAATTTTAACGCAAAAACACAAACCTTTTAACGCAAAAACAATCTGATTTCGACTAAACGCACGACACAACACCGAGAAAACGACAAAACGAACGAACCTATATGACCAAAACGACACCTAGACCACAAAAAAACTAAGGAAAAGTGATCAATCAAAGCACAAGGCTCTGCTACCACTTTGTAGGACCGTGGGGGTTCTAAACTAACACCCTAATGCTAGGACTGATCTAGGATGACAAATAGTGCGGAATATCTATTTCCCAAACCTCCTAAGGATTCAAGATCTGCTTAGGTGTCCGGCACACAGAGATCACGAAGAACACACAAAGATTGCTAAGAAAATCACTAAGAACTCACACAGAATGCTTAATCACTGCCCTTGGACACGAAATCAACACTTAGTCGACGTTAATGAAGGTTTTCGTACGGTTTCGAAGGATTACCAGTGACTATGCGTGATTACCCCAATAATACGCGGTTAAAATACTATTTATACGTACAAAAACGTGGAATTTGAGTTAAACACGCCTCTGCCTTAATTTACGTCCCTACGCACGTGATGCAGTGCACTGCGCACGTAGTGTATATAAATTACGTACGTACTAGACAATTTTAATAGTAATTAGTTAATTATAATTATCCAGTCTCACTACGCACATAATGAGCACAACTACGTACGTAGTGAGCTTCATCACGCACGTGATGATGTAAACTTTATACTTAACCTTCCAGGTACACATCAACACATGATTAAATACTTGTAAGCTTAAGATACACATAAGTAAACACTTAGAATGAATAAACATGTAACCATAAGTCAAAACTCCTTTGTATTATCATTCTAAGTAGGTAATTACATATCTGATTGACAAGAACTAGGGATTTACATTCATGCACTAACAGTTATCAATTTATTTCGTTTAAAATGCGTGTGATGTGATTTTATATTATTCTTGCATGGTTTGCTTAGGATTCGCATGCTAGATAATTTTTCGAAAAATTAATAAAATCACAAGAGATTTGGTAAAAATGGTTTGCAACTCTCGCGCTCTCACAAACAAGATTAACTCACCAAGTGGAAATAGGTTTTGTCACTAAACAAGTTAATCTGTAACCAAGCCGAAAACAAAAGCCCGTTTTTCATAAAACGTAAATCTTGCGCCATCCGTAAGTCGATGCCACCCGAATCTAGATTTATGGGTTTTGGTTGTCGAGCTTAGCATGAGCCAACTCTCATAAAACTATGTGGAAGGTGCGAGTGGCAAATTCACAATTTTGGTTGTCGAGCTTAGCACGAGCCAACTTTGGTGGATTTGTTACCGTATCTCTTGACGGACGATTTACAATTGCAAATTAAAATCCTTGAGTGATTGTCGACCTTAGCACGAGTCAACCAAGAATTTTAATTTGGAACTGGTGCAAGTAGGGATCAAACATGCCAAACGACCGATGGTTGTCGTAGGATCCCGCAAGTGTCTAAGAGTTGCAATAGAGATTGCAATTGGTTAGATGGTTATCTGTCTAAATAGCTCCATGAAGTGATCCGCGGCAACCCCGTCATGGCTTGGAGTGAAATATGGTTCTTAGCCCTTGTTAAAATATTTTTCGAGGCAATATGGGTAATTATTTTAAAGAGGATTAAATCAAACTAACTAATTCGCGTACTCTAATTTTATATATAGGATGTCGAATCAAAACAACACCACGTCGAACTTTTCACTTCGTATGTTCCTACAAAGGGAGAAACTCACGGGAGTGAACTTTGTTGACTGGCTTAGGCAATTGAGGATTGTCCTACGTGCCGAGTCTAAGTTGCACATCCTTGAGGAACCCCTTCCTGAACCACCTGCTATCAATGCGGAATGGACCATCCGATACGCGTATGAAAAGCGTGTTCGGGATACGCACGATGTTGCTAGCCTCATGTTATCAAGTATGAGCTCGGAACTGCGAAAGCAATTTGAGCACATGACTGATTATGACATGATTAATAAGCTGAAGGAAGTATTCCAACAGCAAGTTAGGCAAGAACATTATGAGTGTGTTAAAAGTCTAACCGGTTGTAAGATGCGGGAAGGCAGGAGTGTAAGTGCCCATGTTTTGAAGATGAAATCATACATGGACCAGATGGATAGGCTTGGTTTTCCTATAGGAAGGGAGCTCGGTGTGAACTTCATACTTCAGTCTCTGCCCGCATCATATGAGAAGTTTGTAATGGACTATCATATGCATGGAAAGGAAATATCTATAGATGAATTGCATGGAATGTTGAAGGTTGTAGAATCTAACATGCCCAAACATGAATCATCCTCATCCACTCCTATTCATGGTTCTAAGGAACAACTTTTATCCAAGAAGAAGAAATCGATCCCATCGAATGAAGAAGTTGGAGTATCCAAGCTTGCTTCAAGTTTTGAGTCTATGGACATTGATGATGTGCCTAAAGAGACTCAACAAGGGGTGGTTTGCTACTTCTGCGGTAGATTTGGGGATTGGGGCCATCATGCCTGCCCTCCGTGCCGAGAGGATATAAAACTTCTCAGACAAGAGAGAGTTAATTTTTCTACTTGTGGTACATTCATGATTATACTTCATTGCTATTCCTTAATAAGCTGGGTTGTTTACCCGAGCTATATGACTCACGTTTGTCACAAATTTGTTTTTGTTACAAAGTGTAGGTCTGTTCGTTGCAAAAGGAAGAGCTTGAAGAACCGGATCTCTGAAGAAGAAATTTTGTTGATTGTCTTCTACAAGAGAATTGGGAGTGTTGGTCTCGCCATTAATTCCGGATTAATTATTACTTTTGTATCTACACCCTGCGTGGCAAGACTCGCTTTATTGTATGTTCGTTTGAAGATGATGGATATTTTTGTATCTTGTATTTTTGTTTAAAAGATTTTTCATTCTGATGGTTTCATTTCATTTTCTATCCATGTCTAAGCTTATGTGTTATTTTGACCTTTTTGGTGCACAAATACACATTTGATGACGATGGATGTTGCTTGGAATTGAAACATTTTTTTGAAAAATTATTTTGAGATGTTTTATCAAAAACTTATCCATATCATTGCATACATAAAAGACACGTTATAAGTAATAAGGCAATCATGAAATAATTGATTCTTAAATCCAAAAGTGGTTTGGATACATTAAGTATATGGCATAATCAAACTTGACCAAGTAAACAACATTTACATCACTTAGATCCATGTGGTTAGGATCTTTGTAAAAGTTTAGCTTCGGGCTAAATGAAAGATGCAAATCTTGTTTATTGGACTAGGATGATTAAGAAATATTTCACCAGTTTTGGTAGGAAGGATTATAACTTGATGGATTTTGATCACACTTGTGTGGATAATCCGTTCAAGTATGTCATGTATAGTGACACTAGTAAAATTCTTCATCACCATCTTTATGATAGTTGTTGGGAGAATGTTTAACTAGATAAGAGGTTTGTGTCTGAAACCTGGAGGTGTTCGGAAATAACCTTAAGAAATTGGGAATCAATAAGGGCATATAGATATCGATTCTTAGATCTAGATAAGATGCTAAGTTTCTATTATATGTATTGATTTAAATATGAAATGAATCGTGGGTTTATCCCATACTTCGTTTTCTCTAAGAAACACATTTTGTACATGGTGTTACTTTAAAGAAAAACCGGATATCTTTGTTGATCATCTGGTAAAAGGCAGGCCTTAAAGATGTATTCAATATGATTGGTATACATTATTTTATGAACCAAGTCCTCAATCTAAAACACGACATTATGGTCACTTAAGCATCCAATGAGATTCTGACTATAAAGAGTCATTTGCTTGTCAATCTCATAACTTAAAATTATCCATTCTACATTTAGTGGGAGATGGATGAATTATAAGTTGATGCTTGTATATTTAAGTAGTTCATCTGAGTTTTGGATAATTGTTTCTTGAACTTATGGGAACCATGTTTGGTAGCTCAAAGGGGAGAGGACAATTTACAAAAGCATTCCAGTAGAAGAACGCAAAACTTAAATAAGAGACCTAATGTTGACACTAGCATTTAATCAGCATAGAGATGCTGATAAAACCTGATAATATCCATTGATTCTTTAAATCTGATGGAAATTAAGAAGGCTGTTTGGATATGAGGTTGTCATATTTTAGTAACAGCAGCTTGATGGTAAATCATTGTGATGTTACCATTCATCGGAAACATGGTGGGACCCTGTGTTCACTAGTGAATAAAACAAGGGAATGGTATATATAGATGTAATCTATTTGATGCATCCAAGTACTTGACTTGGGTTAATCCCACACCTAAGGTGTAATACGAGAAGGGTGAAGGGACTAACATATACGCAATTATGGACAACTTCAAATACCGACTAGAGACAAAGTGTTTCATATTGTTTAAATATGGAAACATGTTCTAGTGGTTATGTTGAAGATAACTTAGATAATGTGAAATATTGTTGTCACCTTGCGGGAACAAGATTAGTTCACTTGGATTTAAGAGACCTGTATCCTTCATAGGATTAAGTTGAGGAAATGCTTAAGGCACTTTCCAAGGGTCTTATTCATCCATAATATCCAGATTAGGTCTGGATTATGTGAAACATTGTTGTCACTTTGGGAAAACGAGTATGTTCACATGGAAATAAAAGACCAAGATCCTTTACGGGATTAAGTTGAGGAGATGTTTGAAGCATGTTCCGAGGTCTAATATATCCATAATATCCAAGTTATGTCCATGACTAAAGTAAACAAAACTTGCATCATGTGGCTGTAATCCTGCTTTGCAAGAAAGTCAAAGGAATGAGTTTTCTAGAAAGCATAGATTGAGCCAGATACCCTTGCAGGGCTAGTGGGAGCTTCATGTGTTCCTAGTAAAATATACTCAATAAAGAAAATGTCCTAATTTAGTGTTGTTTTACAACCTAATGTTGGAATTATTGTTCCATGAGTATAAATATAGAATATGGAATCAAGTGGAGTTTAGATTCAAGAAATACTTATGTATGTTTTTAATGTTCGACGTAAATAGAGTTGTCTTGAGTAAGTTATTACTGCAAGCAAATCTATACTTGTGAGACTGTCGATTTTAATCGAAGTTTAGAATATTCAAATATGTGGTGTAGATACAACGTTGAGATTCAATGAGTGTCATTGACCCTATTGTGTACTTTGGTAACACTAAGGGTATGTCGACTCTAATAAAAGTGAGTGTCAATAACTCTATTGTATACTTCGGTTACATTGAGAGCATGACGACTCTGATAATCATAAGTGTCATTAATCCTATTGTAGACTTCGGTAACATTGAGGATATGACGACTATGATAACCTTGTGTATGATCTAGTTGATAAACACTTTGCAAGTGGTTTAATAAGAGAATACAAAAGAGTACAAAGGGATATCGTGTAGATGATCCCATGATTAAGCCGTTGTCAAATACTAGTGATGAATTTCATACTAGGTATAATAGCATTGTTAATGCTTATGACTAGGTTCGAATATCATTTTTGTAAATGTTTGATTTACTTATAAGCTTTGGGAACGGTAAGCAGTACTGCTAACCGATGATTGTATCGATATATAGTAGGGACTATATATACGCATGATGCGGTTACCTTCATTGGTATTTACTGTGTTCCATCTTAGCATGTTTAATCACTTCCCAGAATGTTTATACATTCTAAATTTCCACAGCCAGTCATTCTTCAAGGGAAGGAAGCTTGAATTAAGGCTGAGGTTAGGTGTTGGTTAGGCATTACTCAAGGATTGAATGCATGAAACACAACAGTAACATGTGCTTGAAAGGAGTTTCAAGTAACTGGAAGACCCACACCCGAGTTCACTTCATGGATCATGGTCATAGAGTGACTCGGAAGGATAATATCATTATGTCCTTGGACCCGAGATGTATGAATTGCTATAGCATGACACTTTCTTACTTTAACCATTTCAAAACGTAGTTCGTAACTGGCTACTATAAAGGGAATAGTTAATTAAGATAAGGTTCACGCTATGGGGTTGTACAGTCAACGGAATTTGTTCCTCTGATATGAGAGATGTCCTTAGGCCCCTCGATGATTGGGCGCTGACACCAAAATAAGCATGGCCATGCGCAAAGGAATATTGATTGAGAATCAGATATGTCCTTAAATTTTGGTCACCACCAATCAAGATCGATTAACATAATCGTGAACGATCTGGAGATTGATATATCAATCCATGTCTCGTGTTCACAAGGATATCGCGAACAAAAGGAGTATTGATCACTTATCAAATAGGACCTCTACGTTCTTTTGTAGGTTATGGTTTTCTGCAATGAAGCGGAACCCATACTGACTTGGGGGCATTGATGCTTTTGCTAGAAGTCGCCCTTTGTCTGTGGTCACATGGGTACGGTGCATTATGTTCAAGTGGGAGTTTGTTAGAAATATACCCATTAATGTTCGTACGCCATATGGACCGCTACTGATGATGTATAGGCCTATTGGGTCATACACCGGGGTCTAACCTGACAGCAACTTAAGTTAAGGGACCAAATATGACAAAAGACAAAAGTTGACATCGCAGGCCGCGTTAGCGCCGCTAACTATTAGGGGTTAGCGCCGCTAAGTCCTAGAGGTTAGTGCCGCTACGGCTGAATGTACTTTGTGTCAAATCACTGACTGGGCGCGTTAGCGCCGCTAACCTTTTTTGAGTTAGCGCCGCTAACTTATGGTTAGCGCCGCTAAACCCCGCCAGTGCCATTTGTCATATGCACCTCCTAAATTAGCCAATGCATGTGGATATGTTTATCTCGAGGCTTGGCCGGTTGAATGGGGTTATATACGAATCTGGAGCAAAAGGGAATATATATGAACTCATTTTTGAGTTAGGGTTCTCTCTTTTCTCTCTCAAGAAGAATACACTTCTCCTTCTTTGGTGCTACTAAGACCAAGTGAAGATACCAAGAGAGTTCAAGTTCAAGCTCAAGAAGTTGGTCTCGATTTGTTTCTGTCCCAGAGTGTTTTTCATAGTGAAGAAACACGAAGGCTTGCTAGCTCAAGTGGTTAGGCGTGTTCCCGGGGTACTACCCATTAGTTGATCCGCGTTTCACCATTAGAGCATCACCACCACAAGACAACAAGATTTCTGGAGCTAAGAAGAAAGGTATAACCTTCTTTCCTTCTTACAAGTTGCATTTTTATACATAGAGTTTGGTCCATTTGTGGGATTTCGGTTTTATGCTTTATATGCTTGTACCTTGGGCTGTTTATGTTGTACATTCGCTTCCGCTGCGTGCCCACGAGATCCCAACACATACGGTGCATTAAAGCCCTAAAAACACAATTTTAACTCAAAATATCCAAAATGTAATCTGTACAAGTTGTTACCTTTGTGATTAGGAGTATTTTGATACTAAAATTGCAAATTTTGGCAGAGTAACGAGATGTTTTTCAAAATCAAGAAAACAAATCGAGAGAGAGTTTGTGTGATTTGAAAGTTTGAACTTGTGAAGTGACCGATGGGGGATGGGACGGTTATAAAGTGAAAAAGACACGTGTCGAGCAGTGAATGGATGGGTAAACGGTGAAAATCCGGCTGATAGGTAAAAAACGAGCGGCTGATAGAAATTTCCAATCGCATGCGATTCACACTTTGGTGTGTTAATCGCATGCGATTCAGCTCAGGTGTTAGGTCCAGTTCTATCAACCCATCCGAATCGCATGCCATTCTCCCCTTTTCTTCTTCAATCGCATGCGATTGATTGTTCAGTTTGAGACATGCGATTGATACTTGGATTTTCCCCTTTTCTTCTTCAATCGCATGTGATTGATTGTTCAGTTTGAGACATGTGATTGATACTTGGTCATGATAGTTAGTCTATCGCATGCGATTGAGGGATAGGTAACAAGTGTTGTAATCCCATGCGATAGATTTATCAATGCGATTGGAGGCCTATGCGATTGTACCAAGAGAAAATTATGTGTTAAGTTGTATGTGATTACATGCGATTGATGCATCGAATTCGATTGTTTGTGATCAAACTTCAACACTTAGAGATTTTCTGAAAAATTCAAAGTATCTGAAATTTTGATTTGAAAAAATATATATTCCAAGATACTTTGATTTGAGTTGTTTATTTTGACACACTCCCCCTAGACTGTTGCATATGTTTTTGAAAATTGGGAATTGTGTCAGTTGTAAACTTCTCCTCCTACACATGTGATACATGTGTAGCACCAGAAAGTCACTCCCCCTTGAGTGTTGCATCATGAAGCTGCACAAAGAACATACAGTGTAACACCTTACTCTAAACAAAAAAAGAAGGAGAAATGGAGCAACAGAATGTTATATTTTCAAGTTTAGCATGCCTAACTTGGATAGCAACTCAGTGAAGCGACTTTCGTCTAATGGTTTGGTAAACAAGTCAGCGAGCTGATTTTCAGTAGGAACATACTGGAGCTCAATAAGACCTTTCTCTACGTTATCTTTGATGAAGTGATAACGGATATCAATGTGTTTGGTTTTAGTGTGATGTACCGGATTGCAGGAGATGGCGATGGCAGACTGAGAGTCGCATAAAAGTGGAATTTGTCTTACCTGAGGCCAAAATTTGATAATTGGGTACGTATCCATATACTTTGTGAACAACACATTGCAGCAGCAACATACTCAGCTTCTGTTGTAGAAGTGGATACGCAGTTCTGCTTCTTTGAGGCCCAGCAGACTAAACGATCTCCCAGAAAGTGTGCACTGCCAGAGGTGCTTTTCCTATCAATCTTACATCTGGCATAGTCAGCATCTGAGTAAGCATGGAGATCCAGATTTGAAACTTTGGGATACCACATACCTAAATCCATAGAACCTTTGAGATATCTGAATATCCTTTTGACTGCCAGAAGATGTGACTCTTTTGGATTCTCCTGGAATCTAGCACAAAGACAGGTAGAGAATATGATATCCAGACGACTAGCAGTAAGATACAGTATCGATCCAATCATCCCACGGTAGGTTTTTAGATCTACAGGAGAACCATCAAGATCTGTGGATAGTTGTGCCTTAGCAGCCATGGGTGTGGATATGGGTGTGCAGTTAATCATATCATACTTCGTGAGAAGATCTTTGATGTACTTAGATTGGCAAATAAAGCTGCCATGACTTAACTGCTTCACCTGGAGTCTGAGAAAGAAAGACATCTCTCCCATCATACTCATTTGAAATCTGTTTGCCATGATCTTGGCAAACTCGTCACTGTATTTTGGATTTGTAGATCCAAAAATGATATCGTCCACATATATCGGAACCAAAATCTTGTCCCGACCTTTGGTCTTTGTGAACAGAGTGGTATCCGTCTTTCCTTTGGAGTAGCCTTCACCAATCAAATATTCAGATAAGACGTCGTACCATGCACGAGGAGCTTGCTTTAACCCGTACAAGGCCTTATCTAAGATATAGACATGATTTGGATATTTTGAATTGAGGAATCCCTCAGGCTTTGAGACATAGACTTCTTCTTTAAGTACATCATTAAGAAAAGCTGTTTGCACGTCCATTTGAAAGACACAGAAGCTTCTAGAGGCTGCATATGCAAGAAATAGCCGTATAGCTTCAATACGAGCAACAGGGGCAAAAGTTTCATCATAGTCAATGCCCTCCTGTTGATTGTAGCCTTTAGAAACCAACCTAGCTTTGTTACGAATAACCACTCCATCCGAATCCCTTTTATTCTTGTAAACCCATTTAGTTCCTACAACAGATTTGCCATATGGGAGAGGAACTAAGCGCCAGACTTTGAGACGATCAAATTGGTGTAATTCTTCCTGCATGGCAATTACCCAATCTAGATCATCTAATGTTTCACAAGTCTTGATGGGCTCAATGATGCTTAAGAAACCCGAGAATTGGCATTCGTTTGCTGTTGTGGATCTTGTTTGAATGCCAACTGAAGGATCTCCGATGATGTTCTCTTCAGAGTGATGTCTGGTCCACTTAGTTTCATGTGAAGTGGAAGATGAAGGAATAAGATCTTGTATGTGTCGTGCTTCTTCTTCATCTTCAGGAGAGAAATGTGGGTCTGAATCAAACACAGGAGGACTCTCCGGGTCAGGAATCTGAGAAGTCACAGGGGGACAAGTGACAGAAACAGAAGAAGAATCCTCAGCATAGAGATCTGTTAGAATATGCCCACTGATGCGTGTGTACCATTTGAATCACTACCGATGATGTATGGGCCTATTAGGTCATACACCGGGGTCAAATCTGACAGCAACTTAAGTAAAGGGATAAAAAATGACAAAAAGATAAAAGTTGACATGGCAGGCATGGTTAGCGCCGCTAACCATAAGGTGTTAGCGCCGCTAACACTTATGGGTTAGAGCCGCTACAGATGCATGCGCTTTACGTCAAGTCTTCTGACAGGCCGCGTTAGCGCCTCTAACTCTTAAAAGTTAGCGTCGCTAACTCTGGGTTAGCGCCGCTACGGCCAGACGTGACTTATTGTCAAATCACCTCTCCACTTAGCCAATGCATGTAAGAACCTTGTTTCGACTTGGGCCGGCCTTGGGTAAACTAATAGACGTCTTGAGGGTTTTATAAACACTCCAAGGCTGTCTCATTATCTCTCTCTTGGCAATACACTTACACACACTTGGTTATTCTCTCAAGTGCTACAAGAGACTTGGAGAGTTCTAAGAGAGTTTGAGTTCCATAATTCGGTCCCTTAGTGTTTGGTTGCTGTTCTCCTACTGGGTTTTCGTGAAAGAAGAACCTCAAGGAGCTTGCTAGCTCAAGTGATTTACTTGTTACCGGGGTATCACCTTCTAGTTGATTCGTTCAAGCCACAAGGAGCAACTTCATCATCTTCATCGATTTTCTGGAGCTTAGGAACTAGTATAACATTCTTAACTCTCTCCTTTTGTTGCATTTCTGTTCATAGAGTTAGATCTACTATTGGGGTTTCATGTTTTGTGCTTTACATGCTTGTACCTTGGGCTATTTGTTTTGTACTTTGCTTCCGTTGCGTGCCCTAGAAACCCCAACAGTGGTATCAGAGCCACCTCTATGAGAGTTATGCGCATGGTGGCTTTGAAAACCCAAAATCGAAATTGTTTGTTTTCTGTCGAACAGAGGTTAGCGGCGCTAACATTTTCAAGATAGCGGCGCTAGCGTCGCTGAGTCAGTTTTTTGTTCATGTTTAAAAACAGATTTGGTCTCGGGTTTTGGCCTTGGTTTTGGCTTCTGGAAATTTTTAATCTTGTTATTTTGATGTTTAAATTCCAGTAGCATATATGTATATCTTTGGTTGTATGTGTATATAAGTTGGTAACCTTGCCTAGGCCAATTTGGTTATTTGTGTGTTTGGAAGCATGGTGGTTGTATTATTATTCTTAAGATAAATTTGTTATAATAATGTGGCTTGCATGCCATTTCATTCATCCATGTAATTGTAATAGATAAATAGGTATTTTATGGCTTGCATGCCATTTTATTCTATTGTATGTATTATTACATTTATGGATGATGAACACACATGATGGGTCAAAAGAGATGGAGTTTGGAACCCATGAAGCCGATGAAGTCCAATGGAGATGGCGGGATTAGTGGGAGCTTGCATCAAAGACTTTGTCCCTAGTATTGACCAAGTTCTTCCCGTTCGGCTCACGGGAAGAACGCATAGGTTTTAAGGCAAGGATTACCAATTATAGTGTCATATGCGTGTGATGTGATTTTGTATGCATGAATTGTGTAGGATTCGCATGCTAGATAATTTTTGAAAATTAACAAAATCACAAGAGATTTGATAAAAATGGTTTACAACTCTCTCGCGCGCTCACATACAAGATTAACCCACATAGTGAAAATAGGTTTTTGTCACTTATATGTTAATCTAAAACCAAACCGGAAACAAAAGTCCGTCTTTCCTCAAAACGTAAATCACGCACTATCCATAAGACGATACCACCCGAATCTAGTCTTATGGGATTTGGTTGTCGAGCTTAGCACGAGCCAATTCCCATAAAACTGTGTGGAAGGTGAGTGTGGCAAAATTTCACAATTTTGGTTGTCGAGCTTAGCACGAGCCAACTTTGGTGAGTTTGTTACCGTATGTCTTGATGGACGATTTGCAATTTTAGGTTTGAAATCTTGGTTAATTGTCGAGCTTAGCACAAGTTAACCAAAATTTCAAGATTTAAAATTGGTGCAAGAAGGGATCAAACATGCCAAACGACCATTGGATGTCGTAGGATCCCGCAAGGCGCTAAGGATTGTGATAGTGATTACAATTGGCAAAATGGTTGTCGACCTAAATAATTTCATTATGTGATCCGCGGTAACCCCGTCACATGGTGGGATGAAATACGGTTCTTAGCCTTGTTAAAGTTAATTCTTTATGGGTAAATTAATTTAACAAGATAATACATATTTATAACAAACTAATTTAAGTCTACTTTGCAATTATAGATGGCATCAACAAGCGCAAACACCACCACCACCAACGTTTCTCTTAGAGTTTTCCTTGAAAAGGAGAAGCTCGATGTGAGCAACTTCATGGATTGGTATAGGCAACTCAAACTTGTCCTACGCTATGAAGGGAAGATGCACACCATAGAGGAATCCTTACCCGAGGCACCTCCAAGCGGTGCAACGAGGGCAATCCGCGAGGCGTACGAGAAACGCCTCAAGGAGACTGAGGAGATCACATACCTCATGTTGAGCACAATGAGTACCGATTTGCAAAAGCAAATGGACATCTTGGGTGCTCACGACCTGATCGTGCAGCTGCGGGATATGTTCCAGCAGCAGGCGAGGCAGGAGAGGTATGAATGCTTCAAGTCGGTTCTCGCTTGCAAGCTTCAAGATGGAGGGAACATGAGCGCTCATGTTTTGCGTATGAAAGCAAACATTGAGCGCATGGAGAAGCTAGGGTTTACCATCGGGAGGGAGATGGCGGTTGATTTGATCCTCTAATCCCTGCCCAGTGCATATGATCAATTCACTATGAGTTATCATATGCATAGCATGGATAAAACCTTGATGGAGCTACATGGTATGCTCAAGACTGCCGAAGCGAGCATGACCAAGAGCAAACCATCCTCCTCCTCCACTCCCGTTCTAGCCATCCGGGAAGGCCGCATAACCAAAAGGAAGGCCGCCCCTTCCAAGAAAGGGAAGGGAAAGGGGAAGGTTGGCACGATCAAGCCTGCCCCGGCCTCCGGAGGTAAAGGTAAGGGGAAGATTCCCCAAGCCAAGACTCCGGAGGATGCGGAGTGCTTCTTTTGTGGGGGCAAAGGCCACTACCGCCGAAGCTGCCCCAAGTACTTGGAGGGACTCAATAAGCTCAAGGCAATGAGCATATCGGGCCCGGAATCTTCAGGTACGTTCATGATAGAACTTCACCATACTTCTACTTCTAGAGGCTGGGTTTTGGATACTGGCTGTGGCACTCACATATGTAATATGGTGCAGGTGCTAAGGGAAAGTAGGAGCTTGGAGAAGGGAGAGCTAGATCTTGTGATGGGGAACTCGGAGATTGTCCCGGTGGAAGCTCAAGGAAGTGTGGAGCTTTCATTCAAGACTAGCAACTCTATTTTATTGAAAAATGTCTGTTATTCGCCCTACGTGGCTAGAAACATTATTTTACTTCATGCATTGTATGACGATGGTTACAACTTTCATTTTGATGATGGTGATATTATATGCTTTAAAAATAATCTTGTTTATTTTAAGGCTTTACCATGTCATGGCATTTATGAAGCAACTGCATACATTAATTCAACAAAATCTATCATGAACATTGATTCTAATTCCAAAGATGGTTTGGATAAGTATTCCTTGTGGCATGGTCGTCTTGGCCATATAAACAAGACTCGCATCACCAAGCTTCAAGTGGATGGAATCTTGGAGTCATTTGACCAAGGGTCGAATGATGTATGTGATTCTTGTTTATTAGGCAAGATGACAAAGGCACCCTTCACGGGGACAAATGAGAGGGGTAAAGACCTCTTGGACATCATCCATACGGATGTATGTGGACCTTTCAAACATGTAACTAGGAATAACTCGAGATACTTCGTAACCTTTATAGATGATTATAGTAGGTATGGATATGTCTATCTTGTTAAGCACAAGAATGAAACCTTTGAGGTGTTCAAGACATTCCAAAACGAAGTTGAGAATCAATTGGGCAAAACAATAAAGATACTCCGTTCTGATAGAGGTGGAGAGTATCTAAGTACCTACTTTACCGATCATCTCAAGAATTGTGGAATTATTTCACAATTAACACCTCCAAGGACTCCACAATTAAATGGGGTCGCTGAGAGGAGGAACCGGACTTTACTAGATATGGTAAGGTCCATGATGAGTCGAACGGAGGTACCAATTAGTTTCTGGGGATATGCCCTAGAGACGGCGGTAAGGATCCTTAACCTTGCACCAACCAAGAAAGTAACGAAAACACCTTATGAAATGTGGCATATGAAGAAGCCGACACTTTCATACCTACGAGTTTGGGGTTGTCAAGCCTACGTGAGACGTGAGACTGAGGACAAACTTGAACCTCGATCGGAAAGGAGTTACTTTATCGGATATCCCCCTGCCAGTGTTGGATATATATTTTATAAACCTTCTGAGAACAAAGTTTTTGTTGCTCGAAGGGCATTTTTCCTTGAAAGAGAATTGCTATCCAAACAAAGAGGCAACAAGGAAATTGATCTTGAGGAAGTTCGAGGATCAACCGATAAAGAGCTTGAGGTTGGCACTAGCACTCAACCTAGGACGGTTGAAACTGAGCAAGAGAATGCTGCAGTACCTGACACTAATTCATTGCTTACTCCTAGGCGTTCCAGTAGAACTCGTTTCGAGCCAGAGAGATATGGATTCTACATATCTGAGGGCAGCGAGTTAGTAGTGGACTCTGATGAGCCCTCTAACTACAAGGAAGCTATGGCGGGCCCTGAGTCTGCACATTGGAAGGAAACAATGGAAAGTGAGATGCAATCCATGTCGGATAACCAGGTCTGGGAACTGGTTGATCCTACGCCCGGGGTTAGACCCGTAGGGTGTAAATGGGTCTTCAAGAAGAAGACCGGCATGGACGGAACCTTGGATACTTTCAAAGCACGACTAGTGGCGAAGGGTTTCACTCAAACACACGGAGTTGATTATGATGAAACCTTCTCCCCAGTGGCTATGTTGAAATCAATCCGGATACTTCTGGCCATTGCTGCATTTTATGATTATGAAATATGGCAAATGGACGTTAAAACCGCCTTCCTTAACGGGAAGCTTTCTGAAGAGGTGTATATGACACAACCTGATGGTTTTGAACATCCAGAGTATCCGAACAAGGTTTGTAAGCTAAAGAAGTCCATTTATGGACTCAAGCAAGCATCTCGCAGCTGGAATCTATGCTTTGATGAGAAAATCAAGGAATTTAGATTTTCGAAAAGCAAAGATGAACCATGTGTATATGTCAGGGCTAGTGGGAGCACTATTGTCTTCTTAGTCCTATATGTGGATGACATATTGCTCATTGGAAACCATATTCCAAGCCTTAAGAGTGTAAAAGCTTGGCTAGGGAATTGTTTCTCAATGAAGGACTTAGGGGATGCAAGCTACATTCTGGGAATTAAGATCTATAGAGATAGATCTAGAAAGCTGCTCGGGCTTTCTCAAAGTGCATACATAGATAAGGTCGTGAGACGCTTTAAAATGGAGGAATCCAAGAAAGGAAACCTCCCTATGGCACAAGGCTTGATGTTGAGCAAGACTCAATGTCCTACCTCCCATGAGGAGATAGAAGTAATGAAGCGAGTACCATATGCTTCGGCTGTGGGATCGATCATGTACGCCATGTTATGCACTCGTCCTGATGTGTCATGTGCTTTGAGCATGACTAGTAGATATTAGGCGAATACCGGGGAGCCTCATTGGAAAGTTGTAAAGAACATTCTTAAGTACCTTAGGCGTACAAAAGAAATGTTCTTGGTTTATGGTGGGGAAGAAGAGCTAAGAGTAAAGGGTTACTCGGACGCTAGCTTCCAAACGGATAGGGATGACTGCCGATCTCAATCGGGGTTTGTATTCCTATTAAATGGTGGTGTTGTCAGTTGGAGGAGCTCGAAGCAAGACACGGTGGCTGATTCGACTACCAAGTCGGAATACATTGCGGCAAGTGAAGCTGCAAAAGAGGCCGTGTGGATGAAGAAATTCATCCAAGATTTACAAGTGGTTCCAAGCATCACTGACCCTATTGAGATATTCTGTGACAATGAGGGTGCAGTGGCTTTGGCGAAGGAACCAAGAGCTCACAAGAGAACAAGACATATTTTGCGCAAATACCACTTCATACGGGAAGTAATTAAGAGTGGTGAAATCGTCATAAGCAGAGTAGCATCGGATGGAAACCTTGCGGATCCATTCACGAAGCCGTTATCGCAAGCATCTCATGATTCTCACACTAGTGCTATAGGTGTAATATTTGCCAGCGATTTGGTTTGAGTTATGTATTTAGTTTGTTTGATATGTAAACTTTATTTTATTTTTGGGAACGATATAGACAGTATTGTAATTTATGCTTGTTTCGATATATAATAGAGATTATATATGCGTATGATATGGTTACATTCATAAGACTCTACTGTGTTCCATCTTAGCATGTTTAATTACTTCCAGAAATATGTTATATTTCAAAACTTTCCACAGTCAGTCGATCTTGTGGAAGGAAGATTGAATTAAGACTGAGATAAGCATGTGACCTTGAATTCAATATGGTCGAATTAAGGGGCAATGCCTATCTTTACTTGAAAAGAGTTTCAAGTGATTGGAAGACCCGCACCCAAGTATACTCCATGGATTATGGTCACGAGTAACTTGGGATGATAATATCTTACGTCCTTAGACCTGAGATGTATGAACCGCTATATCATATTTCTTTCTTACTTTAGCCATTTTCAAAAGCAGTTCGTAACTGGCTGTGATAAAGGAAATGACTAGATAAGTTAAGGGGTATGGTTTAGAGTTATACAGTCAAAAAGGGATTTGTTCCTCTGATATGAGAGATATCACTGGGCCCCTCGATGATTGGGAGCTGACACCAAAATTATGCATGGCCATGCGCAAGGAATATTGATTTAGAATCAGATATGTCCTTAACTTTTGGTCACCACCAATCAAGATCGAGAAACACAATCGTGGACGATCTGGAGATTGACACTCAATACATGTCTCGTGTTCACATTGATATCGTGAACAAAAGGATTTTTAATATCACTTATCTATAGGACCATTCTTTAAGAACAGGTTTCATTCGGATAACGAAACCCATACTGACTTGGGGGCAATGATTTTTTTGCTAGAGACCGCTCATTGTCTGTGATTTGTTAGAAATGGTGCATCATGTGCAAGTGGGAGTTTGTTAGAATATGCACACTGATGCGTGTGTACCATTTGAATCACTTCCGATGATGTATGGGCCTATTGGGTCATACACCGGGGTCAAATCTGACAGCAACTTAAGTAAAGGGATCAAAAATGACAAAAAGATAAAAGTTGACATGGCAGGCATGGTTAGCGCCGCTAACCATAAGGTGTTAGCGCCGCTAACACTTATGGGTTAGAGCCGCTACAGATGCATGCGCTTTACGTCAAGTCTTCTGACAGGCCGCGTTAGCGCCGCTAACTCTTAAAAGTTAGCGTCGCTAACTCTGGGTTAGCGCCGCTACGGCCAGACGTGACTTATTGTCAAATCACCTCTCCACTTAGCCAATGCATGTAAGAATCTTGTTTCGACTTGGGCCGGCCTTGGGTAAACTAATAGACGTCTTGAGGGTTTTATAAACACTCCAAGGCTGTCTCATTATCTCTCTCTTGGCAATACACTTACACACACTTTGGTTATTCTCCCAAGTGCTACAAGAGACTTGGAGAGTTCTAAGAGAGTTTGAGTTCCAGAATTCGGTCCCTTAGTGTTTGGTTGCTGTTCTCCTACTGGGTTTTCGGGAAAGAAGAACCTCAAGGAGCTTGCTAGCTCAAGTGATTTGCTTGTTACCGGGGTATCACCTTCTAGTTGATTCGTTCAAGCCACAAGGAGCAACTTCATCATCTTCATCGATTTTCTGGAGCTTAGGAGCTGGTATAACATTCTTAACTCTCTCCTTTTGTTGCATTTCTGTTCATAGAGTTAGATCTACTATTGGGGTTTCATGTTTTGTGCTTTACATGCTTGTACCTTAGGCTATTTGTTTTGTACTTTGCTTCCGGTGCGTGCCCTAGAAACCCCAACAAGATCAGCAAAAGGATTCGTTGTAGTGACCGTAGGAGCCGTTATAGTAACACTTGTTTGTATGCCTGTGTTGTCCCTGTTGTCAGTTAAAACAGGAGAGGATTCAGATCTTAAGAAATCAAACATAAAGTCAAGATTAGTATTTGAACTGGATGGATTGTTTGATTCTTGATTTTGAAGTGCCGGTCCTGAACAGGTATGTTCAGAGGCGTTTATTGTTGATTCAGGTGGAAAATCTATAACATTCAATGCATCATCAAATGTTACGTTGATACATTCAACAATGCTCTTTGTACATTTGTTAAAAACTCTGTAGGCTTTGGATTCGGTGGAATAACCTAAGAAAATAGCTTCATCAGCTTTAGGAGCAAACATTCCTAGATTATCCTTGTCATTTAGAATAAAGCACCTATTACTAAAGACATGAAAGTATTTGATATTAGGCACTATGCCATTTGCCAGTTCATAGGGAGTTTTATTAAAACGTTTATTAATGAAAGAGCGATTCTGCGTATAGCAGGCAGTGTTGATGGCTTCAGCCAAGAAGGAAGGTAGGAGCCCGGAGTATGATAGCATGGTACGGGCAGCTTCAACCAATGTTCTTTTTCGTCTTTCGACCACACCATTTTGTTGTGGAGTGTATGCTGCAGAGAACTGATGGTTGATCCCAACTAGGTCACAAAAGCTTTTCAGAGCGTTGTTCTTGAATTCTGTTCCATTGTCTGTACGAATTGAGACAACACTCTGACCATACTTGTTCTGCTGCTGTTTAATGAATTTGATGATTGTTGGAGTTGCTTCATCTTTAGCACGCAGGAATTTGACCCAAGTATATCTAGAGTAGTCATCCACCATGACTAGAATATACTTCTTCCCACTTTTGGACTTGATTCTCATAGGACCACAGATATCCATGTGCAGGAGTTCCAAAGGCTTCGTAGTGGTAAATACTTGTTTAGATTTATGTGAAGCCTTCTTCATCTTTCCTTTTTCACAGTCTACACACAGATGATCCTTCTTGAACCTTAACTTGGGAATGCCTCTCACCAATTCACCCGTGACTAGTTTGTTTATATTTTGAAAGTTTAGGTGAGAGAGTTTTCTGTGCCATTGCCAAGTAAGATCCATAGATGCTTTGGACAGTAGACACACAGAGGTAGGAGAGTCATACTTTTCCAAATCAATGGAATACAGGTTAGATTTTCTTGAACCTGCCAGCAACTCATCTCCATTTTCGGTTAAAACGGAACATTTGTTATTTTTGAACACTACCTCTAGGTCTTTATCACAGAACTGTCCAATGCTGAACAAATTATGACCCAATCCTTCAACATAGGAGACTTTCTTGATCTTGATGTGCTTCTTCTCGATGTCTCCGTAGCCCATTATTGGTGCAACATTGTCGTTCCCAAAACGTACATTCCCGGAGTACTTAGGAACATAATTCTTGAGAAGACTTTTGTTGCCGGTCATTTGTTTGGTACAGCCGGAGTCAAGGTACCACAAGTGAGGCATGTGCAAAAAGAGAATAGATCACGTTTAGGTCCCCATATCTGAATGGGTCCTTGATTGTTAGTCCCTAGAAGTGATTGAGTAGTGACGGTGTCTGCTTTTGGTGTTGAAACTTCTACTGATCTATTCTTGAGTACCCGTGTGGGTTTAATCTGTTGTCGTGAAGGAATAGATTTGGAAGAAATTAGCTGAGAAGAAAGTTTCTTTACCACTTTTGGTTTGACAGTTGATGGAATTGGAGGTTTTGGATTCGGTAGAGTTGCGGAAGCGTTATGTTTGCGAATCCATGGTTGCGAGGAATTCTTAAGAATTCTCTGTGGCCTCGGTGCATCAACTTACTTTCGCTGAACTGGAGCACTGCGATTAGTAGGTTTTGCTTTTTGTTGAATGGATAATGGCTTGGGTTTATAAGATTTGGAGATTTTGGAAGGGGAATTGCGAGAACGCTTTTGAGAATGCAAGTGTTTTTCCTGTGCAATCCAAGCCCTTTTAAATGCTTAATAGCCCTGCCATCTGTAGACTTCCAGTTCCTTGATCGTCAGTAGTCGCCTTGGTTTGTGCAAACGTTTGATTGCATGTGACTGACGAGTTGTGATCCATTGATTAATGATGATTCCTTTTGAGGTTATAAATGGAACACAGACTTGGTTAGCGTAAAAGTCTGTCCAGTCACGAACAGGGAAACCCTCCCCCTACAATGTTGCTCTCGATCCTTGTTGACAAATTTGGGGCGAGAACAAATTTTTACTTTCATCTAAGTATACTTTCATCTATGTACTTCTCCCCCTAGACTGAATACCTCGTAAAATATGTCTCATGCAGTAACCAACTGAATAAATCTTTATATCTCCCCCTCATGATGTCCAAAGTCTTCACTAGTCATCATGAAAAATGTTCAGCTGTGAAGTATCAGTCTATTAACTTCTACCACTTGTGAGCCAAAATGGATCGTTGAGGAGTGAATGTAGATCAGAAGTGAATATATCAACCAAATCAAAAATCTGAGAAGTCTCGTACTAGAGTATCAACCTAGTCCGTATCACAACAAGTGACAAAGAGAACGAAAGACAAGTGGATGCAAACGAACTTGGGACGGATAAGGATTCTATAGTAAGAAATAAGCGTTAAGGAACACAGGGAGCTGAAATCATATTCAAGCCTTTTCAACCTGTACGACTATAGAAAAGGTGACTTTGAAAACATATCGTGAACAGGGAGTCGGATACATCCTTATTCGAAAGCACACAAAAATCTATCAAACTCTTTGAAAACATGAAGTAAACGGATGTTGGTTAAGACAATCAAGTATCGATACATGAATTCTGAAAGATAATAGTGAATTATGAGAATTCAGAACTGACTGATAAAAGACTACCAAGATTCTAAAGAAACAAGGAATGTATGGCCAAAATCTAGTTTTGAGACCAGATATTGGTAACACTAAGAAAGAAGAACCAAAAATCAGTTGGGAAAGGGCAGGATGACTAGACATAGGGTATTAGGAATTAAGTACATGGTAGTAATGACCCAAAGCTAACCCAAATCTAGAAACATCTGAATGATAACTGAAACTTTGAGAACTCCTGACTCAGTCAAAAATCCAAACAATTGACTTAGGAATCAAGGTGGCAAGATAAATCAGTCAGAACGACGACGGGGGTTCGGGGGCAGCACCCCTGATAGCGGGGTCCAAGGGGCAGAGCCCCTGGCTGGGGTCGAGCTGCCAGGTCAGCGCGAAAATTTTTGAAAATGAAGAATATCGCTATATCAGAAAATGCATTTCGGATGAAAATTTTGAAATTTTAAGTGAAAATTGCAAGTCTGAAAAACCTGTTAGACCAAGTGGATTGACTCGCGTGCGATTGGATTACTGCATGCGATTGTATCTGGTTGAATCGCGTGCGATTGGTTTGTACCATGCGATTGTATCAGGTTGAATCGCGTGCGAATGGTTATCAGGTTGAATCGCGTGCGAATGGTTATCAGGTTGAATTGCGTGCGAATGGTTTATAGCATGCGATTGAAATCTAGTGCGGCTGATAGAACCTATACTTGGCCAAATTCAACTCGATCTAGTGCGATAGCCCTATAGTGTGGCTGATAGATCATGGATGTTGCTGATAGCTCATGGATGCGGCTGATAGAGAATGGATGCGGCTGATAGGGTCTTAGAAGTCACTATCAGATCTGTTGACCTTACTCTGAATAGTGTCTACCCACTTATACCTGATTTGATCTTGACTTGTGCATGTTCCACACTCAAACTCAAACACCCATACCAGCACTTGATTTCACATACAAACACCAAATTTTTGGTGTTTTTATCCTTTTTGAAATCAAAATCCTAGATCTGAAGTGTTCTTCATATTTACCGAGAAAACTTCGATTTTTTCTGCTTTTTCGTGTATAGAACAGTTGAGTTTACCTTTTTCAATCAAAGAACAGTAGATGTTGCTCGATTCTCCAACGAAAACCCTTATTTTCAGATCATAAATAGCATCTTGAGTTGAAAACTCGTATGATCAGGCCCTTTTTCTTCGATGAACAACCCCTTTGATCTTCAAACTTTGATTTGTTGATGATAACACTCGATAGATCTTCACTCCTTTGGCTCTGATACAACTTGTTGGTCCCGTAAATATTACGGATGAAGCAATGCTTGATGTTTAGTGTGTGTTTGTGTATGTGTTCGGTTAGAGAGAGAGAGCCGAGATCTAGAGAGAGTTTACACACACAAGAGATGAATAATGCAAAGCTTACATTAGAATGTGGGGGAAATGCTTTTATATAGCATTTCCCCAACTTTGAGTAATTACATATTACACCCCTCACTTTAATATTTCTAACAATCGTATATCAATTATGTATTGGTATACTTCAACAGTGTTTATAATATTATTATAAGTCAATAATATTATTTTACACATGTATCCGTTGGAAGATAATGTGTTTTTACCCTATTCCTGTTACATCAAGCCGTAATTTCTCCGGCGTAACGGATAAAAAGGGATTTCAACGGTAACTTTTCTCTCTCTTTGGAAAGGTATATATATCGACCATAACCGCTTTACAGAAGTTTACGCTTACTAAACTTCTACTATTATCTCTATACCTTCCACTACCACAAAATTGCTACGTGCATTCAACCGTTCACATTCAAAACCCTAAAATTGCTCAGTGCAATCTTTCAAACGCTCAGTGCGGACTTCATTTTGCTCAGTGCGAATTGACTAAGTTACTCAGTGTAATCTTTCGAAATCAACGATGGACGGAACCATTCTGAATCTCAGTGATAGAATGGTAAGGGGTGCTGCGTTTAAGAACAATGAATTGCCGTTGATCAAAATCAACAATCAACGTGCCTGTCTTGCAATCCCTCAACACAAAATTAACAGGGTTTACGAACCATGGGTAAATTATATTCGAAAATGCCCATTGGCTTTCGCTTTCACTGGAGCACCATTACATGTGGTTCCTCAGCATCTGCTGGAGTTTTGGTATACGTGTGTCTACGACCAAAACAACGAAGAAATTCGGGGCACGGTGCTGAATGGAGAGAGGACCATTATTCTCACAGTAAACAGGCTAAGTGAGGTTCTTCAACTCCCTCAATCCGATGAGTTCGAGCCTGCTGTGACGCGGCTAGTAGCTAGATCTGTTCTACCCTTGATGAGTCACCCACAAACAGAGGGTGTGATAAAAAGGCTACTTTTCCAACCAGTTGGGGTTTCATGGTGTCCATTGTGATTCGTTTACTTGGTACCAAGGTTGGAGGACTGGACCAGGTCAACGAGTTCGAGATGCAGTTGTTGTACAACATGTACTTCGCCAGAAACTTAGATTATGCTCAGCTCATCTTCAACAAGCACAAGGTCCAAGTGATGAAGACCACAAGGGATCTTCATGTACCATTTACAAGGTTCATGTCCTTGGCATTTGAAGCCGAGCTGGGGATAGCACTATATGAAGTTCATCAGGAAATGTTCTTGACGCCAACACTCAGCTCCAAGATGTTCAATAATGACATCTTCCCAGAGCAAGAGGGTCTAAGTAAACCCATGCTTCTGATAGCTGAGGCCTTCTTCTGAAAGTGCAGTATAAGGATCGAATCAAGGGGGAGCATCTCAAGATGACACAGCGGTTCAAGCTGAGCACTCTGCTCAGGCTGAACCAGCCAATCCACAAGTTGCCTCTGGTAAGACTTCTCCACCTTCTCTCTCTTCTCATTATTCTCCATCCACATTTGGAGATAAGACTGCAGTAAACCCAACTCAGTCTAACACATCTCCTCCACCTTCTATTCATCTTAAATCCCACTCTGAAGCCACCCCTAGTATGCCCACTGCTACTAGGGAGAAGATCCTAATCTATACCAGAAAAACTGCCAAAGGTGGTGCCACTCCGATAGGCATCACTGAAGCTGAGATCGCACTGATCCCTCCCCAGGCAGGAGTTGAGGGGAGACGCCTACTCTTCAGGTGTCAACTTCAAGGCTCATTTCAACCCGGAAGCCTAAGCCGGGTGTGGTGTCTACTCAGCCTACACTCTCCAGAGCCATGGGAGAGCCTGTTACTATGCCTAAGCAGACACACTTAGGTAACATTGAAATACTGACCAATCCCTAAGGTCAATCACCCCCCTCCAAACCTCTTAGCCAACCACCTACCCATACAATTCACATTTCGAGCCCAATTACTTCTTTTCACTTCTCACAACCCCATGCACGACCTGTCAATGTTTCATCTACATACCAAGGTGAATCACAGGGTCCAAACTCTGATGCAAATGAATTTGAGGGTATACGCCAACCCTTCGATGATGCACCCAAACACTCACCACTTACTGTTTTTGACTCTTTCGATTCACAGGCTAAACATTCTGAGTCTAAGGACAGGAGTAAGTCTCTTCCAGAAGCATCTGCCTCCTCAGGCATTGAAACAATATGTTGCAGCTTAGTTTGGTTTGTTCCATCTCAAGCAGAAAAGCACAAACGACAAATCTATCAAAGACTTGAGAAGCTGACTAAAGATGTTCAAGAGATTGCCTCTGCAGTTGCTGCACTCCAACAACAGAAGACTTCAACCCGTGTTGATGATGAAAAAAAGGGGGAGAAGGTTCAAGCTGACACCGAGTTAGTGCAAGCTGAAGCTTTATTGGAACTAGCAAAAGGAGCAGAGAGGCAAGCTCGGTTTGAGGGGGAGCTGGAGCTAGAGAAAGAGGAACCTGGAGCCAAGAAACAAAAGGTGATAGAATCTGAATCTGAAGATGAAGCTGACAGTGTTCCTGAGACTAAGGAAGAAACGGAAGAAGAAAAAGCCACTAGGCTTATGTTTGAAATGCCCGAGCAAGAGGAAGCCAATGAATTAGGCATTTCACTTGAAGAGCTGAGAAAGAGAAAAGAGAAGGAGGCAAAGGATCAAGAGAAGGAAAAACAGAGAAAAACTTTAGCTCAAGCTGAAGCTGACTACACTGGTCCGAGACATGACCATATCCCATATACAGATGCAGAAATCCAAGAGTGATATTTCAGAAGAAGCTCAAGCGGAGAAATCAGAGGCATGACTTTGAGCAGAGTAAATGGAGCTATCATTCTCAACTTAGAGTTTGATGATAAATCTACAATGGGAATGGACCTGAGATTTGTTCACAGGATAGGCTCCTTGAATGGAAAAGAATTATAATGATGCTCACGAAATTCAAAAGAAGTCAGATCAAGCAAGAGATCTCTGATGAAGTTTCTAAACTGATTAATAGAGCTGAGGAGCTAAGATATGTTCCAGTTCCTGGCCTGCAATAGGAGAAATTATTTGAAGTACCTGAAGGTGTGGAGTTCAAAGAAAACCAAGCTATTGATTCACCTGTTCAGGGATTTATGTTTAAGGATCAGGCAGGCAAACGTAGCTTCATCAAGCTAAATGAAATCTGTTATCTAAAAGCTAGGGATGCCTTATACATTCGAAGTTGTCTTGGTGATGATAGATTTAATCACTTTGTGAGATATAAACTGAACAAAATCATCAGAGTACAACAAAAGGAACTCAGAGGAAATATATGGGATCAAATTCACCATATTTGACCCATTTAAATAAATTCACTAAACTTAAACAAAATCAACACTTTAATCCAAGAATCTGATTCCTAACCACTTTGAAATGATATAGGAAAATTTTAGAACACAAGAATTCAACTCTTAATGCTATTTTGGGTTTTAACCAACTTTGACCTAAACCTAAAAAAACATGGAGAAAACACTTACATGGATGGAAGAAGATGAAGAACTAGACTAAAGATGGGCCGATTAAGAACTTGAATTCGCAGCTGGAATTAAGCTTGATGAATCCTCCTGTGATTTCTCCTTCAACAGCCATGAACAAGATGATAAGTGTGAAGATGTGTGTGTGTGTGTGTGTGTGTGTGTGTTTGTACTTGTGTATGTGCCTGGGAGAGATTAAAACCGACTTGTGGGTTTTAAATATCCACAAGTGGGTATTTTGTTCCCCTTGTCAACTTACAACTTAATACTCATTTAACTGTTTCAACTAACGGATATATATTTGGAATCATTATTTACAACCATCTAATACTTTATAACTTTTACTCATTAACTTTTACTCATTAACCTCAACTTTTAGTCATCACCTCAGTTAATATAAATAACATATCTTTATCTCTTTAAATTACAATTTCTTATTTAATTCAAAAGGTTACAATCTTACAATGATATGGTACAACTAGGTCCATTTTGGGGTGTTACATTTTCCCTTTGCAAATAGATTTTTTAATTAAAGAGTATGAACATGGAAAAGGTCAACTATAATACTCAAAATTATATTTCTTGACTATCCAATTTAAACTAAGTGATAAAAGACAAAAAAAGAATCCAGTTTGTTTGGACAAGGCCATGCACTTCATTGGTTTTAAAGAAATATCTCTCTTCAAAGAAGACGTGCAAATCACATCTTGCATGTTTGTATTTAGCAACACACTTCATCAAAATCTAGATACGCCGCTTTCAGATTCAGATAACTACGGATATTAAAGGCAAACATCCTGGATAGAGTTTAGTTATCAATCAAAAAGCCCTTTATGGCCACCTTGGTGTGGCGCTAGAACACACTAAGTATCCAGATTTCCTCGTATCCCAAACCAAAGAGCTCAGGTTTAAGGACAACCTATGTGATAAATACCAACGATATGATTAACGAAGTAAATTTTCATGGAGGGTTGATCCAATATTCGTTATCCATCAATTTTGGTCCACAACTCTTGTGGCTATATTCAATACCCAGGAATGTCTAACAAAATCACGTTGACGTCATAGCCCTATCGAGGTTTCCAACAACATAAGTAGTCAAAGATATTTATTGAACAAATTAAATGTATTCTTGGATTTTCTTTAAGCATGCGAAATTGTGAACAACAATGAGATGAACATTGTTTTCTGGATATTCTACCCCGGAATAAAAATACAAAAATTATCACTGCTTCGCTATTTCGGGTCACGACGCCTATTCATATTAATTTTCTTGGCTTTATTCATAACTATTACCAATTACAATTTAAAACTATTTTCGTTAGTAACTAAATTAACTTGATTAACCGAAAGACACCAATGTAGAATATTTATAAAATAATACTCTTACTTGGTTTTGATAGAAAATATCTTGCAAACATTAAATAATTCTAGATTTTATTTTACACTACTTATTAAACTTTGAGACTCTAGAATAATTCATTGTTTCTGAATATACCCTGTAACTATCCTAGTTACTATGTAGATATTAAGATATCTTCTTTTTAAAGATAGACGGAATAATAAATCTTGTTTACAATACTTGTAAATTTGAAATTAGATTTCTAGTGTTATATTACTAACACTTATCTAAAATCAAATCTAAATGAGTTAATAGGGCAAATTGCGTGAAAATAAAACAAACTATGTCAATATTGTCATTGTATGCAACCAACTTTATTTTCTACATAAAATAAAGTTGGTTGCATACAATGACAATATTGACATAGTTTGTTTAATTTTCACGCATTTTGCCCTAGTTAATATCTTATTTATTAAATCCAACACTAATTACTTTTATATTAATAATGACATCGAATTTTAATATATAACAAAGACATTTCTTTAAGTTAATAATTTTGACTTATGCACTTATTACACGACTTTAAAACAATACTTTTGAGTATAACTCAAAATAATATCACCTGACTTCTGACTAACTTCTGACTTGTGAGTGTCCTATCACCAAGACTTTCTATTCTTAAACCTTTAAAAATGTTTCCATCAAATTAGATATCTAAAATTTAACAAGCTAATATCTTACTTTGTTCCCTAAACATTATTAGCTTCTAGTTACTTATTCCAATTATTCTCAAAGCTCTAGAACTAATAAAGAGTTGGTAGGAGTCTGTTAGCCTAGTCATCCCGTATACTTAGATTTCATCATAGATCAACCCTTAATCGTCATATTCACGTTAACTTATAAAAACCCAATCAATTTCAGTTTCAAGTTTGCCTATGTCGAACCCTCATATGGTTTCCATTTTTGATCGACAATCACGAACAGTACAAAATAATACATAAACAAATCGATTTTAAAGACTAGTCACACTTACTTGATGATTCTTAATGTAACACCCCGCCTTACCATGACACAATATTGTCCGCTTTGCCCCATTGGCTCACAGCTTTCTTTTTGGCGACAAGACAAGATCTTCCCAGGGGTCACCCATCCTTGGATTGCTCCCGCCCAAGCATACTTAGGTGCAGAGTTCTCATGAGATCTTCCATGCTTGTGGCCCCAAAACACGTTGTGTCATGTAAGGCCAAGTTTTACTTATAAACCAAACACCTTTCCTGTCATTAGCGGATGTGGGATTTTCCTAAGGTGTTACAATCACCCTCCTTGGGACTCATCGTCCTCGATGAGGTTTGCCCTACCATCCCGAATAGCACAACAGTGGCTCTGATACCATATGTAACATCCCGCCTTAGCATGACACAATATTGTCCGCTTTGCCGCACTAGCTCACAGCTTTGTTTCTGGCAACCATACGAGAACTTCCGAGTCACCCATCCTTGGATTGCTCCTGCCCCAGCACGCTTAACAGCAGAGTTCTAATGAGATCTGCCATGTTTGTGGCCCCAAAACGTGTTGTGTCATGTATGGCCAAGGTTTACTTATAAGCCCAGCACCTCTCATGTCCACGGCGGCCGATGTGGGATTCGCCTAAGGTGTAACACTTAATGATCTGACACCCATTTCTTGCTCCTATTGACTTTGTCTTATTTCTAACCGGTCGTATGAGTATATACACTTTCTCTCACGTTTTGCAACTACCGCTCAAAACATCGGGTTTAAACCTAACATAACATTATCCCTCTTAATTACAAACTAATTCCTCATGTTTCTTTTTTAATCCTTTACTCCCTAGGTTTCTAGTTTGTTAATAATCTTATTAGATAACAACTATATCCCAAACACAACAAACAAATCATCTATATATATATATATATATATATATATATATATATATATATATATCATATCCTAGCGCGTAAACGGTTTTATATATATCTTATTAGATATTCATAAGTGTGTGTAATCAATTCTTTATTCAAAACATGTTTGATTACCTTTTATTGAATCTTTTTGTTAAATATATACACTGTAATATTAAAAAAAAATTGAATTTATATAAATATGAATTTTGGAAGAAAATTATTTGTTTATTTATTATTATTATTAATATAATAGTTGTTGTATAATATATAGAAGTTTTTATCAGTTTATATATATTAACGCAATAGAAATTAAGAGGTTAAAAGTATAAACTATTGAAATTGAGGGGCTGGAAGTGACAATTGAGAAACATCTCTTAATTGACTAGAATAGGGGGTCAAACCCCTCATTCCTACTGCTTATTATGAGAGAGAGAGAGAGAGTGTGTGTGTGTGTGTGTGTGTGTGTGTGAGAGAGAGAGAGAGAGAGAGAGAGAGAGAGAGAGATATAAAAGCTGGAGCAAAAAGGGTTTTTAAGACAAGGAAGAAATCACAAGAAATGTTGTTGCATGTTGGATTTAAGTTCAAAATAGGAGATTGTTGAGCATATTTTACTAGCACGGTTGCAAAAGGAGCTTAATCAAAGATTGAGTAGATCAAATCTTGAAGTCAAGTAAGTTCTAACTCTAATTCTTGTTTAATTTCATTGAGTGAAAGCCACAAGTAGTTATAAAAGATGAGTAAACTTGGTGAATCTTCAATGAACAATGATGAAGATATATATGAAAACTCAATAACACCAAGAACAAATATAAGAACACTTTGCACAAGATGAGAGAAGATTTTCTCCTAGTGAATTTGATGGAAAAGGAAAAAGTTGCCTTGCAAACTAGGTTTGCAAGGTATTACTACGTGGAGGCTTATTGGCCTCAAAGTCTTTGGGCTCTTTGATGGACAAGGCTAGATAATCCTCATGGGCTAACCTATTACATGGATATGGACTAGACTAATTAATTCTAAATAGGCTAAACCCTTACATGGTTAATCTAGTCTAATCACTATAATCTTAACAACATAATTAAGATAGTTGCACAAGACGTAGAAACATAAATAAATCCTAACAATGTCCCCTTTTTGTAGCCTTGTGCGTTTTTATCTGTCTCGATGGATTTGTTGCATCTTTATCAATCTCCCATTTTGATTATGCAAATATTCTTTTTCTTTCTGCATTCTTGTGAAGCTTTGTGGGAATAAAGATGTGATGTCTTTATAATGTCTTCTCATCTTGAGGTATCTTCAAGTTGTTGATCAGAGCTTGATCTTTCAGGCACACAATGACATCTTTGTAAATCTCCTTCTTTACGCACCAGTAACCTAAGGTAAGAAACCTTTGGTTGTATGAATGGTTTTGCATATAGTGGTTTTCAATAATCCCTCTAAACATGAGTATATTAGAAATATGTGACAATTAATACATCCTCTGTCACACCGGGATCACTTAGATTTCCCACTAACACATCAGTATAAATAAACTGAGTGACCAACATTCAGTGTTGGCTTGATGTTAGCACCGGTAGGATTTCCATCTTTCACCATAAATATCGTATGACATTACTCAAAATGTTCCAGCACTGTTATAGAAACAGGAAATTGATTCCATATGTGTCCTAGAAGAAAATAATATTGCAATTGGTTCTAAACTCGATAAGTGCACGAAAGAAGTCTGGGACCGGAGCAGTTGTCCTCCTTTTTTCAATATCAACAATCTCCAAGTGAGATGTCAATAATATATGTGATAAATCTCCGTGTGAAGTTGAAACAATTATTATTTAAGAGATAGTTGAGTAGCTGGGTGGGGTAAGTGCATTGCATCACTGGGTCCATGATTTCTATTTCAATACCAGTATAAAACTAGTAGTAGATGTGGCTACCCAGATTGACACTGTTTAGTGAGGATCTTTCTTTTCTTTTGATTCTTTATGTCACCCTCATCTCTCTAAGTATTTTTCAACTTCTCCCTCGAACTCTCTTTCCAAAATAATATTTATGTATCATATGTTGGATACACTTGGAAACCTGCGATAGATGGTATGAGCAACCATTGTGGTTTTCAACAAAAATGATTTTCGGTGAAGAATTTGTTGAGTGTGCTTGTCAAGGACAATTTGATCAATCAAAGAACGAACAATCACGAATTAATGTAGCACAAAAATATGAGAATGATTTGACTATCAGAAAGCTCAAAATTATTTGTTGATCATATGCACCCCCATCTCCTGTTCCATCCCTTTCATTTTCATTTTCTCTCTACATACCAATCAATATCCTAAGATAACTGATTTTGCTCACTTAGATGACCTAGTAAGTAACCCTTACTATCTCTTTCTAGTATGTGGTGAGCTCCTGGGGTAGGTCCTTCATGTTCTGGATTGACTATAGGAGTATACGATGCATACACTCCCTCATTCATAGTGCTTTTTGATCACTTTGTAAGTATGACAGTAAGTGTAAGTGATACTTGAATGATAATTCCAGAAAAGTTAAATCAGATGGTGGAAGGATTCCAGAATGATATGAGATGAAATACATGAAATGAAAGATGATTATTCGAAAGATCAACAGGAAAGCAAGAAAGGCATCACAATGAAGTACAAATTGAATACCTTCTTGAACTGAAAAACAAGATTTGAAAACTATAGAATCTTTTTGGATTTTGATTTTGTATTGCTTTTGGATTTTTTTGATTTTTCAATATTTTTGGTTTTGAAAACTAATTAACGACAATCATGAAAATTTTAAAACAAACTCCCACTCGAATATAGCATTTCGAGCGAGAGATAAAAATTATACTTTTTCTGATTTTCTCCCCCTACACGAATGCATATTAATGTATTCGTGTACACTTGTGAACTGACAAAATTACAATCAAATCCCCATCGAATAGTGTGTGTTTCATTGATGCGAGCGAGGCAGAGAGTTGTCAAATTTTCTCCCCCTACACGAATGCAAGTAAATGTATTCGTGTAGTTTTATGACAACGACACTCCCCATAGAACCAGGCGTCTTTATTCCTTTTTTTTGTGATATCACTGGTTCCCATTATTGGTGCTATTTGGTCATTCCCAAACCGAACATTTCCCGAGTACTTTGAGACAAATTTCGTGAGAAGACCCTTCTCCCCGGTCATATGTTTTATGCAGCCAGAGTCCATGTACCAACTGCTAGAAGCCTGCACATGGAAAACAATATAAGTTTAGGTACCCTCTTGGTGTTGGGTCCTTGCACGTTAGCATAAGTAACAGATTCTAATTTGTCATCTATTACTAGTTCTATTGTATTTAATACGGGAACCCGTATCTGTTTGGAGGGTGGAGGTCGAGTTGGAAACTTGTTTGATGCGCTTTGGATTTGATATGTATGAGTACATCCTTTGGTGTCTTAATTACAATCGGTATGAAGCCCATTGGGAGAGACAAGTCATCCTAAATGAATTCAAATCCTTCATGTTTGGGTCCCGTTTTCCCATCTCATGTGATGGAGGAAGTAGGAACAGACTGTAGGGCTTTAGGTTTCACGCGATAGATTGCTTTGTACTGTCATCGAGGAGTGTGAATGAGCTTGGTTTGAGCTTCCTTTTTGGTCTGAGGATGGCTCCTCACGGCATTGTCATTGGTGTGGTTCCAATTGTTATGGTATCGACGATTTGGATTCCAATTTTTTTAGAAAATATTATTTGTCTTTTGATAATTGGAAATCCATGATAGCGATTTATGCAAGTGTGAGGAAGACGTGTCACTTGATTGGAATCGAGCTTTGATTGAGCTTTTCTTGTACCAATAGGTAATCTTGTAACCTTTTCGGTATACATAGGAAACTTGTTGGTGCAGTTGTTCGAGTGGTTGAAAATTTGGGTCTGGTTTGATCCCTCGTTTATTACGATCTTGATCATAAGCACATTTAATCTAGCAATGGCCCTCTAAGTAGCCATCACTGACATAAAACATTTCACATTGACCATGATCATCACGGGGAGTAACACGATTGATGTGCACAATAGACGAGTCCTTACACCGCATTAAGTTTGTTTGTTTTGAAAAGTTTGCAGGGTAGGCTATGGCGTCTTCGTGGCATTCGTCCTCCGTTGTCTCAACTTTCTTTTTCCTCCAACCCAGATTGTGTTTCAGCAATCCCTTGAATTTTGTACCAAGATCCATACATAGGGTAGGTGAGGAATATGCTAGCATATCATCTTTGGTATATTGTTTTATGGGCCTTGCTGGTTTCTGTTTGGTGTTGACAGGTGTTGTTGTAGTTTCATAAATGAGGCGTGTATTCAATCAGGGAGGTTGTGATGACCTAGGTTCGTTGACTTTTGATTTTCTTTTTAAAGCCGTGGATTGATGTGTGTGAGATCTGAACAACTCATTCTCAACTATATTGAGTTTTTTATTTCAGTTTGAAGATTTCTGACTCAACATTCACACACTCGCCTCTGTATTCTCTGCATATTTCTTAAGATTCAGCTAGCTTTGATTTAGTTTCAGAGTTCAAACTAACCAACTGCTATATCCTTTCGTTTTCCCCATGTACTTGAGATTTGGTTTGGGACAATTTATCAGTGATGTCGATGGTGATGGAATAGGAAAATGAAAAACACTCGTTTGAATACACGTGGTAGGTGTTTGTATCAGACGTGCTTGGTGCAGCGGAATTCAGTATATGGGCGTTTTTAGATTCAAGTTCACCGATTTTATCATATAAAACCTAAGTTTCTAACTCGTGAATGATTGAGTTATTGAAAAGTTCAATTTCAACCAATTCAAAACGACGTTGTAATTCCATGTGGGGAATGTACAATCAAGGTTTTGTTTGAGTTTCAGAAAGGTGCGGTCTTGACTCCATCTCCAGTTTTGTATACCTATGAAAGTAATCGTTTGCAAAAGAGGTACAAATTCGGTTGTTTCGTAAGACCGATTAAAACTTTCGTAGTTGTACGATGTTTGCGCCTTGGTTGTCGTGCATCGTTTGATTTCTTCTTCTTCGCGCTCTTCTGCTTGACCGACAAAAACCATTCTTGCAGTTAATCCTAGTTTCATGATTTCAAACTTGTATAGTTGTTTAGCCGTAATCTTCTCGCTAATGTGTGGATTAACAAAACCTAGACCCTCGTATGTACAATTTGTGAATTTCTCGTCTTTAGATTTGTTTAGAAAAATGGTTTGTGCGGTTTGGTCTCATTTGATCAAGAGATCTTCTAGACTCTTTATTTTTTAATACAGTTGACCTCTCTCCTTTTGCAGGAATTTCAAATCTTCTTCAGCGGACACTTTGGCTGCTTTGAGGTCGTGAATAATGACTTCGTTTTCAGTTTTCAAAGAGTTAAATTCATTTTCTTTAGCTGTTAATATCTCTTGAAGTTCATTCATATCTGATCGTGATTGATCATTGAGTTTCGTTTGCAATTGTATGATTTTTCGATTTAATCTCTCAATTTGATCAACCAAGGTTTGAGCATGTTCAACACTTACCATTTCGGAAGCAGGAATTTCATTTGCAGTACTCATCGTTAAACACGATCTTTCCTTGAAATGAATTGTTATTTTCTTGGAAACTTGTTCGTGTGAAAATATCGTGTTCGACTTTAAAAGTTGGATGGGTTGGTGTTTAAGGACCTAAGTTAGATGGGAGTTATGACTTTAGATCAGATGGCTTTGAGTGTCGGTTTTTTTGTTTGACCTTAAAACTTGATTGTGTTTTGAAGTTGATGTGGTTAGACTTGAATTTTTGACTTATGTTTTTCAGTTTGACTTTTATTTTAAAATTGATTTTGCATTTATGTCAGGATCGGATATATTATATCAAATAACAAGAACTAACTTTTAAATAATAAATCAGAGTAATATAAAAGTTAATCTTTAACTATGATCACAATCAACTAAGAAGTTGCGGAATCACACTTAATTGATTAAAGAAGGTTTTAAGCAAAGATTAATTCAATCAAAAAGTAGTTTTATTAACCAACCAGAATGATTACAAAAGCAAACTTCACCCCCAATCTAACTTATTCTGTTAGACGAAGAACACAGACTGTTCTTAGGTTTCAACAAGAAACTTAGAGGCTAAAACACTTTCAGAAAAATAAATAACAATAAGAACAAATGCTTTGAATAATGAGATCAAGTCGTCATCGTCAATTGATCATCTAATGAAGTATATATAGACTCTTGATCCTCCTTGAATTGTTGACAGTTAGGTAATCTTCTATCTTCTGAGATAATCTTGTTAATCTTCAAAGTATTTCGAGATATCTTCTAAGATAGGATTTTCCAAATATAGCTCAACAGAAACTGTTTAATGAACACAACAGTTCTTTAGTCTTCTAACAGTCTTCAGCTTCAAGGTCTTCTAACAGTTTTGACTTTGCCAACTAACAGTTCTGAACTTTTGAACTAACAGTTGTAAATCTTGCAGCAATTGTTAGTTACAACTGTTATCACCAAAACACTCTAACAGTTTTTACCTTTGCATGTTCAACAGTTTCAATAACTTAGCGAATTTCCCAACAATCTCCCCCTAACTTAAAGTATTGAACAATACACTTAAGTTGTTTTATAGGGTTCAACCATAGAAACATTCACATAAGCAAAGAACACATTAACATTAATTTTGCAAAGTAAAATTGTTATACTCAAAATATGAAAGAAAAATTACATTTTCTCTTTCTCTATCAGCTCCATTCTTTCTTTCAGTCTTCTTCCCAGATCTTCCCTTAACCTTACAGGACCATAGAACCTTGCCTTTACCATATACATCAGCTTGGTCCTACTGTGATCAACAAAATTAAGATCAAACCACTGGGTTTTAGCATTGTTTGTCACAAGACTATACACCCTTGATCTTTCAAAAACTTTCACAGTCGATATAGGAAATCTTTCATCACTTGTCAGTATTGACATTACTCTCTGTGGATTGCATATACTCGATAAATGTACCAAAAATACTTTTATCTCAATTTCAGCATCCTTTCCAAAATGACTTACCCCATATTCATACATTTCTTGTACATCTCTCCTGGTCACACTATCCATCATTGCAGAAAAACTGACATAGCTTTCAATTGGTTCCACCTCTCTAACAATGGTGACACCCTGCTTTCCAGTTTCCACTCTCAGCATTTCAAACCTCCATTCTTTGATATGAGACTTTTGAGCTTCAAATTTATCAATTCTTTCTTTTATCTCTTTTGAGAGTCTATCTTGCAAAATAGTTTTGACCAAGCCTGTTTTGACTTTTTCTTCAGACTGTTGGGGTTTTTGGACTGATTGGGGTTTCTTCTTTTCCACTACTGGCTTGGGAGGTGGAACTGTTTTCCTTTTTACAACTCTTTTTCTTTTTACTCCCTTACCAGCAGCTTCCTTTACTTTCTCTTCTTCATCAATCTGAGTAGTAATCTCATCAGCCAGCTTCTTTGCTATCTCAAAATCAGTCTGTTCTTGTTCTTTTAGCTCAGCTGCTAGCCTTAATGCAAATTCATGATCACGCTCTTCTTGTTGCTGTCTTGAAAGCTTGAGTTTAGGACAAACAACAACAATTTCTTTACCTTTGCCTGAAACAGGAGGCAACTCAGATTCTTTCTTTCCTTCCTGGATGATTATCCCTTTATATCCTTTCTTTGGTGGTAAAGATTCTAACGTAGCAACCTTTCCATCAAGCCATCCATCATCAATTTTCTGTGCCATTCTAGAAGAACTTATTCCCAGATACTGAGCACTAATATCAACCAAATAGTTCTGCTTAACTGTTGACCACGATTTGAAAATCTCAGTGCTTGGAATATCTGCAGTTGATACCATCCTGTTGATTAGCATCCTATCAACACTTGAAAGTTGTTCTTCTTCTTCTTCATTAATCACTTGGACACTTGCAACTGTTAGTTGATTTGAAGTTACAACTGTTGGTTGTGATGTTGCAACTGTTTGATCATTTGGAGCAACAACTGTTTGTTTATCCTGTGAAACTGTCTGCTTAACTTCTTCCTGCTTGGATTTTCTTCTTCCTTTAGCTTGAGCAGTTGAAGAGATTTTCACCAAGGATTTGGGTTTAAGCAACATCTCATGAGTATGAAGAACATTTGTTGCTTTCTTCAGATTCTCATCAAGAAAGTTCAGCTTCTTATCTTGTCTTATTAACACCTCATTGTGAACTGCTACCACCTTGAGTACTTCGGTTGCCTTCTCCAACTGTTTAGTCAGTTCTTTTATCTTCTCATCTTGAGAAACTATCCTTTTGTTTTGAAGAGCAATCCTTTTCTTTAGATGTAAATGAGCAGCAAGGTAAGGTGCAAAGTTAGGATCCGTCAATGCATGTTGTTTCAGTCTAGTCTCAATGTCAGTTAGTGTTTCCACTGTGACCATATCATCGACATTTTTCACTGGTGGCTTACTCCCCTGAGTATCACCATCAGTACCCCTCTTTTCTTGGTTCTGGGGATTACCAGAAACTGTTTTACTAGTCTCTGTTGCCATGGTTGAGGTCTTAGCTATGTTAACACTGTCATGTTTATCCCTTGCAGATAAAACAGTAGTGTCAGCCTCAAAGACCATATGATCACCCTCTTGAGGAATGATCACCTCCTCATTGTGCCTGGGAGACAGCACCAAAGGTTCCCTTTCGATATTCTGCACAGGTAAATGCACCTGTGCAGGGCTAACAGTTTGGGGTTCTCTAACTGTGGTGGAAGGAGCACCAACAGTTTTCCTCTTCTTTCTAAATATTTTTAGTGCAGGGGCTTGTGTTGTAGCTCTTTCAAAAGAAGCAGGTTGGAAATTTTGAGTATCTTGGACTGTGGGTTCCAGTGTTGGTGGTGTAGCAATACGATGGGTTTCATGCTCAACACTGGCAGTCCTGTTTCTTGACAGAAACTCCACCATTTCAGAGAGTGGAGGAGTTATGGCACCAGAGAAACTCTTGCCATTAATCAACAGTTTGCTCAAAGTGGAAGCCACATGAGCAGAGGGAATAATGACCCTCTTGTGTGTTTTCAGATTTGGCAACAAAAAGTTTAACAATACTTGCACAAATCGAGGATACATCAAAAAGAGACCATACTTGGTCCCTAGATGTTTTACCATGCCATTGAAAATTAATTTTGAGAAATTGAAGCAACGATTGTTGGCCAAACAGATTAAGGCCAAAGCAATGTTGCTTCCAAACTCGTTCCATCCTGTTCTTTTAGGACTAATGCACTGCTGGAGAGTATGGATTAAATACTTCCAGTGAGCACAAAATTGTCCCTTATAGAATGTACCCTTCCCTGAAGGACCCTCATACCCAAGCTTAACAAGCTCGGCATGCAAAAAATCTAGTGAAACTGAATCAGAATACTCACCCTCACTATCATTGAGTTGTAGAATTTGGCGAATGGTGTCCTCAGAGATTGAGACGGTCAACTCATCAATGGTAGAATCAATCCATTGCACGTCATCAGTTGTTCGAAGTTGAGCATGTTTCCAAAACTGATCAATGTAAGAAGTGTATATGGTAGGATTGATGGTGAGTGCAGTGTTGAGATCGGACAATGAGAGATAATCAATCATATCGTGAAACATGTGAAGATCATCAGGTTTTGAAAGAAAAGCAAGCATGTTATGTTCCTTGACGAATGGAAGGGGAGCCATGGCGATTTGATAGCAGAATTCTAGGGTTTTAGCGTTCAAACGAAGTTCAGTATGCGTAAAGAAACCTCTGAGGAGGGAATGGTTTATATATGTTTCGATTGTTGAACGTAATCCAAAGGCTTTCAAAATCCTGCAAAGACCAAAGCACCCTTTAAAAGCTTAACAGTTGACGGACAAAAATGAACTAACAGTTGAGAAACTGTTTTTACTAGCTTAACAGTTGACGGACAAAAATGAACTAACAGTTGAGAAACTGTTTTCATAAGATGTAACAACTGTTATTCAAAAGTTCACTCCCTTTTGTTTGATCATTTATATGAATTGACAGTTGTTTAGGATTTACAACTGTTCTTTATTTCTCGCCCTTAGTTGACGAAATTCTCCCCCTCAGTTGCACATGGACTTTGTCTAACAGTTGCCGAAGCCATATGCTAACAGTTGAAAAACTGTTAGTATTGATTGAAACAGAAATGTGCAACTGTCAAACAAACTTGAAAAACTGTTAGTATTGATTGAAACAGAAATGTGCAACTGTCAAACAAACTTTCGGCTCACATATATCAAATGCTGAAGCAATAAAAATAAAACATTAGAGAACACAGTCATCAACATAAGATATATTTTATTCAAGATAATCACAATTGAGCTACAATAAGTTGAAAAGAAAAACAAAACTGTCTTGTACTATAGATCTAAACACAGCTTATAAGAACTGTCTTAACTCCTAGATCTACATATGACAAATGATTGATAACAGTTTGTATCATCAAATCTGAACTTTAAGGGAAGACAATCATCATCACATTCACATTCTTGCTCAAGACTGTCTTCGTTATTTAAGAATCGAGTTCAGAATAGCCTCTACAGTGCCACCATCGTCTTACTGAGAAGCCTGTCTTTAAAGAATGGTCATGTAATACACGAGCCATTGTTGGTACTGCTTATCTAATTGTGCAAGGCCGTCTCGTAGGTGTGGGAGAACAATGATCTACACCGTAAGTGTAGACAACTTTCTCAGTCAACTGTTGATAAGCCTTAGACAATTGTCAAAACATACTACCTACCAATGGGTGTGCAGTAGACCTTCTCATCTTATGCATCACCAGAGACGATTGTCATAATTTGCCTCGTGGGTGTGCAGTGGAACTAGTCATCGAAGACAGTGACTTCCACTGCCTCATCATCTGAGGCCCTCTGGTGGTTACGAGTATTATATCTTCGAACATTGAACCACACTACGGAGTTTGTAGTGCCTGCTAGGTTCAAGACGAATCTTAGACAACATGGTGTAGGCAATTCATGAAAGAGAGTGAAATTTTCAAAATCACCTCTTATACGAATATGATCAATTTGTTTATTTGGCCTACGTGGATCTGGATATTGTGTCAAGGGAAACCTATCCCGATCATCATGCATCCCAAGAACACATGATGAGTGATGCCAAAGCTCATGCATTCTTACAAATGGGGCAGGGATGGTTACATAACTTTGTCTAACATTAATATCTTTGAGGGGTATTAGAAAAAGTTAGTATCCATTTGCAGAGAGAAGAGTGTGCAAATGTAGGTGTGATTTGTGAAGGATGGGTGCAAGACTATTTATAGAGAAACTAGGAGGCATTAATGTCCGTTAATAGCCATTAATGACCATTAATATCCAGTAATTTCCATTAATAGCATGCAGTGACTGGTCATATCAAATGCACTATAGAACAAGCAAAAGGACTCACCTTTATCAGTTTGGAACTGTTGATTCAAGAAAGTGAATTTACCTTTACCTCATAACAAGGACAGTCACGAGTGTGAAGAACTGTTTGTGAGACAGGTCAGCAGATATGTCCAAAAATGATGTGTGAAATTGCATTTCCCTCTCTGAATACTTAAAGGATAACAGTTGTTAGAAAACGTAACTAACAGTTGCAAACTGTTAGTGTGAAAAACATGGAATAATGAACAACTGTTAGTCCAAGTTAATCATTCCAATGTTGGAAATCAAAAAGTTGAATCTGCTCACATCAAAAGCTTTAGTGAACAAATCAGCTAATTGATCATCAGTATGAATTTTCATAACTTGGATTAATCTCTTTTCATTGCAGTCTCTTATGAAGTGAAATCTGATTTCAATGTGCTTGGTTTTAGAATGCTTCACTGGATTATTAACTATGCTAATAGCACTGGTGTTATCAACATAAATAGGAGTATTTAAGAAAGACAAACCATAATCCAGAAGCTGATTTTGGATCCATAACACTTGTGAACAGCAGCTTGATGCAGCAATGTATTCAGCCTCAGCTGTTGAAGTTGAAACTGTTGTTTGTTTCTTGCATTGCCATGAGACCAGCCTTGATCCAAAGAATTGACATCCTCCAGAGGTTGATTTTCTGTCCACATTGGCTCCACCATAGTCACTATCAGAATATGCCACCAAATCAAAAGGTGAATCTTTAGGATACCAAAGTCCCAATTTTGGTTGGCCTTTGAGATATCTAAAGATTCTCTTTACAGCAAACAGGTGTGACATCTTCGGACTGCATTGGAACCTGGCACAAACACAAACAGCAAACATTATATCAGGTCTAGAAGCAGTTAAGTACATTAATGAACCAATCATTGATCGATAGAGGTGTATATCAACATCCTCCCCCTCAGAATCTGCTCCCAACTGTTTGTGTGTTTCCATTGGAGTACTTGCCAGCTTCACATCTTGATAGCCAAACTTGTCCAATATGTCCTTGACATACTTAGATTGGCTTAGAAAAATACCAGTGGGCTTCTGTTTGACTTGTAATCCCAAGAAAAATGTGAGTTCACCCATTGAACTCATCTGAAATCTTTTGTGCATAATGACTTCAAATTCTTTGCACAAGCTGTCATTTGTGGATCCAAAGATTATATCATCAACATAGATTTGAACAAGCAAAATCTCTGTTTTAACAATCTTTGTAAACAATGTTTTGTCAATTGTGCCTCTCTTAAAACCATTCTCAAGGAGATAGGATGACAATGTCTCATACCAAGCTCGAGGAGCTTGATGTAGACCATATAGGGCTTTATCTAACCTATATACCTTGTCAGGGTACTTTGAGTCTTCAAAGCCAGGGGGTTGACACACATATACCTCCTCATCAATAGTGCCATAGAGAAAAGCAGACTTGACATCCATTTGATACACCTTAAATCCTTTGAAGCTTGCAAAAGCAAGAAATATCCTAATGGCTTCAATCCTTGCAACAGGTGCAAAAACATCATCATAGTCTATTCCTTCCTCTTGTGTGTAGCCTTGTGCAACCAGTCTTGCTTTGTTCTTGATAACAATTCCTCTTTCATCTTTCTTGTTTCTGAACACCCACTTGGTGCCAATTACTCTTTTACCTCTTGGAAGCTCAACCAACTTCCAAACTTGCTGAATTTGAAATTGTAAGAGCTCCTCTTGCATTGCCTCTACCCATGAAGGATCTTTCAATGCCTCAATTGCTTTCTTTGGTTCTATTTGAGACAAAAAGCAAGCATTCACGTCAAATTGGGCAAGATCCACACCACTATTTTCATTTTGCAGCATATTTCTTGTTCTGATAGGAGTGGTTGGATTTCCAATTATTTGTGATATTGGATGAATCTTGTGAACTCTTGATGTAGGAATGTTTTCTTCAGTCAGTTCATCCCCTAGATTAGATAGATCAAATTCACATTCACTTGAATTTTCAGCGTTATCACACACTTGATCAGCAGAGTCAGTGTGATGTTGAGGATCATGGGATTCCATGTCCTTTAAAGATTCAGCATCCATCAATGGATCAACAACGTTGGAGAACTCTTGTTGAAGCATAGGAATCACAACAAAGTCTTCAGTAACTTTGTTTGAACCAACAGTTGTTGGTTTTGAGCTAACAGTATCAAAACTGTTTGGGCTGGAGGAAGATGTTTGATGACTTTCACCAACAGTTGTTGGGGTACCTGTAGCTGTTTCAGTAGAATACTCAAAAGAAAGAGATTTAGACAATGCATCAATATCAAATAACCAATCAGGTCCATTACCTGCAATATTGATCCTATTTTCATTGAAAGAGATATTCATACTCTCTTCTATGATTCTAGTGACATTGTTAAAAACTCTATAAGCTTTACTTTGAGTGGAGTATCCTACAAAGAAACCTTCTTCAGCCTTACTCTCAAACTTGCCTAACTGTGACTTGGTATTAAGGATAGTGCACGGACAACCAAACGGTTTGAAGAAGTTGATTAAAGGTTTTCTCTTGAGAAACAACTCATAAGGAGTTTTCTCTTTGGACTTGACTACTTGTACTCTATTCTGAACATAGCAGGCAGTGTTCACTGCTTCTGCCCAGAATGTCATTGGAAGTCTAGAATCGGCTAACATTGACCTAGCAGCCTCTATCAAAGTCCTATTCCTTCTCTCAGCAACTCCATTCTGTTGGGGAGTCCTAGGAGCACTAAACTGTCTTTCAATACCTTTACTTTCACAAAAACTGTTTAGCTCATAGTTCTTAAATTCAGAACCATTGTCAGATCTAATGACTTTCACCTTCAAATCAGATTGATTTTCAATTTTAAGAATAAGGGACTTAACTAACTCAGCTGTTTCATCCTTTGTTCTAAGAAATTGAACCCATGTGAACCTGGTGAAGTCATCAACTATGACTAAACAATATGCTTTCTTCCCTATACTCATCACAGATGTAGGACCAAAAAGGTCCATGTGTAACAATTGTAAAGGTGCAGTAATAGAAGAAACTTCTTTGGTCTTATAAGAAGTTTTGTGTTGCTTGCCTTTAAGACATGCCACACAATGATCATCACATGAGAACTCTTTTTGGGGCAAACCTCTTACCAAACTGTTTTTAGCTAACAAGTTCATGGTTTTAAAATTCATGTGACACATCCTTCTATGCCAAATGGCAGACTCATCATAAGATGCTTTGGAGAGTAAACAGCTTAACACATTCTGTTTAGCAATCTTTTGTGGATTAAGACAATATACATTATCTTTTCTAGGTGTTCTTAAAAGAACATCCTTCTCATTTAATTTAAAATCTTTTGAAAGAATAATGCATTCTGAATCTGTAAACAAAACTTTGTTTCCATTGTCACAGATTTGAGATACACTTAACAGATTGTACTTAAGCTGTTCAACAAAGAAAACATCATTAAATGTAAGTGTACCTGCCTCAACAGCTCCTTTACCTGTGATTTTTCCTCCCTTTGGATTTCCTCCAAATGCTACAAATCCTCCATTGATTCTTTTGAAATCCTTCAAACATTTTGGATTTCCAGTCATGTGCCTTGAGCATCCACTATCCACATGCCAGATAGATCCATGATTGGCCCTATGAATGCTCTGCACAAATAAAATCAGTTAGTAGCAGGAAGTACCCAGGCCATGCAGGTCTTGGGTACACCGTTCAAGTCATAATACTTAAACAGAGTTTGGTTCTTTTTGATTTCATCCAACTTAGATTTCTCTAATTTGTGTGATGAATACTTTGTAAGAACATGTGGTTTCCAACTGTTGTGATTTACAGTGGATACCTTTGAACAAACAACTGGTGGAGTTGATAAAACAGATGAATCAACTTGTGATTCCTTTTGATTTTCAGTATGAAGAACAGTCTTACCCTCTCCAGAATCAGTTTGTTTTTGAATTTTCATCCAAGCCAAACCAGCAGTTTTTGGTTTTGCTAAAACAGTTTTGGAACTGTTAGTTGGTTTGGATGTAACAGTTTTAGAACTGTTTGCCAGTTTTGGCTTAGCAGTCTTAGAACTGTTGATCTGTTTTGACTTAACAGTTTTAGAACTGTTATTCTGTCTTTTGGGACTTTTGTTTTGAGTGCCATTGGTCTGTGGGTTATAGTAACAGTCTTGAACTAAATGATTAGATCTTCCACAAATGTAGCACTTTTTGGTTTTCACAATAGGTAAACCAGTTCTTTGTGACCAGAATTGGTTCCTATTTCTTTGATTTCCTCTAACAGCTGCAGATTGAGGAAACTTTTGGACACCATGTTTTTGACATGTGCATGCAGGCACTTCAGTATGCCTTTTCTTAGATTTGGGTTTAGCCTGAGGTTTTGCAACTTCCTTCTTCTTCCTAGTATACACAACTTCACCAACTTTCTCCTTTCCTTTGGCTTTGGTACTAACAGTTGGGCTTTTTAGCTTAGAACTGTTTGGGTTCTTGTTGGAACTGTTAGTGTAAAGATGGGGACTATTTGTAACAGTTGTGGAACTGCTAATAGAGTTAACAGTTTTTGAGGATTTTGGCTCATTGGTGAGGGGTTCAGTGGATGCTTTTACAAACACCACAGGTTGTAAAGATGATTTTGTGGGAATGGGCTCACACAGGATGTGATTTTCATATGGAATACCTTCATCCTTCTTCACAACTTCCTCATTATCTTCAACACTTACTACTGACACAACTTCATCTTCATAACTCTCAAACTTTGGATCAGCTGACTTAAGTTCATCTTCCAAAGGTTCATTAGCATATCTGTCAGCTACCTCAGACATTGGAGTTATGTAGTTTTGGTTGTATGGAGGTGGGGTTTGTTTGTATCCTAGGCCAGTTTTCACCTTGTCTCTCACTTGAGATTGTAGCAGAGTCTCAAGCTTAAGGTTTGCAGCCCTGAACATTCCAAGATCAATGTCCACACCCTCCAATTTCTTTGTGAGTTCATTCACCTTGCTTTCTTTTTCAACTAACTTCTTTTTCAGACTATCAATCTCATCTTGAAACTGCTCTTTCTCCCACTTATGATATTTTCTATCATAGTCCATTTGCAGTTCATTAGCCTGATAGTCTTTAATTTTCTTTTCAAAATCTTCTATCACAGCAGTATACTCATACCTTCTCTCCTCCATTTTACTTAGAGCAGCACATACTTTCTTATTGTGCTCTCTAAATCTCTTAACAATAGCTCTACATTCACCAGGACATAGTTTAGAAGATACCTGTATGTCCTCAGATTCTGGAGAATCCATCTTGATGGAGGAGTCAGTCAATGCCATCAAAGCTTTGTTGCTGGTAGCCTCCTCTGCTTGATCACTCCAATCAAATCCATGGCCTTCTTGTGAGACCAATGCTGAGGAGGTATGGTTCTGAGTTTGCCTCTGACCTTGATTCTGAACTTGTCCACCAGATTTGCATTCTCTTGCAAAGTGGCCAAGTTGTTGACATTTGAAGCATCTAACCTTTGACTTGTCAAATCCAGCCTTGCCATCAGCTCTGAAGTTCATGTTTTGCCTTCCAGTTCTTTTAATGAATCGCTTGGCTCTAACGGTAAGCATGGCCATCTGCCATTTGAGATCCATTTCCTCAAGATCATCAGGGTGCACTTGTTCAAGATCCTCATTGGTGAGGGTTGAATGAGCATGGCTGGCAAGAAAAGCTTCAAGAACTGCATCTGGAGTATTCATATCTAGTCCAACACCAGAACTAGTACCTGCACCACTATCAAGAGAGTTAGTTAATGAATGGTTTGATTCCATACCTGAGGAAGATAGGAGAGCAGCATTATGACTAGGGATAGCAGTTTTTCTTTTTCCCTCTATCTCTCCCTCAAACACTATCAAACTATTATAGAGGTCATCTAACTCTATGTCTTCAAGAGAATCCTTGGTTCTCCATTGTGCAGCAAACACAGTCCATTCATCACCTAGAGACCTAAGAAATTTTCTATTTATCTCATCTTGATCAAGCCTAACCTTAGCACTCTCCAGTTGACTCACCAGTTTGTAAAACCTATCAAAGATTTGGGTGATACTCTCATTCTTCCCACTGGTGAAGTTCTCATAGGCTTGTTTAAGAAGATCTCTTTGGTTTCTCTTAGAACTAGCATTCCCAGCAAACCTCTTTTCCAGAGCATTCCAAAGTTCATGAGCATCATCAAATTTCTTGAATTGATGTTGATACTCATTGGGAATTGCAATCTGAAGGATGCTGAGGGCTTTCATCTCAATCATTCTACTTTTCTTTTCAGCATCTGTCTTTGGTGGTGGTTTCTTCTTTGGTTTTCCATTCTCATCCAGTTCAATGGTATTTGTAGGAACAGTTTCAATGATTTGCCAAACATCATAGTCCATTAGTTGGACATGCTGTTTAATTCTTAGTTTCCACATCTCAAAATCAGATGGTTTGAGCATGGGAACACGAATGTTAGACCCTGATCCACTGTTATCAGAAGAACCTCCCGAATCCATTGAAACAAATTGATTTAAAAAAAACAGTTCGAAAAATAAAGCAAGGTAAAGCAAAAACCTTCAACTGGTGATCAAAGGAACCTTAATGATAAAGCTCTGATACCACTTGTCAGGATCGGATATATTATATCAAATAACAAGAACTAACTTTTAAATAATAAATCAGAGTAATATAAAAGTTAATCTTTAACTATGATCACAATCAACTAAGAAGTTGCGGAATCACACTTAATTGATTAAAGAAGGTTTTAAGCAAAGATTAATTCAATCAAAAAGTAGTTTTATTAACCAACCAGAATGATTACAAAAGCAAACTTCACCCCCAATCTAACTTATTCTGTTAGACGAAGAACACAGACTGTTCTTAGGTTTCAACAAGAAACTTAGAGGCTAAAACACTTTCAGAAAAATAAATAACAATAAGAACAAATGCTTTGAATAATGAGATCAAGTCGTCATCGTCAATTGATCATCTAATGAAGTATATATAGACTCTTGATCCTCCTTGAATTGTTGACAGTTAGGTAATCTTCTATCTTCTGAGATAATCTTGTTAATCTTCAAAGTATTTCGAGATATCTTCTAAGATAGGATTTTCCAAATATAGCTCAACAGAAACTGTTTAATGAACACAACAGTTCTTTAGTCTTCTAACAGTCTTCAGCTTCAAGGTCTTCTAACAGTTTTGACTTTGCCAACTAACAGTTCTGAACTTTTGAACTAACAGTTGTAAATCTTGCAGCAATTGTTAGTTACAACTGTTATCACCAAAACACTCTAACAGTTTTTACCTTTGCATGTTCAACAGTTTCAATAACTTAGCGAATTTCCCAACAATTTAAGACATGGACTTGATTTTGGATATTTGAAAAATTCCCAAGAAATGCTAAGTGATGTATGAAAGACTAATTCAAATATCGGATCTCATTTTAATTCAACCAAAGTAGTATCAAACTTTAGAATACACACTTTAAACAACTTTAGAAGTCGGATACACTTTTAACTTAGAAACAATTAAAGTTGGACTCAATGTTAATTGTGTTAAAGTTGGATTCGTGGTAAACTCACTCAGTGTATCGAAACAAAAGTCAGATGTACTTCAAACTACTCGAAACACTTTAGAGCTAAGTCGGATGTAAATTTTAAAATGTAAGTCAGATCCTTTTCAGATTATCAAGTTGGATTCAGAGTTAGAAAATTAAATTGCGGATCTAACTAAATGAGGCACCTAACAAAGTTGGATGTTCAAATTGCAAAAACACCGGGTCTTCGAGTCGGATCAAAGAATTCAAAGCACAATAAGTCGAAACCTAGGATTGAATATCCTTCTCGAACAAATCACATATCCAACTTCAGAACTCTTGTTCCATCGCAAACGAAATTAACATCAAACATGTTTTCGTCACTTATCGGACCACATTACCAACAGATCTTAAGATTTTCGAACCCAAGAACAATCTATTCATTGAGTATCACTAAAACGCAAAAAAAACATGAGAAATCATTTTCGATATTTAAACTTAGGGCTTGGATTAAATCGAGCGTTCAGTGTATCTATGTGGTACGAGATGCAATTAGGACACCCAAAGGACCCGAATCCTGTCCAGTACAGGCATTATTATAGACATTCTTAGAGATTGAATTCTTAACTGAGCATCACATGCTTTTCTGCTCAAAATATCCGCTACTACATTTGCTTTACCAAGGTGGTAAAGTATTTCTCAATCATAATCTCTAAGTATCTCTAACCATCTTCTCTGTCACATGTTGAGATTCTTCTGGTTGGCAAAGTACTTCAAACTTTTATGATGAGTATAAGCATTTAACTCCATACAGATAGTGCCTCCAAATCTTGAGTGCCGAAATTACAGCTGCTAACTTCGGGTAGTTGTGCTCATGGCATATGTCGTTACACATTTCCTTTACATCAAAACACGTCCCAAACGGTGGCATGATGCATCACAAAAGATTACCATATCTTCATATAATTTCATACTTAACATATGAAAAGGCAAATCAAGAAAAACCTTTTATCAATTCCACAATCGTTAACAATCTTGTTGATGGCTCTACCCATAGCTTTAAACACAATTTCCGAAGAGCCTTTTTTCTATAAAGACATAGAAAAGATAAACAGTGAGATCAGATACTAAATTAGAACACCATAACCAATTGTGTAACACTGTACTTTTTAACCATATAATTTACTGCACGCGGAAGCTAATTACATATAATTATCTTAATTACATAATAGATACAAAAAGATTTAACTTGTTTGATGTACAAAGACCTTTACAGTGTTAATACAAAAACAGGCTCTAACAAAATATCTAGCATCAGAGAATTGGTCCGTCCATATTCCCAGCCCAAAAGCATCAAGCTCACCAAAGAGTATTTGCAAAACAATCCAGTGGGGAATTAGCACAAAGCTAAGTGAGGGAACAAATATCTAAACATATACAAGGCAAATATGCCTAGCTCATGAATCCCAGGAGAACTGGCGGTGTTGCAAGCACCTACAACCAAGGTCGGCCAAAACCAAGGTTTACCGATAGCCCTGCTAACATGGACAACAGTATCAGCCCCCTTGAGTACCACCATGGTACTTCAAGATCAGATAATGTAAATCCCCAAGCAACAGGCCCAGCATCATACTGATCTCCAAATTAACATGTATATACAATCCAAACAAGAGCATTCCAAATAGGATATCATATCCTGTATATCCGAAGATATAAATCCACTCACCACAGTCTGCACTGTTGAATCCCTCTCAGTTGACTAAATTCACTGAGTCTTCTCAGTTCCTGAGATTAAGATAACATAAGTCAGTATTCAATTCATAATACTGATCCAAAATAAATATCATATTTATTCATGATTCTCATGTATATGCACATATACATATATATTCATCATACATAAACCCCAAACAGATATACAATTCATGTTTATCTTCAAATCATCAATTCCGACTAAGTTTAAATCCGATTATAGTCGGATTCCGAGTAGAAGACCAATTCCGATAGAATCATAATCCAAATCCGAGCAAAGGCATAATCCGAGTAAAAGTCCAATTCCGAGAGAATAGGATTCCGAGTAAAGGTACAATTCCGAGTAAATAGGATTCCGAGTAAATAGGATTCCGAGTAAAGTATTAAGGCATTCCACAGAGTTTTAGTCGGATTCCGAGTAAAAGAGTTAAGGAAAATCTCTAAGTGTTTAGTCGGATTTCATCAATTCCGACCAATTAAGTCGGAATTCACCAATTCCGACTCAATCAACCCCAATTCCGACTAATTCGAGTGTTCATCCCCATTATTGATTTCTAACTTAAATCACTACTGATTTTAAGCATGCAAGTTATATATGTTTCCAGAAATCATTCTAAACATATAAATAGCATGCATAGATCATAAATTCTAACATGCATTCATCCTAATTCATCAAATCATATCTCAAGCTTCAATCGGAATTCATATATATATATACAAAACCGAATACATATAACAATTAATCAACTACAAATCAGCGTTCTAACCTCTAGATGATTTCAAATAATCACTATAATGCAAGCAAGATGGAAGTTGATTTTCTTTTCTTTTTCTTCTTCTTCTTCTCCTCGGCCGAAGGCACCAAAAAAACACACACACTATGTCTCACTTAACAAGAAATGAGGTATGAGGTTATTTGACCAACTCAAATACCTCCCATACCTCTCATATAATCTATCTAATAAATAATAATAAGAATAATAAAAATAAATAATACAAACAAATGTAAAATATCCCACATGGCAAATAATCAATTATAATTAAATATAAATCTCAAGATTAATTAACTTAATTACCTTAATTAATCTAGGCCGGTAAAGTGAGTGTTACAAATCTGCCCCCCTTAAGAAGATTTCGTCCTCGGAATCTCATCGCTCTCAAACAAGGAAGGATACCGGCTTCTCATATCTGCTTCAGTCTCCCAAGTCAAGTCTGAACCTAAACTATGCTTCCACTTGACCAAAACCATAGGTATCTGTTTCTTTCTCAATTTTGCGACTTTACGATCCAGCAGTTCAACTGGTTTCTCAATAAGTTTCTGATTCAAATCCACACGAAGATCCTGAATTGGAAGAACCTGCGTCTGGTCCTCTATATTACACTTGTGCAAATAACATACATTGAAGGTATCATGAATACCTGCTAATTCATCAGGAAGATCCAAAGCAACCGCCTGATCGTTAACCACTCGTCTAATTCTGAAAGGACCAATGTAACGGTGAGCCAACTTCCCGCGTTTACCAAATCTGATTACACCCTTCCAAGGAGATACTTTCAAATAAACCATTTCCCCTTCGACAAATGATACCGGTCGACGTCGCGGATCAGCATACATTTTCTGTCTATCCCTTGCAGGCTTTAATTTCTCACGAGCAATAGCTACCTTATCAGCTGTCATCTGCACAATATCAGGCCCGGCAAATTGCTTTTCCCCAGCTTCTAACCAACAAGTGGGAGTTCTACAAGGACGACCATATAACATCTCATACGGCGGCATACCGATACTGGAGTGGTAGGAATTGTTGTATGCAAACTCAACCAAAGGCAAATGTGAATCCCATGAACCCCCAAACTCTAACACACATGCCCGAAGCATATCTTCTAGCGTCTGAATAGTTCTTTCTGATTGACCATCTGTCTGTGGATGATAACCTGTACTCAAATTCACCCGGGACCCTAATTCTTGTTGCAGTCTATTCCAGAAGTTAGATACAAACCTCGAATCTCGATCCGAAACAATGGACAATGGAACTCCATGTCTAGATACTATCTCATCAATGTACAGTTGAGCCAGTTTACTCAAAGGAGCAGTTTCGGTAGTAGCGATAAAGTGTGCACTCTTGGTCAATCTGTCGACTATAACCCAAATCATATCATGACCTTTCTGAGTTCGTGGAAATTTAGTTACAAAATCCATCGTAATGTGATCCCACTTCCACTCGGGTATTTCCAACTGTTTCAATGATCCGTATGGTTTATGATGTTCAGCTTTAACTTGAGCACAAATGTGACACATCCAAACAAATTTCGCAATATCTGTTTTCATTATCGGCCACCAATACCGATTCTTTAAATCAAGGTACATCTTTGTACTACCCGGATGTATCGACAATCTAGACTTATGGGCCTCATTTAGAATTAATTCCCTCAAGTTACCAAACTTTGGTACCCAAACACGTGCATGATAAACCTTCAAGCCACGCGAATCAGTAGTTAACTCATGCTGTCATTTGATCGTCAGTTCAATTTTCAGATTCTCATCCTTCAAAGCTTCAAGCTATGCAGCCACAAGTTGATCCACTAAATCCGATTTAATCTCTAATCGCAGAAACTTTACAGTATCCGGAGATCCTTTCCTGCTGAGTGCATCTGCAACTACATTAGCCTTTCCACGATGATACTGAATATCACAATCATAATCTTTGATCAGTTCTAACCAACGATGCTGTCTCATATTCAATTCCTTCTGAGTGAACACATACTGCAGACTCTTGTGATCAGTGCAGATAATACATTTGGTTCCGTACAGGTAGTGTCTCCACAGTTTCAAAGCAAATACCACAGCTGCTAACTCCAAATCATGAGTCGGGTAATTTCTTTCATTCGGTTTCAACTGCCTCGAAGCATACGCAATTACCTTACCCCTCTGCATCAAAACACAACCCAACCCAGCATGCGAAGCATCACAATAAACAACAAAGTCTTCCAAACCCTCGGGTAAGGAAAGAACAGGAGCTTGACACAATAACTATTTCAACGTCTGAAAAGCCCTCTCCTGAGTTGAACCCCACTGAAACGGAACATCCTTTCTGGTCAACTTGGTCAATGGACCAGCAAGCTTAGAAAAATCTTTGATAAATCTGCGATAATAACCCGCCAATCCAAGAAAACTCTTTATCTCAGTTGGTGTTTTCGGAGAATTCCAATTCATCACTTCCTCAATCTTGGACGGATCCACCTTGATACCTCCTTGACAAATCACATGCCCTAGAAATTGAACTTCTCGCAACCAAAATTCACATTATGAAAACTTAGCATATAATTTGGTTTGTTTTAGAATCTCCAAAACCTGTCTTAGGTGCTGATCATGCTCATCCTCTGTTTTCGAATACACCAGAATATCATCGATGAACACAATAACAAACTTATCTAGAAAAGGTCTGCACACACGATTCATCAAATCCATAAATATGGCAGGAGCATTCGTCAAACCAAATGGCATCACCAAGAACTCGTAATGACCATATCGAGTACGAAAGCAGTCTTAGGTATATCCTCCTCTGCTACCCTGACCTGATGATAACCAGATCGTAGATCAATCTTTGAAAAGTAGGAAGCCCGTTGTAACTAATCAAACAAATCATCGATTCTGGGCAACGGGTACTTGTTCTTGATGGTTCTCTTATTCAGATCCCTGTAATCAATACACATACGGAGAGTTCCATCTTTCTTCTTCACAAACAGTACTGGTGCACCCCACGCCGAAGAACTCGAATGGATACAACCCTTTTCTAACAATTCCTGGATCTGAGTCATCATCTCTCGGATCTATGAAGGAGCTAAACGATAAGGAGCTTTCGCAATCGGTGTGGTACCCGGTACCAATTCTATCTTATACTCGACATCCCGCACAGGTGGTAACCCTAGCAGATCTTCTGGAAATACCTCTGGATATTCGGAAACAACACGAACATTGGTAACAGGTCGCTTCTCTTTCTTCACATCAACGGCATATGCCAGAAAAGACGCACACCCTTTGGCTAGAGATTTTCTAGCCTTCATATACGAGATGATTGGAAAAGAAGATCGAGATCTATCCCCACGAGCCACGACATGCGACCCGTCAGCCAAAGGAATAGTAATCAGTTTCTTAAGGCACTAGATACTAGCTCTATGGCGACTTAACCAATCCATGCCTAGTACTAAGTCAAACCCCGGTATAGGCATCAGCAAACAGTCTACAGGCAAACTAGTACGATCAATGTCTATCGACACCCCAGTCACATAAGAAGTTACAGGAACTATCTTACCATCTGTTATCTTTACTTCTAAAGGAGTAGTAATCACAGAAGCAGGCAGTTTCAATTTATCACACAAAGATACAGATATAAAAGATCTATTTGCACCAGAGTCAAATAACATACGGGCAGGCACAGAGTTTACAATAAACATACCCGTGATCACATCATTGTCTTCAGCAGCCTCTGTAACAGTCATCTTGAAGGCTCTCCCTTCCGCAGAAGGTGCAACCTTTCTCTTCTGACCTGCAGAAGACGATCCCCCGACATTGGCTACCCCCTGCCCCGTCCCCTTTTGCCTCGGTTTTGTGCATGCTCCAGCTCTATGACCCTCTTCGTGACAATTCCAGCAAACATTTGTTTTAAACTGACAGACTGATTGTTCGTGGCTAAATCTACCACAACGCAAACATCGTTTCGTCTGTGATGTGCACGGACCAGTATGACTAGCATTGCAGGGTTTACACCAAGGCTTGTTCTGATATGATCCCGAACCTTTCGATTTCTGATCACCCTGATTCTGGTTATTCTGCCACTTGCCCTTGTTCCCACTCTGATTTCCACCGGATTTGCGAGACGACCCTTTCTCACGATTCATTCTCTCCCGAGCTTTCACGTCACCCTCAGCAGCTCGTGCAACAGTAAACGCCTGTACCAACGATGTTGCCATCCGGGTATTACCCCGATACTCAGGCAACAGTGCTTGAACAAAATGATCTATCTTTGATGGTTCATCGAGTACCCACTGCTTAGCAAACCTCAGTTTTTCATTAAACTTTGCAATCAATTCATCCACCGACATCTTGTCATCCTGAGTTAGATCCATGAACTCCCGTTTCACCTTAGCTAGATCATAAGTATTACAGAATTGCTCATAGAACTTGGTTTGAAATTGATCCCAAGTAACATAATTTACAACTTCCCTGGATAGATGAGCAGTTAGAGAATCCCCCCAGGTTGCAGCTTGACCCTTCAACCTCCGAGTTGCAAAAATAACCCTATAAGCTTCATCACAATTGCAGGCATCTAAAGCTTTCACTGTTTCCCTTAACCATCTCAAAGTGTGTAGGACCGCTGGGGGACGGGGTTCTAAACTAAACTAAAACACCCTTACGCTAGGACTGATCTAGGATGAGAAATAGTGCGGAATTTCTATTTCCCAAACCTCCTAAGGATTCTAAGATCTGCTTAGGTGTCCGGCACACAGTAACACTAAGAAACACACAGAGTAGAAACAAGAACAAACTCTAAGAACTCACACAGAGATGCTTAAGGCTGCCCTTGGTTTTCGTATTTATCACTAAGATTACGAATTATGAGGTCAAAGTCGCGATTACTAAGGCTTAAGGTCGGATAAGGTCGATTACAAAGGCTCCCGGTTGATTACCTGTCAATTAGTCGATTACCCGCGAACTCCCTCGCTAAAATGAAGTTAATCAGTATTTATAGTGTAATTAATTTCACTACGCACGTGATGCAACGTACTTCGCACGTAGCTAGTCCAGTACGCACGTACTGGTTATATTAATAATATTTAATTTAACTTTAACCGACCTTCTTCACTACGCGCGTAGTGAATTCCACTACGCACGTAGTGACACTGACTTCGCACGTGGTGATTTCTCACACAAACTTAAACTTTCAAACACACATCAACACATGATTAAGTACTTGTAAGCTTAAGATCATCACAAAGAATCACTGAGAATATATACACATGCAAACCATTAATCAAAACACATTTGAATTAACATTTCATGTATGTATTTGATTGATAAGAACTAGGGATTCACAAATATGCACCAACAAACTCCCCCTAAGACCTAGTTCTATCAATAAAAATTGCACTAAGCAAAAATTCCACAAAGTAAAATGCACAAAGCAAAATGCACACAGCAGAATGCTAAACGAGTACCTTTCGTCATGCCCTTACCTGCACTACGCACGATGTGAGCTGTAACTCGTGCTTAGTGGGGTTCCATTTCGCATGTAATGAGTTTCTCATCTGTGAACCTTAATTACTGTTAGTACTGCACTCAACAATAAACTGTCAGTAACTTCAAGATCACTTATAAACATTTAAGCAAAACACATCAAAGTAAGATGAAGGAAAAGTAAACAGAACAAATCACACTAAGAAAAAATAGAACATACTAGAACTCTTTTTGTATTTTTCTAAACATAAACGAGATAAAAATGCAAACTATTAACAACTTATTTTTGGTAATCTAAATTCAACTATTTAAAAACTTAAAAATAAAAGACAGAAAAGAAAATAACTGAAATGAAATTAACGCAGAATAAATTTGCAAAAGAAGTAAATTCCTGAAAATTAAATCTTTTTGTGAGAAGGTTCCAGTATGGAGTCAGTACTAGCTCGTCTATACTCAGTAATCATTCATTTCAGAACCTTGGGCATAAACATATTCTCTTAAACTCTGTCTGTCAACCTATCTTTCTTCAGATAATAACAGATTTTGTTTCAACATTTTCAGATTGTCTAGACTGGATACATGATTAAGACTATCTCTTTCAAAGTCTCACAGTATTTTGATTCACTCAGTAGGTTGCACAACTTAATTACCAAAACCACCATGCTTATGTGATATGTTAATTTGTCAACACATTTTATGCTCTTTGACATGGAGGTCGATTTTTCACCTCTCTAGACATTTTTCTTGCTGAGCTTTTGTCAATGCATTTTATGCTCTTTGACAGTTTATCATGATAGATCAATGTATCTATATCTTTTGACATTCTCAAAATTGGGGTCAATTTTTCACCCTCTTTTACATATAGCTCAATGTCATTTAACACATTAGGCATGGTAACAGGTGTGTGCATCAAACTAAGTCATTCTCAACTGTTATTGACTTATAGACTTGGAATGTCTCGATAGCTTAAATCTATGATTGATTTTCACATGCATAACCATTTATCAGTCTAGACTTTCCTTATATGTCTTACACACTATCTGTTTCTTATCTGATTCAACTAGATTTTCAGACAGTTTTCTCAAAAGTATGTATGTGCCTTCAGTCCTAATCTTACTAGACATACTTTGTATTGAGAACCAGTGTGCCATCACTCTCCATCTAGGTTGGATCAACTTCTCCTTTTTTTTTTTTTCATGTTTTCTGATTTTTTTGTATTTTCTATGTTTTCTGATTTTTTTTGTATTTTCTATGTTTTCTGATTTTTTTATATTTTCTATGTTTTCTGATTTTTTTGTATTTTCTATGTTTTCTGATTTTTTTTGTATTTTCTATGTTTTCTGATTTATTAACTATCTCCCCCTAAAATACTAAACAATCTAAAAACTAAGAAAATAGAAACGCAGACGCACACAGGAAATAAACACAAAGACAAAAAAAACAATTTAGTCACACAGAAAATAGACACACAGTCACAAATACCTCACACTTGATTATAGCTGTTGACACCCTTCACATAGAAGAAAGAATTAGAAAGCATTAGGAACCCAAGCCCGAATAGTCATGGATTTCCCGTCTTCTCCAATCACTGGAAGTTTCATCCAATTTCCAGTCTTCTCAGCAGCATTGCTGAACCTGTCACTCGAATCCTTAGGCATTTGAACACACAGTTTGTTAGTCCACTTAGAAGTCTGATTGAGCGAAGATTTTCTTTTGCTAACAACTTCGGGATTTTTAGATTTTCTTATGGTATCCCCGTTTGTCCTTTGATGCTGAACTGGAAGAGTTGAGTTTTGATTGTTTTTAGTAAACGTTTTATTCTTTTGAAAAGTCTCAACTTTCCTGTCACAGCGCTGATGTGGCTGCTGATCACACTCGTAACTGAGGTGACCAGGTCTCCTGCACACATAGCAAATCCTGTCTGGATTTTGCTTTATAGGACCTTTCGACATCCTTTGAGATCGAAACCCTAACCCTTGATGTTTGGGTAATAGTTTGACCTCTTGGTACGGACGGGTATCAGGAGACTTTACACCCTCCTTTTCAAATTTCCGAAAGGCATCGCGGATACGATGCATCAACGGATCTTTCACATTAGAACTTGCCAACAGTTCTCTTATGCCTGGTTCAGCCTTTTTAATTTCTTCTTGCTGAACCTCATTCTTCTGAGGCTCACCCACATTCTCGTCTAACTTTAAATCTTCTTTTGGGGTTGATGCAGAAGATTCATCAACCTTTGTGAGTAGTGGGTCAAATTCAGAGTGAACATCATCATTCACCAGTTGATTTAACACTGGTGGTGGACATTTAGAGTATAACTTCTTGTTCTTTTCTGAATCAGTACCTTGACCTCTCTGATCGATTATGTACTCAAATAAGTAAGAAGACGTGGAATAACTTTTGAATTTTTGACTCAGAGTCTCATAATCGACCTTTGAAGTAGCAAGGTCTCGTTTCAACTTATCAATCTCATTTATGTAAAACACTATAGCATCCTGTTTATTTAACAGAGCCACACCTAGTTCATGCACCTGTTTGCCTAAACTTTCATTCTTTTCTTTCAACTGTTTTTCTCTTTCTTTTATCAACAGGTTTTTATCTAACTTAGATGTGAGCTCTGAAATTGTAGACTTTAGGAACACTATCTGTTTTACATAATCATTACAAGAACCACAAGGTAAGCCAAAAGTACATACCTTTTCCTTGGATGATTGACCACAACTGCACACCTTTTGGTTTGACTCATTGACACGAACTTTCACTGGTGTCTTTTCTGCAGCTGGAACCGAGGCTGGTTCATCATCAATGCTGGCAGTTGATTCTTCCTCACTTGAGTAACTTTCTGTCTCGGATTGAGAATCTTCGTTCAACACATGAACATTTGCCACATTAATATCAGCACCATCATTCCCAAATTGTACTGACCAGTCAATTCCCTCGTCCTTTTAAACAACTGCCATTGCCTTAGCCGGTTTTGGAGTTAATTCAGACTTTATGGTTGAAGAGGAAAATGATCTACTGCCAGGACTGGTTTTGAAAGGATACTTCGGTCCCACACTCTTCGGCTTATCACATTCTCTCGCGAAATGACCTTTTTCACCGCAATTATAGCATGTTATCGCAGACTTATCAAAACCAAGTTTGGTATCCTTTGTAGCTGATATTTGCTTTCCTGTTCTTTTCTCATATGCTCTTGCCCTCCTGACTAAGTTAGCATATGACCAGAGGATATCTTGAGTAAGATAAGCATTACCAATCTTCCCCTTCAGTAGATCATCATAAGAGGAGACTAGCGCACTTAGCATGCTCATATGTGTTTTTACTTCATCTGCGCTCCCATACTTGAAATGCTCGACATTGAATCTAGAAGTAGACACAGTATAGGATGGCCCAGAAGATGAGGCTTCAGGTGTAGATCTGCCAGAATCATTTACATTACTCACATAGGCAGATTGTAAGGGGGCATTTGAAGAAGTTGATGACGATACAGGTGTTCCAGAGTAGTAGAGAGAAGGATTTTGTTGATAACCGGACATGGAATCCAAATTTTGTTCCTCCTGCTCTTGCTCTTTCAACTTGGTGATGAAATCATTTAGATCCATCCCGTCAAAACCACCACTGTTCTTCAGTATCATAATATATGGCCGCCAGCTCTTGGGCAAAGCTTTTGCCAAAATTTCCACCTGCTGCTTCTCTGGAACAGTAACACCCAGACTGTCCAGTTCACTAAGAAGATGATTATATCTTGTAATGAGAGAAGGAATTTTTTCATCTCTAGTAGCCATGAAATGATCTAATTCCTTTCTCAATTGACTTGCTTTCAATTCTTTGAGGGCGGCATTTCCCTCATTTCTCTTCTCTAGTGCTCTCCACAGACTGTGGGAAGTTTTATATCTTCTGAATTGATGGAAGATCTCATTAAGAATCGCCTGGATTAATTGAGCATAGGCCTTCTTCTCTGCATCATGACTGCTCTTCTGTTTAACAGTCATTCCATCATAGGGGGTTTCAATATTTCCCTCCCCCTTGGGAACCATATAATCGGTGCTTATTGCCCTCCGAAGTCTACAGTCAAGGCCATCGAGGAATATTTCGAACCTGGGCTTCCACATAGGATAGTCTTCCATGGTTAACAGTTTAGGTACTTTATTGGCACTCCCCATTTCACTGTCTAATAATAAGTTGTTTAAAACTGTTGTCTGTTTTGATGCCATTTCAGTAATCAAGAGCTGAGAACACACAGACTGAAATTAGGATTTGATAAACCACACAGATTCAATACGCACGGAGTGGGAAGGCACTTCGCACGAACACAAAGCACTACGTACGGACTGACACGAGGACACACAGATGCTCCTACGTACGAACTGGAACTATACCACGCACGGATTGGAACCTAGGACGCACGGAGTGCAGATGGTACGCACGAAGCAACAAAATAATTTTTTAAAGACAAAGTAAACCACACAGACTCAACTCGCACGAACTGGATACTCCACGCACGCGTTGAGGACCTACTACGCACGGAATGAACACACAGCTTGACGAAGATTCTAGAGGATCTACGACACACTTCGCACGCACTAAGGATTACTACGCACGCACAAGGAGTCACTTCGCACGAGTAACACTCAAACAGTTAACGTAAAAACACGACCTTTTTTTAACGCAAAAAGACCTATTTTCGACCTAACAACCTATTAAAACCGACGAAAAGGACAAAACACACAGGCCTAATCGACACCTAGATCACGAAACCTAAGGAAAAGTGATCAATCAAAGCACAAGGCTCTGATACCACTTTGTAGGACCGCTGGGGGACGGGGTTCTAAACTAAACTAAAACACCCTTACGCTAGGACTGATCTAGGATGAGAAATAGTGCGGAATTTCTATTTCCCAAAGCTCCTAAGGATTCTAAGATCTGCTTAGGTGTCCGGCACACAGTAACACTAAGAAACACACAGAGTAGAAACAAGAACAAACTCTAAGAACTCACACAGAGATGCTTAAGGCTGCCCTTGGTTTTCGTATTTATCACTAAGATTACGAATTATGAGGTCAAAGTCGCGATTACTAAGGCTTAAGGTCGGATAAGGTCGATTACAAAGGCTCCCGGTTGATTACCTGTCAATTAGTCGATTACCCGCGAACTCCCTCGCTAAAATGAAGTTAATCAGTATTTATAGTGTAATTAATTTCACTACGCACGTGATGCAACGTACTTCGCACGTAGCTAGTCCAGTACGCACGTACTGGTTATATTAATAATATTTAATTTAACTTTAACCGACCTTCTTCACTACGCGCGTAGTGAGTTCCACTACGCACGTAGTGACACTGACTTCGCACGTGGTGATTTCTCACACAAACTTAAACTTTCAAACACACATCAACACATGATTAAGTACTTGTAAGCTTAAGATCATCACAAAGAATCACTGAGAATATATACACATGCAAACCATTAATCAAAACACATTTGAATTAACATTTCATGTATGTATTTGATTGATAAGAACTAGGGATTCACAAATATGCACCAACAAAGTGTCACTTGGGTTCGAGCTTCCAGAATACTCAGGTGGTTGGCAACCCATGAAATCCTTGTATTGCCCTTTCGGTTTAAAGCCTCCTTGAGTTGGGTACCAAGGAATGAAAAAGTTCTGCTATTGTGGTTGGTGCTGTTGTTGAGGTTGATAATACTGTGTCACAGGTGGCATTGACACAAACGGTAAGGTTCCAAATGATGTAGACACATTGTTGAATGGTGCAGCTGAATAAACAGGAGGTGGTATCGATTGGGTAAACACAGCTGACTCCTTAGCATGTGGATAGTTTGCGTTTGCTGTGAGGACTGAGTTTGCTGTTGTTGTTGTTCCAGTTCCTGAACCCGATCCCTCAAAGATTGCAGAGTATCTTCCAATTGTAACACATAGTCTTGTTGATCAGATTCATCGTTGTAGGAAGTACCGCCTCTATGGTGCTGCTCATTGACTGCCGTGGAGGACTGGTGATTTCTTCCGGGGGACGCATGGGTAGTTGTCTGGTTCACGTTATCAGCCATTTTCTATGCTATACACAGCATCTCACCAATTGTTAGATATAATCCATTAGTATAAACACTAACCACCCTCAAAGCTACACTACTAATTACCCACCCTGGGAATACTGGACTGACCAGAGCCTCGGTTCGAGTATTGCACAAATCATTCATGCAAATCCTCAAACTAGGGCTCTAATACCAATTTGTAACACTGTACTTTTTAACCATATAATTTACTGCACGCGGAAGCTAATTACATATAATTATCTTAATTACATAATAGATACAAAAAGATTTAACTTGTTTGATGTACAAAGACCTTTACAGTGTTAATACAAAAACAGGCTCTAACAAAATATCTAGCATCAGAGAATTGGTCCGTCCATATTCCCAGCCCAAAAGCATCAAGCTCACGAAAGAGTATCTGCAAAACAATCTAGTGGGGAATTAGCACAAACCTAAGTGAGGGAAAAAATATCTAAACATACACAAGGCAAATATGCATAAACCCAAATAGCTCATGAATCCCAGGAGAACCGGCGGTGTTGCAAGCACCTACAACCAAGGTCGGCCAAAATCAAGGTTTACCGATAGCCCTGCTAACATGGACAACAGTATCAGCCCCCTTGAGTACCACCACGGTACTTCAAGATCAGATAATGTAAATCCCCAAGCAACAGGCCCAGCATCATACTGATCTCCAAATTAACATGTATATACAATCCAAACAAGAGCATTCCAAATAGGATATCATATCATGTATATCCGAAGATATAAATCTACTCACCACAGTCTGCACTGTTGAATCCCACTCAGTTGATTAAATTCACTGAGTCTTCTCAGTTCCTGAGATTAAGATAACATAAGTCAGTATTCAATTCATAATACTGATCCAAAATAAATATCATATTTATTCATGATTCTCATGTATATGCACATATACATATATATTCATCATACATAAACCCCAAACAGATATACAATTCATGTTTATCTTCAAATCATCAATTCCGACTAAGTTTAAATCCGATTATAGTCGGATTCCGAGTAAAAGACCAATTCCGATAGAATCATAATCCAAATCCGAGCAAAGGCATAATCCGAGTAAAAGTCCAATTCCGAGAGAATATGATTCCGAGTAAAGGTACAATTCCAAGTAAATAGGATTCCGAGTAAAGGTACAATTCCGAGTAAATAGGATTCCGAGTAAAGTATTAAGGCATTCCACAGAGTTTTAGTCGGATTCCGAGTAAAAGAGTTAAGGAAAATCTCTAAGTGTTTAGTCGGATTTCATCAATTCCGACCAATTATGTCGGAATTCACCAATTCCGACTCAATCAACCCCAATTCCGACTAATTCAAGTGTTCATCCCCATTATTGATTTCTAACTTAAATCACTACTGATTTTAAGCATGCAAGTTATATATGTTTCCAGGAATCATTCTAAACATATAAATAGCATGCATAGATCATAAATTCTAACATGCATTCATCCTAATTCATCAAATCATATCTCAAACTTCAATCGGAATTCATATATATACAAAACCAAATACATATAACAATTAATCAACTACAAATCAGCGTTCTAACCTCTAGATGATTTCAAATAATCACTAAAATGCAAGCAAGATGGAAGTTGATTTTCTTTTCTTTTTCTTCTTCTTCTTCTCCTCGGCCGAAAGCACCAAAAACACACACACACTATGTCTCACTTAACAAGATATGAGGTATGGGGTTGTTTGACCAACTCAAATACCTCCCATACCTCTCATATAATCTATCTAATAAATAATAATAAGAATAATAAAAATAAATAATACAAACAAATGTAAAATATCCCACATGGCAAATAATCAATTATAATTAAATATAAATCTCAAGATTAATTAACTTAATTACCTTAATTAATCTAGGCCGGTAAAGTGAGTGTTACAGATTGTGTACCATTCAAAGAAATGAACCATTTGGAGTGAACGGAATGCAGAGATCAAGTGGGCGTCTGAATGCAGGACAGCGAAGGGAGCGAACGGTGCTGGTGTGTTGTGATGGTCGGCGCTGGTACTGGTAGTCAACGATGAATCGAGAGGGAGCGAACGATAGATCGAGATGCTTATTTCCATTATATGTCTTTTTGTTATCCAATATTGTGAGAAAGAGAAGGAAATTGTTAAATATTGAGTGGATGAGATTAATTTAGATAAAAAGAAGGGTGAAGATTAGAGATTGACATAATTTTATGAAGTTCTTAAAAGTTAGAAGGAGAGGGAGTCTTAAATGGTTAAAATAGTAGTTTATACATATATATATATATAGGCAAAAGTTCAAACGAGAACTGTTTTTCGTACGAGAACTGCGAAAACCAATCTAAGCCGTCCAATTCCCCCTCTTTTAATGTCATTGACCACCCATGAATTCCTCACATTCACCCTGCCACACTTGATCCCCTCCACGCTCTCCATCCATGAACTTCCCATATCCAAGGAACGTCTGAGATTGGTTATCGCAGTTCTCGTACGAAAAACAATTCTCGTTTGAACCTTCCCCTATATATATATATATATATATAGTGGAAGGTTCAAATGAAAACCTTAAATAAAATGAGAACCCTAAACCCTAATCTATATTATATTATAAAGCATTTATACATTTTCCTTAAACTTTTAAATTTTAAGTCACTTGAAATGACAAATATAGCCCTCAAACCTCACAACAAGTACCCCTCAATTGAGTTTATACGGCTACAAAAGATCATAAAAAATACCTGCTGAAAATAGCATGATGTAAATAAATGGAAAAGCTAATTTTCAAAAGAAATAGCGTGCTATAATTTAATTGGAAGTCAATAAAAATAAGAGTGGACAATTAATCTACCTTCTATAAATATCATTCAATGTAAATTTAATGAAAAGTAAAATGAACAACACCTTTGCAACTATCGATGATAAACAACTGATATGTTTATCATCTTATTTTGAAGTAATGTTTTTTTATTGTTTTTAAAAAGTAATTTAGATATTAATAAAAGAGTTGATAGATTATAAATAAAGAAAGAAAATAAAAAAAGTGAAAGAAAATGGATATGTTGCGAAAGAAATTAATTACTAGATGTTATCACAGTGTGTGAATATTAAACTACGTTATCGAAAACGAACATATTATCGAGTAAAAAATATTCATCACCGCAGCATTACGCTGGTACCATGCTAGTATATATATATATACACACACACATACACATATATATATATATATATATATATATATATATATATATATATATATATATATATATATATATAGTGGAAGGTTCAAATGAGAACCTTAAATAAAATGAGAATGGGAGACTCAATCTCAGCCGTTCATTTTGTAAGTGGAATTCATGGATGGAAAGTGTAGGGGAATCGAGTGTGGCAGGTAGGGGTGTTCATGGATGGTTAACCGAGTATACGGTTAACCGAAGACCGGTTAACTGAAATATCGGTTCTTAACTTTCGTGAACCTAAACCTAAATCGAAAAGCCGGTTAACCGATTAACCATTTTTAACTACTAAATATATTTCTAAAACAAAAGGTTTCAAAAACTAATATTCAAATCTCAACTTAAACAAGGCTTAAATGAGAAATTTATAAAACATTACGACCTGTGTTATTTATATATTAACTAATAATGACATAAGGAAATATTTTGAATACACACTTGACTAAGATAAAGTGAAACCAAGTAAATCAATAGTAATTGATAAGATATATAAATATAGTTGACTCGTAAACTTAAATTGTACATATACTACTAATATCTATATTTATAAAACAAAATATAGATATTGACTTTGAGTAACAATTTGTTATGAGTAGATAATTATTATATGTAAATATTGATTAGTTAGTTAGTATTGGTAAATGTAAAAATGAAAATTTGAATTTTTTAAGTTTTCGGTTTTTAGGTTAACCGTCCGTCTCTAATATCATGAACCGTAACCGAACCGAATAACCGAAATTTTTTTAGGTTCGGTTAACCAAACCGAAAAAATTTAAATATCGGTTTGGTTAACCTAGATTTCGGTACGGTTTGTCGGTTTTTAGGTTCGGTATTTCGGTTTCGGATATTTTGAACACCCCTAGTGGCAGGGTGCATGTGAAAAATTCATGAGTGAGCAATGATATTTAAAGGGGGGAATTGGACGGCTGGATTGAGTCTCCCATTCTTAAAAATATTTAGGTTCTTATTTGAACCTCCCATTATATATATATATATATATATATATATATAGAGAGAGAGAGAGAGGGGGAGAGGATAATGTAAAAAGAGTTTTAAGGTACAAATAGTAAGGTGAAATCCTAGCCTTTAGATCAATCAAAAGTCAAAAAAACAGTCAAAAAACCAACTCAACTGTCGTTCCAGATTTGAACATTAAAGGGCAATTTTGGAAAACACAAAAAGAAAATTTCCTTCTTTTCCGGTAAACAAACCCATCAACTGCGTCCCTTTATTTTCCGGCAACCAAAGCCACCGCTTTCTTCACCACCGACCAACACCAGTAGATGCACGAATAAAAACAAAAAACCTAAAACTTGATGCCCGAAAAAAACCGAAGCAGATTATGAATCTTAAATATATGGTGGTGCATCACACAAGCAAAAAAAATCGAATACCAACCAAAAAACTCAAATTTTGATTCACAACTTCAACTAAACAGAACTTTTCATTATCAGTCAGAAAGAAGAATACATATAAAGATGCACATGTAACATCCTTAAAATCTCATAAAAGAACATAAACAAGATTGATACATAACTGATGAACAACTTTGAAAATGCAAAACCTTGAATACTTTATGCACATTCTACAATAGATGCACAACAAAAGCCTGAATACTGGCGAAGAAGACCGAAAGCAAAACCTTGAATACTCGAAGCTGCGAAGAAGACGAAACGGCTCGTGGCGGTGATGGTTGCTACTTCAAAGAAAAGACGACTACTTCAGCGTTGGTGGTCACCGACGCTTCAAATGCGATGTAACAACGAGAACTCGGATCTGCTTCAAATGCTGGTGCGTAGGAGAAACAACCAGTAGCGGCGTAGGAGAACAACCATCGGCGGCGTAGGAGAACAATCACAGTCGATTGTGAAGCAAACGTGGGGCGGCAGCGTCGGTTCGTGCATCGGCGAAGGTTTGGCTATGTGCGAACGAAAATCGACGGTGGCGGCGATTGAACAGGGGAACGAAGAAGCCTAGCGATTTGAGGCGAGGCGGCTGCGATTGGAGAATACGCAAGAGAGAGAGCTGGTGTGGGAATACAGATACATTGGGTTAGGGTTATAATCGAAGAGAGAGACGGTCGTGGGTGAAGCCAACGTGTGAGAGAGAATAAAAATATTTCCTATACTACCCTTTTTCACATTTTTAATTAAAAGGACAGGTGTCAAGCCTGCGTTTCTCCCTACTCTTTTTACCCTAAAACTCTTTTTATTTGATCCTGATTATATATATATATATATATATATATATATATATATATATATATATATATATATATATATATATATATATATATTCTTGGCATTCATCTTGGATATTTAATAGTAACGAGGATGTTAAACCGCGCTTTGCTGCGGATTTAAAATTTTCATGTATTCAATACGGGGAAAATTATTATCTTAAAGTACTTATAAAATAACTAAGAAGTATCTTATAAAAAAAGAATCATAAAAATAGGAATATTGTATAAAAGACTATATCTTATAAAACATACACATCTTTATTTTTTCTTTGATCTTTAATCTTTTATTTAATATATATTAATAGAATAGACTTATGACATCAAAAAAAATTTAGAATAATTTTATCATTTAAAATCCTCTATTTTAAAATAGGTTCAAAATATTCATATGAAAAAAAATGCAGTTTTATAAAAAAATTCTAATTTCTTTCCTTATTAATTTATATACATCTTAAAGTTAAAAGGTTTTCGTTTCTTTGTCAAATTTTTACTTTTTAGACGTGACAAAATAAATCAACTTGACATTTATGATATATCATAAGTTAGTTTAATATTATAGTGTGTAGTATAAGTATTTAATATTTAGATTTATAATGTAAAACGGAAGAAAAAATTAAAAAAGTACTGTATAAAGCCTAAACATAACTTAGTTTATTATTTACAGCTGAAACGATATTTTTTTGCCATGTAAAAAACCCCTCATATAAAATTTCGTGTGTTGCAATTTGCTATAAAGTTATGTTGAACATATGTTTTGGATCGATTTCATAACCTTGAAGAACTATTAACTACTTTAATTGAGTTTGGTTGAAAAGAAATTTAGATGAACATCTTTAAAGTCAATCAATAGTTCAAATTCAAGATTAAATGGTAAATTAGTGTTGAATCATCAAAAGAAAGTATAGGATGATGTTAGAAGCTATGTTGGTGGTATTTTGATCCTTTAAATACTGCAGCTAAGTTAGAATTAAAAAGAATGGTGTTTTGGTCTTTTTCTGCACAACACAAAGAACAGGAGTACTGTTCATGACACCTCGCGGCGCGAAACATAAGCGTCGCGGCGCGACATCACCTACCCTGCACAGAATGAAATTGCAGATAATTCTTGCCGGCACGAGCCTCCTTGTCTCGCGGCGCGAACTCTTCCAAAAACCTCAAAATCTTGTTTTTGACCATCTTTGGCCTTATAATTGATAGGGGATTGGTTTTATACATGTTGGGGATTTAAATAGGGTCTTTTGAGACCCGAAAAGACGTTTTAAATAGGAATATAAACTAGTATGCTTTAGTAATCTTATCTTGATTTTCTTATTACACTATAAGGGCAACAACTAAGTGATTTGAGTCGGTGTTTGTTGGGAAGTGATCCTCATCACTTCGTTTGGTGAGTTGTACCACGTGGATAGGAATGGTTTTATATTCATTATAGTCATCTTGCTAGTTTCTTTATATATTTACCAATTGCATCATTACATGTGATATAAGTGCTTATTATGTTTACACTAAATTGATATGTTTATGTGTATGATTTATATCATTGGTATATGAGATATACAAATTATGGATTCTTACAAGTTGTGAAGTTCATATGTTTAACTTGATTGTGTATGTGGTTAAGATATATGATCCGGATCCGTGATTGAATCGTGTACTTTGTATCATTATGTATATGCCATTGGGGGGTGTGTATGGGTCAAGTGGCTTCGGCAAACAAGTCTTGATACATGGGTGGTATAGACTTGATACGAGAAGTAGAATGGAATGATAAGTAGCCATTATAACCGTGTGGTTCAATGAACTTACGAGCCACCCAACCGAGTATACACGAGAGGACTTGGGGAAAAGATCATTCATTCCTATTAACCGTTTTATGGTGAATGTTTTGTTCTCCCCAAGCTTAACGGGAGATGTGGACATTATACCCTCAAATGGACTTGTTGACTATGGTTGGCCACCATTGAAGATACAAGGTCTAGCGGACTTGTTCTCCATATCTTATGTGTTAGTACTGTGATGCCATGATTTTATAATAAGTTGATGACTTGTTATTATTCACTAAATTGTTTTGATACACTCATTAGCTTTAAGCTAATATTACATTTGTTAAATTGTTTTTGTATCCACATGTATATAGTGTTCATGGTTGATACTTGGATGAAAGACTTGATGTTTTTGGAAATCAATGAAGACATGTTTGGATTTGTCTTTTGTGATATCTGTTATTCAAGTTGTTAATGGTCAATGATAGATTTATCAAGTAACACCAAAGATTATGTAAAGTTTAAAAGCTTCAGCTTGGTATTATAAACACTAAGAATATCATTTTGTAAACAAACACGTATCTATTATATTGTTTTTAAACTTTTAAAAGTTTGAATTTGTAATGAAATTTATGGGTGTTACATATACATATTCTATAATTTCCTGAAGCACGATCGTTACAAGAGAAAAACATACGGTTGATATATTGAATAACGAAAATCATAACCTAAGGTTTAGAATGGTTTATATACCGAACTCATAAGTACAACTAGGTCTACAATTAGGTCCCTAGAGTTATATTTACACTATAATCCTAGAACTTCTAAAGTAAAAAGTAAAGTAAAACGTAAAATATGAACACAATCAAGACCTAACAATTTTTAATGTATAAGGTTTGACAGAATATAATAATAAATTTATCATCATCTTATTTGTATCTGCGTTTTAGTCTAATTCTACCGTAATCTGACATAAAGTAAAAAATAACCTTTTTTATAATTTTTTATTACTAAAACAAGTCTATTTTATAACCATTGAAGGAAGTGAGTTACTATTTATGATTTTGTGTAAATCAGAAAATAATGACACTTAATCTTTTTCAAATAGCTAGGTATTTTTATGATTATCTTATTTATAAAATTTGGAGTGTTTGTTCTCAGTTCGAGAATATTTTTGTGTTCTGTATTAATTTTTATTTTGTTTAATAACTCGTTAAAACTTCTTGGTTTATTTTTTATCGTTTTACGATGTCGTATTATTAACTTCTTGGTTTATTTTTTATCGTTTTACGATGTCGTATTATTATTTTTCTTAAACCAATAAGTATACTACATGAGATGTTATATAATTATCAAAAATAGAAGAGATTTTAGTAATTGAACAATTTTTACATCTTTTCCATCGTGCATGTATTAATTTATGATTTTTAAATAAATGTACCCTTTCATTAATAATATTTATATCACTATATATTGCTTACAAAATTTCTTTTATTATATCAATTTGTAGTATTTTACATTATACATGTTTAAAAATTACATTAAGAATCTCTCGTGTTTACACACGGGTGAATACTGAATAAGCTATACATGACAATATTTATTGAATGACAACATTCACATTCGTATTAGAAACTTGGTGTTTTAGGTATTTAATTGATAATTTTAATAATCTTTTAAGTGTATTGATTTTTTACAATTTTTAAATAATTTCATTTTATTTTCATATAGTTAACTGATTTAAACTTTAAAATTGAAAGGTAATAGATTTGACATCAAAGTTCATGTAATTAGTAATTTAAGCGGTGGAAGAAAAATCAAAATTATTTTACAAATTCTTCAACCTCTACAAATTTATGCATATACCAAGTTATAACGAAGGAGCATAGATATTGTATGTTGAAGATTATACATGTATTCCCATAATGAAGCTAATTCCTTTTTATACAAGAATTATATTTAAGTTTTAACAAAGACAACCCTGTGATAGATTGGTTTTGTACTGACCAATAATAAAAGTCACATTCAATCATCATCTCAAGTCTGATTATTTTTCAAACATCCATTTTTAAACATGGATAATTGTATGTAGTTATTTCTTGTGTCCCCAAACAAAAAAGACTTGAGGGTTCTTTTTATGACAATGATGTTGTTTTAGACTTTTAGTAGTTATTCTTTGTATGAATATGATTATATTTTATGAATTGTCTTATATATTTTATTTATTTTTTATTACACCTTAGATTTAGAGGATTTTTTAAAACTCATCCATAAATACACAAATCATTTAGTTAATTTTTATGTGTTTGTATGAAAATTTGCACCATGATAAGAATTTGAAATATTCAACCTTTTTTAATCATTTTTCTAAAGTTCTAATTATTGGCTAAACTTTAAGTAAATGGGTTTGAAAAACCAAAGTAATAAGAACCAAACCTTGGATTAACCTATATATTCAAAGCATTTGTCTTTGCCATTAGTACAAATGAACACCAAGTTAGTGGCGGATTTTTTCTTGACTCATATTACATTTTAACTTTTTCCCAATAGCATATTTTTCTTCTCTAGATGGAATATGTACTTTTATCCAACCTCTTTTTCCTTAAATTGTCTTACATACTTTTATCCAACCTCTTTTTCCTTAAATTGTCTTATATTATATTTATTAATTAGTTAATAATTATTAATGTATATATTTATCGTTATTACATAGTACTATATAATTTGATTAATGATAAATGGTATATGATGCTATGTTTGGCCATATTAACTTTATGGACTCAACTCTTGTTGACTTAGTAAGTGTTAACCTTTCTATACCTTTATTATAAGAAAAAATAATTTTATCCATATAAAGTTTATCATGTTTCATCTTCCTACTCTATCATTAAATGATGATACATATATCGAATTTATAAATTCTCTCTTCATTTTCTCTCTTATTTTTTTTATATTCGTCTTGATCTAATTAGTAGAAAATTAAATAGAACGATTTTACTACTAGTTACATGAATCTTTTACTCTTTATTTAGTTATATTTTGTAAACACTTTTTAAGCTCTTATGTGATTATGTCTACTCACAAATAATAGTTTTTTGTGTAAAATTCTTTTTGGGCGGTTTTATAGAAGTTTGTTGGCTTTGTTTTAATAATACACTACAAAGTTCAAATAGATTAAAGAATAATTAGAATCTAAATAGGCAATGATATTATCTAATGGTTTGAGCAACTTTTGGCTATAGTAAATTTGGAAAGGATCGAAAAGTTAAAATAAATTTGTTTGTAACCCATTTGTGTATTTATGGAATACAACGTTGTCTATTGTTTAATATAAGATTGTCTTATCCTTTTATAATAAGTCAAGAACACTTGTTCGAGAGATTATAGTCCAACAGTATTAAGGTATTTAAAAAGTGTATCCTATGTTATATATTCTAGTCTTGTTGTAAACAAAAAATTAAGTTTAGGAGTAATTTAAAGTGTACGTATACTTACTTAGTTGTTACAAAATTGTTCAAAACGCAAATCAAATGACTTGTAGTCCAGCATTACGAATGTGTTTAAAAGGTAATCATATTTCATGGATACTAGTCCTGCTGTGAACAAAAAATGTAATTTAAGAGTAGCTAGGTTTAAAGTGTACGTATGTGTGTTTAGTTGTTTAAAAAGATGTACGAAACTCAAATCAAATGACTTGTAGCTCAGCGAGTCAGCGATATGAATATGTTTAAAAGGTGTATCCTATGTATGAGTGTTCAAAACCGGATATCCGAATTTCGGATATACAAAATTTCAGATGGTTGGTTTTTACTTTTTAGTATCCGAATACAGATCCGAAAATTCGGATTCAGATATTGGATAGTCGAAATATCCGTTCAAAAATATATATATTTACTTTTTAAAATTCGATCACCAAAAATAGCTCAAGTGTGCTTCAAAATTAAAAATACATGTATATAAAACTATATATTTTAAGAAAATTAAATAAATAAGCAATATAAAAATAAAAAAGATTTTATCTGAAATATCCGAAACTTCAAAAAATTATTATCCAAACTCAAATATGAAAATTCGTATATCCAAATTTACGGATAATTTAGGATCACATTTTCGAATAATAGATTCGGATAATAGGTATCGAATTATTTTAAACATCCCTAATCCTATATCATGTATTCTAATTAATAATATTAAACATTAAGAAAAAAGTATCAATAATTTATAATAAAATGCGAATTAAATGATAATTTAAAAAAATGACGACATACAACATCAACACTCTAACCAGTGGTGGAAACATTGACACGAGTGGGAGGGCAGACTTGACGGCAGACACGTAATATCATGATACAAAGAGACATGATTGTATTTTTATACAAGTCATCAATATTATTGTTACAATTAAGGGTAATAAAATTAAGCGTTATTGGTTATAATTAAAAATGAATTTAAGTTGATTATAAAATATTTTATAATGATAAAACTAAAAATTTGGTTAAATATGATATTTTGAAATATTATAAAGGGTAAATATGATATTTGTAAATTAAGGTGGACATATATGATTTTGTATGATTTAATAAGGACATATATGAAATTATCTCTAATAATTTTAACTCAAAAAAGTCAAAATTGATTTTTTAATTTTAAGTGAATGAATGGTAAATATTAATTATTTTTTTAAATAAATTATTCAACTCGTCTAATAAAATTTATCAAATTAATCTTTTATTTATATTAGAAGATTCTAATTCTAATAATCCGGTAAACAAAAAATATAGTTTAGAAGTATTATATATTTTCTGGTGTTTAAAAAAAATATTCGGAACATAAATCTTATTAAATCTCATATTCGATATTCGTGTAATGTGCCCTTGGAATAACCAATGCTATGACGAAAAAAACAAACCTTTTCATTTGGCAAAAAAGGATATTAACCATGGATATGTTCTCCACAGGACAAACAGCTTTTAACTCCTTCTGTACATAATCTGCACTTTCAAGTTTCAAAAACCCTTGATCAAAGTTTGGACTTTGTTACTTGGGGATTCAAATGGGGTTTCCTTGAATTTCAAAACCCTGTTTGTAATTTGATTTCCCTCGTATTCGGAATTGCTTTCAGATCATTTTCAGTTGTGAGTTCATTCTTGTTCTTCCTTCTCGTATAGCTTTCTTCTGGTTGTATGTATTCATCGAACTTCTGTAAAATCTTGTTCGTAATTTGGATTATCTGTTGTCAATCATGATTATGTTCCTTCAATTAAGTTCTAATCGTAAATGTAGCGAATATTAATCTTTGATTTCATGTTTTACACTTAGTTTTGAGCATATGTATAATCCATTCCCAGTTCAAGATTCATGGCAATCTGTTAACAGAATTCAAAATTCACTAGGGTTATTTTGAGTTATTGTGTGAATAATATTAGGGTCTGAAGTTGATTTGTTTATTGTTTGCAGACCCAATTTGGAACTTGATACAAACTGTTAATGTCATCCATGGCTCAAGAAAGTGGATCTTCATCTATAAGTTCATCTCCCCTTCACTTGTTCTCCCTAATGTCACTTTCACCAAGCATAGGATCATATCCATGGCTACGAGAGATGGAGTCCGAAGAACGTGGTTTAAAGCTCATTCAGCTTCTCGTTACGTGTGCTAACAACGTTGCTGCTGGAAGCATTGAGAATGCAAACATCGGGCTTGAACAGATTAACCGACTTGCATCTGCTGATGGTGACACAATGCAAAGAATCGCTGCATATTTCACAGAAGCGCTTGCTAATCGAATGCTTAAAGGTTGGCCAGGTTTATACAAAGCCATAAACTCGACTAGAATCACATCAGTATCCGAAGAGATTCACGTGAAAAGATTGTTTTTTGATCTTTGCCCGTTTTTAAGAATGTCGTATCTCATCACTAATCAAGCGATTCTTGAAGCAATGGAAGGCGAAAAGATGGTTCATATTATTGATCTTTGTTCTTCTGAGCCTGCACAATGGATTAATCTTCTTCAATCATTAAGAACACGTCCTGAAGGCCCACCACATCTGCGGATCACAGGGATTCATCAACAGAAAGAGGTTTTAGATCAAATGGCGCTTCAATTGAACGAAGAAGCCGAGAAATTAGACATCCCATTTCAGTTTAATCCGATTGTTAGTCGTTTGGATAATCTTGATATCGAATCTTTACGCTACAAATCAGGAGAAGCGTTAGCGATTAGTTCGGTACTTCAACTTCACAAGCTTTTAGCATTTGACGATGAAATGAATAAAAAAAGCCCGTCTTCAAAGCGAGTTTTAATGAATTCGCAAACTTTAGGCGATTTTCTCAAGAGAGACGTGAAAAACACGCTTCTCCCAAGTCCTGATTCGACATTATCTTCATCACAGTTATCGTTTGTTAATTCTACAAAAATGATGAGTTTTTTAAACGCCCTTTGGACGTTATCACCTAAACTAATGGTGGTAACTGAGCAAGAATCAGACCATAATCAATTCAGCCTGATGGAAAGAGTTCTCAAAGCATTGATCTTTTATGCAGCACTGTTTGATTGTTTAGAATCTACAGTTCCACGAGCATCATTGGAACGCCAGAAACTTGAAAAGATGTTATTTGGTGAAGAAATCAAGAATATTATAGCGTGTGAGGGGCTTGAAAGAAAAGTGAGACACGAGAAGCTTGAGAAATGGGTTCCAAGGCTCGAGTTGGCTGGATTTGGAAGGGTTCCTTTAGGCTACAATGGGATGCTATTAGCTACAAGATTGTTGCAGAATTATGGGAATGATGGGTACAGAATCAAAGAAGAAAACGGGTTTTTGGTAATTTGCTGGCATAATCAACCGTTGTTTACAATTTCGGCCTGGAAATTTGGAAGGTAATGTTAGTTTATAATCATGTATGTTTTAACTTACATTTTGTTTGCTCAGTTCTGTGTATAAAACAACTATGTGCTCCTAAATGTATGATCATTTGGTTTAACTAATAAAAACCCGAATGATCTGTTCTAAGGATCATAAGCATGTTCTTATCTAAATGCAAAGTTAAATGTTAATAACCATTCTTAGGATGAAGCACATGTATGATTCTTGTGTTGAGTGACATCCCATTGCAATATTTTGTGTGTCGAATGTTTATAACAACGAAAAGATAAATAACTTCATTTTCCGAGAGTTTTGCAAGCAGTGGTTTGAACCCATGTTGCTTTATACTAGCCATGGATTACGGTTACATTATACTGAACCACAACATTTCTGCTTTTTATAAAAGTACGTTACATGACTCTAGTGCACCACGGCTACTTAGCTTTGCAAGCCGTGGTTTTGAACCCGCATTGCTTTAACTTTACTAGCCATGGATTACGTTTACATTATACTGAACCACAGCATCTCCGGTTTTTATATTATACCTGACTGTACTCGCTAGTGCATACCCACGAGCGAATCTAAACACCCCACTTCCTCCAACAACCGGGAATTCCCTCACTGCATCAAGCACATGGTTCCGCCCCATAACACTAATTGCACTCCCATTGTATTTTCCGTAAGTAAACACAAAGTTAATAGCCATAAGTAAGCCCACGTCATGTTGAGAAGCCACAGCATAGAGTCCTTGAGCTCGCCCCACGACTTTCGACTTTGGTCTGGTGTCTAGGGTCAAAGGGTCATCGATGATTGCGGTTGTGCCAAATGCGGTTTTGTGCCCGATTATTGTAATAGCGGTTGGATTTTTGCCGCTAACAATGTCATGAAAGTAGAAATGAAGGCGGGTCATTTTTCTTGCGGTTGATGGTAGTTTTGTTGTGGCAAAATGGTCGGAAAATGTGCGGTTAGCGGTGATCGTAGCGGCCAAAATGAGGACTAGGTAGACGATAACGAGAGTGGAAGTTAGGAAGGAAGACATTGTTATGATTGTAAGGTTCAATGTGAAAAGCCGAAGAGGCTATGGTTGCTATATATGGAAAAGTCATGGCATTTGAGATGTTGGCTTTCACTTTTTGTATGTGGGAAGTACACAATGCCAATATAATAATTACTTTTTGCTAAAAGTTAAACTTAAGACTCTCTTTTGTTTGATCTTCCATAATCTTGCTCATTAGAAATACTAATTTCATATAATTTTTTTTAAGACAAATAATCTACTATATTAACATCAGCTAAGTTATTAAATGATAAGTGATGATGTTGTATTTGTAAACCTAAATGACTAAATTAAAGTTACTACCCCTTAAATATATAAATGATTTTTGAATGAAGCATTACTTAGTTTGATGATACTAACATTACTAATAATTACCCCAATAATCTATACATGAATGTTGAATTCATTTATTAGTGTTTCAAAAAGGTAATTAACACTTTAGTTAAAATAGAAAACGAAAAGTCTCGTCATTTGGAATCACGCTGATTAAACTAAGAACAAGGGTTGCCCACCTTTCGGGTCGAGGTCTCCAGTCTCCAACGACAAGTCCTATGGTTAATATGGACAAGGTAAGTTGTGTAATCGAGTTAAATGACATGTGTCAGGGTTTTATCACTAAACCTATGTTATAGATTTCATGTCTCTAACTACTAGACGACCATCATGAGGAAACAAAAACAAACTATCAAAGCATATAATAATAATTCTTTTAATAATCATGGTATGTGATCTTTAACTAATTAAGTTTACTAATAATGAACTTATGTGGAAAAGAGAGAAGTATATAAGAGCGTCCCTTTGCTTTCAAGTTGTGAGCTTGTGAGAAGTGGAATGATTCATGTTGCAGCAATTTATCATAATTGAACACTAGTATATGTGCAAAATGGTGCCTTTGCTTCTGACACAAACTAAACACCTTTCAGCTTTTCCTTTTTCAATTAAGAACATCTAGTATAACAACTTAGCAAGAGATAAAATATGGATATAATTTGTATTACAATACTTTTTGTCATACAAAACAATCATAATATTTCTATCATATATTATAAATCCATAAACTATTTTATATCAACCACATATTCAAGGGTATTATGATTTATACACACATTTTTTTAAAAATTGATAAAGAAGTGTTATGTAGAAATCATCTTCCATAATATAGACTTATGAAACAAAATATTAATAAATCAACAAATCAAGTACCTTCTCATGTATTTTGACAGTCAAATGACAAACTCTTTAGTCTTGTAGTTGCAAAACATTAATAAGAATTCCATTACAATCTCTTATTATGTTGATTCCATCGAGTGGCGACGATAAATAATTTGTGCTTCATATTTATCCGCAACGATAAAAATTCCATTACAATTTCTTATTAGTGTTGTACCAATGTAATACGGCGACGATAAATAATTTGTGCTTCATATATATCCGCTTTATTTTCCCTTTCTCGATTTCTTTAGTATATATACAGTATAATATATATATATATATATATATATATATATATATATATATATAATTAGTTATTAGTATTAAACTAATACATTATGTTTTAATCTCATATTTTAACTTAAGTTAATTTAAATCAAATTTACTGTTATAGTTTTAACTGAATTTAATTTAAATCAAATTAATCATTAATATTTTAGTATATTTATGATACTTAAATTAATTCGTAACTATAATATAGATATAGAATTGAATTATTAATTTTAAATATTATACGGTTTAGTTTCCGAAAATGTATCCAAGTTGTTATATTTTGCTATTGTGAGTATTGAACTTCCAAACTTACCATTTAATATATCAGATATACCAAACTTACCATTTTGTATATCTAATTTGCTATAGCGAGTAAAAGCTAACATGGCATGGGTTTTAGTGACTTGGCTGGTGAATTAGCATATGACTTGGACTTTTCATTATTTATAATAAATACAAAATAAAATCCTTAGAACATCTCCATCTGTGATTTTGAAGTCTTCATACTATTCATCTTCTTCGTCATGGTGTTCATCTTCATCATTGATTGTTCAGATATCATGCTAGAACATCTGCCGGTCTTCATTTTCGTCAATCTTTGTCTGCGATTTGGGAGTCATAGAACGATTTGGGTATATAACCATGGATCTTGAATGTACAATCGATTAGGGTTCATAATTGATTAGGGTTCATGAAGATTCGAGTTCGACATGGGTGGTTCGTAATCGACTTGCCAAAGATAAGCGATTTAATACCCAATGTTTCAGATCCATGGTATACTATATAGGGTTCCTTCATCTTATGTTGATTTCCATGTTCCAGATCAATGGTATACGATTTAGGGTTAATGTGGGTTAGGGTTTTCTTCATGTGTGATTGGACATGTACAGAATTTACATGAGTTCAAATATGAGTTCGTTTGGATCTATTACCGCTTCATCGATTAGTGCTTCATGGATTATTCGACCAGGATGTCTCAAATCTGAGTTCATTTGGCATCTATTACCGCTTCATCGATTTTGTTTATTTATATTTTGGGCTTCCATGTTCATCTGCTTCATGCCTTCATCTACTTCTTGAAGATGAAGATGTATTGACTGATACATAAATTGTTATTTGTGGCATTAATTGATGATGTGGCAATTCATGGCTATAAAAATAGAGTAAATTACTGAAATAATCCATGTGGTTTGCTCAAATTTGCTAGTTTAGTCCTTTAAAAGCGAAAATTACTCTAGAAGTCCCTATGGTTGATATTTTGTTACTGGTTTAGTCCTTTATACTAACAGTCATCCAAAGTGGCTGTTAGTTGTCTTTTAGTGTGAGGGTATTTTCGTCTTTTTTCTTACTTATCTCTTCCAAACATCATTCTCGTGCTCTATGCATTCACATAAATATATATGTTCACCTGAGTATGCATTTACTTAAGCTTTAACCTTTACAGTAAATAAACACTTATAACCGATATTAAACATGAATATTCATGTGTTCTTTCAAATTCAAACAACTTGTCTTCATTTCCCCTTTTCTTTTCAATTTTTAAGGCTCACCTCTTTTTGACAGCTTCTTGCTGTTTTTCGGGTGATGATGAACATGTAAAGTGGGAGAAATTACGGCTTAATTTGATTGTTAAACAGGTGTTAAACTTAGAATTTAATCCAACAACTGTTTAGAGAATATTATTAATGACTTAAGCTTCTGTTTTTATATGTATCTATATATACTTAAGAAACATAGTGTGTTTTGAGCTTATGAAATTCTCCAAATAATGATCTTGTTTCAATTCAGGTATATTGTTGTTAGATTATGCCCACTGCCACATGTACGCCAATTCATCACTGCCGATGATGTATGGGCCTATCGGGTCACACGCCGGGGGTTGATCTTGACAACAACCTAAAAGGGAGGGTTAGAAAGAATAATTAAATGATGGTTGGCAGGCTGGACAGGGTTAGCGGCGCAAACCACCTACGCGCGAACTTTGACAAAGTTCGCGGCGCTAACTCGGTTAAATTTAGCGGTGTGAACGCGTCCAACAGCATGCAACTTTATTCTTTTCACCTCCTCTCTCCACCAATGCATGTTCTTCCTTTTGGGGACTTGTTTGTCAGTCATGAGGTAATCTAAGGGGCATCTAGAGTTTATAAAAACTCCTCTTAAGCCATTCCTTGTGATCCTTTTTTAGCCAAGTTTGAGAGAAAACACTTAGAAAACTTTGAGAGTTGTTCAAGTGTTCAAGTGAGTCCAAGGAGAGTACATTTCTGGTGATTTTTGGTTGTTTTTCCAGAGAGTACATTCAAGTGATGAAGTGTATTTTGGGGTGCTAGTACACCAAGATCTCTCAAAGCTTGGGGTGGACTTGGATAGCCGAAAAGAAGAGCATTACTTGGTTGTCTTGCACACTACAACAAATCTAGAGATATCTAGGGTATAACACTCTCTTTCTCCTTTCTTTTAAGTTACAATCTTAGTTGTAGAGCATGGTAGCACCTTTGGGGTTCTTGTGGTAACTTTGTTTATGTTTAAAATTGTGTTTTTGCTTCCGTTGCGTGCTACCCGAACCTCAACAGTGGTATCAGAGCAACCTCTACACTAGATTTGCACTTGGTGGCCTGAAGAACTCGAAAAAAAATGTGGTTTTGCTACTGACCAGAGTTCGCGGCGCTATGTTCTGTTCCGGTTCCGTCCGCTAACTTCTTCATAGTTAGCGGCGCGAAACTGCTACAGTGGCAGAATGCATGTTTCATGCTGAAAATCAATTTTTTTCGGGTTTTTTTGGCTCGTTTGTAGTTTCTGGATTTTTTCCAGAAGTCTTGTGATGATATGTTTAAGTTGCCTTGTGTCTTGGTTGATGTATTTATATGTGGATTAACATTTTGGCATGAAAATGGGTAATTGCATATACTTACATTATGTACATATGACTACGGATTTTCAAAGTGTTTGGGGTTCCTAATGCATATGTATATGGGATTATTAGTGCCTTGAGTGATTAGAATAATTTTAACCAAGATACATAAGATTGCATGGTTTTTGTGTGGCACCCTATGGTTAGATTTGTTGTTGTTGCGGTTGTGATGAAATCCGGTAACAAAATGAGCCTATTTGACCTATGTGATGTGTTTGGTTGTATATAAATTTTGTATTCATTCATTTGGTGGTCTTGACCACAAGGGATTGTAATAATAATTTATTCGGTTTGTAATATTAACGGCTTGTATGCCGATTTGCTATTCTTTGTAATTTGTAATTAGCATAGAATAGATTTCGTGGCTTGCATGTCATTTCCTTTTAAAATTTTATTTGTAAAAGGAGAACCGAAGACAACCAACGAGGGACTAGGAGAGGCGCCTTGGCGATACTTGGATGTGGAGGTCGGTGGGAGATGCATAGATCAAGTGGGAGGAGCACACATCAAGTCAATCGGATATGTCCTTAGTTGACTTAGTCTTGTCCGTTGGCTCGTGGACAAGACGCATAGGGTTAAATTTTTGGCTCGTTACCGGATTTGTCCTTTGCGAATCGTCCTTCGTCATGAAATGAAGCTAGAGGTCCTTGAGTCACCTCTTCCGGAGGCCCCTGCTACCAATGCGACGAGGGCTGTAAGAGATGCTTATGAGAAGCGTCTCAAAGACACAAATGACGTCACTTGCATAATGCTTACGACCATGAGTCCCGAATTGTAAAGCCAATTCGAGAAAGTGAGCGCGTATGAGATTATATCTCAGCTGAAGGACATGTTCCAACAGCAAGCACGGCAAGAGTTGTACGAATGTGTCAAAGCCTTCATCGGTTGCCGGATGCAGGAAGGCGGTAATGTGAGCTCCCACGTCCTTCGTATGAAGGCGTACGTGGATCAACTTGAGGGGTTGGGCTTTCCTATGGGGAAAGAGTTGGCGGTTTATATCATCCTCCAATCTTTGCCTCCATCATATGGGCCGTTCATTGTGAACTTCCATATGCACAATATGGATAAGTCCTTAATGGAGCTTCATGGCATGTTGAAGACCGCTAAGTCTGAGATTGCCAAGTTGAAGCCCTCCACCTCCACTGTCGTCCTTGCCATCAACGAGGGTGGTAAGAAGGGGAAGCAACCCACTTCCGGCTCCAAAGGGAAAGGTAAGGGGAAGGCCAAGGCGAAAGCGCCAAATCACAAACCAAACCCAACCCCAGAGCCGAAGGGGAAAGAACCGGCTACCGCTGCCACCTCACCGGAAGAGGCAACCTGCTTCTTTTGCGTGGAGAAGTGACACTACCGGTGTAGTCACCCCAAGTACACGGAAGAGCTCAAGAAGCTTCGAGCTAAATATGCCGATGCCTCCGATATGTACATGATTAACTCCATAACACTTCTACTTCTAACGTCTGGGTCTTGGACACCGGGTGTAGTACTCACGTTTGTAACAATGTACAGGTACTAAGAAGAAGTAGGGACCTAGTTGATGGAGAGCTGGATCTCATAATGGGAAACAAGGCGGTTGTCCCTGTTGAGAAGATTGGGAGTGTGGAGCTCGGCTTTCCTTCCGGCTTATCTATTGTTTTATTAAATGTATCTTATTCGCCCAGCGTGGCAAGAAACATTATATCTTTATTTTTTTTGTACGACGATGGATTTAACTTTGAATTTGATAATGGCACTATTTTGTGTTACAAGAATACATTATTTCAAAGTTTTTCCATGTCATGACATTTATGAGACAAGCGTAAGCTTGCAAAATAATAGATCAATCATGAATGTTGATTCGGGATCCAAAAACGTTTTGGATAAGTTGTCCTTATGGCATGGTCGGTTAGGCCACATAAACAAGAAACGCATCACCAAGCTACATGCGGATGAGATCTTTGAATCATTTGACCACGGGTCTAATGAAGTATGTGAATCTTGTTTATTGGGCAAGATGACCAAAGCACCCTTCACCGGTTATGTGAGAGGGCGCAAGATTTGTTGGATATCGTTCACATGTTGTGTGGTCCGTTCAAGCATGCCACAAGAGAACACTCCCGCTACTTCGTCACCTTTATTGATGATTATAATCAATACGGGTATGTCTACTTGGTGAGAGAAAAGTTGGATACCTTTGAGGTATTTAAGACTTATCAAAAGAAATGGAGAATCAACTAGGGAAAAGGATTAAGATACTACGATCTGATAGAGGCGGTGAGTATCGTAGTTTTGAGTTCCGTAACCATTTAAAATATTGTGGGATTATCTCGCAATTAACCCCTCCTAAGACACCTCAATTAAATGGTGTCGCCGAGAGGAGGAACCGGACATTTTTAGATATGATTCGGTCAATGATGTGTCATACGGACGTTCCCGTTACATTTTGGGGATATGCAATTGAAACGGCTGGTAGAATCCTTAACCTCGTACCAACAAAGAAGGTTAAGAAAACACCATTTGAGATGTGGCATGGAAAGGTTCCATTCCTCTCATATCTAAAGGTCTGGGGATGTCATACCTACGTGAGACATGAGGTAGAGGACAAGTTGGAGCCCAAGGATGAGAGGTGTTAGTTAATTGGTTATCCTGCTAGGTCAATGAGATATTTTTTCTACAAACCTTCGGAGAACAAGGTAGTTGTTGCTCGAAGGGCGCTCTTCCTTGAAAGGGAGCTGGTATTCAAAGACGCTAGTGGGAGGAAGGTTGATCTTGAAGAAATCCAAGAGCCTACCAATGGGGAACTTGGTTGGGACTAGCTCACAACCTGCAACTGTTGAATCTCAAAAAGATGATGCTGGAGATACTGTAGACCCATTACCTCTTAGAAGATCTCGTAGAAGTCGGCAAGAGCCAGAGAGTGTTGGTCCCTTGGTGAGAATAACAACAAGCAACAGTGTGTAGAATGGGGGTTGAATACACTTTCTGCGGAAATTGAACAAATCAAATAAAAGTGTTACACACAGTAAATCAAACCACAACTAGTCGAATGCATTTATTAATATGAAGATGGTTACAATGCTTTGAATAAGAAGATAATTACAGTAATTATCAAGTAAGCAACTCTTGATATATAATCACCTAATATAAATATCTCAATCTTTCAAACTTAGCTATCTATAATCAACTTATGATTATAGATACTAACGACTCACTAAACAGGATTTTTCACAGATTGAATCAACTAATTATTACTTACCAATATCACAACTAATGTGACAATTCGAACACACGAATGATCTGGCAATCTGTGAGTTTCTTGATCACGTTGAACTGACAAACAGTGATTCAAGAATCGTAACACATACGGTGAGGTGAGTTTTGGCTCTGCAATTCTTTTCAGAATCGTAGTTGTAGTCGTAGTCGTACCTCTAAACTTATCAGGAGATAAGTATTTATAATCCTGTTCCTACGGTTCCTAACAAATTGGACTAATCCTAATTTGCTAACTAACTATCGGATAATTCGGAATCTTGAATCTTCTTATCTTGAGTCTTCAATCTTCAATCTTGATTCTGGAGTCTTCTTATCCGCGCCGTAGATATAGAGAGTTAAAACAAAATTTAAAACACATTTAAATTCTCTTGGACTGACTTCTTTAGTCAGGCTGAGTTACTCAGCTTGAAACTCATCAAGCTGAGTTCTTCGAGAACAAACCCGAATTCAAACATGAACTTACACGTATAATTATTAACTCATCCCTAGAAGTCCAAAGAGTTAAATAAAACATATTTATTAACTCTGTCGAGCTGACTCTGCTTCTGAGCTGAGTCACTCATCTTGAAACACATCAAGCTGAATACTCGATATATACCTTATGTGACCTACACAGATTATCAAACACATTAATAATTTAACTAAGGTATAATATAAACTGGTCGAACATATGCTCAGTTTATATTCAGCTTATACTCAGTCTGAATCACTATAAGTGTTCAGTCTGACTAAGCTTCATAATTCTGTATAAGTTATATGTAGAACTCATCTTACAGACTTAATTTTGTCTCATCAAATCTTAACTGATGAGATCATTTTCCCAACAGAGATATATGGTTTTAACATATCTGATGGCACCGACATGGTAGTAGATTCTGATGAACCTACCAAGTACTAGGACGCTGTGGTAGGCCCTGAGTCTGCCAAGTGGAAAGAGGCAATGGAACCCGAGATAAAATCCATGTCCGATAACCAAGTTTAAGACTTGGTAGATCCTGTGACGGGGTGTAGACCCGTCGGGTGCAAATGGGTCTTTAAGAAGAAATTCGGTATGGATGACGAGGTAGACACCTTCAAAGCCCGACTGGTGGCTAAGGGTTTCACTCAAACTCATGGTGTAGACTATGAGGAAACCTTTTCCCCAGTGGCTATATTGAAGTCTATCCGGATACTTATGGCCATTGCCGCATTTCATGATTATGAGATTTGGCAAATAGACGTCAAAACCGCGTTCCTTAATGTAACGTTATCAGAGGAAGTGTATATGACACAACCTGAGGGTTTTGTACATTCAAAATTCCCGGATAAAGTCTGCAAGCTTAAGAAGTCCATTTATGGGCTTAAGGAAGCCTCTCGAAGCTGGAACTTGTGCTTCGACGAGAAAGTCAAAGAGTTTGGCTTCTCTAAAATCAAGGATGAGCCATGCGTTTACATTAGAGCTAGTGGGAATATAGTTGTATTCCTAGTTCCTTACGTAGATGATATAATACTAATTGGGAACGATGTCCCAACTTTGCAAAGTGTAAAAACCTGGCTCGGGAATTGTTTCTCAATGAAGGACTTAGGAGATGCAGCAAGCTTATATCCTTGGGATTAAGAAATATAGAGATAGATCTCGCAGGTTGATCGGCTTGAGCCATAGTTCGTACATTGACAAGGTCCTAAAGAGGTTTAGGATGGAGGACTCCAAGAAGGGGTTCATACCTATATCACATGGTTTGGTGTTGAGCAAGTCTCAATGCCTGAGTTCCACTGAGGAACGGGAAGTAATGAGGCGAGTTCCTTATGCTTCGGCAATAGGTTCAATCATATACGACATGTTATGTACACGACCTGATGTATCTTGTGCATTGAGTATGACAAGTAGATATCAAGCTAACCCTGGTGAAGCACATTAGACGGCAGTAAAGAACATTCTCAAGTATATTCGGAGGACTAAGGAGATGTTCTTAGTATATGGCGGTGAGGAAGAGCTTAGGGTAACTGGTTACTCCGATGTGAGCTTCCAAACCGACAAGGATGACTGCCGATCACAATCGGGGTTTGTGTTCTAGTTAAATGGTGGTGCTATCTCCTGGAGGAGCTCCAAGCAAGACACTATGGCCGATTCGACTACTGAGTCGGAGTATATTGCAGCCAGTGAAGCTACAAAGGAGGCTGTATGGATGAGGAAGTTCATCCAAGATCTAGGAGTGGTTCCTATCATATCCGACCCTGTTGAGGTAGTTTGTGACAACGAGGGTGCGGTTGCATTGGCAAAGGAACCAAGGTCTCACCGACGCACGAGGCATATTCCGCGGGAATATCATTATATCTTGGACATGGTCGAGAGTGGAGACATTATTATCAGCAGAGTGTACGGATAGCGATGTGGCGGATCCGTTCACCAAACCATTATCACAGGCGAAGCACGATGCTCATACACGTGCTATTGGGATTAGATTTGCTAGAGATTTGGTTTGATCCTTTGTATATGTATATTTGGTTATTATATTTGATGTATTTACCTTTCTTGGGAACATCCAGCAGTATTGTATTTATTGTATTTATCGATTGTTAAATGGAGATTTAGTAATACGCAAGTTGCGGGTATTTCTTTAAATCTTTATTGTGTTCCAACTTAGCATGTTTTATTCTTCCCTGAATGTATTTGTATTCTAAATGTCTACAGTCGGTCATTCTTCTTGGGAAGGAAGTCTGAATGAAGACTGAGGGAAGTGATTGGTCATGTGTCCAATGGGGATTGGAACACGGGGACGCAATACTTCGCCTGTACTTGAAAGAGTTTCAAGAGACTGGACGACCCAAACCTGAATTCATTTTGTGGTACTTGTCATGAGTGAATTGGGATGATAATATCATTTCATCCTTATATTGGAGATGCATGTGTCTTAATCACATTGGTCTGCTCTGTTTTGGTTGATTTCAAATGCAATCCGTAATTGGCTGTTATAAAGGGAGCAGTTAGGTGGAGTATGATTAATGTGGTGGGCAATGTAGTCAAAGGAATTTGTGCCTCTATTTAGAGAGATATCCCTGGGCCCTTCGATGATTGGTCTCTGACACCAAAAATACATGGTCGTGCTCAAGTGTGGCAATGATTTGTGTAATCTATTGCAACTTGTAAGTTTTGGTCACCACCAATCTAGATCGGAAAACATAATCGTGAGCAACGGAGAATGACTTAGTACCATGTCTCGTGTTCACCAGGATATCACGAACAAAAGGATGTTTGATCCCTTATCTATAGACCATTTCACACAGGTTGAAGTTTGGTTTTTGTGCTAAAAACAAAACCCATACTGACTTAGGGGCAAAGATGTCTTACTAGAGGCTACTCTTTGTCTGTGATGCTATGGGTACGGTGAGTCATGTGCAAGTGGGAGTCTGTTAGAGTATGCCCACTGCCATACGTACGCCAATTCATCACTACCGATGATGCAGGAGCCTATCGGGTCACATGCCGGGGGTTGATCTTGACAACAACCTAAAAGGGAGGGTGAGAAAGAATAATTAAATGATGGTTGGCAAGCTGGACAGGGTTAGCGGTGCTAACCACTTAGGCGCGAACTTTGACAAAGTTCGCGGCGCTAACTCGGTTAAAGCTAGCGGCGCGAACGCGTCTAACAACATGCAATTTTATTCTTTTCACCTCCTCTCTCCATCAATGCATATTCTTCCTTTTGGGGACTTGTTGGCCAGTCATGAGGTGATCTAAGGGGCATCTAGAGTTTATAAAAACTCCTCCTAAGCCATTCCTTGTTATCCTTTTTTTTTCCAAGTTTGAGAGAAAACACTTAGAAAACTTTGAGAGTTGTTCAAGTGTTCAAGTGAATCCAAGGAGGGTACATTTCTAGTGATTTTTGGTTGTTGTTCCAGAGAGTACATTCAAGTGTTGAAGTGTACTTTGGGTGCTACTACACCAAGATCTCGCAAAGCTCGAGGTGGACTTGGGTAGCCAAAAAGGAAAGCATTACTTGGTTGTCTTGCACAATACAACAAATCCAGAGATATCTAAGGTATAACACTCTCTTTCTCCTTTCTTTTAAGTTGCAATCTTAGTTGTAGAGAATGGTATCACCTTTGGGGTTGTTGTAGTAATTTTGTTTATGTTTAAAATTGTGTTTTTGCTTCCGTTGCGTGCTACCCGAACCCGAACAGTTGCAGTTATACTTTATAATCCAAATTTCTTAAATTTTAAGGTGGGTTTTCTTTAAAGGTTTGTACTATATGAAGATTAAAGCACATATGAATGACCATTGGTGGTATATTTCCTAATCGTGGTATATTTTTATTCAGGTTCTGACTATATTTATCAAATTGCTTCTACAATCAATAAAACACTAGACCAGTATCATCAAATTTCCTAATCATGTCCCTACAAGGTGAGTTTAACTCACTAGTGTCCCTAGAGGATGAATTCCATTGGGTAAAAATTTGACAAAGCTACCTGTGGGTTCTCATCGTCAATCAATGTCTTCATACAATGCCCAGTAGAAGCATCCCAAATCTTGCATAATCCATTGTAACTACTGGACACGATTAGCGTCCCATCCCGATTGAAGTTTACGATGGTTACGGGATACGAATGCGTCGGAAGCACCTTCAAGCATATGCCGGTCTTCACATCCCAAACCTAACAGTTTCGTCAAACGAACCAGAGGCAATCATGTTTGATTGAGAGTTTTATTTGACATAGAAGACATAGCCGTAGCGAGGTACAGAGCGTCGGAGGAGAATGCGACGTCTAAAAGACCTTGCTCGTGACCCATGAATTCTTGGAGAGGGGATCCGTCGGAGGTGGACCAGGTGTGGGCAGTCTTGTCGGCGAAGGATGTGGCTATGAGCTTGCCGGAGAACTTGACCCAGGAGATAGAACTTGGTGGCTTGTGTGGCATTTCTTGAGCTTATAGGGTTGAGGCATGGAGGCGTTGTTATCTGGTATAGTACTTTTACTCAAGAACTATGATGTTTGGAGGAGATAAGTAAGGAATAAGACAAAAATACCCTCACACTAAAAGATAACCAACGGCCAATTTGGATGGTTGTTAGTGTAAATGACCAAACCAGTAACAAAATGTCAACCATAGGGACTTCTGGAGTAATTTTTGCTTTTAAAGGACTAATCCAGCAAATTTGAGCAAATCACAAATACCATTTCAGTAATTTAGGCTAAAAAATAATTAAAAGATAATATAATTACCTGTTACCTATTTAAAAGGTTAATTGATATATAAATTGGTAATTTTTAAAACTCTAGTACATTAAATTGTAAGTTTGCAAGTTTGATACATACAATAGCAAAAATGTGTCAACTTGGATATAGTTTTATGTACTAAACCAATATTATATGTAAGATTTAAAACTAATTTGAATGTCAATTATATAAGATTCAGAGTCAAACAAAAATCTACAACCTATTTGTAATTAGCAATAGTATCTTTTTGCAATTGTTGCTTGAGAATCAATAGTTGCTACAAATTACTATAATTAATTTAGGTAACTAAATTAATTAAGTTATTATTTATAGTTTTTGCATTATTTGCATAAATTTATAATGAAATGGTCTTATAAGTTTTAAAAGAGAGAGCTAAATGTTAATTGTTGGTAATCCTTATCCCTCTCATTGCATTACCAAGAATATATAAATAGTACAAAATAGTCTTCCCTATAATTATGGGAAGATAATTAAAAGAGGTAATACAAGATAATTACAAATTTGAATATAAATCTATCATATATTTATCTACGTTAACAGCCCCCCTCAGTTGGAGCAGGAGGAGGACGAATGGTCAAACTGTCTTTGAAATCCAGGAAAAGTTGACGAGATAGGCCCTTTGAAGATATCATCATACTGGTAGGTAAATGGAACATGCAGAACTCACATATGGCCCATAGCTACCTTTTCACGAACAAAGTGAATGTTTATCTCAATGTGCTTTGTACGTTGATGTTGGACAAGATTACCCGAAAGATAGACAGCAGAAACGTTGTCACAGAAGATGGTGGTGGATTTGCGAAGCGGAACCCCCCGTAGTTCAAGAAGCAAATTTCGCAATCAACAGGACTCGGAAATAGCATTTGCAACTCCGCGATATTCTGCTTCGGCACTTGAGCGCGAGAGAGTTTCTTGACGTTTGGCAGAGGAAGAGATTAAATTATCACCCAGGAAGACAAAATAGCTGGAAGTTGATCTTCGGGTATCGAGGCAACCACCCAGTCGGCATCTGTGTAGGCGATAAGTTGACTGGGAGATGATGGCGACAAATGCAAGCCAAGAGAAATGGTGCCTTTAATATCCCGAATAATGCGTTTCAGAGCATTGAAATGTGGTTCTCGTGGGGCATGCATAAATAAACATACATGTTGGACTGCGTAAGCGATTTCAGGCCATGTAAAAGTGAGGTATTGGAGATTGCCAGCAAGGTTGCAGTAGGTAGTTGGGTCCTGTAGAGGTGACCCGGCAAAAGCACTAAGTTTAGAATTGGTATAAACTGGAGTGACAGCGGGGTTGCAATGCTCCATATGTGCTCGTTTGATAATGCTCTCCGCATATTTCTGTTGAGATAAGAACATATCCTGTTGAGACCGAGTAACCGAGATCCCCAAAAAATAATATAAATCACCAAGGTCTGTCATTTCAAACTCACATTGAAGAGAGGTGGTGATCTCGGTTTGTAGCTAACAGGAAGAAGTAGTAAGGATGATGTCGTCTATGTACAAAAGCAAGTAGGCGATAGCATTGTCTTTGTGGAAGACGAAAAGAGACGTGTCACTTTTGGTGCAGACAAAACCGAGCTTTAGAAGATGTTGGGCAAATCGTTGATACCAGGTTCGTGGTACTTGCTTGAGACCGTATAAAGATTTGCGAAGCTTGCAAACATAACCCGAATATAAAGAATTGGAGAACCCTGGTGGCTGGTGCATATAAACTGTCTCGTGTAAATCACCATGCAAAAAGGTGTTTTTAAATACAATTGACGAATAAGCCATTGTTTTCCCAAAGCAAGAGAGAGTACAGTACGTATTGTGGCCGGTTTGACCACGGGACTGAATGTCTCATCACAATCAACTCCTACCTCTTAATATTTTTCATTAACCACCAAGCGAGCCTTGTAACGTTCAAGAGAACCATCTGCATTAAACTTATATAAAAAAATCCAATGACAACGATTATATTGGCGTCTGAAGGACGAGGAACTAAATCCCAAGTATTTTGTTTAAGAAAAGCATTATATTAAGTGTTCATGGAAGCAGTCCAGTTCGGGTCTAGGAGTGCGAGTTTGGGACTGGAAGGGATAGGGGATATATGTTGACAGTGAAAAGAATATATGGGGTTTGGTTTGATAATACTGCTTTTTGAGCGAGTTTGCATGGGATGATGAGATGGTGGGGACGGAGGAGAGGGTTGAGGAATGTCGTGTGTAGGTGGCGACGGTGGGGAAGGAGGGCCGGTTGGAGTAGTTGTTAGATTGTGTGCATAGATATATAACATGTATCATTGTATCCAATACTATGTGACACTAAAGGATCACACTTCTACACACCCAATCAGAACCTTATGGATTTTACCCAGATGTGTGTAACAATATATAATTAGTTTAATTAATTATTGAGAAAAAAAATAATAATAGCTATTTATTATTTAGAGAGGAGAAGTTAATATTTAGTTTAAATATTAACGGGACCAATTAATTAATAGTTATTAATTAATTAGAAAGGTGAAAGGGTATTTTCTGTAATTACTTAATAGTTTAATTAAAGCTGGGCTTTAAATTAAACGGGCTTGGGCTCTAATAAGGATATTTATATATATACCTTATTAACCTTAGAATCATTAACAAGTAATCACAAGTTAAGAAAAACCCTAAGCACTTCTCTCTCTCTCTCTCTCTCTCTCTCTCTCTCGGCGACGTGGTGAAAACCGAACCACCAAGGGTGGTGGTCGGCGGCGACACAACATACACACACACATTTGGGATCAAGGTTTGATACAAGGTTTAATACTTAGGCGGTCTAGCAACCCGTTCGAGGTGGTGCAGTAGCGGTGGATAACTTGCAGCAATCTAGGATAGAGGAAAAGGTTTGGTTTGCATAAAGGTACACTTTTTATCCCCTACTCTGTATTAGTTCTTATATGAGTTAGATGAGATCACTGGAGGGGTTTTTGTTTTATTCCGCTGTATGATATGTCTTTTTTCCCCACAAAAGCCTTCAGTGGTATCAGAGCCACTTCTAACCTCATAGGGAACTAGGTAGATTCTTTTTATCATGATGAATAGGTTTCTTTTTATCAAGGTTTAACCTTTTGATTATCCAAGTAATTTCAAATCAGTTTGAATTTTAAATGGATAATAAATTGGTTATGATAAAAAGAGGAAAAAGTTTAATTTTAAATTTAAAAGTTATTATTATTATTATTATTATAATTGTTTGCGTAAAGATGGTGGCCGGCGACGGTTTCACCACCGTGGCCGGCGGCGGCGTGCGACGGAGACCACGACGGCAGCGGCGTCGACGGTTGGCTTCGGCTGGCTGGTCGGCGTCGACTGGCCAATCGCAGCCACCAGCTTGGTCGGCGGCTTAGGGTGGTCGGTAGCCAGGGAAACCGGCGGCAAAGGGGACGGCGTAGGGCGGCCCAGCTGTGGCTCGTACCTGCGGCCCAACCAAACCGGCCCAGTTAGTGTTCGGCCCACAGTTTCACTTGTTGGCCCAATTTTGAGGCCCAAAAGTGTTTTTTAGTTTTTTAGTTTAGGGTAACACCTAACAGGATTAAAAACTAAAAGTATTATATGAGTTTTATTTTTATAAAACTTATATATAAAATATTGGATTTTAATCAAGTGTTGGTTAAAATTAATTATTTTAGTAATTTTATACGCATAACAATAATTAAATAATATTATATATTTTTTTAAACCAGGTGATTTTAACAGTTTATTAAAGTCAAGTTAATTCGTCAAGATATGATAATTAGAATCAGTTTTGTATGTATTTAGTTTTAATACATGTTTGGGATGCCATAGCCGAGCCCTAGACCTTGTGGATTGTTTTTTTTCTGCACTTATGGTTGTGATATTTATTTGATTTATTCTATGGTGTGGTGAGGCCTGCATGCCACTTACAACCCCTATTCTATTTTGTGAAAGTATTAGATTAGCGGGCCTGCGTGCTTTTGAATATCTTGTATTTTTATATTTCTAGTTTTTTAGACGATAGAATAGAATAGTATAATTAGAATAAATCTGGACCAAGGAGCAGAGAGAAGGATTGGATGCTGGAGTAAGTGGGAGCTTCAGAATGCCAAGCCATGTGTGTTGTGTATTATTTCCACATAGTTTTTTGACCGTTGGATTTTTCGTGTGGCTCACGAAACCGACATTAGTTAAGGGCAAGGCTAAGGCATAGTTGTTTGTGGTTGTTTTATTTCTTTACATATTTTATATGCGTGGTTGTGATTCTCACGATGAAATGAAACAACGGTTTTAATAATAGTTAATTATTAAACAGTCGTTTTTAAAAAGAAAACTGGTAATAAAGTTTTTCTCGTCAAAAACTTTGAAATCCTTTTTAGAAAAATCTTAGATCAGTGTGCTACCCACCTAATGGTATACATTTCCTGTTGAACGGTACTCGGGTGTCGGAAGTGACCAAACCTTGGGCATTCAGGTTCAAACCATTGCGGGGAAGGGTGTGAAAGACTCTGCGATAATTGGGAGTCCCGGTGAGAGTTCACACTGTGTTAGGTGGTGCGATCTATTTTGGTGATAATCGGGAGTCCCGGCCCAAAATGCACTAGAGGGACTAAACATGCACGGTTCTTGTAACCGATGTCCCGCGGATCTAGGAGTCGTGTCCAGGTAGGATACAATTGGTATAGGTTTACCTAGTAGAAATAGCATTGTCCCAGTGGGAAGTGCCCAAACCTTGCATCGGGAAATGTGAAATATGGATCCTAGTCTAATAATTTATTGTTTAAAAGGTAATAATTATTAGAAAATGTAATCAATACTGAATCGGTTTTATCTTTTTTTTTCTTTTTCTGTAGATGTCGTTTATATCTGTTATTCCGTTCTATTCACTAAAAGAATCTTTGAGCCTCATCATCGGCAAGTGGAAGATTTCAGGTCCAAACTATGCTGTTTGGAAGATGCATCTGAAAAATGTTTTGGATGCACAGAGAAAGCTTCACATCATAGAGACATTATCTCCAAAGCGGCCAGGGGTAGATGCCCAGGATAGTGAGTATGACACTTACTATCAGTATCTGGCTGACGAGTCTGACGTTATGTCGATTCTCATTCTCACAGCATCGTCCGAGTTTACGGATGATCTCCGTAAGAAGTCATCGTATGAGGTTGTTCAGGGACTGGAGCGTAAGTTCAAGTATAGTGAACGGATATGTCGCATGTTGTTGATGAAGGAAATTCTTTCAGCAAAAATGAAAGAAAACCAGCTCATTAGTGATCATCTCATTAATATGAGAAGGCTCTTAGATTGCTATGAAAGTTTTGGGTCAAAATCAAAACCTCATGAGCTAGTTATGCTCTTGTTCGGTTCTTTGTCGGACTATTACCAGAGAAGGGTAATGTATGTCCTCGGTGATTTTAAAATGACTGTCGCAGGGTTGCACGAAATCCTTATGTGCATCAGCGATGAGTTGAATCCAAAGCAGCTAGAGTCAACAGTTATGGACCCTATGCAGGAGGATGACTGGCTGGAAGAACTTGGAGAGATTTGTTGCCCAGACTGTGGCAGCAAGGATTCATGCGAGCACTCACTCGACATAGATCAGGTAGACATTGGTTCGCCCAATGACTCAGGTATCTTTATGATAGATTGTCTTATTACTTCTTATGAATCATGGTTATTGGATACCGGATGTGGTCATCACATATGCAATCATTTGCAGGGATTCAAGGGAAGTAAGAAGCTAAGACAAGGAGATATGGACCTGCGGGTAGGCGAAGGCTCCATGGTTGGTGCTGACGATGTAGGAACATATTGTCTTAGTTTGCTCTCGGGCATGGTCTTAGAACTAGAACATTGTTATTATGTTCCTAGACTTATTAAAAATGTTATCTCGTTTGATTTGCTTATAGACTATGGATTTAATTATGTTTTAAATGAAAAGGTTATTTCATGTTTCAAAATGATATTTTCTTTTTTAAAGCTACTCCAGAAAATGGTCTATACACGCTAAATCTAGATATCAATGACATCTATCATATAAGTAAGAGATCCAAGAGTAACTTGAATTAAACTTACCTCTAGCATTGTCGTTTAGGACATATAAACGAGAAACGCATAGAGAAACTCCAAGATGACGGAATTCTAGAACCATTTGACTTAGAGTCATATGATATTTGCGAATCTTGCTTGTCTGGTAAAATGACAAAGCAGCCTTTCAACAGTGAAAATGAAAGGGCTAGTGAGTTATTAGGGATTATACACTCAGATGTGTGTGGACCCTTTACTCCAGAAGCTAGAGAAGGATATCGGTATTTCATAACCTTTACTGACGACTTTAGTAGGTTCGGTTATGTCTACCTCATGAGACTCAAATCTGAAAGTTTTGACAAGTTCAAACAGTTTTAGAATGAGGTACAAAATTAGCTGGACAAGAAGATAAAGTCGCTTCGGTCGGATCGAGGTGGCGAATATCTGAGTCAGGAATTCGACGATCATTTGAAGGAATGTGGTATTGTTTCACAACTCACACCTCCGTATACACCTCAGATGAATGGTGTATCAGAAAAGAGGAATCGTACACTGCTTGACATGGTACGATCAATGATGAGTCGAAGTTCACTACCATTGTCATTTTGGGGTCACGCGCTCGAGACAGCGGCGTTCATGCTGAACCGAGTTCCGACCAAATCGGTTGAAAACACACCGTTCAAGGTATGGACGAGGAAAAAGCCCAAAATGTCTTTTCTCAAGGTTTGGGGATGTGAGGTGTATGTTAAGCGAACATTCACAGATAAACTCAATCCCAAATCAGATAAGTGTATCTTCATGGGTTATCCCAAGGAAACCATGGGATACTATTTCTATAACCCAGATGAGAACAAAGTATTTGTTGCTCGTAAAGGGGTGTTCTTGGAGGAGAAATTTCTTAACTCAGAAACTCCAAGAAAAGAAATAGAGCTTCAAGAAATTGAAGAGGAGGAGATTACAGCACCACCGATAATTGAACCTGTGGTTTAACAAAGAATTGTTGAATCCCAACCCGAGTCTGTGGTTGAGGAAGAAGTGCAAACACAAGACCTTCGCAGGTCTAGTAGGCCTTGTCATGAGCCAGATAGGTATCTGGGATTCCTAGTTGCTCAAGACGAAGGGGATCTTTTAGAACACACTACCTACCAAGATGCTGCCTCAGGTTTAGAATCTGAGAAATGGCTAGAAGCCATGAAGGCAGAGATGCAATCCATGTATGACAACCAGGTCTGGGAGTTAGTAGATTTGCCTCAACATAGTAAAGTTGTTGGGTGCAAATGGGTCTTCAAGAAGAATACAGACATGGATGGAAAAATGCATACTTTTAAAGCAAGGCTAGTGGCAAAAGGTTTCACGCAAACTCATAGCGTTGACTATGATGAAACTTTTTCCCCAGTGGCAATGCTTAAGGCTATTAGGATCCTTATGGCCATATCAGCATATTTTGACTATGAGATATTGCAGATGGATGTCAAAACCGCTTTCCTTATTGGACTTAGTCAAAATACGTATATTGACAAAGTCGTGAAAAGATTCAAGATGAATGAATCCAAGAAAGGATTTATTCCTATGCAATCTGGCGCGATTTTGAGCAAGGCTCAGTGTCCTGTGTCTAGTCAAGATCAGGACAAGATGAAATTGATACCATATGCCTCGGCAGTTGGTTCAATCATGTATGCCATGCTATGTACTAGACCCGATGTTGCTTATTCTATCAGTGTCACGAGTAGATATCAGCAAAACCCTGGTGAAGCCCATTGGGTAGCCGTCAAGAATATTCTCAAGTACCTGAGAAGGACAAAAGACATATTCCTAGTTTATGGAGGTTCGATGGATGAGCTCAGTGTAACTGGTTACACTGATGCTAGTTTCCAAACCGACAGGGACGACATTAGGTCGCAGTCAGGATTTGTCTTTACCCTAAACGGAGGAGCCATATCTTGGAAAAGTCAGAAGCAAGATACAATAGCAGATTCTACTACAGAAGCAGAGTATATTGCGGCAAGTGATGCGGCAAAGGATGCTGTCTAGCTGAAGAATTTTATCTCGGATCTTAGAGTTGTTGCCAGTATCTCTAGACCGATCGATATATTATGTGACAACTCAGGGACTGTGGCACAAGCTAAAGATCCTAGAGATCATCAGTGGACTAGGCACGTACTTAGTAAATATCACCTCATCCGAGAGATCATTGGAAGAGACGATATTAGATTGCAAAAGATACCGACGGACGACAACGTTGCTGACCCGTTGACGAAGCCGCTAGCTAGAGCTAAGCATGAGAGGCATGTGAGTTCTATAGGAATGCAATACTTAGAACATAGCAGCTAGTTCATGTTTTTGATTATTACTATTGATGTAACTTGAAACTTTTTATTATGTATTTACATTTCATGGGATTGAAATAGGAGGTACTTGCATAATTGTTTCTAGTTGTCTATTTTTGGCATGTTTAAACCTATCCATGACAACTCAAGTGATTGTCTAAATACCCGTAGCTACTTAATGTAGTGGGAGCTACATTAGGGAGGTAACGCTATTATGAATATTTGATGATTTATTCAGGGATGAATAAAAGCACAAGGTTGTGACCAAATATTCATATATATTTATCAGGGGATAAATATTGGGGTGATCCGCATCAAGTTTACTTCATGAAGCATTAACATAAGTAAACTTGATAGATTGTCCTTAGACCAGAGATATTTGGTTTGTGGCATGGTAACTTTTGTACTTTAGCGTGTTCTAACGTCACGCCGTAACAGGGTGATCATAAGGGGCATGTCTAGGTACAGCGGAAGCCATGTGCTCAAATTGCAAATAGTCAAGATGGAATTTACACCTCCTTTTTAGGAGAGATATTTTCTGAGCTCCTCGACGATTAAGACTACTGAAAATGCGTGGCCGGGCTCGGTTAGAATGATAGTTTTTCATTCGGCAAACCGTAACTGCAGAGTGTTGAGATCAGAGTCGAGAAAATCTGAGTATTTAATAAGATCCCTGCTCCATGTCAAATACTCACATTACGGAATATCGCGATGCAAAAGAAAAATCCTAGATAATCCAAGGCGTGGATTATGTCTCTAGATGTAAGAGATCTCATAGTCTGGTTAACCTAAGCGTCTGGCTAGGGACCTCTTTAGGCCAACGATGTACAAGGAGTCTGTTAGATTGTGTGCATAGATAGATAACATGTGTCATCGTATCCAATACTATGTGACTCTAAAGGATCACACTGCTACTCACCCAATTAGAACCTTATGGATTTTACCTAGATGTGTGTAACAATAATTAATTAGTTTAATTAATTATTGAGAAGAAAAATAATAATAGCTATTTATTATTTAGAGAGCAGAAGTTAATATTTAGTTTAAATATTAACGAGACCAATTAGTTAATAATTATTAATTAATTAGAAAGGTCAAAGGGTATTTTCTGTAATTACTTAATAGTTTAATTAAAGCTGGGCTTTAAATTAAACGGGCTTGGGCTTTAATAAGGATATTTATATATATACCTTATTAACCTTAGAATCATTAACAAGTAATCACAAGTTAAGAAAAACCCTAAGCACTTTTCTATCTCTCTCTCTCTCTCTCTTGGTGACGTGGTGAAAACCGAACCACCAAGGGTGGTGGTCGGCGGCGACGCAACACACACACATTGGGGATCAACGTTTGATCCAAGGTTTAATCCTTAGGCAGTCTAGCAGCCCGTTCGAGGTGGTAAAGTAGTGGTGGATAACCTGCAGCAATCTAGGATTGAGGAAAAGTTTTGGTTTGCATAAAGGTATACTTTTTATCCCCTACTATGTATTAGTTCTTATATGAGTTAGATGAGATCACTGGAGAGGGTTTTGTTTTATTCCGCTGTGCATGTATGATATGTCTTTTTTCCCCACAAAACCCTTCAGTAGTGGTGACGGGGTCGGTATCGTGGGAATGGTGTATGAGGTAAGGAGATACGGGGATATCGGTGAGGAAGTCATAAGAGGTAGGTTGATATTTGGAGAGATCGGAAAAAGGAAAGTATGCTCATTGAAGGTAACGTGACGGGAGATAAAGAATTGTTTAGCGGTGATATCGTAGCATAAGTAGCCACGATGATGAGAGGGGTACCCTAAAAAGACACAAGGTGTGGATCTAGGGGAGAGTTTATGAGGTATAGTGGATGAGAGGTTAGGATAACAAAGACATCCAAACGTCCTAAGATGGGAGTAGGTTGGGACATGGTGATAAAGTAGCGAGGTGGGAGTATGGTTATTTATAGCGGTGGACTGAAGTATGTTTAGAAGGTAAGTAGCAAAGTGAAGGGCAAAGTTCCAATATGAGGTCGGGAGAGAAGCATGAAGAAGGTTGGTGAGAATTATATTATTAATTGTGCCAAGAGTGCGTTCGGCTTTACCGTTTTCAGGTGAGGTGTAAGGGCAAGAAAACCGAATGTGCATGCCATTAGTGTCGCAAAATTGATGAAATTGAGAGTTATTAAACTCGCTCCGTTATCGCATTGGAAAGTTTTTATTGTCTTTTCAAATTGGGTTTGGATGTATTTGTAAAAGGCAAGAAAGACGGAGAAAACTTGAGATTTTGATTTTAACGGTAAAGTCCAAATAAAATGGGAGAAATCATCAAGCATAACAAAGATAATATTTATGACCAAGGCTAGATATAACATGATACATCCACACGTCAGCATGAATAATATCAAACGGATTATATGTAATAGAAGTAGAAACAGAAAAACGTAACCGACAATGTTTTCCCAAAGAACAAGCATTACAAGAATCAAAACTGTCTATTTTATTATTCGAAAAAGAATGACTATTGTTAAGCAATCGTAAAACGGATGCTCCAGGATGGCCAAGGCGGTTGTGCCAAGTTGAGGAAGAAGCGGTGTGAAGGGCAATAGACGGGCTACGAACACTGGTGGCTGATGGAAAAGGATAGAGCTCACTATTGCTGTTGCATCTGGTAATGAGTTTCCCCGTGATAAGATCCTTCACAGAAAAACCGTAAGGGTCAAATTCAAGAGAAACTTTATTGTCACGAGTAAAAGAACAAACATAAATAAGATTTTTGATTAGTTTGCGAATGTGGAGAATATTATTGAGAGAGAAAGATTTACTTTGATGGGTAAGGGTGGTGGATCCTAAACCAAGAGCCGGGATTGCGTTGCCATTACCAACTAAAATTAGGGGTGTCAAATCGTGTCATCGTGTCGTGTTTTTGTCTGACACGACACGACACAAATTGATTTTTCATGACACGAACACGACACGACACGATGTCGTGTATTTTTTTCCGAACACGAACACGACCCAATTAAAAAAACGACAAACACGACTTACACGACAACACGACAAAAGTAACATTAAATTTTCACCCGTTTCAACAACATAACAAAAACCAACATAAAATATCCATTTGCTTAATTAAACTATTTAAGAAAAGAAGGATATCAAGAACCACAACAAAAATAACATAAACTGGTACTAAATGTTCTCAAACGATAACAATAAACCGAATATTTTCAAACTTCAAACATAAAATAAAGTGTATCCATCTATTCATTTACATCCTTGCTATCCAATTCAATAACATCATCAGTGAGCTTTTCTAAACATAACTCTTCATCACCTACAAAACAACAAAACATAATGTAAACATAATAAAAATGTTACTCATAAAATTCAATAGCAAAAGAAGTTGGAAACTAGTTACCTTTAATTCCAAACAGCCAATCTTTTGTACAAATTAGAGCCTCAACAATGTCATGCTTTAAAGAACTCCGATATTGATTTAGAACACGACCACCATTACTAAAGGCAGATTCGGATGCTACGGTGGAGACAGGGATGCTTAAAATATCTCGAGCCATGGAAGCAAGTTCCGGATAACGATATTGATGAGCTTTCCAAAAAGAAAGAATGTCTAAATCTTCATTTATGTCACTTCTTGGCTCATCTAAGTACATGTCCAATTGTGTTTTTTGAGACAAAGCAAACTCTGTACTCTCATAAGTTGTGAACTCCTACAAAAAATATATATATATTAAGAGTAAAAATTTTATACTTTAAGCTAATAATTAAAAATAATTCTAATAATTAAAATAGTTTCTTACCTTCAACATGTCTCTCGTGCTTTTACTAAGCTTAGACTCATTCTTCCTTTCATCTTTACTTGAACCAGCCCTTGATACGGTTGATGTACTACAAGACATGGGTGAGTCAACCACATACTCCTTAAACAGTCCATATAACTTTTCCCGAACACGATCAATGTGATCACTAGAATTGTTTCCATAGAGCTTTTTGTAAGTGAACTCAACATATTGCATCTTATAACGTGGATCCAAAACTGCAGCCATCGCCAAAATGACACTATACTCAGACCAATACTTTGAGAATTTCTGATACATTTTGCAAGCCATGTTTTTCATAAACTTATCAGAACTTTCCATCTCTTCTCTCAAGGTTCTTTCAACAGTAGAAACAGAAGGAAAATATAAGTTGGCTGTTGCATATTTATTTCCAGAAAATATGCATGTAACTTCGTAAAAGACCTCCAAGAATCTGAAAATCTTCTCTATTTTGCCCCACTCATCATTACTTGGACAATCCAAGTAATTAGAATCACTTAGTGCTAAACGTGAAAAAGCACGGCGATAAAATATTGCACCTTCAATCATCAGATAGGTAGCATTCCACCTTGTGGGAACATCTTGCTGCAAGCCTTTTTTTTAATTCAAATTAACAAACTTTACACAATCAACAAACTTTCGTTTCCTTGTTTGTGACCCCTTCACATACTTCACATATTCTCTCACTTTACCAATCCCTTCATCAATTGCTTTCAAACCATCTTGGACAACCAAATTTAGCACATGAGCGCAACAACGAATATGAAAATAATCGCCATCACTACGAAGTGACCCTTCAGTGCATAATTGACCCTTTAGTAGATTGGCAAAAGTATCATTACTAGATGCATTATCTAGTGTGATAGTAAACAGTTTTTTATCAATCCCCCAATCAGACAATAAAGTAGAAACTGTTTCGGCTAAACATACACCGCTATGTGGAGGTGGCATATATTGAAAGCTCAAAATTCTTTTTTGCAATTTCCACTCATCATCAATGAAATGACAGGGAACACATAAGAAACCATCCGTGTTAATCGAAGTCCACAAATCAGCAGTTAAAGAAACTCTGCCCAGGTTGAGCTCCAACAGTTTCTTAAGCCTTATTTTTTCCCTTTTATACAGCTCCAACACATCTTCTCTAGCTGTTTTTCTGGTATAAGTAGTAGCACTTTCATTCAAGTACCTAAAGATTTCTCTAATCCCCTCATACTCCACAAACTTGAAGGGCAAGTCATGCTTGATAATAGCTTCACTAACTAGTTCACGAAATCTTTCGGGTTTAAATATTGAGGAATTCATCGACAATGAACCACCTGATTTAGAAAAAAGTAACTGTGATATGTCATTTGTATCTCTTCTAGGACACTTCAATATGTGCTTTCTCAAGCTACCCGTCCCATTCTTCGTTTCACAGATATATTTTTTTGGACATCTCTTACATTTTGCCCTTTCCCTTCCATCAGCACCAATTGGAAGTCTTTCAAAAAATTTTCATACTTGGGACCATCGTTCTCTTTCCAATTTTACATTATCTTCTTCACCTTCAACTTTAACATCAACGTCAACAACATCAATGTCATCATATTCTTCTTCGAGATCAGCATCCTTAAACAAGTTATCCAAATATGCAAATTATTAGGTAAGCAATGGAATAAAAAGTTAATAAAACGTATGAAATACAATAGATTAGCAATGGAATAAAAAGGTAATATTACCTGTGGAGCCACTGCAGAATGTGAGTTTGTGGTATCATGCTTTGCCCTCTTCATAACTGAAATGGTTATTTCAGTAAACAAACAAAGCACACAAAGCTAGAAAAGTCGAACAACGGAAAGAACATGGAATCTATTATAAGCATACAAGTTTAAAAGAAAAACAGGAAAACATAAATGCAAATATTTAATTTCAGAACATAGAAAAAGATTCTGATTATACTAATAAAGCTTTAATTCAAGAACATACAAACCACAGTTGGATGAAGGTCTTGCTATAAACAAAAAATAATATATATATATTCACATATATATTTGACATTGTCAGGATCGGATATAGATTATATCAAATAACAAGAACTAACTTTTTAAATAATAAATCAGAGTAAAATAAAAGTTAATCTTTAACTATGATCACAATCAACTAAGAAGTTGCGAAATCACACTTAATTGATTAAAGAAGATTTTGATCACAAATCAATTCAATCAAACAGTAATTCTATTAATCAATGAGAACGATTACAATAGCAAACTTCACCCCCAATCTAACTTATTATGTTAGACGAAGAACACAAATTTTTCTTAGGTTTCAACGAGAAACTTAGAGGCTTAGCACTATTCAGAGAGCAAAATTACAATTTGAAGAACGAATGCAAAAATATAATCAATGACTAAGTTCTAATTATGAATTCTAATCTAGCATATATATACTCCTTGATCTTCCTTGATTTGCTGACAGTTAGGTAATCTTCTATCTTCTAAGATAATCTTGATGATCTTCAAAGTATTTCGAGATATCTTCAAAGATAGGATTTTTCCATATATAGCTCAACAGAAACTGTTTAATGAATACAACAGTTCTTGATTCTTCTAACAGTCTTTAGCTTCAAGGTCTTCAAACAGTTGTAGACGTTTACACTAACAGTTCTCAACTGTTTTCATATTTTCAACTAACAGTTTTAACAGTTTTGATTTTTGCATGTATAACAGTTTCAATGACTTAGCCAATTTCCCAACAGACATCAATCTTGAAAAAAATATTTTAGTTAACGAACATAGCAATAACGACTACAAACAATATATTCACATATCTCTTTATCATCCATAAGAACAGAGCCACTAAAATAAAACTTACAAAAGCATACAAAAAATTCTAATCCTATTGTTGTTCTCAGAAGGTGTCGTGTAACTAAAAGAATAGCAAAAATTCAAATCGCCACTCAGTAATGTGGGATTTTTGACCAAGCTGCTCTTTTTCTAATTTTTTAATTCTTTCTGCAATCTCCACACTTAGTCTATCATGAAGAATGGTTTGAACCTTTTCAGCTTTAGCTTTTTCTTCAGACTTTTGGAATGTTTGGGGTTTTCTCTTTTCAACTACTGGCTTGAGAGGTGGAACTGTTTTCTTCTTTACAACTCTTTTTCTTTTTACTCCCTTACCAGCCTTCTTCTCCCTTTCTTCCTCATCAATCTGAGCAGTGATCTCATCAGCCAGCTTCTTTGCTATCTCAAAATTAGACTGTTCTTGTTCTCTTTGCTCAGCTGCTAGCCTTAATGCAAATTCATGATCACGCTCTTCTTGTTGTTGTCTTGAAAGCTTGAGCTTAGGACAAACAACAACAATTTCTTTACCTTTGCCTGGAACAGGAGGCAACTTTGATTCTTTCTTTCCTTCCTGGATGACTATGCCTTTATACCCTTTCTTTGGTGGTAAAGATTCTAACGTAGCAACCTTTCCATCAAGCCATCCATCATCGATTTTCTGTGCCATTCTAGAAGAACTTATTCCCAGATATTGAGCACTAATATCAACCAAGTAGTTCTGCTTAACTGTTGACCAAGATTTGAAAATCTCAGTGCTTGGAACATCTGCAGTTGACACCATCCTGTTGATTAGCACCCTATCAACACTTGAAAGTTGTTCTTCTTCTTCTTCATTAACCTCTTGGACACTTGCAACTGTTAGTTGATTTAAAGTTGCAACTGTTGGTTGTTGTGTTGCAACTGTTTGCTCATTTGGAGCAACAACTGTTTGTTCAGCTTGTGGAACTGTTTGTTGAACCTCTTCTTGCTTAGACTTTCTTTCTCCTTTTGCTTGAGAGGTTGAAGATGATCTCACTGTGGCTTTAGGTTTGTTGAGCAGCTGTTCATGATTATGAAGAACATCAGTTTCCTTCATAAGAGTTTCTCCCAGAAATTTCAGCTGCTTGTCTTGTCTGATCAGCACCTCATTATGCATTCCTATCACCTTAATGACTTCATTTGCCTTTTCCAACTTTTCAGATAGCTCTTTTATTTTCTCATCTTGTTTAATTATTCTCTTGTTTTGAAAAGCAATCTTCTTCTTTAGGTGTAGGTGAGCAGCAAAGTAAGGTGCAAAGTTAGGATCCGTCAATGCTCGTTGTTTCAGTCTAGTCTCAATGTCATCCAGTGTTTCCACTGTTAGCATATCATTGACAGATTTAACTGGTGGTTTACTCACTTGAGTTTCCCCATCAGTACCCCTCTTTTCTTGGTTCTGGGGATTACCAGAAACTGTTTTACCAGTCTCTGTTGCCATGGTTGAGGTCTTAGCTATGTTAACACTATCCTGGTTATCCTTTGCGGATAAAACAGTAGTGTCAGCCTCAAAAACCATATGATCACCTCCTCATTGTGCCTGGGAGACAGCACAAGGGATTCCCTTTGGATATTCTGCACAGGTGAATGCACCTGTTCAGGGCTAACAGTTTCAGTTTCAAGAACTGTGGTGGAAGGAGCACCAACAGTTCTTTTCCTCTTCTTTTGAAATATTTTTAGTGCAGGGGCTTGTGTTGTAGCTCGTTCAAAGGAAGCAGAAGGGATTATTTGAGTATCATGAGCTGTGGGTTCCAGAGGTGGTGGTGTAGCAATAAGTTGGGCTTCATGCTCACCCCTGGCAGCTCTGTTTCTTGAAAGAAACTCTATCATTGCAGAGAGTGGTGGAGTTATGGCACCAGAGAAACTCTTGCCATTAACCAACAGTTTGCTCAAAGTGGAAGCCACATGAGCAGAGGGAATAATGACCCTCTTGTGTATTTTAAGGTTTGGAATCAAAAAGTTTAAACAAGTTTGCACAAACCGTGGATACATCAAAAATAGACCATACTTGGTCCCCAGATGTTTTACCATACCATTAAATATCAATTTTGAAAAATTAAAACATCTGTTGTTGGCTAGACAGATGAGTGCGAGAGCAATGTTGATCCCAAACTCATTCCAGCCCGTTCTCTTAGGGCTTATGCACTGCTGGAGAGTATGGATATTGAACTTCCAGTGTGCGCAAAACTGCCCTTTGTAGAAGGTACCCTTAACCCCAGGGCCCTCATACCCAAGTTTCAGTAACTCGGTGTGTAGATATTCTAATGCAACCGAATCAGAATACTCACCATTAAGATCATTCAGTTGTAGTGCATGGTGAATAGTGTCTTCGGTTATAGAAACCTCCATATCATCAACAATTGTAGAAATCTGTTGCACTCCATCAACTTCTTGGACTTTGGCATTCTTCCAGAAGTTCTCAATATGTGAGGTATAGATTGTGGGGTTGGCAGTTAGAGCATAATGAATGTTTGATACCGTGAGATAATCAATCATGACGTGGAAAGCGTCAAGATTGTCTGGTTTTTCAAGATAAGCGATCACATTGTGCTCTTTGACAAATGGAAGAGGAGACATTTTGATTTCGATCTCTAAGAGTTGTGGAGGGTTAGGGTTTGTTTCTGATCGAAGTTCGTTTTGGACGTGTGAGTTGCTTGATAAGGAGGGAATTGCCTTATATATGTTTCGACTGTTGAATGCAATCCAAAAGTTTCCAAAATTCTGGAAAGACCAAAACACCCTTTAATAGCTTAACAGTTGACGGACAAAATGACCTAACAGTTGAGGAACTGTTTTCATAAGATGTAAATGAACTAACAGTTGAAGAACTGTTTTCATAAGATGTAACAACTATTATTCAAAAGTTAACTCCCTTTTGTTTGATCATTTATTTGGATTAACAGTTGTTTAGTGTTTACAACTATTCTCATTTCTCCCCCTTAGATGACGAATTTCTCCCCCTCAGTTGCACATGGACTTTGCCTAACAGTTGTGGAAGCCATATACTAACAGTTGAAAACTGTTAGTATTGATTGAAACAGAATTGTGCAACTGTTAAACAAACTTTAGCTCATATATGTCAAATGCTGAAGCAACAATAACAAATCATTAGTGAACACATTGTTGGGGTACCTGTAGCTGTTTCAGTAGAATAGTCAAAAGAAAGAGATTTAGACAATGCATCAATATCAAATAACCAATCAGGTCCATTACCTGCAATATTGATCATATTCACATTGAAAGAGACATTCATACTCTCTTCTATGATTCTAGTGACATTGTTAAAAACTCTATAAGCTTTACTTTGAGTGGAGTATCCTACAAAGAAACCTTCTTCAGCCTTACTCTCAAACTTGCCTAATTGTGATTTGGTATTAAGGATAGTGCAAGGACAACCAAATGGTTTGAAGAAGTTGATTAAAGGTTTTCTCTTGAGAAACAACTCATAAGGAGTTTTCCCTTTGGACTTGACTACTTGTACTCTATTCTGAACATAGCAGGCAGTGTTCACTGCTTCTGCCCAGAATGTCATTGGAAGCCTAGAATCAGCTAACATGGATCTAGCAGCCTCTATCAAAGTCCTATTCCTTCTCTCAGCAACTCCATTCTGTTGGGGAGTCCTAGGGGCACTAAACTGTCTTTCAATACCTTTACTTTCACAAAAACTGTTTAGCTCATAGTTCTTAAATTCAGAACCATTGTCAGATCTAATGACTTTCACCTTCAAATTAGATTGATTTTCAATTTTAAGAATAAGAGACTTAACTAACTCAGCAGTTTCATCCTTAGTTCTAAGAAATTGAACCCATGTGAACCTGGTGAAATCATCAACTATGACTAAACAATACGCTTTCTTCCCTATACTCACCACAGATGTAGGACCAAAAAGATCCATGTGTAACAATTGTAAAGGTGCAGTAATAGAAGAAACTTCTTTGGTCTTATAAGAAGTTTTGTGTTGCTTGCCTTTGAGACAGGCTACACAATGATCATCACATGAGAATTCTTTTTGGGGCAAACCTCTTACCAAACTGTTTTTAGCTAACAAGTTCATGGTTTTAAAATTCATGTGACACATCCTTCTATGCCAAATGGCAGACTCATCATGAGATGCCTTTGAGAGTAAACAGCTTAACACATTCTGTTTAGCAATCTTTTGTGTATCAAGACAGTATACATTATCTTTTCTAGGTGTTCTTAAAAGAACATCCTTCTCATTTAGTTTAAAATCTTTTGAAAGAATAATGCATTCTGAATCTGTAAACAAAACTTTGTTTCCATTGTCACAGATTTGAGATACACTTAACAGATTGTACTTAAGCTGTTCAACAAAGAAAACATCATTAAATGTAAGTGTACCTGCCTCAACAGCTCCTTTACCTGTGATTTTTCCTCCCTTAGCATTTCCTCCAAATGCTACAAATCCACCATTGATGCTTCTGAAATCCTTCAAACAGTGTGGATTTCCAGTCATGTGCCTTGAGCATCCACTATCCACATGCCAGATAGATCCATGATTGGCCCTATGAATGCTCTGCACAAATAAAATCAGTTAGTAGCAGGAAGTACCCAGGCCATGCAGGTCTTGGGTACACCATTCAAGTCATAATACTTAAACAGAGTTTGGTTCTTTTTGATTTCATCCGAATTAGATTTCTCTAATTTGTGTGAGGAATACTTTGTAAGAACATGTGGTTTCCAACTGTTGTGATTAACAGTGGATACCTTTGAACAAACAGCTGGTGGAGTTGGTAAAACAGATGAATCAACTTGTGATTCCTTTTGATTTTCAGTTTGAAGAACAGTTTTACCCTCTCCAGAATCAGTTTGTTTTTGAATTTTCATCCAAGCCAAACCAGCAGTTTTTGGTTTTGTTAAAACAGTTTTGGAACTGTTAGTTGGTTTGGATGTAACAGTTGTAGAACTGTTTGCCAGTTTTGGCTTAGCAGTCTTAGAACTGTTGATCTGCTTTGACTTAACAGTTTTAGAACTGTTATTTTGTCTTTTGGGACTTTTGTTTTGAGTGCCATTGGTCTGTGGGTTATAGTAACAATCTTTAACTAAATGATTAGATCTCCCACAAATGTAGCACTTTTTGGTTTTCACAATAGGTAAACCAGTTCTTTGTGACCAGAATTGGTTTCGATTTCTTTGATTTCCTCTAACAGCTGCAGATTGAGGAAACTTTTGGACACCATGTTTTTGGCATGTGCATGCAGGCATTTCAGTATGCCTTTTCTTAGGCTTGGGTTTAGCCTGAGATTTTGGAGCTTCCATCTTCTTCTTTGCATACACAACCTCACTAAATTTCTCCTTTCCTTTGGCTTTTGTACTAACAGTTGGGCTTTTTAGCTTAGAACTGTTTGGGTTCTTGTTGGAACTGGTAGTGTAAAAATGGGGACTATTGGCAACAGTTGTGGAACTTTCTATGGATTGGATAGCTTTTGAAGGTGTTGGCTCAGTGATGAGGGATTCTGTGGATGCTTTTACAAACACCACAGGCTTGAAAGATGGTTTTGTGGAAATGGGTTCACAACATATGTGATTTTCAAATGGAATCACTTCATCTTTCTTCACAACTATCTCAATATCTTCAACACTTACTACTGACAGAACTTCATCTTCATAACTCTCAAACTTTGGATCAGCTGACTTTAATTCATCTGCCAAAGGTTCATTGACATATCTATCAGCTGCCTCAGACAAGGGTTATGTATGTGTGATTGTATGGAGGTGGGGTTTCCTTATATCCAAGTCCAGTTTTCACCTTGTCTCTCACTTGAGATTGTAGCAGAGTCTCAAGCTTAAGGTTTGCAGCCTTGAACATTCCAAGATCAATGTCCACACCCTCCAATTTCTTTTTCAGACTATCAATCTCATCTTGAAACTGTTCTTTCTCCCACTTATGATATTTTCTATCATAGTCCATTTGCAGTTCATTAGCCTGATAGTCTTTAATTTTCTTTTCAAGATCTTCTATCACAGCAGTATACTCATACCTTCTCTCCTCCATTTTACTTAGAGTAGCACATACTTTCTTATTGTGCTCTCTAAACCTCCTAACAATAGCTCTACATTCACCAGGACATAGTTTAGAAGATACCTGTATGTCCTCAGATTCTGGGGAATCCATCTTGATGGAGGAGTCAGTCAATGCCATCAAAGCTTTGTTGCTTGTAGCCTCCTCTGCTTGATCACTCCAATCAAATCCATGGCCTTCTTGGGAGACCAATGCTGAGGAGGTATGATTCTGAGTTGGCCTCTGACCTTGATTCTGAACTTGTCCACCAGATCTGCATTCTCTTGCAAAGTGGCCAAGTTGACATTTGAAGCATCTCACCTTTGACTTGTCAAATCCAGTCTTGCCATCAGCTCTGAAATTCATGTTTTGCCTTCCAGTCCTTTTAATGAACCTCTTGGCTCTAACAGTAAGCATGGCCATTTGCCATTTGAGATCCATCTCCTCAAGATCATCAGGGTGCACTTGTTCAAGATCCTCATTGGTGAGGGTTAAATGTGCATGGCTGGCAAGAAAAGTTTCAAGAACAGCATCTGGAGTGTTCATATCTAGTCCAACAGCAGAACTAGTACCTGCATAACTATCAATAGAGTTAGTTAATGAATGATTTGATTCCATACCTGAGGATGACAGGAGAGCAGCATTGTGGCTAGGGATAACAGTTTTTCTTTTTCCCTCTATCTCTCCCTCAAACACTATCAAACTATTATAGAGGTCATCTAACTCTATGTCTTCAAGAGAATCCTTGGTTCTCCATTGTGCAGCAAACACAGTCCATTCATCACCTAGAGACCTAAGAAACTTTCTATTTATCTCATCTTGATCAAGCCTAACCTTAGCACTCTCCAGTTGACTCACCAGTTTGTAAAACCTATCAAAGATTTGGGTGATACTCTCATTCTCCCGAATCCATTGAAACAAATTGAAGGCCACCATTACTAAAGGCAGATTCGGATGCTACGGTGGAGACAGGGATGCTTAAAATATCTCGAGCCATGGAAGCAAGTTCCGGATAACGATATTGATGAGCTTTCCAAAAAGAAAGAATGTCTAAATCTTCATTTATGTCACTTCTTGGCTCATCTAAGTACATGTCCAATTGTGTTTTTTGAGACAAAGCAAACTCTGTACTCTCATAAGTTGTGAACTCCTACAAAAAATATATATATATTAAGAGTAAAAATTTTATACTTTAAGCTAATAATAAAAAATAATTCTAATAATTAAAATAGTTTCTTACCTTCAACATGTCTCTCGTGCTTTTACTAAGCTTAGACTCATTCTTCCTTTCATCTTTACTTGAACCAGCCCTTGATACGGTTGATGTACTACAAGACATGGGTGAGTCAACCACATACTCCTTAAACAGTCCATATAACTTTTCCCGAACACGATCAATGTGATCACTAGAATTGTTTCCATAGAGCTTTTTGTAAGTGAACTCAACATATTGCATCTTATAACGTGGATCCAAAACTGCAGCCATCGCCAAAATGACACTATACTCAGACCAATACTTTGAGAATTTCTGATACATTTTGCAAGCCATGTTTTTCATAAACTTATCAGAACTTTCCATCTCTTCTCTCAAGGTTCTTTCAACAGTAGAAACAGAAGGAAAATATAAGTTGGCTGTTGCATATTTATTTCCAGAAAATATGCATGTAACTTCGTAAAAGACCTCCAAGAATCTGAAAATCTTCTCTATTTTGCCCCACTCATCATTACTTGGACAATCCAAGTAATTAGAATCACTTAGTGCTAAACGTGAAAAAGCACGGCGATAAAATATTGCACCTTCAATCATCAGATAGGTAGCATTCCACCTTGTGGGAACATCTTGCTGCAAGCCTTTTTTTTAATTCAAATTAACAAACTTTACACAATCAACAAACTTTCGTTTCCTTGTTTGTGACCCCTTCACATACTTCACATATTCTCTCACTTTACCAATCCCTTCATCAATTGCTTTCAAACCATCTTGGACAACCAAATTTAGCACATGAGCGCAACAACGAATATGAAAATAATCGCCATCACTACGAAGTGACCCTTCAGTGCATAATTGACCCTTTAGTAGATTGGCAAAAGTATCATTACTAGATGCATTATCTAGTGTGATAGTAAACAGTTTTTTATCAATCCCCCAATCAGACAATAAAGTAGAAACTGTTTCGGCTAAACATACACCGCTATGTGGAGGTGGCATATATTGAAAGCTCAAAATTCTTTTTTGCAATTTCCACTCATCATCAATGAAATGACAGGGAACACATAAGAAACCATCCGTGTTAATCGAAGTCCACAAATCAGCAGTTAAAGAAACTCTGCCCAGGTTGAGCTCCAACAGTTTCTTAAGCCTTATTTTTTCCCTTTTATACAGCTCCAACACATCTTCTCTAGCTGTTTTTCTGGTATAAGTAGTAGCACTTTCATTCAAGTACCTAAAGATTTCTCTAATCCCCTCATACTCCACAAACTTGAAGGGCAAGTCATGCTTGATAATAGCTTCACTAACTAGTTCACGAAATCTTTCGGGTTTAAATATTGAGGAATTCATCGACAATGAACCACCTGATTTAGAAAAAAGTAACTGTGATATGTCATTTGTATCTCTTCTAGGACACTTCAATATGTGCTTTCTCAAGCTACCCGTCCCATTCTTCGTTTCACAGATATATTTTTTTGGACATCTCTTACATTTTGCCCTTTCCCTTCCATCAGCACCAATTGGAAGTCTTTCAAAAAATTTTCATACTTGGGACCATCGTTCTCTTTCCAATTTTACATTATCTTCTTCACCTTCAACTTTAACATCAACGTCAACAACATCAATGTCATCATATTCTTCTTCGAGATCAGCATCCTTAAACAAGTTATCCAAATATGCAAATTATTAGGTAAGCAATGGAATAAAAAGTTAATAAAACGTATGAAATACAATAGATTAGCAATGGAATAAAAAGGTAATATTACCTGTGGAGCCACTGCAGAATGTGAGTTTGTGGTATCATGCTTTGCCCTCTTCATAACTGAAATGGTTATTTCAGTAAACAAACAAAGCACACAAAGCTAGAAAAGTCGAACAACGGAAAGAACATGGAATCTATTATAAGCATACAAGTTTAAAAGAAAAACAGGAAAACATAAATGCAAATATTTAATTTCAGAACATAGAAAAAGATTCTGATTATACTAATAAAGCTTTAATTCAAGAACATACAAACCACAGTTGGATGAAGGTCTTGCTATAAACAAAAAATAATATATATATATTCACATATATATTTGACATTGTCAGGATCGGATATAGATTATATCAAATAACAAGAACTAACTTTTTAAATAATAAATCAGAGTAAAATAAAAGTTAATCTTTAACTATGATCACAATCAACTAAGAAGTTGCGAAATCACACTTAATTGATTAAAGAAGATTTTGATCACAAATCAATTCAATCAAACAGTAATTCTATTAATCAATGAGAACGATTACAATAGCAAACTTCACCCCCAATCTAACTTATTATGTTAGACGAAGAACACAAATTTTTCTTAGGTTTCAACGAGAAACTTAGAGGCTTAGCACTATTCAGAGAGCAAAATTACAATTTGAAGAACGAATGCAAAAATATAATCAATGACTAAGTTCTAATTATGAATTCTAATCTAGCATATATATACTCCTTGATCTTCCTTGATTTGCTGACAGTTAGGTAATCTTCTATCTTCTAAGATAATCTTGATGATCTTCAAAGTATTTCGAGATATCTTCAAAGATAGGATTTTTCCATATATAGCTCAACAGAAACTGTTTAATGAATACAACAGTTCTTGATTCTTCTAACAGTCTTTAGCTTCAAGGTCTTCAAACAGTTGTAGACGTTTACACTAACAGTTCTCAACTGTTTTCATATTTTCAACTAACAGTTTCCAACTGTTACACCAACCTTTACTTAACAATCTTAACAGTTTTAACAGTTTTGATTTTTGCATGTATAACAGTTTCAATGACTTAGCCAATTTCCCAACAGACATCAATCTTGAAAAAAATATTTTAGTTAACGAACATAGCAATAACGACTACAAACAATATATTCACATATCTCTTTATCATCCATAAGAACAGAGCCACTAAAATAAAACTTACAAAAGCATACAAAAAATTCTAATCCTATTGTTGTTCTCAGAAGGTGTCGTGTAACTAAAAGAATAGCAAAAAAAATTACTAATAAAAGAATGGTATCATGATATCAAAATAATAGGATATAATGAGAAGAAGCAAGAAATAAGCATGCATAACTAGATTGAAGAAGCAGAAAATTAATAGAAAATACCTTACTGCGGTGACTTTGAAGAACCGATTCTGATAAATCTTGTAAAAGCCCTAAATCAAACCGATTAAAAAAGAGGGAGCAACGTCTGAAGTTTAATTATTTGGAAATATATTGGGCGATTTTGAATATGAAGATACATTGGACGATTTAGTATATATCGTGTAATCATGAATAGCCTAAGAGGCATGATGTGAAGTGGTGAAGAGTTAATTGTATTGTGACTATCAAGAGAAAATAACATTTGCCAAGACGTCTCTTAAGTTTCCAAGGAGTATGTAATCATTATATGGACAATGATATATATATATATATATATATATATATATATATATATATATATATATATATATATATATATATATCGTGTAGATATCGTTTATTGTCGTGTTATATTCGTGTCCATATCAGGTTATTGTCGTGTTAATTTCGTGGTAAAATTTTAACATGAACACGACACGACACGACGTCGTGTTTTTTATAATCAACACGAACACAACACGAACACGAATTCGAATTTCGATTTCTATTTCGTCCCAATTTCATTTCGTGTCGTTTATTTTTGTCGTGTCGTGTCTGTTTTTGACAGCCCTAACTAAAATAGAATGTGGTTTGCTCGAAGTAAATAAATGAGAAAAACTACCTGCGCCATTTGCAACGTGAGAGGTAGACCCGATATCCATGTACCAAGTATTATCCGGCTGTTGAAGGTGCATGGTGTTGAATACTGTTTCTAACTCAGTAGGAGTCATCGGTGGTGTAGCAAGGTACGGAGCTCCCATATAAAATGCTTGTGGCTGTGGCTGTGGCTGCTGCTGTGTGGGCCGTGGGTTGGTACCAAGCAGGCCCATCTGATTAGGGGCTGTAGGATATGGACATGGAGGCATAGGAGGCCAACTGGCTTTCCACTGTGGAGCCCAAGAGAAGTGTTGAAATTGCTACTGCCTTCCTACGCTGCGACTGCTTCCACGTCCGCGACCACGGCCTCTGCCCCTGCTGCCGCCGCCGCCTCCACGATAACTACCACCGCTGCCGCCTTCACGACCACCGCCACGATCAGAATGGGACGGTTGTTCGCGGTCGCAAGACGCCGACGAATCAGCGGCGGACGATGAACTGATTTTTGTGTGACCAAGACTCGAGGGGATCGGGATTCTTGTTTCAGTTTGCGAGTTTCTTAAAGAGAGAGTTGGGAGCGGGCTTTGTTAAACGTCGGCAGCGGATCTGACTGTTGAATAAACGTTGCGATAGTATCATAGTCCCCTTTTGGAAGACCGACAACGAGTTGAAGCGCCTTCTGTTGGATTATGTGCAGAGATAATTAATGCGCATATTGTATCCAATGTTATAAGAGGCTAAAGGGTCACACTGCTACACACCCAAATCAGAACAGTTGGATTTCACCATAAATCTGTGTGAAAATAATTAATCAGTTGGATTAATTATTAAAGAGAAAAGTAAATAATTAATCAGTAGTATTAATTATTGAAAAGAGAGAAATAAATAATTAATCAGTTTGTATTAACTATTAGAAAGGAAATAAACAATAAATAGTTATTTATTATTTAAAGAGAAATAAATATTAAGTTTTAATATTTAACGGACCAGTTAATTAATAGTTAATTAATTAATTAGTAAAGTCCAGGGGTCAAAGTGAGAAGAGATGAAAGTTTAATTAAAAACAGTAGGCTTTTAATTAAACGGGCTTAGGTCCATCTAATCCTTATACAAATACATCCTCCTTACCGGCCTGGTAGGATTAAGGTAATTAAGTTGAATTACTTTAATTAATTGGTGGGTTATATGATTTATGTGTTTAATTAATTGAATTTTAATTAAATTGTGATAATAATTAAATAATTGTAAGTATTATTAGTGGGGTTTGATGAGGTATCCGTTTTGGACACCTAAACCCCCATCTTGCCACTTTCAATCTCATTCCATGCAAATAGAGAAAGGTGTTTGTGTGTGTTTGTGTGTCTACGGCCGAGAACATAGAAGAAGAAGAAAGAATTGACAATTGTTGATCTTTATTGTGCAAATTGATTACTGAAGTATTATGTATCATCAAAGAGGTTAGAATTCGGAATCAAATGTTCACAATTGATTAATTTCGGATTTATATGATTTTATATGTGAAAATCCGATTGTATGAAATGCATGATGAATTCGTGATCTAGGATGCATGTTTGTTAGTAAATGATGTTAGTTTACTCAATACATAATTAGAATTCAGTTCTGGAAACTTAGATGAGGTTACATGTTTAAAATCAGATTGAAAATTTAAGTTAGAATGATTTTTGAATCTGTCGGAATTCACAAGTATGAATCAGTAGGATTTTGAGTTTGAATGACTCGGAATTTGGTGAAATCCGACTAAATCAGTCGGAATTGATAGAAATCCGAGAGAAATAAACTGTTTGCCTTAACTTTTGTCGGAATTGCTATAAAACCGAGAAGATTTTATCGGATTGATGATTATCTTTTGCTCGGAATCCTAATTCTACCGGAATTGACTTTCTCGGATTGTATGAATTATCGGATTGTGCCTTTTCTCGGATTGTGCATTGTATCGGAATCCGATTATATCGGAATTGCCTTTACTCGGATTTGCTTTTGCTCGGAATTTGTTTTATCGGATTTCATGTTTTATCAGATTTGACCTTATCTCGGATTTGGTATCATCGGATTTAACCCTATCAGATTTGATTTTATCGGAATTGTACACAATCGGAATTCCAACCATACCTATACTCAGAATTGGTGAATGTTGTGTTATGAAAGATCAACTCTTGGATGATTTGAAGATAAAAATGAACTTGTGGCCTTTGCTTATAAAAGGATGTATGTAATGCCTAAGCTAAGGAGATTGGATGAATACACAAGATTACAGTAAGTAAAGAGTAATAGTGAATTGTGGTATATTGGTTGTATATACATGAGTTGTTATGTACTTGTGATTTTATATACATATGTGTATGATTATAGTATTGTGCTTATTGTGTATTGATTAAGCAAATACTGATTGTTAGTTGTTTATTCAGGTGGAGACAAAACTCAGTAGTTAAGAAAAGACTGAGTTGCCTGAACGGTTGAAGATATCGGTGAGTGGATATATATCTTAGATGTCTAAGATATATCACCTGATTGTTTTCTCTTTTACTGTATATATACATGTTGTTGTGAGATCAGCTTGGTGGTAGTTATTCAGCTGGGCCTATGTTTAGAGATACACAGTATTAGTAGTTGTCTTGGTTTGTATTTGTTGTAATCAAGAAGTGCTATTATTGTTGTCTGTTGTAACTTGGCTATCGGTAAACCTCTGCTTTGGCCGGCATTGATTGAAGGTCCCGTAAGACCGCCGGTTCTCTTGTTGTTTGAGCATTGTTGTATTGGGCTTTATGCCTTGTACGTTTGTGGTATCTATTCTCTCACTTAGCTTTGTGATAATCCCCCACTGTTGTACTCTTTTATAGGATACTCCTGGTATGTGGATGATAGGAGTTGAACTGGAATTTTTGGGACTGATCATTACTCTGATATTTGTTGTTTTGTAAATAGCCTGTTTTTGAGTAACACTGTATATGTTGTTTTGTAAATCAAACAGATTAAAGTTGTATTTTCTTTATTATATTATATTAGAAATGTGTTTTAGCTTTCGCGCGTATTTCAAAGTAGTATTAGAAAGTACGGTGTTACAAATTGGTATTAGAGCCCTGGTTTGAGGATTTGCATTGTTGAGTTGTGCAATACTCGAACTGAGGCTCTGATCAGTCCAATATTTCCAGGGTGGGTAATTAGTAAGGTAGCTATAGAGAATATGATGTGGTACTAACAGATTATAATTTGACAACTGGTGAGATGTTGTGTAAAACAGATTATGGCTGACAACAACGAGAACCTGGTACTTACCTTTTCGTCCCCAAGAAGGCAGCACAACAATGTGTCCTCTACTGCTGCCAATAAACAACACAGAGCTGGTACCTCACACAACGGGGAGTCTGATAACCAAGATTATGTACTGCAGTTAGAAGATACATTGCAGACTCAGAGAGACCGAATTTTACAGCTTGAACAACAGTTAAACCAAACCCAATCTTCTTAACCAACCCCTACAGTTCAGATGCCTCAAATAACAGCCCCTGTTACTCAACCCATACCACCACCTGTTTATACCACAACACCAGTGAGCACAGTGTCAACCCCTTATGGATCTTTCCCATTCATTCCTATGTCTCAAGGAGTATCTACCCAATCCCAACCCCAGCCACAGAATTTCTTTATTCCATGGTTACCACAACCGGAGGCCAAACAAAAGTGTCAGTATAAAGATTTTGTGGCGTGTGGAGCACCTGAGTATGCAGGAAGTTCCAATCCAAATGTGACTTTGAACTGGTTAAAGGAGACTATAAAAGCTTTGGAAGCTTGCAACTGCGAGAAATCAAAATGGGTTAAGTTTGCAACGAGACGACTGAAAGATCAAGCTTCAACTTGGTGGGATTCCCTTACTACACATCTGCCACGGGAAATCGTTAATGCCATCACTTGGGAGCAATTCCAAGATAAGTTCTGTGAGCATTTTTGCAACGCTTTTGATATGGCAAAGATTCAACAAGAATTCCTGGATTTGGCACAGACAAGTAATATGTCTATGGATGAGTTGATCAATAAATTCCAGATGACTCTCAGATTTGCAAAGCAGTGGGTGCCTAATGAGCATTCTCAAGTTCAACATTTCGTGAAAGCTTTGTTTCCAGAATATCGGGGTAACACTCGTCTGGCGACTTCGTTTGTTCAGGCATTCACCTTAGCAAAGAGCTGCAGAGTCTGATGCTAAAGATTGGGAGAAAATGAACCGAGGGTCTTTTGGCAAGTTTGGTGGAGGTTCTAGCGGGAATTAAAGCAAAGGTAAGGGACAGAGTCATCATAGTAAATCCGATCAGAAGTCCAAGGGATCAGGGTTCCCTCAGAATAAGCCTTGGTGCCATAGTTGCAAATCTCGTCACACATGGCAGTGTACACAGCAGACTCGCAAATGTTTGAGGTGTGGTGAGTTTGGTCACGACTTAAGTGCTTGTAAGTTCAACACCTTTGTTTGTTGGAACTGTAAGGAAGAGGGACACCGAGCTGGTGCGTGTCCCAAATTGAAGACTGCGGGGACTGGGGCAGGGGTAAGGAACACTGGGGGATCATCTTCTGCAGGTCAGAAGAGGAAAACAATACCTTCTGCGAAAGGCAGGGCTTTTAAGATGACTCCACAGAAGCAACAGGCAGTGATGATGTGATAACTGGTATGTTCATAGTTAACTCTATGCCTGCACGTGTTTTGTTTGACTCTGGTACAAATAGATCATTTATATCTATGAATTTGTGTGACAAATTGAAATTGCCTGCTTCTGTTAATACTACTCCTTTAGAAGTAGAAATTGCTGATGGTAATGTAGTACCTGTGACCACTTCTGTGACTGGAGTTCAGATTAGTATTGATGGTACTAGTTTCCCTGTAGACTGTTTGGTGATGCCTATACCTAGATTTGATTTAGTATTAGGCATGGATTGGTTAAGTCACCATAGGGCTATTATCCAATGTCATAAGAAACTGATAACTATTCCTCTGGTTGACGGGTCGCATGTCATGGCTCGTGGGGATAGATCTCCATCTTCTTTTCCGATTATCTCGTATATGAAGGCTAGAAAATCTTTAGCCAAAGGGTGTGCGTCCTTTCTAGCCTATGCTATTGATGTGAAGAAAGTGAATCGGCCTGTTACTGATGTTCGTGTGGTTTCGGAGTATCCGGAGGTATTTCCAGATGATTTGCCAGGCTTGCCACCTGTTCACGATGTTGAATATAAGATTGATCTGATACCTGGTAGTACGCCTAATGCGAAAGCTCTTTACCGATTAGCTCCTTCAGAAATCAGAGAGATGATGACTCAGATACAGGAATTGTTAGACAAGGGGTTTATTCGTCCAAGCTCTTCGCCTTGGGGTGCACCGGTGTTGTTTGTTAAAAAGAAAGACGGGACTCTGCGTATGTGTATAGATTACAGAGATTTGAATAAGAAGACTGTCAAGAACAAGTATCCGTTGCCAAGAATAGATGATTTGTTCGATCAACTTCAGGGAGCTTCGTACTTCTCGAAGATTGATTTGAGGTCGGGATACCATCAGGTTAGGGTGGCCGAAGAGGATATACCGAAGACAGCTTTTCGTACGCGGTATGGTCACTATGAGTTTCTTGTTATGCCGTTCGGTTTGACTAACGCTCCTGCAGTGTTTATGGATCTGATGAATCGGGTGTGTCGACCATTCCTAGATAAGTTCAGCATCTGCGACAAGTTTTAGAGACTCTTAAGCAACACAAGTTGTATGCCAAGTTGTCCAAGTGTGAGTTCTGGTTGCGTGAAGTCAAGTTTCTGGGTCATGTGATTTGTGAAGACGGTGTGAAAATGGATTCGTCAAAGATAGAGGCTGTAATGAATTGGAATGCTCCTAAGACACCGACAGAGATCAAGAGTTTTCTTGGTTTGGCAGGTTATTACAGAAGGTTCATTAAAGACTTTTCGAAGCTTGCAGGTCCATTAACCAAGTTAACCAGAAAAGATGTACAATTCCAATGGGGTGAGGCGCAGGAGAATGCTTTTCAGACTTTGAAGCAACTTCTGTGCCAAGCTCCTGTTCTTGCGTTGCCTGAAGGATCTGAGGATTTCGTGGTTTATTGTGATGCTTCACATGCCGGGTTAGGATGTGTACTAATGCAAAGAGGTAAAGTCATAGCTTATGCTTCCAGACAGTTGAAACCCAACGAGAAGAACTATCTGACCCATGATTTGGAGTTAGCAGTAGTGGTATTTGCTTTGAAGCTGTGGAGACATTACTTATATGGTACAAAGTGTATGATTTGCACTGATCACAAGAGTCTACAGTATGTGTTCACGCAGAAGGAATTAAATATGAGACAGCGCCGATGGTTAGAGTTAATAAAAGATTATGACTGTGACATTCAGTATCATCCCGGGAAAGCTAACGTGGTTCCTGATGCACTTAGTAGAAAAAGTTCTGCGGATACAATAAAGTTTATGCGGCTAAAGATTAAATCAGATTTGATAGAACAGTTAATGGCTGCACAATTGGAAGAACTGAAGGCAGAAAATTTGAAAGATGAACTGATGGTAAAAAGACAGCATGAGTTAACGACTGATTCTCGTGGATTGAAAATGTATCAAAATCGTGTTTGGGTGCCAAAGTTTGGAAATTTGCGGGAATTGATTTTGACTGAAGCACATAAGTCTAGAATGTCTGTTCATCCGGGTAGTACCAAGATGTATCATAGTATGAAGACCTTTTATTGGTGGCCTACTATGAAGTTAGATGTTGCACCAATTGTGGAGTCATGTCATATATGTGCACAAGTGAAAGTCGAACACCAGAAGCCGTATGGATCTTTGAGACAGTTAGCAATACCTGAATGGAAGTGGGATCACATTACGATAGATTTTGTAACAAAACTTCCAAGGACTCAGAAAGCAAATGATATGATATGGGTTATTGTTGACAGATTAACCAAGAGTGCACATTTTCTTGCTACTGCTGAGAATCCAAATTTGAGTAAGTTAGCTAAGCTGTATATTGATGAGATAGTATCTAGACATGGAGTTCCTTTGTCTATTGTGTTAGATCGGGATTCGAGGTTTGTGTCGAATTTCTAGAATAGACTACAGCAAGAGTTGGGATCACGAGTTAATCTGAGTACAGCTTATCACCCACAGACAGATGGCCAATCAGAAAGAACGATACAGACTTTAGAAGATATGCTTCGAGCATGTGCGTTAGAGTTTGGGGTTCTTGGGATTCGCATCTACCGTTGGTTGAGTTTGCTTACAACAATTCTTATCACTCCAGTATCGGAATGCCGCCGTATGAGATGTTATATGGACGACCGTGCAGAACTCCTACTTGTTGGTTAGAGGCAGGAGAAAAGTTGAAAGCTGCAAGGGATCGACAAAAGATGTATGCAGATCCGCGTCGTCGACCAGTGACTTTTGTTGAGGGTGAACGAGTTTACTTAAAAGTTTCTCCTTGGAAGGGCGTGATACGCTTTGGGAAACGTGGAAAGTTAGCTCCTCGATATATTGGTCCGTTCAGAATTCGGAAAGTAATGAATGATCAGACGGTTGTTTTGGATCTTCCCGATGAATTGGAAGGTATTCATGACACGTTCAATGTTTGTTATCTGAGAAAGTGTAATGTAGAAGATCAGACTCAGGTGTTGCCGATAAAAGATCTGCGTGTAGATTCCAATAGGAGACTGATTGAGGAACCGGTCGAGTTACTGGAACGTAAGGTAACAAAATTGACAAATAAACAGATACCAATGGTATTGGTAAAATGGAAACACAACTTGGGTTCAGACTTAACTTGGGAGACTGAAGAAGATATGAGGAGTCGATACCCAGCCCTGTTTGAGCGCGATCAGATTCCGAGGACGGAATCTTCTTAAGGGGGGAAGATTTGTAACACCCTCCTTACCGGCCTGGTAGGATTAAGGTAATTAAGTTGAATTACTTTAATTAATTGGTTGGTCATTTGATTTATGTGTTTAATTAATTGAATTTTAATTAAATTGTGATAATAATTAAATAATTGTAAGTATTATTAGTGGGGTTTGATGAGGTGTCGGTTTTGGACACCTAAACCCCCATCTTGCCACTTTCAATCTAATTCCATGCAAATAGAGAAAGGTGTTTGTGTGTGTTTGTGTGTATACGGCCGAGAACATAGAAGAAGAAGAAAGAATTGATAATTGTTGATCTTTATTGTGCAAATTGATTACTGAAGTATTCTGTATCATCCAAGAGGTTAGAATTCAGAATCAAATGTTAACTATTGATTAATTTCGGATTTATATGATTTTATATGTGAAAATCCAATTGTATGAAATGCATGATGAATTCATGATCTAGGATGCATGTTTGTTAGTAAATGATGTTAGTTTACTCAATACATGATTAGAATTCAGTTCTGGAAACTTAGATGAGGTTACATGTTTAAAATCAGATTGAAAATTTAAGTTAGAATGATTTTTGAATCTGTCGGAATTCACAAGTATGAATCAGTAGGATTTTGAGTTTGAATGACTCGGAATTTTGGTGAAATCCGACTAAATCAGTCGGAATTGATAGAAATCCGAGAGAAATAAACTGTTTGCCTTAACTTTTGTCGGAATTGCTATAAAACCGAGAAGATTTTATCGGATTGATGATTATCTTTTGCTCAAAATCCTAATTCTATCGGAATTGACTTTCTCGGATTGTATGAATTATCGGATTGTGCCTTTTCTCGGATTGTGCGTTGTATCGGAATCCGATTATATCGGAATTGCCTTTACTCGGATTTGCTTTTGCTCGGAATTTGTTTTATCGGATTTCATGTTTTATCGGATTTGACCTTATCTCGGATTTGGTATCATCGGATTTGACCCTATCGGATTTGATTTTATCGGAATTGAACACAATCGGAATTCCAACCATACCTATACTCAGAATTGGTGAATGTTGTGTTATGAAATATCAACTCTTGGATGATTTGAAGATAAACATGAACTTGTGGCCTTTGCTTATAAAAGGATGTATGTAATGCCTAAGCTAAGGAGATTGGATGAATTCACAAGATTACAGTAAGTAAAGAGTAATAGTGAATTGTGGTATATTGGTTGTATATACATGAGTTGTTATGTACTTGTGATTTTATGTTACATATGTGCATGATTATAGTATTGTGCTTATTGTGTATTGATTAAGCAAATACTGATTGTTAGTTGTTTGTTCAGGTGGAGACAAAACTCAGTAGTTAAGAAAATACTGAGTTGCCTGAACAGTTGAAGATATCGGTGAGTGGATATATATCTTGGATGTATAAGATTTATCACCTGATTGTTTGCACTTTTATTGTATATATACATGTTGTTGTGAGATCAGCTTGGCGGTAGTTATTCAGCTGGGCCTATGTTTAGAGATACACAGTATTAGTAGTTGTCTTGATTTGCATTTGTTGTAATCAAGAAGTGCTATTATTGTTGTCTGTTGTAACTTGGCTATCGGTAAACCTCTGCTTTGGCTGGCATTGGTTGAAGGTCCCGCAAGACCGCCGGTTCTCTTGTTGTTTCAGCATTGTTGTTTTGGGCTTTATGCCTTGTACGTTTGTGGTATCTATTCTCTCACTTAGCTTTGTGCTAATCCCCCACTGTTGTACTCTTTTACAGGATACTCCTGGTATGTGGATGATAGGAGTTGAACTGGAATTTTTGGGACTGATCATTACTCTGATATCTGTTGTTTTGTAAAGAGCATGTTTTTGAGTAACACTATATATGTTGTTTTGTAAATCAAACAAATTAAAGTTGTATTTTCTTTATTATATTATATTAGAAATGTGTTTTAGCTTCCGCGCGTATTTCAAAGTAGTATTAGAAAGTACGGTGTTACATTAAGCCTTAAGGATTAACATATGAAAGATAATAAGGGATTAAGAAGGATTAACCTAGCCACCAAAAACTCTCTCTCTCTCTTTCGTCGCACCCTCTCTCTCTCGTCGCACTCTCTCTATCTCGGTTTCTCTCTTCCTCTTGTCGAAGTCGAAGAAGACAAACACCGAGTGTGTTTGCATTTTGGTGTTCGACGCAAGAGTACACACACACATTCTCGGTTTTTCGAGAATCGTTGGTTGGTGATCCAGGAGCGGTCTAGCAGCCAGTTCCATGGAGGTGTAGTAGTGGAGGAATTACTTTAGCTATCCTATTATTTTTAATCAGGTATATTTTCTTATATCCTTGTATGTGGATTGTTGCTAAGAAGCTATGTTGACCATTAGATTTAAGATCCTAACCCTTTTGGGGTTTAGAGGGTTGTGTTCAATCCAGTTCCGCTTTTAGGATTGAACTAGTGGAATCAAACCCAGGTTTGACCAGTTTGTGTCATTGGGTGGTTTGGTCAGGTCAAAACCCTTCAGTGGTATCAGAGCCTCGGCTCTATGATCCATAGTTTCTAGTTTTATCTATTTCTAGATTTAAGGTTTTTGTTCTTGATCTTAATATTGTTATCAGTTTTTTCGAAAATCAATAGGTAGCAAAAACAGTTTGATTTTTGCTATCAGGTTTAATCCTATTAATCAGAAAATTCAAACAGTTAGTTTGAATGGTTGAAAAGGTTATGATTTTTGGATAATGATAAGTTTGATCAAGAAAATTAAACAGTTTGTTTAATTAGTTAAACCTGTTTTATCTAGTTAGTTGGTTTGTTTGATAGTTGAATGATCTTCTCCATCTTATTTCTTCTCCTCATGTTTTTCAAAAACCATAAGGGATAAAAACTAGTTTTCTGTTTGTATCCAATTGATAAAAGGTTTGATTTTAACCAGTTAGGTTTAAACCAGGTTTGTGTTTAAACGGTTAAAAGGGATAAACTTTCTACCTAAAACTTCATCTTAACCAGTTTCTTTGAACTTTTTGTTTAAAAAGGTTGAAATCAAGTTTTAGGATAATTAGTTATTAATAAAACAAGTTTTTGTTAAAATTAATAATTAATAGTTTTTGGTTTTTGAACTAAATCCAGTTTTTAATCAGTATATTAAAACAGTTAGTTTTAATAGGTTAAAAAGGATTTAAGATATTTTATTTTATGTATTAATCAGAAATTGGGAACCAAGATCATCACCGTGTTAGAGCCGTTTGGCCCAATGTGGTTCTCAGCCCAATGTGGTTCTCGGCCCAATGGGTTCTCGGCCCAAGAGGTTTTCTGTAACAGCGTACTTTTTTTCTAAAACACACTGAAGAAGCGATTAATATAAAACATACAAACTTGTTCACAAAGTAAACAAGAACATACTGTCACAAGTGCCAGTATATCAAAATAGTGTTACATAATTTCACAAACGGCTCTTCTTAAAATATATATCAGAGTGGTGATCAAACAGCCCAAAACAATCACCTACTTCCAGTTCCAGAGCCTTACCAACTATACCCTGCAAAATGGAGTTTAAGGTGAGGAATTAGCACAAAGCTAAGTCAATGGAATATCAACAACAACTGGTATCAACTATAGCAATTAATGATGAACTACAACATCAAATATTTTGTAACTCCAGAAGACCGGCGGTTCTGCCGAACTTGCAACCAAATGCCGGCCAAAGCATAGGTTTACCGATAGCCTTTTGCTACTTGGCACAGTTAAACCCTTCTGATGCAACGAACACATGAGAAGATCAGTAACTGTTAACCAATAGCAAACATTGCCCAGCCCAAAACAACGATAGCTGACTTCTATCTTTTCTCATGTATGCATATTTATCTCAATTAATTAACACATAGCCAGTTAATCAATATATATCAGACCAACAGTCTATCTATGTATCAACCACATAAACAGTTGCAACCTTAACCGTTACAACTAATACCACCCGTGAGTTATCATTCCACTCACCTGTGTTCTTCAAACACCACGCTCAGTATTCTAATTTCACTGAGTCTTCTCGTCACCTGAGAAAACATTACAATCCAGTCAGTAATCGAATCCTCAATCTCGTAAACCATGTATGAATATAACCACATCATACAACAATATACTGAATAGAATTCACATAACAATTTATCAGTAAAACACGCAACTGTAAATAACAAGCTTACGGACGCAAGCAACATTTATATTACAACCGCAAGTAGATCACTTGCCATCGCAAGTCACCTCACTTGAGCATACTACTTGCGCCCGCAAGTCACTACCTTACGGTCGCAAGTGACCAACTGCTTGCGACCGCAAGCCATTCCTTACGGCCGCAAGGAATTTCGAACAGCAGACCTGCAATTCATCTTCCTGCTTCTGCCCAGCCGAACAATTAACCCAAATACCACATAATAAATTCTGGAAATCAATCCAAATACTTCTAAAACATGCATATAACTCATATAACATATAAACAACAATAACAACAACATATAAACACCAAAACATGATTATACCTAATCATCATCTTCATCAATTTCATCATTAATAGAGCTTCATGTTCTTACAACAAAAAAACCAACAAAACTTAACACAAGGATCATGTACTAACCTTGATATACTAACAATCCAACAATAATAGCAAATCTTTAAAGATGGATCATGATTTCTTGAGAGAAATTGAAGAAGAAGATGAAGGTTTCAAATGAGAGAAATGAATTCTCTCAGTTGGTAATAATGCCGACCCAGTGTAATCATTTACACACACACAGTACAAATATCCCACTTCTAGCATACAGCTAATTAATTAAGCAGCCCTACTTAATTAATTAAATAACAACGAGGTATTATCTGACACCCTCATGCAAAAGCGAATACAATGGTACAAATACCATATCAATCAGATAATATAAATATTACCACTTTAACTACACAATAATTATTAATTCTAATAATTATCTACAAATAACAAATAAAGCAAGTAAGTAAATAATAATTATAATAACACATAATAAAAATTACCAGGCCGTAAACGAGGATGTTACATTTTCGGCCCAGTAGGTTCTCTGGTCCGAGTGGGACACGGACCAAGTAGGTCTCGTCCCAGTGGGTTTTTTGGGTTAACGGGTTTTCGGCCCAGGAGATGTTGGCCCAAATAGTTTTTCGGATTAATACAAAAGGGGATTATTAATTTTAAGTTTTAAAATTAATAAGCTATTATATAAACAAGTGTTATATGTTTTAATTAGTTTAGTTAAAATATATATTTTAGACATTTATTTATTATGACTAGTTTAGTCATTTTTGAATAAATTCTAAAAAGGTGCAAAGTTTATATAACAAAATGGAGAAACGAATAAGATATTTTTTTTATTGACCAAAAGTTGTCGGTTTTAAGTTTTTGGAAAACTAGTAAAAGCCCGACATGGGATTTCATTCAAGTTTTCGAATGAAGTCAAGTTTCTCAAAGTTTTGTTGAAAAACTATTCTGGTCAAATAAATTTAATTAGAAGATCATAATTCTCTTTTTTGGTTAATAGGTATTAATCAAAAGAGTAAATGAGAATATTTGAACAAATCAGGTTATGTGCTTAACAGCATAGTTTTTGTTTATATATTATAACTGTGTGGTTGTCTTTTATATATATAGTGTTTATATATAATTGTGTGGTTGTGATACATATAACTATAGTTTTGCCGACTTAGGACTCGTTTTTCCTTTTCTTCTTTTTTTGGTTTTGGGAAGGCATGCGTGCCAATTACAATCCTTTTCTTATTTGTAATATTGTACTGGTTCGGGAGGCTTGCGTGCCAATTACAACCCCATTCAATATTGTATTTGTAATAGATTAGTAATAGTTTAATCCCTCAACCAAGATAGACTCAAAGGAGGTGATGAAGTAAATAGTGTTCTTCACGCGAGGCACGGACACTTCGGGGAGGTGTCAAGGCTAGTGGGAGCAGCATATCAAGAAGGCGAATCCAAGTCATTTTATCCTTAGGTTTGACCTTAGGATTAGTTGGCAAAACTATAGGGCTTTATATGCTTATTCTTATTACTTGCGTGGTTGTGGTTCTTTTATTTACTGTTTTTTCATATAGATTTGTGACATTTATATGATGCTAAGTAAAAGGGGTTTAATAATAGCTAATTATTAAATAGAGAAAAACCACGTTTAATGACAAACTAGAATACGACTACAGGTTGCTAGTCGTGTTAGTTAAATTTTTATAAATTTAAAGTTTTGTCAAGGTTATAAGTTTGGAACTTATAAAGGTTGTTTTGTGCACCTAGTTTAGGTACACATATAAATCGTATTTTTAAAACAGTTAGTTTTAAAATGGTTTTTCAAAAACTGGAAATTAAGTTTTAAACTTAATTATAAAACCCAATAAAATCTTAGATCAGTGTGCTACCTACCTAATGGTACACCCTTGCTGTTAAACGGTACTCGGGTGTCGGAAGTGCCCAAACCTTGGGCATCCGGGTTCAAACCATTGCGGGAAGGGGCATGAAAGATTCTGTGATAATCGGGAGTCCCGGCCAGAATTCATGTTGTCTTAGGTGGTGCAATCTATTTTGGTGATAATCGGGAGTCCCGTCCCAAAAAGCACTAGAGTAGAGTTAAACAACTGGACTGGGTCTAAGTGCTCTACGAGGTTCTAGGAGTCGTATCAGTTAGGTACGATTAGTACAGGGTGTTACCTACCAGAAATAGCATGACTTGGCGGGAAGTGCCCAAACCTTGTGTCAAGTATGTGAAATATGGGTCCTAGGTCTAATATATATTATTTATGGGTTTGATGATATATGATTAGAAAGTTTATCTGCAATTACTAATTAAACCAAGTTTTAATTTGTAGATGGCAACCAACGTTACTAGCACTAACAATCTCTCTCTCCGCTCCATCCTTGAGAAGGACAAGCTTGCCGGTCCAAACTTTCTCACGTGAGAGAGAAATCTCCGGATCGTGCTTAGGCACGAGAGAAAGTGGCATGTCCTAGAACAACCTCTAGGAAATCCTCCTGCCAGCAACGCTAGGGCAGACGTCAGGGAGGCTTTTCAGAAGTGCTCCAATGACGCCCTAGATGTCAGCTGCCTCATGCTTGCAACTATGAGTCCAGAGTTGCAGTCTAGCATGATGGAGACTCCTGCCTATGACATGATCCGCCAGCTGAGGGACATGTTCCAGGAGCAAGCTCGCACAGAACGTTATGATGCCACCAGGGCATTTAACTCGTGCAAGATGGCTAAGGGGACCTCGGACAGTAACCACGTCATGAAAATGAAAGGTTACATGGACCACCTAGAGAGACTTGGGCACCCAGTACCGTTGCAGCTAGAAACGGATACGATACTCAACTCGTTGTCAGATGACTATAAGCCTTCTATAGTCAACTACAACATGAACAACATGGAGAAATCCGTGGCTAAGGTGCACTCAATGCTCAAGACAGCTGAGCAGAGTATCGGGACCAAGTCTAAGGATATTCTCATGGTGGGTCATGGCGGACATAAGAAAAGGAAGGGGCGTAACGGAAAGGGAAAGGCCAAGGCCCAGCCCAGCCAGAATGCACCCAGGGCTAATAACGACAACAAGGGCAAGAAGCCAAAACCGAACAAAGCAAGAACCGAGAATCGGTGCTTCAAGTGCGGTGAGGTTGTGCACTGGAAAAGAGATTGCCCGAAGGGTCACGAGGCAGGTGGCAAGGCTGGCCCCTCAGGTATCGTGTGAATAGCTTCTTTGTCACTTTCCACTTGTAAAAGTTTTTACGAGTATTCTAATGTCTTGCAATCGTTTATTGCAGGAGGAGATGGAAAGTGATGCGACCCAGCATAAAGAGATCCTACGTGTAGCTTGCGGATATTATAATATTTATATTTCCTAGTTTATTAAACTCCTTTAAGTTTATTTAAACATTTTTTATCTTGGTTGTTTTTGGAAACTTTTTGAGATTGGTTTTATGGAAATTTAATTATTTTGTTCATATCCGTGCACGTGTTTTTTTTATAAATCAGGATTAGTCCAGTTGTGACTAAAGGAATACCAATAAGTCAAGTTTTGACTTGATTGGTGATTCATAGTGATCTTATGCTATGATTTGTCATAACTATATAAATGTTGGCTCCACTACTCAAAATACTTAAATAAACAAGTGTTGTTTATAAAATTAGATAGTTTTTCTAATTTTAGCAAAGTATTTTTTGGAAAAATAAATGTTCAAAGTCTTGAACAAAATGGAAATAATAGTTATTATTTCTAAGTGAAAATAGTTTTTGATAAAACATTTAAGAAAGTATAAAAGTGATTATGGTAGTTACTATAATCAAGGGAGTTTTATACTAAATGTTTTTTAATAGAAAGAAATACAAAATGCCTTCACAAGTGTTTTTGCACTCATGGCAAGTTTAATGAAACCACTTTCTGTAATTAGAAAGATGGATATATGGACATCCAAGTTTTCGGTTTCATAAAACAAATTTCTTACAAAAACTAAGTTTTAAAACATGTGTCTAGAACACAAGTTTTAGGCATGGTAGTCAAGGATTGACTAAAGCCTAAAAGGATGCTTTAAAGTAATGCACTTTTTCATAAAAAATTGTGGGAGCATCTGACTAATGTATTTATCAGAGTTAATAATTTTTAACCACTGTGATAAATACAAAATTGAACTTTTAGAGTATATAATTATCGGATACTTTTAGAAGTTATCTAAAATAGTAAGTTCTTGAGAAAGAACTAATCCGAGAAATGCATGATTTATTGAGAGGTACTCAATAAAGATATCACTACAAGACTATAAGTCAAGTTATGACTTGAATAAAAATTATACTCATTCTGAAAGTTTCAGTAAGTCAGCTAAAATAAATGATTGTTGGTTAATTAACGTTAGAAATGATAAAATAGGATGTTCTTTAACATTATTAGTAGTGATATTAGATTAGTGTTGGCATACACAGGGAATCTAATTTCAAGGTTCTTACAAGTAGGTGTAAGAAAGTTTTATCATTTCAAATGGATAATAAAATCTAGTAAGATTTAATATGTCTACAAGTGTAGTTAAAGTTTTAATTACAAGGAAGTTATTTTGTAAAATCAAAAACTTCGGAGTTATTTCCAGTTTCTCCAAGTTTAAGGAATTTTATAAAATAAGTAAGTCTAGAATTGTTCTTAGGTTGCAAGAACGATTTCTAGCAAAACCAAGAAGAAGTACTTTAGGGTGCTAGTCTTGAGTTTTAGGTTTATAATCATATTATTTTCTTTGTAATCTGTGATAAGTTACAATGTAAAATAATAAGTAATTTAGATATACACCGTGAATCGAGTAAATGAAATGGTAGAAATTATGCACCTTTATTCCAGGGCGGAATATGGAAAGGTGTAGAAATTAGTTTCATTATTTTTCACAAATTTTGTATGTTTTGGTTCATCCAGGAATAAACTAGGTTTATTCAAAATATTATCCGTGACTACTTATCGTGGTGGGAACTATGATAGGGATATAAAGTCATCGTAATTTTGGGATAGATTCGAAAGTATGTCAAATATAGCTGCAAAAGGTTTTGCGGACCAAAATTGACGGATATTCGTTAGGGTTACGAATATTGGATTGACCCACTGTGAAAAATACTTCGTGGATCCATGTCAAAAGTATTTGTCACATAGGTTATCCTTAAGCCTGAGGTATTTGGTTTGGGATGCGGTAACTGTTGTCTTCTTAGCTCGTTTTAACGCCACGCCGTAAGAGGGTGGTCATAAGGAGCGTGTCTAGATTCAGTGGGAGCTGTATTTCCAGATGCAAATATACAAGATGGTAATTGCACCTTCTTTTTAGAAAAGATATTTCCGGGCCCCTTGACTGATTAGAGAAACTGGTAAGTGCACGACCGTGCCCAAACGAACTGATCTGTTCTTTGTCGTTTATCACGTAGTTTTGAAATCAAGTATGTCATGAACCAATTTTTGAGTCTCTGAGTTGACTTTCTCCATGCTCATGCTTAAAATTGAAATATCGCGCTGCAAGGGACAAACCTATATATATGCATGTATGTATATATAAAAACGTACCCATTCATGAACAAGGAGTTTATGATAGTTTAGTTTATAAACAGCTAGTTTATAACAGGTTACTTCTAAGCAGGTTGCTTATGAAGTTTTATCACAAGTTACTTTGGGGTATAAGAGTTCTTATAACCTGGTTACCCTAAGTGTCTGGCTAGGGACCTCCTTAGGCTAACAATGTGCAGTAACTATTACTTATCTTGCACAAGTGGGAGTCTGTTGGCTTATGTGCATAGATAATTAATGGGCATATTGTATCCAATGTTATAAGAGACTAAAGGGTCACACTGCTACACACCCAAATCAGAACAGTTGGATTTCACCATAAATCTGTGTGGAAATAATTAATCAGTTGGATTAATTATTAAAGAGAAAAGTAAATAATTAATCAGTAGTATTAATTATTGAAAAGAGAGAAATAAATAATTAATCAGTTTGTATTAATTATTAGAAAGGAAATAAACAATAAATAGTTATTTATTATTTAAAGAGAATTAAATATTAAGTTTTAATATTTAACGGACCAGTTAATTAATAGTTAATTAATTAATTAGTAAAGTCCAAGGGGTCAAAGTGAGAAGAGATGAAAGTTTAATTAAAACTAGTGGGCTTTTAATTAAACGGGCTTAGGTCCATCTAATCCTTATATATACATCCTTAAGCCTTAAGGATTAACATATGAAAGATAATAAGGGATTAAGAAGGATTAACCTAGCCACCAAAAACTCTCTCTCTCTTTCGTCGCACCCTCTCTCTCGTCGCACTCTCTCTCTCTCGGTTTCTCTATTCCTCTTGTCGAAGTCAAAGAAGACAAACACCGAGTGTGTTTGCGTTTTGGTGATCGACGCAAGAGTACACACACACATTCTCGGTTTTTCGAGAATCGTTGGTTGGTGATCCAGGAGCGGTCTAGCAGCCAGTTCCAAGGAGGTGCAGTAGTGGTGGACTTACTTTAGCAATCCTATTGTTTTTTATCAGGTATATTTTCTTATAACCTTGTATGTGGATTGTTGCTAAGAAGCTATGTTGATCATTAGATTTAAGATCCTAACCCTTTTGGGGTTTAGAGGGTTGTGTTCAATCTAGTTCTGCTTTTAGGATTGAACCAGTAGAATCAAACCCAGGTTTGACCAGTTTGTGTCATTGGGTGGTTTGGTCAGGTCAAAACCCTTCACCATCTTCTCATCTGAAACTTTTTGACCCACATTAGCAAGTTGATCGGCGATATTCTTGATACGGGATATTTCATGGACGTTTGGAAAATCCTCCAAACAGATATTGTTTAATTGTTCTTCAAGATAAACGGCTCGAGTTGCTTTATTGTCTTGGAAAATATCAGCAAGGCTATTCTAGAGCTGTTGAGCGGTGGCGCCCGGTGACATTACGATCTGAAGAAAATCAGTGGAGATAGTGGCAAGGATCCATTGTTTGACAATGGCATCCAAACGGTTCCATGTTGGTTGATCAATGCAGGCCGGTTTTGGAGCAGAAGGGTCGATATGATCGATGACATCGTAGGCGGTGGTGTGAATGTGAAACATCTCTACCCACGAAGCATAGTGAGAATCTGTTTGGTTTAAAACGAGAGGGATAGAAATTTTGATGTTGTTAACACCAAAAGCAGGATGAAAAGGAGATTTAGTAGTGTTGGAGGTTTGATCGCCGGCCATTTAGAGAAGAAAACCGACGAACAGGAGGGGTAGAGGAGAGGCTCCCGGCCAGAAATTTTTAGAGAGGGAGAGAGCCTAATACGGCTCTGATACCATGTTATTTGTTGATAATCCTTATCCCTCTCATTGCATTACCAAGAATATATAAAGAGTACAAAACAACATTGCCTATAATAATGGAAAGATAATTAAAGAGATAATTAAAGATAATTACAAATTTAAATATAATTCTATCATAAATTTATCTTCGTTAACACTAAATGCTTTATATATAATTAGTAAGTAGATGATGCAACCATTTAATTAAACACAGTTTAATATTTAATGTTTTAATTTATTTTCGGTTTAACGCTTACAGTTTTTTTATAACCGGTTTCATTATAATGTTCTGTTTACCTTCTAGTTTAACCCCTTTTACCTTAAGAGGAAGATTGAAAATCGAATGTGTAATCAAGAGAATATATGAAAATTAAAGATCAAAGGCCAAAGCTTTGCATTTAGGGTTCTTCATGAGGAGTGTTTGAATTGGATTTCGGTTGTGGTTTTCCACGTTTGTTCATCTTCATCATTGTCTTTACAGATCTATGTGTTTATCTTTAATCGATGTTCTCTCTTCATCAAGGGTTTGCCATCTTCATCTGTTCTCGTGGGTTTGTTCCTTTATCTTATTGTTCAGATCTGACAATTTTGCTTTGATGGATGAAGTTATACATTTTGTAATGAATTTCTTGATATCTTCATCCATTGTTGTAGTGTTTGTTGAAGTAGCTAGTGCTTGTGTAGATGGTGTCAAATTGGAAGCCAAAAAAGTGACTCTCTCGTACCGATTGATATGATCCAAACTCAGGATTAATGATGATTAAAAGTTCAGAACTAGTTACCAGGCCAGAACTCTCAAACAAAGAAAGAGAAATGGAGGCAAGTAGTTGGGTGTTTCTATAGATGAACAAGTACAATTGAGAGAAAGTAGAAATGAGAGAATGCAATCTTGATTAATGAATTACTAATTCTTACATAAAGATACCTACTAATACCTACTTACTACTAATCTCTCAACTCACTTCTAATTATGAACCGATTTTTGTTTTGTTTTTCATTCTTGTTCATTGATTTGATTTGTTCCATAATATATGAATCGATTTCTATAGGTTTTTTAGATTTGGTTAAAATCATCGGTTGGGTTTGTTGAATCTTTTGAGTGCATTTGTGTTTTATTTTTATTCACCGCTTATTAGGGATTAACCACTAAACAAGTAAAAGGTAGACAAAAGGGTATAATTGCAAACCAAAGAAAACGTAGAAGATAAAAAGATTATCATACAAAACTTTGACGTTAATGCATTTAAGAAAAAGAGTTAATTACATTTTTCGTCTATGTGGTTTAATCAAAATTATAGATTTGGTCCCAAGGTTGCAAATTTTATGGGTTTAGTCTCTCTCGACCCAAATCTTTTTCACTATTTAAATGACTAAATTATCCATATCATATTAATTATCCATTTCTTTAATTTTTCTAATAGTTTTCAATTTCTTAAATATTAAATAATTATTTTAGTATACCTTTAAAAATAACCTCACAAATACACACTTTCCACACACATTTTCATAAACCTCGTGTTCAATCTGCCCTTTGACTCCACCTTGCCGCCACACCACTGGTGTGTGTCACTTCGCTGTCGAATCTACTGTACCGCCTCCTTGCCGCCTTCGATACCAACCATCATTGTTGGTTTGGACCACCTTGTAGTCTTAGATACAATCTCAAATCAAAACATGTTCAAAAACAAAGTTGAAGGTCGAATCCCTCTATCGAAACCTTCCAACAGCTCATCGATCGACAATATCAATCGGCTCATCCATCCAAGAATGCCACCGCCACCGGACTCGCTCTCCCTCTCCATCTCTACCCATTGTCTTCTTAGGTTTAGGGTTTAAGATCACCGACCAACTAAACCTTCAACCTAGTATGAAAGAAAACTCGAATGCGTGGTCATCATTTTTTCCCGGTTCAGATTTGTATTTATTAGGGTTTCCTTTTTTTGTGATTTATAGATCTAATACGGGTTATGCATCTTAGGGTTTCTTTTTTTTAATTGAAATCTAATGTGTATTCTTATGATTTTTTTACTGTGTTTGATTTTTGAGATTTATTGTTAGGGTATGATTTTCATATCTTATTCTTGTGTATGATTTTCATATCATATTGTAGTTCTTGTGTGACATGTTCTAATCCTTCTCAAATATGCTACATTTGTGGTTAAAATTGAAGTTTCAATAAATGGTTGGAAATGTTATGTTGGTTGGACCAAAACTTCAAGATTCATGATGGCTTAGGTGGTGGTTCATGGTGACCTTCATGGTAGTCGGCTAGTCGCCGGAGCTGGTGGCACCGTAGTTGGTGGTGGTACTGGAACAGTGGTTTCTAAGGTTCAGGAAAAGATTAACCATATACAATTAGTTTATTTTAATTAAATTAATGTTTAAGTATTAAATATTGTGCAAAACTGAATTAAAATCAAAAGAAAATAAATAAATAAATAAAAGAACAAAGACAATTTAAATGTTTAAAGTCGAGCATGGATCAATGATGCAAGAGATTCGGGTCGAGAGAGACCAAACCCGTAAAAGTTACGACTTAGAGACCAAATTTATAATTTTGACTAACCATAGGTATAAAAAATGTAAGTATGTAACTAATTTAAGAAAAAACTTTAAAAGTTAAACCCAAAAAAACCTCAAAAATAATAATCCTTTAAACTTGGCCGCTAGCTAGTATATATAAACTAAAGTTAGAAAACCAACACTTTAAACCTTCTATGTCAAAGAACTGTTAACATAAGACAACACTTTTCAACCTTGTATGTAAACTAAAGTTATAGATTCAAATCCCCCACTTTACTCTCATATATCAAAAGGATATAAAAATAAAATACATAAAAATTTATAAATTCAAATTCCTTAGTAATGTTTCACATAAACATTATACTCAACCATGGCATCTGTGCTCTTAGGATCAAACCAAACCGTATGAGCCAAAGCATACCCCGTAGCAAACCGAAACCGCCCACTTCCGCCAACGATCGGCATCTCGCGCACATCAATCATCACCGGATTCCGGCCAAGAACACTAATACTACTCCCATTAAACTCACCTTCAATAAACTCAAAATTCATCACCATAAGCAAGGCTGGTTCATTCCTGGCTGCAAATGCATACATTCCTTGTGCTTTTCCAACCATCTTTGATGACAAGTTTTGGGCTTCGGTTAATGTGTTATCCATCATATAAGTGTCACCAAAGAAGCTAGAATCCGGAGTTCCGGCAATCTTGATTGCCGACGGGTTTTTGCCGCTGTGAATATCGTGAAAGAAGAAGTGAATGCGTGTAGTTTTCTCCATTCGTTTCATTGATATGGCTTCTGAAAGCTCCTCAAAGAAGACTCCATTAGAGGGATGTAAAAGGGATGATGACAGTATGAAGTAGAAGATGAATGTAAGTGTGTTTTTTACTAGAGAAGTCATTTTTGTTTTTGGGTTGCAAGTGATATGATTTTCAAAGTGGGAGTGGCACATAGTTTTATAGGGTGAGTGAGGACCTGGTTGTTCCCATTAGTGCAGGTAAGTATCCTCATGACATTTTTAAACCATTGAAATAAAGTAAGTGATTCTAATACAATAAAAGTGATTATATATGATAATTTTATGTATCAATTTGTACCATATGTATTAACTGTTTGTACCGTGTATGGTTAAAAATTGTTATGTAAGAATCACCTCCCTTAAAAAATTTTAAGAATCATCTTATGCAACGACTTTATATATGATCAACTTGTATCATATGCATTAACTATTTACTAGTATTGCACCCGCGCAATGCAGTGACGATGACAATAGTTTGTGCTCGACAACATGTTTGATTTAAAAAGTAGGGTATATTATATGTAAAATGCAATGCAAGATACTCACTGGAATGGTATATTATGTGACACGGCGTGATTAGATTAGTTTGCGACATAGCGACAGTAGTGTGAGGACTCTATGGAGCTGCTCAATGTACTAGTTACGTATTTTGTGTTACGTGCTTTACAAAAGTGTATATGACATTAAGGTTGACGTAATGAAAGAAGGCTGTTTTGCTGTTTAAATAAAAAAAATAACAATTTATTATCCTAAAATTTTATTTAGAAAACCCCAATTTCTTATTGGAGTCCAATCTAACGGACCCAAAACCTGTCTTAAAAGATTTAACTTTAACTTTACTGACTAGCTATAAATCGAATTTTTCGAACCAAACCAAACTAAAATCTTGTATTTTGGCTCAGAATTTATTATAAAAAATAAAAAATATTCAATTTTGTATGTTGTATCTACTAATTCTCTGAGTCTTATATTCTAAAAAAAAGTTCATAGTTCTTACAATTGCCTATGCGATATATTAAACAACTCTGAATTATTTATCATGGAGAGGAGTTCAACTTTACAGACATTGGTGTTGATTATGTTGAGACTTGAGTATGTGGAGTGCTTGCTTTCAATATAAGGTTCGGTGGCCACTTTGATATGAGTTTGTCTAATAAAGCAACCGATAGTTGAATGACAATTGGTTTGCTAGACGTATAACTTAAAGTTTCAATATTTTTAAATAGAAATATCATTTAAAATATCAAAAGAAACAAAAGGACGTTTGGACTTGCTATATATATAGGTGATCATAAGATCTTGAATTTAAGTTTTTTAGCAGACAAGGTATATAGATTTAATTAAGAGGGTGTGTGAGTTTTACCATACAAAAAAGTATTAAAAAAGTCATTAGAAACATAAAATCCGAGACCAGGTATGTAAATGGGTTGAGCTACTCGCGCGCTATTTGAGCTCGGATCGTTAAAAGCTCGAAACTAGTCGAGCCTTAACGAGCTCGAGCTTAGATTAAGGCTCGTTTAATAAACGCGCCCAGCTCGAGCTCCAAAAAGTGAGCTCGCGAGCTTAAACGAGCTCCATATATAATGTAATCTATATTTTATATTTTTAATAATTATACAAATCATTTTAATAAATATATCAAAATAATACCCGAGCCTAAATGAGCCTAGCTTAAACGAGCCTAAACAAGCCGAGCCCGAGATTCATAAATATTAAACGAGCCGAGCTCGAGCTCGAGCTCAACATCATAAACTCTAAACGAGCCGAGCTCGAGCTCGAGCTTAATAAAGCTAAACGAACCCGGCTTGATAAATGTCTAGCTCGTCTCGGCTCGACTCATTTATATCCCTATTCACCACTCCGGTCCACAACATTGAACCGCACGTGGTGATGTCACATACCTCTATGATTGCTTGGTTCAAATACTTAAAAAAAATTGAAAGCCCTTTCGGGGCCTACCATTTTGTTAACGGGCTCGCTATCAACATTAAACCTTAAGCCCACCAACTAACTTAAGCCCACTACTCTCATCAAACTAAGTCATCCGTAAATGGCGTGAGAAGCGTTTTCTGAAGCTGTGAAGAAGAACGGAAGCAACCCGGGAAGTACATATCTAATCCTAAAACCTAAATTGGTTGAAATTATAAAGAGGATATGATTGTTAGTTGTTATTTGGGTAAAAATTAAAGTTTTAGATTGGTTATTCGTTTTAAGAATCAATTGGTTTCTTGTTTAATAATTGAACTAGTTTATTGACCCGTGCACGCACGGATATTTCGGAAGTGTATTTGAGTTATTAAAATTTTTAAATAAAAATAATGTAGTAAATGAAATTTCACCTTTATAATAAGAATATACTGATTTCAAAAAAGTGTCATATTACATTACAATAAAAATTATACCAAAACGTAAATAAAAATGAGACGGTCGTAAATATATAATTATTTTTTCTCTAAACAAAATATATCACAAGTTACTAAACATAATTTATAAACAACTTATAATTAATTACATTGATATATAATTTTTATAAAACCCCCTTGCATTTTCCTAAAACCCCCTCATATGTTTTATAAAACCCCCTCACAATTTCCATCCAACCCCCAACAATAGATTTAAAATTGAATTCAAATTACTCATATCCACGATTTTTAATCTTTGAATTCAAATTACTTATATCCACGATCTTTAATCTTTCCAAAATTATTTTGAGAATTGAATAATTTTGAAATTGAAGATTGTGATTGGTTGATTAAGACTCAATTTATGGTTATTTTTGGAAAATTTGCATGCCTTATATATAGATATATATAGATAGATGCTGTAGGTTTTTGATCTATAGTATGACTCGATTTTTGTTTTGTTTTCCATTCTTGTTCATTAATTGGGTTTCTTCCACAATTAGAGGTGCACAAAAAATCCGAATATCCGATTTATACGAAAAAATATCCGAAATCGGTTTTGGGTCAAACCGGATTTTTTTTATCCGAATCGGATATTTTTTATCCGGATAGTATAACCGGTTTTATAATATTTGGGCCGACCGGATTTTTTACCGGATAAAAACCGGTTTTTATCCGATCCGTATAGCTGTTCGAAATAGAGCCATTAATAGAGCCGTTGGGGACTTTTTTTGACCGTTTTTTTCATAAAAATTTACATTTTTGCCATACCAAACTCTTATATATAGATAGAGGGTGTTATGGTTTGAATTACACCTACAAACTTCCATATTCTCTCCAAATTCTCTCAAATTTTATACTTTTTATCACCAAAAATCACTTTTTTTAGATTTATTTCATGGCGGGTGCCGGTGGTAGTAGTAGCATGCCGAATACGGGCGAATCTTCCGTAGGAGGAAACCCCGATGTGGTGAGGATTACGTAGGGGTGATGACGATGCCGAAGCTCCTCCCTAGCTTCCCTCTTTTAATTTTAAGTTTGAATATTTTTAAGTATTTTAAATTAAGATGTTTGGATGTTTGTAATTTGGATATTATTAATTAGGAAGTTTGTATTAAATATTGTAATTTCAATGTTGTACTTTTTAAATTAATCAAAATTTGAATTTTCTTTCATATTATGTTTTTTTATAGTATATATTATAGGAAATGTATTTAAAAAAAACTCTCAAAAAAAAAAAAACAGTGGGCTGCGCATGCCGGTTTTTTTATAGGATAAAAACCGGTTTTAAAAAAATCCGGTTAATACTATATCCGAAACCGGTTAATATAGTATAGTTTTCCTACCCCAAAACCGGTTATTACTAAACCGGTTTTTTTCGAAACCGGTATTTTTTTTGTCCAAAAAATCAAATCCGGATAATACTATAACCGGATATAGTATTATCCGGTATATGTGCATGTCTATCCACAATATATGAATCGATTTATATAGGTTTACTATATTTAGTTAAAATCATTGACAAATCCGGTATATAAAGATTGGGGGCCTTTGCCCCACTGGCCCAATTTTTTTTTGTATGTTTCCATGTGAGCAGTGGACTTGGGCTTAACGGTGTGTTGTGTTCCCGAGATACGTTAAGGAAAGAAAACAATTAGAAAATTAATTTACGGTAGAAAAGGAAAGAAAATATAATAGTTTTAATTTTTCGTCTTCTCTTAGAAGAAAGTTAAGAAAAATAAATAAATGTGTTTCCAAATTAGAAAAAAAAAAAAAGAAAAATCATAAATTTGTTTTTTCTTTTTCTTCGAACTCCTCCTGCTTTATTTCTTTTATTTAAAATAACTTTCTAAATTTCATTTAATATTTTTCTTTCTCACCGTAAAACTCCAAAACACGGCGTTAGGCCCTCCATCGCCCCAACTAAATTTTTGCGCCTCTGATTCGACGTTCTCTCCCCGGTTGATTACCGCTCCTCATGATCGATCGAGATAAGGCTCAATCTCTCAAAGCCTCGATTTCTTCAAGTAAGTTCCTATATCCTAAAACCTAAAATCTCGATTCTTGAAGCTCTCGATTGAACTCTCACTTGAAGTCTCGATAGAACTCTGTTGAAGTCTCGATCATATCTCTTCCATTCAGCAGATTGAATTTGTGATATAGTTGATTGTTAAATTGTGATATATTTGTCATCTACTGACTACTGAGCTAGGGGATATTTGTTAATTTATGCTATTTGATAATTGTTAGTTTCTTATTGTTATATAACTGATTGTATGTAGAAAAAAAGTCTTCTTTTTATTAAAGATGACTGCCATCAGGAGCAGATATAACAATTTCTGAGGATAATTCTTTAGCTACAGATAAGAAAAAGAAAAAGACTAACAAATAATAATTTAAAGATAAAAAGATATGCAGTTAGAAGTTCATAACCTGTGTCTCTTTGGAAGTTATGGTACCACATAAAACATTGGAAAAAGAAATTTAGAATGTCTTATTTTGTTTTTCATCAGTCAAGAAAATAAGCGCCGACTTCAAATATGATCCGACCCGTTTTGACTTGTATAAAAATTCTTAATCGGTTAGCCAACGCGACCTAGTTATTTGTGTCCCCAATACCATGATTTTCTGGATTTGCCACTGTATTAGGGGTTACCTGCTAAACAAGTAAAATTGCAAACCAAACAAAACTTTGTGGTTAATGCATTTAAGAAAAAACTTTAGGAGTTAAACCGAATATAAACGGAAAGTTTAAGGATATTAACCCTTTCTATAAAATTGGCCGCTAGCATATATAAACTAAAGTTAGAAAACCAACAACACTTAAACCTTCTATGTTACACAACTGTTAACATAACATACTATAACTGATAAATGACAACACTTTTCAACCTTGTATGTAAAACTAAAGTTATGGATTCAAATCCCCCATTTTACTAACATATCAAAAAGATATAAAAACACAATACATTAAAAGTTATAAAATTAAATACGTTAGTAATTTTTCACATAAACATTGTACTCAACATTGGCATCTACGGCCTTAGGATAAAACCAAATCGTATGAACCCAAGCATACCCTGTAACAAACTGAAACTGTCCACTTCTGCCAACGATCTCCATCTCGCCCACATGCAACTATCACCGAATTCCGGCCAAGAACACTGATAATGTTTCCATTAAATTCACCTAGTCACCTTCAATAAACTCAAAGTTCATCACCATAAGCAATGCTGGCTCATTCTTCGCTGCAATTGTATACATTCTTTATGCCTTTCCAACCATCTTTGATGACAAGTTTTTGGCTTTTGTTAATGTGTTATTATTAGCAATCTAGAGAAACACATACAATCAGCAATTAAGGGATACACTAACACAATCACAAGACTACAAATTGAAGCCTAATACACAACTCAGGGATAGAGAATCAAAATTCAAAACTAACACAATTATTTTGGACACTAGTTGTGAGGGCCCTAGATAAAACCGAGAAAGACACTGAGTTTAGCCACAGAGAGAGGATTCTACAATTCTTTGATCAAGTATTTGGGTTGAAATTGATGGGCTAAAACTGATGGACTCAGAGACATGGAGAGAGATAAAAAAACAAAGAGAAAGAGTTTGTATGAGAAGCTAGAGAGAGGAGAGAGCTAGCCGGAACAAGGCGACTAAGGCTGCAAGGGCTTCATGGCAGGCAAACCCCCCACACTGGGTTTAGGCTTCAATTTGTAGTCTTGTGATTGTGTTAAGTGTATCCACAAATTGCTAATTGTATGTGTTTCTCTAGATTGCTAAAAATTGTGTATCAGGTTTGAATTTAGACTTAAGGCGACTAAGTTGTGTATTAGGTTCCAGATTCTAGGTTTTACTTGTGTAACCCTGCTACAACTTATTAAAGACCCGAAACATGTGCGATCTAACCCAGACCGACCTGATGTGAGTATTTGACTCGTCCATTTCCAAGTATATGTTGCTAGTAAACTCAAACAAGAGTTTGTACATGCAATAAATTACTAAAAAGCTCGTCACAGCTTCGCCATGGCTCCGCCAAGGCTTGAGGTATGACCATGCCACCACGGAGGGTCTAAGGCTTGGCGTAAACTAAGGCTTAGCTAGGCCCGCCTTTACTTGTTATAAGCTGTGTTTTTTGAGATGTGTTAAAGGTATTGAGCTATATTGGCCGAATATATAGTTATTCAGTTATAAGAATGGTTGGATATTGAAAACGAAGAAGAATATTGCTCAGTTATGTTATAAATTTAGAATTATTTTTTAAATTTTGTTTGTATAATTGTATATATATATATATATATATATATATATATAATTATAATTTAAATACAAATTTGTCGCCTTGATTCACGCCTTATAACTCGTTATGGTCTTGCCATGGCTTCCAAGGCTTGAGGCTTTACGCCACGCCTCCCGCTATCGAGAACCTTGCATGAAATGTAGTTTCTAGCACATCTAGATGTCCTTATCTAGAAAAGTGTGAAAAGTAAGAATGTTAGGTTTCATGTACCTTGTAATTTATGATTAAAATACTATAAATTCATTCTATGTTCACTGTGCAAGAAGATGTAGTCGACTTAAAGATGACTTGTTTAATAATACAAACGATAAGAGCGAATATTGATCAACGTGCCAATTTCAGATGAGTTATAGCAAACAGACAGAAAACCAAATATTCCATAGCTTTTTTTATCAAAGAGCTTTTAAGGTGAATCAGACGTGATTAATTTTTGTGCATCTTAATGATTTATATAAACTATTTCACAGTACACAGATGGACAGTAGACTTGCCGATGAGCTTTACTCAGAGATATCAAAACCCGAAGTAGAAGCTAATCAAACATCAGTTCATCAAATTAAGCAATCATATTCTGTAGGTATAAGATCCAGGTTCACTTACTTTTAGTCCTGCTGTAACATTTTATCTGCTTGTTTTAATTAATATTTCAGTTGAAATTTCTGTGTCAACTTGTTCTATGAAGTGTTAATAAAATTATTATACTATTTCATTCCAGATAGTGAGGATGAACAATGGTGTGAAGATGGATCATCATGGAACGGTTCAGATGGGAAATTGGATCCATCATCTGATCTAGACAGAGAATGGCAAAGAAGAAAAAACCAATTCCATGCGGTATTTTCAATTTATTTATTTTGTTAATTATGCTTCTATACATATACAGATATACTATATCGTCACATTTTAGCTAAATTGTAATCACTTGGTAGATTGGATATCGTGATGGACTTATAGCAGGAAAAGAAGCTTCAGCACAAGAAGGTTTTAATGTTGGTTTTAAGGAATCTGTCGTTGTTGGATTCAACTGGGGTCTCGTTAGAGGTGTTACTGGGTATGTTAATTTTTCGTTTATTAATTATGATGTGTTTTTATTATATCTACTATCTCAACTCATAATCAGATTACTTTCTAAATCGAGATAATATATGCATAGCCCATCTAAGAATTCAAAAAGTTACACCGAGACAACCAGAATTTTAAAACAAATATTTCAGGCCACCCAAGTATGAATTTCGTTTCTTTTGGCCACAAACTGGCAAGGAAATTGTAGAAGTCGCCTTAATGAACTAAACGATTGCGTTTAACTCTAATTCAAGTTAACACTTTTTGTCTGTTTTTCATGTTTTGTATACTTTATGAATGTGTTAAGTTTGATTAATAAGCTTTAATATTACATTATTTTAGAAATGTTCAATATAGTCCATACTTAATGCATAGTCCTAGGGACTAATTTTAACCTTTGGATCAGCCCCATCAATGATCCAGATTGAATTTAAAAAATTTGGGCGGAGTGGCAATTTCGTAATTAACATGTAATGATTTTACAATCAAATGTGATTTGTACACTGAATCACATGTGATTGAATATTAAAATTTCAGGACTATATTTTTTATATGGACTTTATTGAACACACCTCTACATTATTTATATATCTTTTGTATAAATTAATATAGGAAGTTGTACGCATTAAAAACAGAAAATTAACTAAATTGAACACATATGACCCGTTCTTCTTTTATCAAATTTTTTTATTTGATCCGTTTGATATAAAACACCACCTAAATCAACCCATTTATAAGTAGATTGGTCAAAGTTTTCACCTTATCAAAAAAGTGAATTTTGGGATTTTTTTTTTTCTTCATTCAGAATATTGACATCTTTCTGCATTGGTGTTTGTGACTTGATTTAGAGCTCTTGATTGCCTTCCCAGTGAATTAAGAGAGAAGATAACTGAATCAGAGGAAACAAGAAACAAGTTCCATCATTTGCATAAATCCGTGAATAACCTTTCAACAACAGATTCGCTAAACGTTTTCCATGATGACATTCTGAAACGAAGGACCAAACAAGAACACAATTCAGATGTCGGGATTTTAGATAGTTATTATAAACAACTTCAGTCTCTTCTTGTGGAGTCCCCTGAATTAAAGATGCAATTAAGGGATGATTTGGCGCCAAACTGATACTTATAAGCGCGATATTGCTGCTTGTATTATGTAAAATCACAGGTATTGTTTGGAAAACTGAAACTTCTCTGATACCATATCTTTACCATGAATTTTGAGAAACCAACTATGGTTTGTCATGTAATTTTGGTTCTATTGTTTTACTGGTTTCTGAAAATTACTAGACAATAAAATCTAATTGTTAGACTGTAAACCGGCTTACTCGGCTGAGTACTCGTCTTGGAATCGCTAATGGGTCCTTGACGGAGGCGAATTATGGAAAATCTGTTAAGAAAATTGGTTAGTGGTATCAATATTGCCCTAATTTTTAAATCCCAATTTTGGTTTATGTGCACCAAACACGACATGTGATTGGATTTGAATTCTTGGAGATTTGAAATCCTTGCATTATTCAAAGAATGAATCAAACAGTCCATATCTATCTTCAATTTAAAAAAAGAACTCTAATTATCTTTTATACAAATTTGATGGATAAAAACGAAAAATGGAAGGATAAAGGTAGGCGACTATGGTAGCTATTAGCAAGTCAGACTCAAGATTGGATGGTGTTGTAGGTGAATGAGTATTTATTTTGAAGTAAAGAACAATATTAATTTTTTATATCCATTTGAGAGGTTGTGTCATATCATACTTCGTATTTCTACTTATCCTTGTACTCAAAAGATAAAGACATGTGTCAAAATCAAAAGACAAGAAGAAAGAAAATTAGTGAATTTTATATATCATCGTTTAGTGAGTAGAATGATAAAGAAAGAAGAAAAAGTAGGAGGAAATATAGTTTTTCTATCCATTAAATTGTGAACTCGTATATTTGCTATTTGCTAGACTTTGGACAGGTTGGGGACTTGGGTCTCTCAATGACCTTTCTTCCTGTCGCTCGGCCGTTAGTTGCTGGCTCAGATAGGCGGATAGAACACACTCCCTTTTGGTTGAACGAGGTTTTTGTGCTACTTCCAGCTTATTCCGAAATCAAAGCTACTTGCAACTAAGAGCAAGGCGCATAGCTGGGTTGTTAGGGGAAGAGGTTAGTTTACTTGCTTATTAGAGAAAGGCTTTAGAAAGCACAGTAACAGCTATGAGATAGCTGCCTCTTACCCGCTACCCTCAATCACTCTTTCGGCCCTTTTTGTCTCGTCTTCTGGCAACCTTCCATGTTTGAGCTAATTTATGAAAGGGGCTCGCCAATCTTCATTTTCCCCGCTTGCACTATTTCCAGTTTCAACAAGTGGGATTTGGCCGCAAGGACTATTTCTTTCATAGCACCCAAGGATGAGTACGATCCACTAGATTCTTTGATATCAAGTCTATCCATATCAGTGGCTGTTGGCAATTTCGCTAATGGAGGAAAGACTTAATAGGAACCCATGCCGATTGCCGACATACCCATTGACTCATCTTTGACTGCTAACCATTCCAATATTGATAAATCTAGTATTCAGGCCATGGATGTAAATTCTAGAATTTCTGCAAAATAACCCAATCCAAGTACTTCTAGACCGATTATTCACTACACCATAGTCGAGCTTTTAAGTAACACCTAACGAGTTTTACAACATTGTACTGTAAGATCTATCAAAGGAGATTAACATGCTAAAACTTGTAAAATAACATGAAAAACAAGACACACAACACATTTCACACTTCATAAATATTTAAAGGCAAGAATGCCTCAACTACAACAACTTAATAGATTTATAGATCATCAAACTAGACATACCAACTTAGGTTTCATTACATTGAATAAATCCTTCAATGCAGCTTCACCTGCATAAAATCATCAAATTAATGATTACCATTAGTTTTATCAGTCTTTTGAAGGTCAATAACATAAACCATAAACCTTAAACCAACAAGGGAATTTCTTGTTTTTCTTTATAGTTTTGGCAAAATTGTTTGAAGTACCATGGTAGCAACATTATCAGTTGCAAGCTTGCATGGCTCTTGCATTAGCGAAAGCTTTCGAAGCATGTCGATTATGTGTTTCGTACTTGGGAATCGGCATCACCTTTTCAAATGCTTCAACAAGTAATGCAACTTTTCTCTTTCGTGCAGGTGCGAGTGTGGTGACCGCTTGTTGTAAAGCAAAATCAACCATCCATTCTTCTGCATTCTTCCTTTCATCCATCATCTGATGCCTCAAATCAACTGTTTCTGCATCTGGATCTTCAACTTCCGGCAAGAAATTTGGTCCTCGAGGGTTGAATTCCTGTAAATCATCACTGGAATCACTCTTTTTACAAGAAGAAGTCACCTTTAAATCAGATTCAGGTGTAATTTCATCTGTTTCGCATTCTTTGCAATCTTGCTTGAAATCATTATCATCCTGGTTTTTGATCAAGTTGCTAGCATTCGATTGCTCGTTGGATTCGGTATCTTGATCATCAAAAGGGATTTCTTCAGCTTCAACCATTTGATTCGCCTCACTAGCTTCATCATATTCATCACTCATGCTCTGTTCTTCCATTGATTCTTTGACTTCCTCTGTTTCCATTTTATTAGCAGCAACACAAGTTGCAGGTACTTTCAACTCTGAATCCTCTGTTTTTTCTCCATTGATATAAACAGAGATGTTAAATTGTATGATATTGTAGATTATCGTGGTTCGATTCTCGCCACCTTCTTTCGACTTCTTTTCAGAATCTGGGAAGGTTTTCGACTCTTGGCAAGTTTCTTCTTCCTGAAAATTGATATTCTGATCTCCAATTGGAAGATTGAAAGCTTTAATTTCATCAATTTCATCATCTAAATCTGCTTCTGTAGTTCTTGACACCTCAGATGCATCAGAATTTAGGAAATCTTGATCTACAATCGGTTGATTAATTTTATATGAACTGTCTGATTCAGAATCAACATCCTCATCTGACCAAGCTCCTGAGCTCACACTTTCTTCATCGTACAACTCTTGAAGCTCATCGTACAAGCTCTCATCGCCACCCTTCTTAATTCTTTCTTCCCTAACATCATCACTACATGAAGCAGAACAATAACCCTCCTCCCAATCAATATCAGAACATTCAAAATCATCACCTTTTTTACCTTCCTCTTTGCTGTAGATTTCAATAAAGAAATCCTTACTTTCTTCTTCAATTTCTGCAATTTCTTCAATTTCGTGAGTTACAGGGGTGGATTTCATATCGATTTGAACGATTTCTTCGGTTTTCTTTCCAGGTGACTTAGGGGATAAACACCCAAGCTTGAAACTTTTGTGGGTTTTCAAATTCAAAGCTTTTCTTCTTGCTGACATGAACCGCTTTAATGGAGGCAGGGGATCATGATGATGACCGTTTAATGAACAATAAGTATACGGGCATACCTTCATGGCTGAAGTACCTTCTGCCTCATTTCCTCCATGATTAAGCTGAAGGTAATTTGGGAACTTTGAATCTTTCAGAGTTGATGAACAAGTTGCTCTTTGTGCATCTAAATGTTCACACAAGATCACCTTCTTTGATGGCCTCAAAGGTTTAAAACTTGGAGTTTTTGTTAAAGTCCTCACCATCTTTGAACTTGATGTTCTTGATCCTTTACTCCCGGAAACCGAACCATCCATTTTCAACATCTTTATAGGACTCGGGGTTTGGGTCGGGTTCGGTTTCTTGGGTGATTGTTCTTTTCTCGCATCAAAACTGCTGGTGGACTTCATGTAGTTCGGGGTTGAACATGGCTCCTGGTTAGCCGACTGGCGTGTTTTTTTCTTCTTGAAAGGCGGTTCATCGACCCGTTTAACCGGTCTTGGCTTCTTCATGATCTTGTTGTTGAGTTTGTCATGGGTTTGTGGAGATGATGATAATTTGATAAGGTTTACTAATTGGGTTTCTGATTTAAGATGGGTTTTGATACCAAGCTTGCTAGGAAGCTTTCTTTGAACCATTTTCAAAGGTAAAACAGCAGCATAAGCATATAAAAAGGTAGGCAGATTATGAAGGTTTAAGGGAAATGTGGTTTCTTTTGTGTGATATCTAATGCAGAGAATCCATGTTTGGTGGTCTTTTTGTTTTGTAATACAAAGTGATCTATTTGAATATGATGTATGAGATAATGGATGATGGTGACTTTCACTAATGGGCGGTTTGTTTTATGGGGCCTTACTTTTTAGCCAATTATTCAATTAGGAAACTTCATTTTTCTAATTATATAGAATATTATTTTTAATCATCTTTTTAGATAATTTCAGATAAGAATAAAACTGTTGGAATAGGAAGAGGACCCGGTATATAACGCAGGGTAGCCCGTATTACAACACGGATCCAGTATCTAAGTGTAACATTTTTTAAACTATTTGTACGTTTGTGTTACACTGGTCAATATTTCTAGATCCGTGTTGTGTAATATAAAAATAAATATAAATAACATTGGAGAGGATGTGATTCTGATGTTAGGGTCATGATTTAGGAGGGGAAATGGTGTTATGTGTTGGGTACAAAGTGGTTGAGTTTTGAATGATAGAAGGAAGATTTGAATATTGTAGTCCAAAGGAGAACAAATTATAGAGAATGATGATTTGGATAGATTAGAATGACAACAAACCTTCATATTTGTTCTATAGCGTTATTCTAATGCGTGTAAAATTACCAAGTTAACCACTTTTGTTATCTTTTTAGTACATTAAATGTTTCATCTATGTATTTAAGCTATATTTTGTTCGGAAAAGTTCAATTTAAAATCGTTTTTAATAGGAGAACATTTTATGATCACCTTTAATGTTTATTGATAAGGGTATGAGTCATTAATGGACAATCTCACATTACTAATCATCGATTTGTTTTAATCAAATATCACTATTGGTTCTCGAAATAAGAATAGTTTTCGAATAACCCGTCTCATCTTTTTTTTCCATTTAAGAAGTTCTTAAATAGTTAAATTTTATTACAAAAATTAGATGATTAGTTGCACCAAGAAATATTGCTTCTCTTTTGTCATTTTGAACAAAAAAGGAGGGAGAATTGACAATTGTCATATATGACAAAACTAATTATATCTGGTTATATATATTTTATGTACAAGCGAGATGTGCATGCCTAAGAAATTGTAAACCATTAGATAGCTTTCATGAACCAAACTTTACATGTTCCAAATTTCCAATCTCCATTACAATATTCAAATAACACGGGCTATGCTTTTTAATTCATATTTTAATTATATGATTCTTAAAATGACAAATATACCCTTAAAGAGTTGGATAAGTGATAACTACAAATACCCTTATTGGTGTCATTGGCTTCATTTATGTTTTTATGTGTTCATATCCACAAGTCATCATGTTTCATTAGTGTGTGTTAGAGTTCTGCAACTCCAGTACGTTAACAATATGATATGTTTGGGAAGTGGGAAAGGAGACACTTCAAAAACATCATATTATCATTATTATTCAATTGGTGTGCGTCAGCATTGGGTGGGGAGGATTATTGTTAGAATGGATAGATGAAAATGGGAGAAATAAATTCAAGTCATCAATTAGAAATATTGTAAACAATCGAAGAGCCCGCCGTAAAGCGCGGATATAGATCATCTCGTTAAAAGTATTTATGGGGGAATTGGTTGTCTAAATTGAAATTGGTTTGGAAAAAAAGGTGGTAGAGGTGCATGTGGTAATATCAAGGGTCATTAATCATTAGTCTATTTTGGTTTCGACATGATTTCGTTAAGGCTTGGTTTAGAAAAACACGTCTAGGTGCAAGGTTTGGGCGCAAGGCTTGATGTAGGCTAAGGCCCAACTTGACGCATATTTACCCGTTATAAGTCGTGTTTCTTGAGACATGATAAAAGTATTTAGTCATATGGGCCGAACATATATATAGTTATAAGAATGATTGAATATAACATAATGAAGAAAAAGATTGATAAACCATGTTCGAAATATATAGCTAGGTGCTTTTGTATTTTTGTTTGTATAACTGTATACTTAAAATTATAATTTATATAAAAAAATTGTCGCCTTAGATCATGTGATATGAAACGGTATGGTCTCCAGGGCCGGCCCTTTGCAAGTTCCTCCGGTGCCCAAGCACAGGGCCCAAACAATCCTAAGGCCCATTTTTTTATAAGTCCATATATGTATTATGTATACGCAGCCGATAAACACGAAGAACCTAGGGCCTTCAATCATGCAAGTTCTCTTTGACAGTTTGACTTTTCAAACAATCAAACCTGGGCCCAAAACCGTCAAGGGCAAGCACTAGGTTACGCATACGATACGCAGCCGACAAACGCGAGGCTTCCGAGGAGAGAGAGAGAGAGAGAGAGAGAGAGAGAGAGAGCGACGACGTGAGAATTGAGACGACTGTTGGAGTTTTTGAGATTCAATTTGTGGACTTTCAAGATATCATCTCGATACTCTACTCAGCCGAAGATGAAAGGGTCGAAGATATCATCTCGATACAAACCGGCAATCATATTCACCATCAACGATTATTCCTTCTTGGCTCTGTTTCTGTTCTCATCTCTGTGACCCTGAAGGAGCAACTGACTTTGCATCACCTTCATTCGGCGGGCACTCAATCTTGAGGTCTCAAACCTACAATGTTTGGAGAAGATGGCTTGGTGTTTTTGGTTTTGACTTGTGGTCTTCCAAGAGCAGGTTTTGATATTTCTTGCTTTTGCTTTTCGCTTTAAATCTTTACTTGCATTTATCTTATGATCTGTTTTTATTCTAATTTCACGCTTTAAGCGTATATTGTTTTTATTCTACTTTTTGTTACACAGGCACTATTTCGTCTGTTTGTTCTAGTGCAATATAACAAAATACTATAAGTTTAATTATGATTTTTTAGTGTAAATTACTAATGGAATTTTACCTTAGAAAAATACTATATGATTAAATGAAAAATCAGATTTTTTTTATTTATCGGGCCTATTTTTGTTAAATTGAACAGGGCCTCCAAAATCTCAGGACCGGCCCTGATGGTCTCACTTTGGTTTTCAAGGCTTGAGGTTTAACCATGTAGACACTCCCTACCTCGTGTTATTTAGAACATTGGGTAATATAGTTGAAGCATACCAAATTATGCAAGGTGTAGGGATTGGATGGGTAGACTCTTTGGTAGGATTGTGGGAAGAGTTTTGGTTTAACAATTGGTTAGGTAATTTTAAATTAAGCAAAGAGTATCCTAAGATGTTTAAACTTGAAAAAAAACAGAGAATGTATTAGTTGGTGGTAGATGGTGTCAAGTAGAACTGTAGGTATGACAATGGATCGGATGACGTCATATCCACATCCATATCCATTTAACTTTTCAACATCCATATCCATATCCATATCTATTTAAAATAATTGCATCCGTTCGTATCCATATCCGTCGGGTTAAACGGGTAAATAGATATCCATCGGATGTCAAAAGAACTTTTGCCCTAAAGAAAATACCATATATTTATATATAATTTTTTATCGTTATTGATATAATACTTATTTTCTTCCAAAAAAAGATAGGAATAGTAGTTTTCTTTTATTTTGACACTTACATGTATATAATCAATACAACTGTACAAAAATATTATATAAGAGAGTGTGATCTAACCTACATAATTACATATATATTTATTAATATATTTATATAAGTATTAAAATTAAAATACATATATGAATTTATACTTAATTATATAAAATTATAATTATATCAAATTTACTTCGGGTTAATGGATTCATCCATGGATGAAAAATCGTTATCCATATCTGATCCAATAAACCTCCATATCCACTCCATATCCGATATTCATCCATTTAACTTCGTCCATATCCATCACAGATGGATCGGATCGGTGGATGATCATTGATCGGGTGACCATTGTCATCCCTAAGTAGAAGGGAAATGAGAGTGGGTATGGAACTGAGATCGGAGTCATCTTATTCGAGGTCGAACACTCGAACCAAAGATGAACTCAACTTACTATTTGATCTTTTAAAATAGTTTAAAAGCTCACAAGATAGGAAGACAACTCATGGTGGCATTTGGCGGAAGATGGCAACTTTGAAGTTAAAAGGCTAAGGAGTATCTGGAGCGAAAGCTACTAGCACCAGAGATGGAAGGTAGCATCAAGACCGATTGATCTACAATACGCCCAGAAAAATATGTATTCTTATTTGGAGAATCATTTAGAATCGTGTACATGTTCGAGTTCTTCAGACCATAGAGGTATAGATAAACCATCTATATTGTGTCCTTTTTGCGAAGAGGCAACATAGATTCAGGATCATGTTTGGTTAAATGGAAGATGACTTCTAAACTTTGGTAAGTTGTGTTCGAGAGGTGGGGACTTGATGATTTTGAATGTATGGATCATAAAGGGAAGTGTATATGTAAAAAGGACACCTAAGAAATTTGGAAGTTTGTGTACAGGCATTTCTCATCGAAAACCCAGAATGAAGTTGTCTTTGGGAACGACGATCAATGAACTTGTTCGAGGAGTTCAAATGATAGCATTCAATTGGATCAAACACAAGACACTTATCATGAATTATGGCTATATCGGACGAAAAGTGACTTTTTAATATGCTTGATGTTGAGGTATAGCCAGACGTTCGTATGTCCGAAGCTAGCTACAATGCATATGGACCTTAACCTCCGGATTAGGCAGGCTTGTCAGAACCTTTCACTAAAAGGACAGCTTGTAACAAAACGAAAGGAGAAGAGGACAAGAACCAATACAGAAGGTCAAACCAACCAAACGATGGTTGACCTCTGTTCCACATACGTAGGGTCTGGAGAACAAGACGAATGCCTCATCCCGAGGTCGATCACATTAGAACCGGACAAATCAGGAACGATTATAAAAGAAGTAGGTCGTTTGTCAAGGAGGGCAGATCAATTCCTTTTCTCTCAACCCTTACTCTCTCTCACTTACACATTTTTACATCTTTAACACATCAGAGAAACTAATTCTCATGCTGGAGGTTGGTCACGAGGAATCCCCTCCTCGTGACGAGACTAACGGTGGTCTGTTTTGTAGGAAAGCTCTCACGTCTTTCAGTGGCCGGACGTTCGTCTGTTGAACACGTTGATCCCAAAACAACGCTCGTTTTAACATTGACGCCATCCGTGGGACCCGATTTCAGTAATGGACGAGTCCCTTGTTCCACCTTTTGAAACTCTGATTCGTAGCCAAAACCACTACCATTTCTGTTACACCTGTTTTAGAATCCGTCGTTGTAACCGGAAACACTTCCAACACAGTCGAAAACAACCTACAACTTACCCCAGAAATCGTGCGCCAAAACTACCCGCTACTCAAGACCCTTCTGGACAATCATGAGAAAGAAGCAAGACTAAAAGAAGTGCAAAGGAGGTTACATTTTGATGATGACGAGCCGATAATCACACAACTTGTGCAACCCCTTAAAAAAACAACTATTCAGAACAAAAACACACCGCTGAAAGAAGCCTCGGAGAAGAGGAGGAGCTAGTGTGCCCATATAGACCTTCTGAAGCGACCAAGTTCACCAAGCGCATTGCGCGTTTCGAGTTCCAAAGAAATATCAGAATGCCATCCCATGTAAAGAAGTATGATGGGACAACAGATCCAGAGGACCACTAAAGGATTTTCATTGGTGCCGCAGAAGTGGAGCAGTGGTCCATGCCCGTATGGTGTCACATGTTCGCACAGACCCTCACCTACCTGCGGAAAGCATCGACACCTTTGAAGAACTCCGGAAAATTTTCCTCTCCAACTTCATGCAGCAGAAGAGGTACATAAGGGACCCAGTGGAAATACACAACATCAAGCAGCGAGAAGGGGAAACACTTTGGGCATTCATCGGAAGATATCTCAAGGAGAGCCAAGAGATAGGAGGCGCCGATGAAAAGATGAGGATCTCCGGGTTCATTCACGGGATCCGGTCTAAACAGTTGGTAGAAAGATATTGTAACGCAGTGCCAAAATCTGTCGATGAGATGATGGAAACGGCACGGGCGTTTATTAGAGGAAAGGAAGCTGTGGGGCAACTTGATGAAGCCACTCGGAAGGTCCCGTCCGGACCAAGACCTTCCCCGTCGAAGGTGTGAGGTCTTAGGAGGAATTTCAGCCAACCTTCTTACCCAACGTTGGCTGGGGAAAGGAAAAACAATGATGGACGAAGAAGCGCACCGTACCAAAGCCCGGTGTTACACCGTATTTTCTAAAACACATCTTTACTATACGCGCGGAAGCTAACATTATAATAACATATATATATATATATATATATATATATATATATATATATATATATAAAATTCAAATACAACTTTGCTGGTTTTAGCTATACAAAATACAACCACGGTGTTAATTACAAAACAGGCTCTAAACAACACATCTAATATCAGAGTATGATCGGTCCATAATTCCAGCTTCAACCACATCCACTCACCAGGTGTATCCTGTAAAAGATTTCAACAGTGGGGAATTAGCACAAAGCTAAGTGAGAGAATAGATACGACAAAGATACAAGGCATAAAGCCCAAACAAACAATGCTCAAACAAACAAGAGAACCGGCGGTGTTGCAACACCTACAACCAAATGCCGGCCAAAGCATAGGTTTACCGATAGCCCAGTTACAACAGACAACAATAATAGCACTTCTTGATTACAACAAATGCAAATCAAGACAACTACTAATACTGTATATCTCTAAACATAGACCCAGCTAAATAACAACCGCCAAGCTGATCTCACCACAACGTCATGTATATATACAGAAAAGAGCAACAATCAGGTGATATATCTCATACATCCAAGATATATATCCACTTACCAAAATCTTCAACAGTTCAGGTAACTCAGTCTATTCTCAACTACTACTTCCACCTGAATAAACAACTAACAATCAGTACTTGCTTAATCAACAAACAATAAGCATAACACTGAAATCAAACATACATGTACATATAAAGCCACAAGTACATATCAACTCATGTATATACAATCAATATACCACAATTCACTATTACTCTTACTTACTGTAATCTTGTGAATTCATTCAACTCCTTAGCTTAGGAAAATTCATACATTCCTCTAATAAGCCAAAGCAACAAGTTCATGTTCTAAACTTGATCTTTCATAACACAATATTCATCAATTCCGAGCATAGGCATAACTGGAAATCCGATTGTGTTCAAATCCGACAAGATCAAATCCGGTTGGGCCAAATCCGAGATCAATTAGATCCGAGCAAAAGCAAATCCGATAACGGACAATCCACAATCCGATAAAAGTCAAATCCGATAAACATTCGATCCAATATAGTCCATGATTCCGATTAAACTAGGAATCCGAGCAAATGCTCAATTCCGAGCAAACATGAAATCCGCTAGTATCGAAATCCGAGTAAATGGGAAATTCCGATCAAATCATGAAATCCGATAAACTCCAAATCCGATTAAAGAGTTAAGGCCATTTGTTCTGTTTTCTTGGATTCTCAACAATCTGATCAAGTTTTATCGGATTTCCCTTAATCCGATTCATTCAACTACGAAATCCGATCGATTCATACATAGCAAATCCGACAGATTCAAAGATGATCATAACTTCAAATTTAAATCTGATTTTAGCAGGAAACCACATATATGTTTTCCAGAACTGAATTTTAACATATATTGTTCATCCTAACATCATAATCTAACATACATGCAATCTAAAATCATCAATTCATCATATAAAAGCATTCAATCGGATTTCTCCCAAAAACACATACAATCCGAAATTAATTAACAATTATCATATGATTTTGAATTCTAACCTCAGTGATGATGAAATATACTTCAGTTGAACAGATTCACAAACAAGATCAACAATTAAAATTAATTCTTTCTTCTTTTCTTTTGTTCTCGGCCGTAGACACACAAACACACACAACACTTTTTAGTTATTGCATGCAATGAGAGAAATGGTGGCAATGTGGTGGGTTTAGGTGTCCCAAAACCGACACCTCATCAACCCCACTAACAATCACAATTAATCAACAATTAATCACAATTTAATTAAATTCAATTAATTAAACACATAATAAAAAATCAACCAATTAATTAAAGTAATCCTACTTAATTACCTTAATCCTACTAGGACGGTAAGGAGGGTGTTACAAATCTTCCCCCCTTAAGAAGATTCCGTCCTCGGAATCTGATCTCGCTCAAACAAGGTTGGGTAACGACTCCTCATGTCATCTTCAGTTTCCCAAGTCAGGTCTGAACCCAAACTGTGCTTCCACTTAACTAAAACCATCGGTATCTGCTTATTCCTCAACTTGGTTACTTTACTATCAAGTACTTCAACAGGTTCCTCAATCAGCCTTTTGTTGGAATCTACACGCAGATCTTGTATCGGTAACACCTGTGTCTGATCTTCTACGTTACACTTTCACAGATAGCAAATATTAAACGTATCATGAATCCCAGCTAATTCATCAGGAAGATCCAAAACCACTGTCTGATCATTTACTACCTTTCTGATTCTGAATGGACCAATATATCGAGGAGCCAACTTTCCGCGTTTCCCAAAGCGTATCACACCCTTCCACGGAGAAACCTTTAAGCAGACTCGCTCACCCTTAACAAAAGTCATTGGTCGTCGACGTGGATCAGCATACATCTTCTGTCGATCCCTTGCAGCTTTTAACTTTTCTCGAGCCACTGCAACCTTATCCGCTGTAATCTGAAAAATGTCTGGCCCAGCAAACTGTTTCTCTCCTGCCTCTAACCAACAAGTTGGAGTACTGCACGATCGCCCATATAACATCTCATACGGCAGCATTCCGATACTAGAGTGATAAGAATTGTTGTAAGCAAACTCAACCAGCGGTAGATGCGAATCCCAAGAACCCCCAAACTCTAACGCACATGCCCGAAGCATATCTTCTAAAGTCTGAATCGTTCTCTCTGATTGGCCATCTGTCTGCGGATGATAGGTTGTACTCAGATTCACCCTAGATCCCAATTCTTGCTGTAGTCTGTTCCAGAAATTCGATACAAACCTCGAATCCCGATCTGACATAATCGACAAAGGCACTCCGTGTCTAGAAACAATTTCATCAATGTACAATTTGGCTAACTTACCCAAATTTGCAGTTTCTGCAGTTGCCAGAAAATGTGCACTCTTGGTCAATCTATCAACGATAACCCAAATCATATCATTACCTTTCTGAGTTCTCGGAAGTTTCGTTACAAAATTCATCGTGATGTGATCCCACTTCCATTCAGGTATTTTCAACTGAGTCAGAGTTCCATACGACTTCTGATGTTCGGCTTTCACTTGTGAACATATATGACATGATTCCACAAAACGTGCAACATCAACCTTCATAGTAGGCCACCAGTAGAAGGCTTTCATACTGAGGTACATTTTGGTGCTACCCGGGTGAACAGTCATCTTAGACTTGTGTGCTTCAGTCAAAATCAATTCCCGCAAATTACCAACCTTCGGTACCCAAACACGGTTCTGGTACATCTTTAATCCACGAGAATCAGTAGTCAACTCATGCTGTCTCTTAATCATCAGTTCATCTTTCAAGTTCTCGGTTTTCAGTGCTTCTATCTGTGCAGCCATTAATTGATCTATCAAATCTGAGTTAATCTCTAACCTCATAAACTTTACTGTTTCTGCAGAACCTTTCCGACTGAGTGCATCAGCAACCACATTAGCTTTCCCCGGATGATACTGAATATCGCAGTCATAATCTTTAATCAGTTCTAACCATCGACGTTTTCTCATATTCAATTCCTTCTGTGTAAACACATACTGCAGACTCTTGTGATCAGTGCAAATCGTGCACTTTGTACCATACAGGTAATGTCTCCACAACTTCAGAGCAAACACCACTGCTGCTAACTCCAAATCGTGAGTAGGATAATTCTTCTCGTTGGGTTTCAACTGTCTGGAAGCATAAGCTATCACTTTACCTTTCTGCATCAGCACACACCCTAACCCAGCATACGAAGCATCACAATAAACCACGAAATCCTCAGATCCTTCAGGCAACGCAAGAACAGGAGCCTGACACAGAAGTTGCTTCAAAATATGAAAAGCATTCTACTGAGCCTCACTCCACTGAAACTGAACATTCTTTCTGGTTAACTTGGTTAATGGACCTGCAAGCTTCGAAAAATCTTTAATGAACCTTCTGTAATAACCTGCCAATCCAAGAAAACTCTTGATCTCTGTCGGCGTCTTTGGAGCATCCCAATTCATCACAGCCTCTATCTTTGACAGATCCACTTTCATACCGTCTTCACAAATTACGTGACCCAAAAACTTGACTTCACGCAACCAAAATTCGCACTTAGACAACTTGGCATACAATTTGTGTTGTTTGAGAATCTCCAAAACTTGTCGCAGATGTTGATCATGCTCATCCTCCGATTTAGAATACACAAAAATATCGTCTATAAACACAATGACAAACTTATCCAGAAATGGTCGACACACCCGATTCATCAAATCCATGAACACTGCAGGAGCGTTAGTCAATCCGAACGGCATCACAAGGAATTCGTAGTGACCGTACCGTGTACGAAAGGCTATTTTCGGTATATCCTCTTTGGCTACTCTTACCTAATGGTATCCCGACCTCAAATCAATCTTAGAGAAGTACGAAGCTCCCTGAAGTTGATCAAACAAATCATCTATTCTCGGCAACGGATACTTATTCTTGACAGTCCTCTTATTCAAATCCCTGTAATCAATACACATACGTAAAGTCCCGTCTTTCTTTTTCACAAACAATACCGGTGCACCCCAAGGCGAAGAGCTTGGACGAATAAACCCCTTGTCTAACAGTTCCTGTATCTGAGTCATCATCTCTCTAATCTCTGAAGGAGCTAATCTGTACGGAGCTTTCGCAATAGGAGTACTACCAGGTATTAAATCAATCTTATATTCGACATCACGAACAGGCGGCAATCCTGGCAAATCATCTGGAAATACCTCCGGATACTCCGAAACAACACGAACATCAAGAACAGGCCGTTTCTTCTTCTTAACATCAATAGCATAAGCCAGATACGACGCACACCCTTTGGCTAAAGATTTTATAGCCTTCATATACGAGATAATTGGAAAAGAAGACGAAGATCTATCCCCACGAGCCACGACATGCGACCCGTCAGCCAGAGGAATAGTTATAAGTTTCTTATGACATTGGATACTAGCCCTATGGTGACTCAACCAATCTATACCTAATACTAAATCAAATCCAGGTATAGGCATCACCAAACAGTCTACAGGGAAACTAGCACCATCAATACTAACCTGAACTCCAGTCACAGAAGTTGTTACAGGTACTACACTACCATCCGCTACTTCTACTTCTAAAGGAATATCATTCACAGAAGTAGGCAATTTCAGTTTATCACATAGAGTCATAGATATAAATGACCTATTTGCTCCAGAATCAAACAAAACACGTGCAGGCATAGAGTTAACTATGAACATATCGGTGATTACATCATCAGTGTCACTAGCTTCCTTGGCAGTCATCTTAAATGCCCTACCTTCAGCAGAAGGTACAATCTTTCTCTTCTGACCTGCAGAAGACGATCCCCCGGTGATATTTACCCCTGCCCCTGTCCCCGCAGTCTTCAACTTAGGACACGTACCAGCCCTGTGCCCCTCTTCTTTACAGTTTCAGCAGACAAAGGTGTTGAACTTACATGCACCAATATCATGACCTGTCTCACCACACCTCAAACATCTCCGTGTTTGCGGTGTACACTGACCGGCGTGACGAGACTTGCAACTATGGCACCACGGCTTATTCAGAGGAAATCCTGATCCTTTGGACCTCTGATCTGATTTACCCTGCTGATTATGCCCTTTTCCCTTACCTTGGTTACCACTTGAACCTCCACCAAACTTATTGAATGACCCTCTGTTCATCTTCTCCCAATCCTTAGTATCAGACTCTGTAGATCTTGCTAATGTGAATGCCTGGACAAGCGATGTCGCCAGACGAGTGTTACCTCGATATTCTGGTAACAAAGCTTTCACAAAATGTTGAACCTGAGAATGTTCATCAGGCACCCACTATTTTGCAAATCTGAGAGTTACTTGAAATTTGCTAATCAACTCATCCACAGACATATTACTTGTCTGTGCCAAATCCAGGAACTCTCGCTGAATCTTTGCCATGTTAAATGCATTACAATATTGCTCACTGAATTTATCTTGAAATTTCTCCCAGGTAATGGCATTACCAAAGCCCGGTGTAACACTGTATTTTCTAAAACACATCTTTACTATACGCGCGGAAGCTAACATTATAATAACATATATATATATATATATATATATATACATATATATATATATATACATATATATATATATATATATATAATTCAAATACAACTTTGCTGGTTTTAGCTATACAAAATACAACCACGGTGTTAATTACAAAACAGGCTCTAAACAACACATCTAATATCAGAGTATGATCAGTCCATAATTCCAGCTTCAACCACATCCACTCACCAGGTGTATCCTGTAAAAGATTTCAACAGTGGGGAATTAGCACAAAGCTAAGTGAGAGAATAGATACGACAAACATACAAGGCATAAAGCCCAAACAAACAATGCTCAAACAAACAAGAGAACCGGCGGTGTTGCAACACCTACAACCAAATGCCGGCCAAAGCATAGGTTTACCGATAGCCCAGTTACAACAGACAACAATAATAGCACTTCTTGATTACAACAAATGCAAATCAAGACAACTACTAATACTGTATATCTCTAAACATAGACCCAGCTGAATAACAACCGCCAAGCTGATCTCACCACAACGTCATGTATATATACAGAAAAGAGCAACAATCAGGTGATACATCTCATACATCCAAGATATATATCCACTCACCAAAATCTTCAACTGTTCAGGTAACTCAGTCTATTCTCAACTACTGAGTCTTGCTTCCACCTGAATAAACAACTAACAATCAGTACTTGCTTAATCAACAAACAATAAGCATAACACTGAAATCAAACATACATGTACATATAAAGCCACAAGTACATATCAACTCATGTATATACAATCAATATACCACAATTCACTATTACTCTTACTTACTGTAATCTTGTGAATTCATTCAACTCCTTAGCTTAGGAAAATTCATACATTCCTCTCATAAGCCAAAGCAACAAGTTCATGTTCTAAACTTGATCTTTCATAACACAATATTCATCAATTCCGAGCATAGGCATAACTGGAAATCCGATTGTGTTCAAATCCGACAAGATCAAATCCGGTTGGGCCAAATCCGATGAAATCAAATCCAAGAAATGGCAATTCCGATTAACATGAAATCCGATCAATTAAATCCGAGCAAAAGCAAATCCGATAACGGACAATCCACAATCCGATAAAATTCAAATCCGATAAACATTCGATCCAATATAGTCCATGATTCCGATTAAACTAGGAATCCGAGCAAATGCTCAATTCCGAGCAAACATGAAATCCGCTAGTATCGAAATCCGAGTAAATGGGAAATTCCGATCAAATCATGAAATCCGATAAACTCCAAATCCGATTAAAGAGTTAAGGCCATTTGTTCTGTTTTCTCGGATTCTCAACAATCCGATCAAGTTTTATCGGATTTCCCATAATCCGATTCATTCAACTACGAAATCCGATCGATTCATACATAGCAAATCCGACAGATTCAAAGATGATCATAACTTCAAATTTAAATCTGATTTTAGCAGGCAACCACATATATGTTTTCCAGAACTGAATTCTAACATATATTGTTCATCCTAACATCATAATCTAACATACATGCAACCTAAAATCATCAATTCATCATATAAAAGCATTCAATCGGATTTCTCCCAAAAACACATACAATCCGAAATTAATTAACAATTATCATATGATTATGAATTCTAACCTCGGTGATGATGAAATATACTTCAGTTGAACAGATTCACAAACAAGATCAACAATTAAAATTAATTCTTTCTTCTTTTCTTTTGTTCTCGGCCGTAGACACACAAACACACACAACACTTTTTAGTTATTGCATGCAATGAGAGAAATGGTGGCAATGTGGTGGGTTTAGGTGTCCCAAAACCGACACCTCATCAACCCCACTAACAATCACAATTAATTAACAATTAATCACAATTTAATTAAATTCAATTAATTAAACACATAATCAAAAATCAACCAATTAATTAAAGTAATCCTACTTAATTACCTTAATCCTACTAGGACGGTAAGGAGGGTGTTACACCCGGATAATAGGAGGACCTCCTTTACACCTCTGACCAAGAGCCCACAAGAAATCCTCGCCACCGAGGAAGCAAGTCAGAGCTTCATGCCGCCAAAGCCCATGCTCGCCTCACCAGAACGAAGGAATTAGGATAAGTATTTCAAGTTCGACACGGATAAGGGGCATCAAACTAACGACTGTTTTCACCTGAAGAAACAAATAGAAGAAGTAGTGAGGACCGGACAATTAGCCCATCTGGTGAAAGAAATCAAACAACCGTTTATACCAAACAACAAAGGTGGGAGACCCCACCCCTCCGGAAAGGGGACAGAAAAAGAAATATTTATGATAAGAGCAGATGGGAGGCAAGCGAAAAGAGATGAAAGAGAGTTCAAAATATGTGGAAACGAAAGAATAGATCTCCCGCCGGTAGGAAACCTGGGGCCAATAGTCAGTCCGATCGTGATCCGAGCAACGATAGTTGGGTATGATGTTCACAGAATATACGTGGACGGAGGAAGCTCTTCCGAGATCATGTATGAGCACTGTTTCCTGAAGATGAGACCTGAAGTGAAGGCTAGACTAATTGAGGCTACCACGCCCTTGGTAGGGTTTTCGGGAGAAGTAGTCTGGCCCCTTGCGGAACTTGTGCTTCCTTTCTGCATCGGAAGCTACCCCCTATGCCGAACCGTAAGATTAAGGTTTTTGGTGGTAAGATATACTTCTCTATATAATGTCATACTAGGATGAACGGGGATGGGGGCTCTGCGAGCTGTTTCATCTACGATACACTCCTTTATAAAATTCCCCACCATGTCCGGGATAGCAACGGTTCACTCAGAAAGGGAAGTCTCCAAGGAATGCTTGCACCTGGAGAGAGAAGAACAAAGAGCCCAGAAGAAGGAGATAGAAAATAGAGAAGAGAGAGCAGTGGTTGTGAATAGCCTGTATCCGGAGCAACCTGTGACAGTAGGAGGATCTTTAAGCCCCAGGTGTCAAGAAGAGTTGATAAAGATTCTTCGTGACAACAAAGATATATTTGCGTGGAGACCAGCAGACATGACGGGAATACCGCGAGAACTAATAGAACACAAATTGGGGATACCCAAGGGAATGAAGCCATTGGTTCAGAAAAAAAGAAGTCTTGCTCCCGATTGAAGCAGAGCTGCATGCAGCGAAGTAGATAAACTAGCAGAAGCCGGAATCTTATGAGAAGTCAGATACCAGTCGTGGGTGGCAAATCCGGTTATGGTAAAAAAGAAAGACGGAACCTGGCGGATGTGCGTAGATTTCACTGACTTTAAACAAAGCGTGTCCAAAGGATCCGTATCCTTTGCCGGAAATAGATTTAAAGGTAGAATCCTTGTATGGATATCGCTACAAATGATTTTTAGATGCATACAAAGGGTACCATCAGATCAAGATGGCCGTTGACGACGAGGAGAAGACGGGGTTTCACACGGACCAAGGAGTTTTCTGTTACAGAAAAATGCCCTTCGGATTAAAGAATGCCGGAGCAACGTATCAGCGTCTAGTGGATACTGTATTCAAAGAGAAAATAGGCCGGAACATCGAGGCCTACGTCAATGACATCGTCATAAAGAGTGAAACAGAGAAGAATTTACTGGGAGATGTCATCGAAACATTCTCGAACTTAAGAAAGGCGAACATGAAGCTCAACCCGAAGAAATGTTCCTTCGGATTACAAGGAGTTTTTCTAGGGCATATCATCACTCCCACAGGGATTCAGGTGAATCCTAATAAAATCAAAGCCATTATGGAGCTGGAGTCACCAAGAACAGTTAAACAAGTGTAAAGCCTAAGTGGTAAACTGACCTCTTTGCACATATACATGGCGAGAGCAATGGAACATTCCCTTCCGATCCTCAAAACACTGAAGAGCTGCATCAACAAAAAAGACTTTCGTTGGACACGGGAGGCCAAGGAAGTTTTTCAAGCGATAAAGGTAGTCATTTCCAATCTACCCGCTCTAACGGCCCCAAGAAGGGGGGAGGTATTAATCATGTACTTAGCTCCTTCAAACAACACCTTGGGAGCAGTACTGATGGTTGAGAGAGAAAAGCAACAGATGCCCATCTATTTTATCAGTCGTACGCTACAAGGTCCAAAACTCAATTACCCAACATTAGAAAAGGTAGCCTTGTGCCTAGTTTTTGCTACACGAAGATTTCGGAGGTATTTCCAAGCGCATAAAGTAAGAGTTATAACAGATGCTCCAATAAAGCATGTGCTGAGTAAACCTGAGGTGTCGGGGCGATTAGCTAAATGAGCAGTTGAAATTGGAGCTTTCGATATCAATTATGAACCAAGGACCTCTATAAAAGGACAAATCCTTGCAGACTTCGTTACATAGTCCGAAGGAACGTACGGAACTAGTGCAAAAGAAGATGAACAGGAGGAAACATGGAAGTTATATACGGATGGAGCATCGAGTGCTGAACGTGCGGGGGGAGGACTCATCCTCACGAATTCCACCGGGATGGAATTTACATATGCTCTCAGGTTCGATTTTCCAAGTTCAAATAATGAATCAGAATATGAAGCTCTTTTGGCAGGATTGAAAATAGCTTCAGCCATGAAGATTCAGAAGCTCAAGGTGAATGTGATTCAAAGCTTGTGGAGTCGCAAATTAATGGGGCCTATGAAGCGAAAGAGCCCAACATGATACGATACCTCGCAAAAGCAAGAGAAGCAATGGCAAAGTTCAAGAGCTGTACAATTAAGCAAATCCCTCGAAGCCAAAACAAGAAAGCCGATGCTCTCAGTAAGTTGGCATCTGTGACCTTTGCTCACCTGACAAAGGAAATCTTGGTGGAAGTACTTGGCAAGAGATCCATTGATGAGGAAGAAGTACACGTGATAGCAGAAGAAGAGGAAAACAATTGGATGACCCCCATAGTGAAATACCTGAAGGATGGCCAAACTGAGGATGAAAAAATCAAAAACATAGCAACCCGGTACAAGCTCATTGACGGGGTGCTATACAAGAAGTCATTCCTAGGTCCAGACCTCAGATGTCTCAACCCTTCCCAAGCTAACTACGTCATCAGAGAAATACACGAGGGGTCTTGTGGACTACATGCTGGACCACGGATGATTGTAGCCAAAGCAACACAAATTGGGTACTTTTGGCCTACTATGCATAGAGATGTCATGGAAGAGGTACAAAAGTGTGTCGCCTGTCAAATTCATGCACCACTTCCCAGAGCCCCGAAGCACGATATGGTCTCGATTTCATCAGCATGGCCCTTCATGAAATGGGGCATGGATATTGTGGGGCCATTCCCGGAGGCCGCTGGAAGGATCAAATTCCTACTCGTTGCGATAGACTACTTCACAAAGTGGTGCGAAGCAAAACCTCTTGCTACTATCTCCGGAGCTCAAGTAATGAAATTCGTATCCGATATTATAGCCTGCAGGTACGGGATACCCAGAGAAATCATTACAGATAATGGCAAACAATTCGCAAGTGATCCATTTAAGTCATGGTGTGAGGAAATGGAAATACGGCAGTGTTTCACATCTGTCGCTTATCCGCAAGCTAACGGACAAGTGGAGCGGATGAACCGAAGTATAGTAGCTGGAATCAAAGCAAGGATGGCTAAAGACTGAGGAACCTGGATAGATCACTTGAGCCACGTACTCTGGGCTCACCGTACCATGATAAAAACGAGCAACGGCGAAACACCGTTCAGCTTAACTTATGGCACGGAAGAAGTAATCCCGTCAGAAATAGGAGTGCCATTCTATCGGAGCAACCAGGTGGATCAAAACACCAATGAGGAAGGGTTACGAAACAATCTTGAATCGCTGGAAGAACACAGAGAAATTGCCGCAATTCGCGAAGCCCGTTGCAAGCAAAGCATTAAGAAGTATTACAACAATCGGGTAAAGAATACTACTTTTAAACTTGGTGATCTAGTGTGGAGAAACAATGAGGCCAGTAGGAGTGAGAAACAAGGCAAATTAGCTCCTCGATGGGAGGGGTCATACAAGATCCGCACGGCTCACCGAAATGGAAGCTACGAGCTAGAAGAAATGACAGGAAAGGCAGTTCCTAGGACTTGGAATGGAGTTCATCTCCGGAAATGTTACCTAAGGAGCTGGTAGGTGCGGATCACTGACTTTTTGATTAGGTAAGGAACAATAGGGCCCTGTAGCCACTACTGTGCTTGTAACGAGTAAATCTTGCCCCACTAGTGTACCCCCTTTTTGAAGGTCTTATGAACCTTATTGGTACGCTGAAATCAAAATAAAGTTGTTCCTAAAAGCAAACATGTCTAACACTTATTTATCTTTGATGTAAGAAATAACGATCTGATAACAAAGGATTGGTGGGTGACAGTCCGAAGAATCAAAGTCTGTAAGATATAGGATCAAAGGACTAGTGTTCAGATAAACAAACAAAACTTTCTTTTTTACATAAGTCCAGAGAATGACGATCCAGAGGACAAAAGCCCAAAGTAACAGGGGCCAAAAAAAGAAAGGACTAAGAGAAGCACGATTCGAAAACCATTTCTATCCTCGACAACGGTCTTGGAATATGAGCTCAATAATATATATACATGTGCGAACCAAGCACGAATGATAAAAGTGCACAACCAATGCATATGCAATAATAACACAATCACAAGCAAGCAAAAGATAAACACAATCACCACGTGTTGCACAAAATAAGTTTGCATGCCTAGTAAGGCATATAATACAACAAACACAAAATATAATTGTTCAAGCGGATACATAACCGCACATTCATCAATAGCAAAAGCATTCCTAAGAGAAATAACAGACCAATTCATTCAAAGGTACGACAAATATTCGAATCATGCAAGGGCATCTAGCCCACCTTCCGCATTAACAGGAGCACCTTCATCTATACCAAGGGAGGAATCCTCTGAAACCACCAGCGTCTCTGCACGAGACGTACTTCCAATCATCATAGAGGAACCTGCGACCTTGGTACTCGCATCCACATCAACCTTTTCCACAGGAGTCTCGACAACATCCACCAATTCCTGCACAGCCTTAGATGTCTCACCAGAAGCTCCACCAGCCACACCTTCAATCGCTAGATGAGGGACTACCACTGCCAATGGGTTAGAAGAAGTGCCTGCATCAGAAGAGGGAAATTCTAGAGATTTTAGATCCTCCATAGTTTCAACGGACGACAAACTCTGAAAGAATGGGGCAAACTGTTCGTCATCCCAGATCTTAGCAGCCGCACGAAGCTCAGTTACCGTGCGAGGGTTATACTTTGAAGAATATGGCGACAAAAACGATTCCTATTCCTCCAGAACACGTTTGTCATAATTGTCAACCTGCGACGACAAAGCCTTCACCTATTCCTCTAGGCCCTCCACACTCTCATCGGTACTCTCCCAACGATGAATAATCTCAGACCCAAAGGCGAGAGCCTTAAGAATATGGCGACAAAAACGATCAATCGCGTAAGAATCATTACCAAGAGACATCTTGTAGAGCTCCTGGGGGGTAATGATACCATCAACCATCTCTCTACAAATAGCCAGGGTGTCAAAGGAAGAGGTGGTACGCACCAAAGGCAAAGAAGGAACGAAAGGACCATCCTCAATTTGTACAAGATCATCAGCAGAAGAAGGAGAACTCCCTATCTTCGGGAGCTTAATGGTCGCATCAACCTTCTCCTTACCTTTGTCTTTCCGAGCGATGGAGGAAGGTTCAGCAAGCTGAGGAGAAACATCGACGGAAGGATTTAGAACAGGAATTTCGACCCCAACAGCATCACCGGACACCAAAGGTTCGTCATCCTCCAAAGTAATAGCCTCAGTATCGGATGCTGCTAAACTCGAACCAGAAGAACCACCTTGAGCATCTAACTTCTTACGTTTAGACAAACGAGCCCCAACAGATGCTCCAGCTTCCCTTTTCGCACCAACAGTATAACCCTCTGAAACGGTAGATGCCTTTCCAGACGAAGCTTTGACGATGGAAACAGGAGGTCCGGAAGAAAAAACACCAACGTCAGAGTCAAGCACATCATCAGGACTGATAAGATTTTTCTTGTTCTCCTCAGCTAGATTTACATCGGAATCAGCCAAACCACCAACTTCAAGATCTTCGACATCTTCAAGAGAAAGAAATTCCAAGCAACTCATCTCTGCAAAAAAAAAAGAGACGAGATTATCTAAATGATGCATCAACAATTACAAATCAAAAACAATGAAAGTTATCTTCACAATATCATACCCTGCCCATTATGACGAATCAAAGGTCGCTTATCAGTATGTTTCCATCGACAGCTAATCCCTCCAAGTACCAAGATACTTTCATCATACGGACGAACAACCGTCCGATTCTCCAAAAGCTTATTAAACAATTCCATGTCTACCTCCTCGTCACGAGGAACAGGATCAGAAATGTCATCTTTAGGCATTCGCCAAACCATCCTAAGAGGCATCATACTTGACTTTACGAAAAAGAAATTCTCTTTCCAATGCTTTAAGCAAGAAGGGGAACAGGTGATACAAACCGGAGCCGGTGACTTACGCTTCTCTATCGTATACCAGTCACCGCCCTTGCCTAATTTATAAAACTTTCGAAAAACAGGGAGAGAAGGCTCACTACCGAGTGCACGACATTGAACCTCAAAACTAGTAATCTTGATAATACCAAGAGCAGATAGTTGCGAAAGATGAATTTTGTAGTATTTAACAACAGAAACCAAGAACTTAGTAAAGGGGTATCTAAGATTTCCAAATTCGAACCACTTAGTATAAACAGTCATATACCCTTTCGGAAAATCCCCCATATTTTGTTTAGATTTGGGACGAATAGGGCGAAATTCAGCCCCAATATCATATAACGAACAAAAATCTTTAATAGTTTATTCATCCAAGACAGAGTATGTATAGTGAAGATCGTTTTTAGGCATTCTTGATAAACAAAAAGTGGAACAAGAAGTCAAACCTGTGTGAAATCAGTGGAGGATGATGATAATCGAAAACAGATAACTGTGAAAATCCTCGACATTGTTGCAGCAAGAACAAAAAGAAAGGAAGAAAAGCAAGGAGCAATTCGCTAGTTCAAGGAAAAGAGAAAGAAAAAGTAAGGGAAGACGAAAGATATAGGAAGGAAACAGTTCCTGAATTCAAATTCAAAATCCCCATTGAATGCGGAAGTCAGTTCACGAGAGGAAGTGACACGTGTCCAGAGCAAGCCTCCTAATAACCGTCGGATGAAGCTACCATCATCACCTTACAGCTGCCGTCTAATCGAACTGACAAAGGCTACTGAGCAGCCGGAAGTAGCCCCAATCAATGCATGCAGAATATATATAATAAAGGCATCAAAACGTCAAATCAGGGAAAAAGAAAAAGTCGTCCATTAGCCAGATATGGCATACGAAAAGAAGCATACAAAAAGATATCTCACAAACAATTTACGAAGCAAAACCTACATAAAATAGTAGTCTATATTAATATTATTCTAATATGAACATAGACTGGGGGGACTTGTTGAGGTATAGCCAGACGTTCGTATGTCCGAAGCTAGCTACAATGCATACGGACCTTAACCTCCGGATTAGGCATGCTTGTTAGAACCTTTCACTAAAAGGACAGACTGTAACAAAACGAAAGGAGAAGAGGACAATAACCAATACAGAAGGTCAAACCAACCAAGCGATGGTTGACCTCTGTTCCGCATACGTAGGGCCTGGAGAACAAGACGAATGCCTCATCCCGAGGTCGATCACATTAGAACCGGACAAATCAGGAACGGTCCCTATCAGAAGCACATACATCAGAAGAAACACCCTATTATCCAACAGGTAATAAGGATAACTCTTTGAGCAAACGATTATAAAAGAAGTAGGTTGTTTGTCAAAGAGGGCAGATCAATTCCTTTTCTCTCAACCCTTACTCTCTCTCACTTACACATTTTTCCATCTTTAACACATCAGAGAAACTAATTTTCACGCGGGAGGTTGGTCACAAGCGTCCTCGTGACGAGACTAACGGTGGTCTGTTTTGTAGGAAAGCTCTCACATTTTTCAGTGGCTGGACGTTCGTCTGTTGAACACGTTGATCCCAGAACAGCGCTCGTTTTAACACTTGATAATGGTTCTAGACTTCTAGGCTAGTCTACTCATAGCCAATTAGTTGAGTTGGAACCCCACAAACTTACATGATATCAGAGCAAGGTTCAACTGTAGTTGGTCAAAGACACCGACTACCTGTAAGCCATAAGTATCTACGTATTAGGTGCAATAAAAAGAATGACACACCTGAGGGGACATGTTGAGTAATGTTTCATATCGGACGAAAAGTAACTTTGTAATATGCTTAATAATGGTTTTAAACTACTGTACTTATAGTCTTCTGATTTAAGACCCCACAAACTTACAATTATCTCACTATAAGTATCCAATTTGTGATTCTGTTGATCGGAAAATATGAAGGTTTAGTGGTTGATTTTTGTTTATACTTGTCCTATTGTTATAATATAATCCTTATTTACCTTCCAAAAAAATAAAAATAAAAATTATTATGATGATGACGATTAAATAAAAAGAGAAATTCATATTAACCAGTTGATAGTAATCAAATCATGACTAAAACCAATTCTAATGCTCAATTTTGGTTTCAATTTCTACTAAAAATGAACATGTTAATAACTGAACCCTTTCACTATTTTAAAATATTAATAAGAAAAAGAATCCTAAAAGTTTTTTACTCACCCGTTAGATAAATCTTTCCTCCTTATTTATTACTTATAAATTTAAACTATTGTTAAACAAACAAAAAAAGAGCTTTAGTGAGTATATCACGAGCTTTTTAAAACACTCAGCGAGCCGAGCTCGAATGGGCTCGAGCTCGTGCTTCTCCAATTTTAAATGAGCCTGGTTCAATTAATGTAAAGTTTCGCTTGGCTCGTTTACATTCCTAGATATGATAAAGTTGTATAGAACTTTAACGAGAAAACAAGGGCTTAAAAGAAATTTCTAAGGACTACATCTAAGAAAGGTCCGATACCTGTTTGGAAGAAATCTATAAGGTGGTAGTAAGTATGTCAAAGAAGGAGCAATACAGTCTAAGGGTATGTTTGGCGGAAATAGATTTAAGAAATATCTCCTAATGAAAGGAAGCCAAGATTTGACTAGTTAAAAGTCAAAATGTTCTAATTATCACATCCTATCACACCGCCATGTCAGTTTTTTTTCTCCTACTACTTATTCCATCACTCAGCTCCATAGTTATCATTTCCTATCACACCAAATTATATGACCCACCTTAATACCCACTATCAATCAAAAAAATTAATATATAAATAAAAGAGAGGTGGTCCCATTTTTATTCCACCACACAGGCATTCAATATGTGGTATATTTCACCAAATGCCATTTATCACATTGGACTGGAGTGGTAAAAATTGTTTCCACAGCGCCATTCAAAATATTCATATAGGTTTCACTCTCCACTCCAAGCTCTCTAAGTGTGGAAAGATCGATCACGTTGTTGCTGTCTGTTTAGAAAAAAAATCCTACCATGATGTATAATGTGAGTAACTTTGGAAATAATGAAAGTAATGAAAAGAATCAAATGTTTATTACTTTTATATTGATTTAAGTACAGCTCATCAGGATCAAACTAAAATGAAACACACCATCTTTGAAAAAAAAGGTTTAAAATTTTCTTATTTTTAGTCAAGCATAATTTATTATGTTCTCTTACAAACATTAGAATTAATTCTATAAAAAGGACATATTCTTGACTAAAATAAAATTGTTAAAGAACATAATGAATCATTTTAACCTAAATATGAGAGAATCTTAAGTTGAAATAATGGTTAAAATTGAAATAAGAAGGGAAAATAAATTAATAAGAGAAATATTTTTCAGTATAAATTTTACGGAAATTATATCGAAATGAAAAGGTATATTTAACTGACCATGGTTAGTTTAAACGGATTCAGTGGTCAAATCTGAAACAACTTTTTGAAATAGTGATTATGAAGGTAAGTAATAAAGTTTGGACAATACATTTTATCTTCTTTCTAAACAATTAGAATAAATATAAATATATTTAGAGAGATTTTAAAAACAAAAATATCTTGATGGAGTGGTTAACATCCTGAAATGGGAAGCTTTGTGTTTGAGAGTTGAGACCATGCTTCACCCACTATTATGCTTTTTCATTTTTTTTAAAAATATTCATTATTATTAAATAACTTATTATTTAAAATTTTTTAAACTGCCTCTAAATTTTATAAAGTCTTTAGCTTATCTCCATATAATCTCATCTGTTTTTTTAATTTTCATGAGTATTATACTATCCGTCACAAAAGTATTATTTACTTTTAACTTTTTAAAGTTTTTCTTTTTGACTTTGATCTTTATAAATATTTTTGTTTCTGTTATATAATATTAATGAAAATAATATTTTTTAGTTTTAGCTTTTGTTATATAATATTTGTCATTCACCACGCACCCCTCACGTGCATCGTCACCTATGACACCACAACCCTACTTCCATCACATCGCCATACAATGAAAACAATTTTTACCACACCATGGTAGCCACCTCCTTTCACTACTGTCCCATCGAGGACGCTCTTACAAGATCCAAAGGAGCCTCACATTTCGTTTTATCAAAAGGGTACGCAAAGGTTGACCTCTATAGAAAGCTAAGATGATACGGGTCACAAGTCAACCGATCACAAAAACACTTAGAAAAACGTATTGTTTTATTACTTTATATTTCATTATTACATTAAACAAAAAACATTAAACTTGGAACAAAATAAAACATCAAAAACACAAGTTGGCAACAAGTATATCTTGTTTGGTCATGTTGCTTAGAATGGGGGTAATCTTGAACTTTGAGTGGCTAAACAACATCAAGATGGTCGGCCAAAAAGGTGGTGGTGAGTGGTGGGTCAAATCATATGTATCAAATTTAAAGGAGCCTATGTTCATATGGTCAATAATAATTGTGGTATGTATGTATATATGTTACACGCTCCTCTCTTTCTTTCTTTCATAAAAAGTTGAAGCCAACCTTCCATCTTCAAATCCACATTGCATCTTCTCCAAGAAAGGCACCAAAAAGGAAACACATAAGCAATCTTTCCCTTTTAAAAGGGAAAGTAGAATCATTTTGACTTTTTTGTTTTAGTTGAGATGTTGTTTTCACGAAAACAAGATTATTTGAAGAAAATATATTACTATCTTTTATAGTTATATCGGTAGTGTTTGAAGAAAATTTTAAAAAACTAAAAAACGAATCAATCTAACTGATCTGGATTTAAAAAAAAAAGAAGGATTATCATATATAATTGAAAATCGAAAAACACGTACATTGTCTCATATGTCGATTTTTCTTTTCAAATTATGTTACCCATTAGTAAACTTAATTGATTTGCATATAGACAAAGTTGTATATTGTAATAATAACCTTTTATTTTATCGTTTTCAATTAAAAACGAAATAAAACTCCTACCCTAACCTACTCAATCCTTGGACTTTTCTCATCTGTACTTTCAAAGGTTACTGACTTTAGACGCATAGTCATTAAGATGCATCATCTACATCGGCATTCCCGATCGACATCCTGGTTTTCCTTTATTGGTTATCTTTTGTATTAAGCTGTAACTCACATCGTGGTTTTCCTTCTCTCATAGTCACTTGTAGGGGGTCACTTGTAGGGGGTTTATGCATTGTTAACCAATAACCAATAATTGATTAAGTGAAATATAGGCTTGTAACACTTCCACATAAACATAAACTGAAAAAACAAGTTAAGTGATAAGAAATTAACCAAGTTTTTTGATTATGGTATTTGCAATAACCAAATAACTTTTTTCTAACTAACAAACGTACTTTTAAATTAAAAAATTTCAAAGTTTAGACTATTAGCATCCAACCCAACTTACCCAACCAAAAGCATCGCCACATCAGCATCCACATCATCCTTCACCTTCAACCCTTTCTAATCTTACAACCCCCACATCCAACTCAATTCAACCCTTTATCAAATAATAATAAAAAAGTATTATATATATATGTATATATGTAAGTAGAGAGAGAGAGAGAGAGAAGAGAGAGGGGAAAATGAAAAAAAGAAAAAAAATGGAACCCGGTGGCTTTGTAATTGGGTTTGTAGACTAGATGGGTTGAGAGCCCAAGTCTACCCAATAAGAGGTGACGGTGTTCTCATTGGGTTTACCCTTCCACCTCAGCACTACCCAATGGGTAGATTCCATGGATGCGCCCAGTCTTATTATCTGTATCTCAACTTTTACAGGTGTCAAATGGTAAAGTTCAAAAATATTATGAATCATTTGAATTATTTCTTAACTAATTATGATAGGATAAAGAGATAAAATAATTTTGAAATTATAATTTGATATTAAGTAATTATGTTAGGATAAAAACATTACGAATTGAATAAATTGATAATTAAAATTGAGTGAAACTAAGTTAGTAATAGTAACTTAAATATAGTTAAAGTAATGTCCAAATTTTATAGGTCTAAAAAGAATTCTAAATTTTAATTTTTAACAAAAAAAGATATTATGACCTCATTGACCCGCTGAGCATTTATTCGACAGGTCAGGTTAAGAGTGTCAAAATTAGTTGATAAAGGTAATGTCTATTTTTCAAGTTAATAAAAGGATTAAAAATTTTACTTTGTAATAAAAAGGGTATGATAGGGCTGCTAATTTGGGACGAATTCAGTTTATCATATTTGTGTCAATTATGTGTCGACCCATTTATTTTCGTGTTGGGTTCGGATTGTGTTCGGCTTGACCGATTTCAACCAAATGTATTTGACGAGTAATTTTCGGTTTTCCATTACTCGAATTCCATTTTTTTACGATGCAAACTTCAGATGATTTTTTTATTCCGGTTCAAACTTTATAATTCAATGTTCATTTATTCGAACTTTAAATTTGATATGTTTTTCAATTTGATTTGAATTATGTTCTTATTTTTTGATTCAATTTTTAGCACGTGCCAATAAGTAATGTCGATAAGCAACCAACATAAAATGACAATACTACATCATTAAATACGATTATAAAGCCAATATAAAATTTTTAAGTTTCCAAATATGTTTTATTGTTTGATTTTGAATTTTTTTTTGAAAAGCCCAAATTTTATTGAAAACAAAAGAATAGTGGAAGCCTCTATAAGGAATAGAGGGCTACCACCTACAGTGCTCCATACAAAGAAAACAGGTAGTATCTATATCATTGCCTACATGGCTACATCTCACCTGATCATTTAAAAAATACCCATCTCACATTCTGAGCTTTACGAAATAACAGAGAACATACATACCAACACGAACCTATATTCAAACACGATACATTGTTTTCTTTCAGATTGAAATTCGTCATCCTTTATAGTTCTTAAAAATTAGATATCAACTTTATTGATAAATTCGATATTTATGTTACCTTTTTTGGTAATTTGCAAAATACAAAATTAGCCGTCTGCTTGATGGTAATTGGTTACCTTTTTTATTATACATTGAAATTTATATTCGTTTATTGGCCTAAAAAAATTTGAAGTTACCTTTATTAGCAAAATTCGATATTTATTATAACTTTCTCGGCTATTTGCCCTATATAATAAAAGTTGTGAACCTAATTGACCCGTAAACACTAAATAAAGACTAACTTTTCTAAATATAAATGGGTTAATAATGGAAAAAACCTTAAACTTTACTTTACTTTTTGGTTTAAACCTTAATCTTTGTTTTTACATGATTTAAACCTTAAACTTTATTTTACTTTTGGTTTAAACCTTAAACTTTATTTTACTTGTTGGTTTAAACCTTAAACTTCATTTCTAAATGAACTAAACCTTAAACTTTAAATATATTTCTATTTAACTCATAAACTTTCATTTACTTACTCAAAATGGGTAAAAAGTAAACCTACAACCTATTCAACCGGCTACCTCATCTCCCCTTCACACACGACTTGTAAAACGTTTAGAGCATAAAAGGGGAGCGGTGGCGAAATCGACGATGGGACCAAGGGCAGCGAACGGTGAGGATGACGGGACCAAGGGCCGTGACCGACGAAGACGACGACCGGACCAAGGGCAAAGAACGGTGAGGACGACGATGGGACCAAGAGCAGCGACCGGCGAAGACGACGACGGGACCAAGGGCAGCGCCGTTCGTCCTTGGTCCCGTCGTTGGCTTCGCTGTTCACTGCCCTTGGTCCCGTTGTCGATTTCGCCGCCGCTCCCCTTTTATGTTCTAAACGTTTTACAAGTCGTGTGTTAAGGGGAGATGAGGTGGCCGGTTGAATAGGTTGTAGGCTTACTTTTTACCCATTTTAAGTAAGTAATGAAAGTTTATGGGTTAAATAGAAATATATTCAAAGTTTAAGGTTTAAATCATTTAGAAATAAACTTTAAGGTTTAAACCAACAAGTAAAATTAAGTTTAAGGTTTAAACCAAAAGTAAAATAAAGTTTAAGGTTTAAATTTAAAAACAAAGATTAAGGTTTAAAGCAAAAAATAAAACAAAGTTTGAGGTTTTTTCCATTATTAACCCAATATAAATTGAAAAGTGATACATAAGTATTTATTTCGGATAAACTATTTTTTAGTAAATATTTATAAATTAGTTGGTATTGATAAACCTAACAATAAAACTAGTATTATGAATCTTTCGGTAACCGTCCATTTCTAAATGCAGAACCATAACCTAAAACCGAAATATATTTTGGTTTGATTAACTTAAAATTCAGTACTGATTTTCGATTTCAGATATTTTAAACTAATATTTACACTCTAACTATCTGACGCATGATTTTCGTTCTATTTAGTATTTTTTTTTATTTAGGTTTGGTTAACCTAACTTTTTATTGTTTAAAATTTTTCCTTCACTAACGACATCAAGCCCCGATCTTCTTAAGACACAACTTAACATTTGCTAAATTTTCATGATTTATTTAAAACAATTAAAAAATTAAAAAATTAAAAAATCAATAGTGACAACAGTTTTTGCAACGACATAGAGTAACAGCAGTGGCATGTATTAAACTTTTACGGTGACACATGAGCTATAGAGTCAAAGTAATTGTGACAACGTATTAGCGGTCATCCGCAAATAATTTTAGCCGCGACATTTGTGTGTATTAGCAACGACAAAACCCTCTTTTCTTGTAGTGTTTATAGTTGCGTTATAGATTTCCTTTATTTTATGGCATGAGCTTACTGAGATTCTTTCGATGGTTGTGTTAGTGATTGTGTTTACACTTGTGTTTATAGTTATATTTTGACTTTTGAACTGTTGTATGTGTTTACTGCAAGTTTTAGCCCATGTTAAACTAGGGATGTAGACATGTAGTTGTACGGTTCTAGTTTGGTTTGTTTACTTGGAGCTTTTAGATAATTATTGTGATTGGAATTTGAGTGTAAAAAGTCTTAGGAACTTAGAAAAAAATGTTGTTGCTTCAATGGCATATCAAACATATGTTTGATGCGTTTGGTTTATGTTGACTAATTTGAAATAAATTCATTGTATGGTTCTTACGCTTCATTTAATAAATTAATTTTTTTGTATAATTTAATTATCTATTTTGGTAAAAGCCAAAATCTAGGTGTTTGGTCTAAAGTCAAAATTAGATTTAATTACGACTTCAATTTGAATAAAACCTTTTAAAAATAATTTCATATATGTCATTCTTATTGTGTCCTTACAACGGTCATCTAGGTATCATGTCGAGCCAACATCAAAATAACTATCCATAAACACATAATGAACGGAGAGGAAACTCATTTCAGAAAAATGTAAGATGACGGTGTTTCTTTGAGATATCAAAAAAGACATTTAAGTGTCACGCACTTCACGTCGGTAGGCCGATACATGAACCAACATACCTTGTCGAAAACTGGTCTAGTGATAGATAAAAAAAAGTCTAGTTCAAGAAAATCATGCAGTGACCTCATATATTTGGGTGAAGAAGTGTTGATGCTCAAGCAACAATTTATATGTAATTGGTGTGCATTGATAACCCAACGCTCCATGAAATTGCTTTTTCTTCATGACTTATTTTTAACAGCTGAACACATATCCATCTAATTCTACACCTTATACCCCCCAAGACTAGAACTCGTAACCTTAAGGTTGGGAACACCTTTTCCAATAGCCTATACCAACGGAGCAACGGGCCAACGCCGTCAATAATGTAAATATCATTCACTTTGAGTCCGAAAGGGCACAATGCTTACAATTTTGGACTTGGAGCTTGGGCCAATGCCGTATTAGAGATGGGCTATGCCGACATGCTGTAATGGATCACAAAAGTTTTGGGGTTGTGTTCATTTGTTTACGGGTTGCTTGGGTAACAGTCTTAGGGCCTTAAGGGTGTCATTATTGTTTTGGGGCATTGTAAGGGCCTTGAGGAAGGCAACAGAAGTGCCATCGTTAATGAATCTCCATTCAACAAAAAGAGATGAATCCATGTTGATCTACAAAAACGGGTTACAAAAATGAAATTTTATGCAAAAGACATTGGATTGCTTTATATGCAATTGTTCAGAAAGCATGATTTGTAGAGATGTTGATAAAAGACTTTTTTTTTTACAATCATTTCAAGGGTTTACCAAATGATACGTAACTGTAACACCCCGCCTTATCACGACACAATATTGTCCAACGTCTTTGTTTCTGGCGACCAGACGAGAACTTCCCAGGGGTCACCCATCCCTGAATTGCTCCCGCCCAAGCACGCTTAACTGCAGAGTTCTCATGAGATCTGTCATGCTTGTGGCCCCAAAATGTGTTGTGTCATGTAAGGCCAAGGTTTACTTATAAGCCCATCACCTCTTCTGACCACGGCCAATGTGGGATTCGCCTAAGGTGTTACAGTAACGCTCTCGTAATGAATATACAATGATGACCATAACAATATGGTTATATGCTATTAGCTCCTAGCGGGTCACTGTTAAAAGCAGGAAATTCCTTTAAAGAAAGAAAAAAACTCGTAAGGGGTCAGAAAGACTACTTGGTAGGTAAAAAATGATGGTATATATAGTATTCCTAGTATTAAAGTGATACAAAGAGGTCAAGTTCGAATCAAATAGGTCGAGTGACTAAGGTAGTCAGGGACCCGAAACCAAGTTAAACCACAAGATTACAAATAGCTTAACTTGATGTCGAAAACCGGATGAAATATGAACTACTGTGTACATAGAACTATAACCATATGCACCATATTGGGCATGGTATTTGTATAAATGTGACAAGAATGAAATAAATGAAGCCATAGGAATGCTATACCGAAGTAAGACCCACATATCCGGCATATAGCATCAATACGCATGAAATAATGTATGCACCTGCAACGATTACAGGCTCCTTTATCCCACATGATTCGAGATGGTAATGCAATGGAACCATCTTGAATAAACGTCGCCCAATTCCATGCAATCATTTTGTAGTATTGAAGTATGACACCTAACAAACAATTTTCAAATCAGAGTGCAGCTTGATTAATTAATGAATTATATTATCATTCAAGATTTTTCAAAATAAAGGCGCAATTTCGATCCATTTACCTTTAAATGAGTTCATTAGAGTCATGTTTCATCTCTTACATGTTAAATGTTTAAGCTAAAAGATTTACTAAAAGTAATAGAGCTCAAACGGGATGATTTTTATAAAAATCTAAGGGTGTGTTTGGTTTAAGAAAAACATACTAGTTTTCCAAAAAAAAATCAAGGAAAGTGAAAAATTTTAAAATACGTTTGGTTGATACTTTTTTCTAAAAATTTTCAAGAAAAAGAGGAGTTTTCACTTTTCCAATTTTCTGGAAAATTAAAAAAGTCCAAATCACCTCTTTTTCACTTTTTTGTAAACATGTTTTCTAATTTTTTAAATTAGAAAATGAAAAGTCCATCGGTTTTACCAAACGCGTTTTTTAAATTTTTTATTGAAAACTTAAAATGAAAACTCCACCTATTTCTAGAAAAAATTTCTAAGAAAACTGAAATCAATTTTCCATAGCCAAACACAACCTAACCATTTTTGCCAGTAAGAAATTTAAACATGACCCCAACAAAAAATAAAAAATAAATTTAGTACCCGATTCGGTTTATTTTTAAAAAAAATTAATAATTATAGCAAGTGATACCTGCAAGATAACCGATAGTGCTTCCAAAACAATAACTCCAGATGATATAAGTAAAGGAAAAAACATTCCTGTAGAAGCAGCCATTGCAGCCAGGCCTCCCCCCAATGCTAAAGTTCCGGTTTCACCCAAAAACACAGAAGCCTTGTATCGATTATGAAAAAGAAACCCAACACAAGCTCCTGCCATTGATGCTCCAAAAATAGCAAGATCTGATTGCAATGGCAATAACAAACCACTTAAGAAACACTCTATCAAATGTCCTAAATGTTTTCACATTTTTTTCTTAATGTAATAACGGATAATGTCAAAAAACAAAAAAAAAATAGTGTCGTGCTTTTCTCTTTGGTCCGTTTTGCCACTATTCTTTTGTTTGATGTTGTATTTTGGTAATTATAACCTGCTAAACCGTTAAAATTGGACTTTAATTCACTAAATACAGCCTATTTTGCTAACGGGTCCATTTTGATAAATATACTTTTCTTCGGATCCGATTTGATACTTCTAAAATTTCTATTATTTTATAATAATAATGAAAAATAGTATTTTTTTTATTATTGTGAAGTATGTTTGCTGTTATTTTATGACATTTTCCCTTTTAAGGTTTGAGAAAAGGTAGAGAAAGTAAATAAAAATAAATTCAAACCTGAACATATTGGAAGAACTGCAATGGACATTCCAATAAATGAAAGAGCAGCAATTCCTCCGGCTAACCCATCAAGACCATCAGTCAACTCCACTCCATTGGCCATTGACACGAAACAGAACGAAGTTAATAATAAATAAGAACTTCCCATGCACACCAGGCCCAATGGTAGAGGTAAAGGCACCACCATTTTACTGCACCATAAAAAACAACAAAGATCAACTAGCAGAAGACACAAATGATGACATGGCAGCTGACGTGTCACCAATTTTGACCATATTATTGTCTACCTACTGATTTGAGCATGAACCTATATTCTAAAATATTTGCAAAGACGAACACATAAATTTTATAACACATTTAAATTCCAAAATGACAGAAAATAAGAAAAAGAGATTTCACTACATGAATAATGAAAGATACGTGTGAGTTACCATCAAAATAGTAACAAGAAAGTATACATGCTGTACGGGGATGATATATTCCTGGTACATAACCAAAAATAGAACCATGTTCCAACAGCAACCTGTGCAATAAATAAAGATCAAGTAAGAGACAAATCCTCACAACAGGTTGAACAACGGTAGGATAACGGCGGGAGGTTTGGATTCACACGCAAACACCCTTTTGTCTATTTGATTAATAAGTTAATGATTACAAAAACACTAATAAACTTTTTGCATCAAAGCTTATTAAAATGATCATATAGGCCATCCAAGAATGTATCTTGTATCATTTATAACAATTTTGACCAAAAACATTATATAGAACAATTTAGAAGGTTGTAGACATATTGAAGAAAACAGACTTGAGTGACCTCCAACTCTTTGACCTGTTGCCAAATTTCTTTATTTGACCCACCTGACCCGTTTGCCATAACAAACAACCCATATTGACCCATTCATAATTAAATGGCTCAAAATAACCACATGTAAAAATTGGGAAAAGCTTTTACCTGCAACAAAATTCTTATCCAGGGAGATAAACCAATCTTTCTCCTTTTCACCAGACTTAAGAAGTCATCGATTAGCCCAATCATTGCAAACGCTATCGTTGCTATAGATGCCCCTGATACTTCTATAGAAGAAAATCCAACTAATACTTCTGCAACAACTACACCAATCGGGATAAGAAACAATCCACCCATTGTAGTAGTTCCCCTCTTAGAAGAATGCCTAACTGGCCATTTGCCGATAATCATTTGCATTTTTGAAATACGAAATAATGGAACGCAAATATAGCCCGCACAAGACACTAAAGCTGCTGAGGCTGTAAAAGGGCATATCAAATGGAACGGTGGTAAAGGAAGTCTCACTATGCGCCATACATGTGAATCCAAAAGTAGTAAAAGCACCATTAAAAAACTAGCAAGCCCTATGTTGATGAGAATTCCATATTTAATCCTGCAATGCACGAAGAAACCTAAATTAGTCTCTACAAAGACTTAATGGAACCATTCAGCGCTGAATGTTGAATCCTTCAGCATTCAGCTTTGATTACTATCTCTAAGTGAAGACTGTAATGAAACAGAAGAATCTTGTTGAATCATTCTACCTTAAAGTAAATTCTGAATCATTAAGCACCAAGTATTTTACCCTAATACTTCTTCTTTCACATGTTGCCTTATTAAACAATCATATCTTATAATATAATATATCAATATTAAGGTTAAAATGGTAATTTGCATCATTCAAAATTTTCATTCAGAACCTTAATCAAACAGCTTGTCAAACAGCTTGTCTCATCTAGATGCAGATTCATTCAGGGCTTTTGAATTATTCAGACCATAGAATTATTCAGAGCTTACTCATTCTGTTTTAACAAACAACCCCTTATATATTATGAAGAATATTATAATTTGGTTACGGAAATACGAAGTATAATTACCGGTTTCTCCTCTGAGTTTTACCCATCATTGTGAGTTTCTGTGCAGCCATTGATAAGGCATCATCAGGTTGACGATAACGCTCACTTGAAGTTGGAATATCGACATCCGTGATTGGATTCAATATAATATCTCCATCACTTTCTTCACCTTCACTTGATGAAAACGTGTATCCGATAGACCCATCACTATCAACTCTATCATCTAGTGAAAAACTAGACATGGAATCCTATAAAATCAAAGAAAAATGTAAGTTAACCTATAATATACATGCTAAATCTCTTCAATGAACATTGCCAGGTAGTTTTCATCTTATTAATCTTCTAGGAATCTCAAAAGGCAAATCAAATGTATAAAGTTTGAAGGGCTAAATTATATAATAATAAGCAAAAATAATAAACTCCTAAATCAGACTTCACACGCCTATAAAATGGTTTAAACTAGGGATTCGTACTTTCTTAAATCGTCTAAATCAGATTTTCGTTGCACTCAAGTTTTGACTTTTGGCCAAATTCTATTAAAATCCCTATGAATTGACCTAGGATTAAACATTAAACTAGAGACAAGAAGAAGATACCCAATCCATGGAAGCAACAACAATAAGTCTTCCCCTTGTAGAAGAATGCCCATATTTCTGTATTCGTGATGCCGAAAGCTGTAAAAAAATCAACAAGAAACATCAAATTTGAAACATATAAACATACACAGGTTGTGATTCAAGTGAACAGACGTGTGATTACTTTACCCTGAAGTACAAATGGGGAGGAAAACGAGGATTAAATGGTGGTTGATGAGATCGAATAAAAGGGTGTTGTAGAAGCCCTGATCGAGGGAAATTAAGCGATGAACAACAAGAATAAGATCGCATGATTGAAGTAGAGAAGAAATTAATGAAGCATGAGAGTTGTATATTGTTTGAGAAGCTATTGTACATCCATATGCAGAGAATGAGGAGGGTAAGAGAAGACAGCTTGGTTTGGGGCTCTGGGCGTTGTTGGGGTTATCGAAGATCAATGGCTTCTCTCGTCGGAATATTTGCATCATCGAAGGGAAGGCATATTCGCACGGAAATGGAAATAATGGAAAATGGGAATTTCCACGTTTTATTTGTAAGATTTTAATCGCGATGTTTATTTTTATTTTTGAGTTAATTACATTTTTAATTCATGTGATTTGATTTTATTATTGTTCTAAATAATGTAAGGCATGACTGCGAGGTCAAGCTTTAAACTTTATGAAGATATGACGAGCTATGATGTTTTTTTAAGGCGATATTTATCACGCCAATTTTGTATATATTTTATAAATATTTATATCAAATTTATCATTACTAATATACAAATCATACAAAGTTACACAAATTAGGGACAAAGTAACATATATAAATTACAAGATACAAATTTATAGAAGTTCAATACACACGATCACAAAATGTATATTAAAAAGTCAATTAAAAAAATCTTTCTTGTGCGCCACATCTTATAAAACTCGTCATTTGGCACGCAAAGACGCGCCTTATGCTGTCTTATCTTACGTCACACCTAACCTCACCACAACTGACAATTTTTTAACGGCAAAGTCACGCCTTACGCCTTGACGCCACCATGACGCGTTTTTTAAAACCCTGACTTTATAGTTTTAGTTTTTAATTTTTTTAGTTTTATAGATTTAGTTCTAAAATACCAAATCTGTTATTAAACTAAAAAATCAAGCTCTTTCCTTCACTTTGTTTATCCATTTTTCTAGTTTTTAATTCATTTTCAAATTTGTAAGTGATGTGATAATATTAAATTGTATTTTAATTTTTTTTTAAATAAAAAATATTTAATAAGTCATTTTAAAAGAATATATTTAATAGAATTTAGTTTCTTTACTTGTACTTACTTAATTACTTCTTCATTCTCCTGATTTTTTTCTCACTATTAGGCCATGATTATAGCATTATTCAACTTAAACCAACCCAAATGTCACCTCAGCTGCCACATTATTTTTCCTTTCCAACCTAAACTCGACCCAAAATACTAGTAGCATAATACTTCAACCAAAATCAATCCAAAATATATTTTTCTCCTTACCCACTCACAAAGCAAACCAAAACAAAAAATACAAAAAAATAAATAATACAAAAGCTGACTCATCTCTCTCTCCCGTTCGGTTTGGTGAACCCAAATGGGCTGGAACCCGAATGAACCCAAAGCACAAGTATGAGTGTTCCCTCCCAACCCAAAGCCAACCCAAACCCCTTCCGAATGCCATACTCGTGGCCTTATATAATTTAAACACTTTAATATGTAAACATCTTTTTGTTGTCATTGACTCATTTTTCCTTCTATTTATAAATAACATTGAGACAAATAAGTTATCAGTCAATCTAAATACCATACCAGCTAATAAACCTATAAATCAATAAAATAATAAAAATGATATATTCTCATACTTTTTACTCGTACTTCATCCTATTACTCATCATAAAATGACATGTGGACTCCACTAATTCTCTTTTCTTACCTCATCAATTGATGCTAACACTTGTTTTCATCTTATTACTAGCAGGATAAGTAAGAGAATTAATTCATCTCATAAAATAATAAACCTATAAATTTAAACCTAATGGACCTTTAATTACAAGTAATGGGTTCGGCCCATATATGTAGAAATTTCCAGGCTAAGGCCCAGGGTTCTTCCTCTCGCTCTCGCCTCTACCTCTAGCCTCATAAACCCTAAAATTATTTGCCTGCACCTGATTTCGTGGTAATCTTTTCATTGCACGAGATTGATCGACAGGCAGCGTAGCAAAATGAGTTACAGGGTGAGTTTTTCTAAATGGGAATTCAATCACTCTGTCATTACACGCAGTTAATCTTTCATTTTTTTGTCAATCAAGTATCTATGTAGTAAATTAGGGTTTTTGTTACGATTTTCATTGTTGAAATGACGATTTCTATGAATTGGAGATTATTAATTGTGTATTTTTGTGTATTTTGTTGTAGTTTCATCAATTCCAGGTTGTAGGCAGAGCCTTGCCTTCAGAGACAGATGAGCATCCCAAGATCTACCGCATGAAGCTTTGGGCAACCAATGAAGTCCGTGCGAAGAGCAAATTCTGGTACTTTACGATCAACATTAACAAACACAGAAAATTTATTCATTTGTACTTATTATTTGTGTATGCATGATGTGTTGATTGTTGGAAACAGGTACTTCTTGAGGAAGCTTAAGAAGGTGAAGAAGAGCAATGGTCAGATGCTTGCTATCAATGAGGTATATGTTTTCAACTTTCGGTTATCTCGCATTTGTTCTTGGTCGATATACATATGAATCTTCTTCTTAACTAAATTCGCATGAGCTGTTTTCATGACGGGAAATCATCACATCTTAACTTATGAATGGTGATTACTACTACGCCCAACCTCGACACTCTCTGTTTTTTCAATATACGTTTGTAATGATGTTTCTTTATGTTTAGGTTTCAAGTTTTGCTAATTGTGTGTATGATACGTGTGAAGACCCTTTTTTTTATCAAGAATGAATATGATAGATGGTTGGTTATAGGTTTATAAATCCAAGGGAAAATGCATTTAGTTGCATCCAGTTCTTTTTCAAGTTCTTCATGATCAACTTTCAGTGTTGCGAGAAAGTCTTGGTAGGGCAGTTAGTTGGCATATTATCTTATTAAGTATTGGACATGCTTTTGAAATCACGTTCTTTATTATATGGTATGTGGTAAACAACTACTAAAATTCTTGCACTTTGAGTTGTCTTACAATGATGCAATACCGATGATATAAGCTTTTAAATTTATTTGCTTCATTATATATGAAATTACGTGTATCATCTATGATGCTTAATTTCCTTGATGTTGTTGCGAATTGATTGCCTTTATTTTTCTCTATAGTCCTATACTTAAATAACTTTACCCTTTTATTTTAAATAATGTTACTATAAATATTCATGATGCTCTAAGATTCATTATTGACGTTGCAAAGACAATATGGTATTTTTTTGTTTCTTCTCTTGATGTTCTAAGATGAGGGGATGTTTTGTTGGAGGATAAGAATGAGGGAGTGAAATGATAGTAAAGTAAGGGTTTGTTGGTTTTAGTAACAAATATTGGGATGGTTTATGTACTTTTGAGAATTCTTTTGAAGTCATAAAGGGGTTTGGCTTTCACACTTGTAATTTATTCTCTATACTTTTCATATACATTGTCAATAGTATTCACAATATTGTAGGTAGTGATAATGTGAACAGCCATGGTTCACATAAGAGCTTAGTTTGAAGCTAATGTTAGCTGCTTTCTTTTTCAAACTTCTAAAATATAAAAAAGGTACTTTTAATCGGAAGTTTTAGTGTTCAAGCAGATTGTATTGCATTGTATTTCTTTCATATAGAGATTTTAAATTTTTTATGATGATTAATAATGTGTAAAAACAGTAACATCTACAATATTGCATGGATGGGTGATCCTTAGAATATTTTTTAATAATATAGTTTTAGATTCTTAATGGAATACTTAGCATTGTTTACCTAGAAGCTGAATCTTTGTATTATATCTGTATTAGGTATTGGAGTAGTTCTGTTTTTCTTCTTTTTACTTGGATTTAATTGACAATGTTTATATGTTATGTACAGATCTATGAGAAAAACCCAACAACAATAAAGAACTATGGCATCTGGTTAAGATACCAATCAAGAACCGGATATCATAACATGTACAAGGAGTACAGGGACACAACACTCAACGGTGCTGTGGAGCAAATGTACACTGAGATGGCTTCCCGCCACCGGGTCCGCCAGCACTGCATCCAGGTCATCAAAACCGCCACGATTCCCGCTAAGCTTTGCAAGAGGGAATCCACAAAGCAATTTCACAACTCCAAAATCAAGTTCCCATTAGTCTTCAAAAAGGTCAGACCTCCAACTAGAAAGCTCAAGACCACATACAAGGCTTCTAGGCCCAATTTGTTTGTCTGAGTGGCCCAGCCTCTAGTTTTTGAATTTATACAAACTTATATATTTGCATTTGTGGGTCTTAAAAGTTTTGGATATTGTGGTATGGTGCTATCGATTTACAAATTTTAGCTATGTAAGTGTTGGATATTTTGGATATTGTAGAATGGTATCACTGATATCTCATACTACTTCGACTGGGTGGTAACTTCGGCTTTCCTCTGCGTGAAGGGGTATTGTTGGCCCCATTCGCGGTTCTTCTTCCCATGTGTGGTGGTTCACTAGCGGTGACCCCATCCACGCCCCTTGATCTTTTTTTTGTATGTCACGTATAAAAGAATTGAAGTATAAATTTTTAATTGAAAGCGGGAAAAAGTTTGAACATTTAGAAATAAACTCTATAGGATCAACCATAATTCAGGAGTAGTGCTACTAGTCTTGAGAATAGTAGTAGGGGTGAGCTTGATGTTAGAACTTGACCGAATCAATATCAAACCCGAAAATACTAAAACCGAAATTGTTGATTTTTAGAACCGAAAAGTACTTATATTGGAGCCGTTTTGCTTTGTGAAATCTGGACAACACGCTCATCCGATTGTAGTTTTCAATAAAGGAGAAACAGTACCACATATCTATAGCTTGACAAGAGTACGCAAACAAGAGGTTTAAGCCCCAGGTCAGACATGGTAGTTCAGTTTATTTTAATATTCTTTTTTTTTAACAATGAATTTATGTTAGTGGGTTGAGTCCGCAGTAACATCCATATAGGACAGCATGCGAGCCCCAACCCACGTGCCATGAGGGAGTAAAACCTTCCTCCATTGTTTGCTGGAAACCCCCACAATAAGGCTTGAACTTAAGACCTCACAGTAAGGTAAAACCATCTATACCACTAGGACAAGTTCTAGTTTGTTTATTGAAGTCGAGAACAAATGTTTTAGGCATGTGTTGGATGAAGAACTTACACAATCTTTATCACCACAAGGCATATATGATGAAGAAGAATGGTTAAAGAGGCTGTTTGGCCTTCAATGAGAAGAAGGTTAGGAGGCTGCTGGCTAGAGAGGATTCAAAAAAGGTAATTACAGTTGGAAAAATATAAAATATCCATAAAATTTTTCTCAAGAAATGTTTATACATTTTCTCAACCAAACAAGCTTGACCTTGAGCTTAGCTTCAGAAAAAATAAGCTAGGCTTTCTTTCATATGATCCTATAACCTCTTGAACCAAACATACCCATACAAATGGGTAATTAGTAGCTTTCTTTTTTAATAAAACGCAAAACGCACACCCCTAATCTATACATCTGAGTACTAAACCTCAAAGAGACCTTAAATCATACCTTTCGTTAGACTATAAGTATCCAGAGAAGAATTTATGTACTTTTATAAAGTAGTATCTATTAAATGAATTAATGATTTAGAAAATGTTTTACTTGCAAACAAGGTTTTAAATGATGTGAGGTGTGGCATAGCGGTACGGTCAAGTCTTAAGTCTTGAAAGTCATGGCGAGATCATGGCGTTTTACAAGGTGTGACTTAAGATGATAATTTTGTTTAAAAATTATACTTACGTATATAAAAGTATACAAACTAAAATGAAAAAAACATACATAATTATAGGATTTTGACATAATTCATCAATTTTTTTCTTTGTTTTCGGTATATACAACCATCTTTATAATTGAATAACTATATATAGAGATGTAAACGAGCCGAGCCGAGCCGAGCTAGACCCTTATCGAGCCGGACTCGTTTAGGATTTTTAAAGCTCGAGCTTGAACTCGGCTCGTTTAGAGCTTATGATGTTGAGCTCGAGCTCGGCTCGTTTAATATCTATGAAGCTCGGGCTCGGCTCGTTTAGGCTCGTTTAAGATAGGTTCGTTTATGCTCGGGTATTATTTTGAATTTTTTTATTAAAATTATATATATAATTATAAAAAATTAAACATATAAAATATAAAAACATAATATATATGGAGCTCGTTTAGGCTCGTTTAAGCTCGCGAACCCACTCTTTGGAGCTCGAGATCGGCTCGTTTATTAAAAGAGCTTTAATCTAGGCTCGAGCTCGATTAGGCTCGGCTCGTTTCGAGCTTTTAACGATCCAAGCTCGAATAGCTCGCGAGTAGCTCGGCTCATTTACATCCCTAACTATATATATTCGGTTAATATGACTCCGTACCTTTAACACGCCTCAAAACAAAGCTTATAACGAGTAAAGACACGTCAAGCTGGGCCTTAGCGTACGCCAAACCTTACGCCCAAGTAGGTTTTGTAAACAAACCGAACGGACACGAACGAGGGCTTGTTCGTGTTCATTTGTTTAACTTGAGCCGAACAGATAAACGAACACGAACGGATAAACGAACAATTTTTTGTGTTCATGTTCATGTTCGTTCGCTAACTTTAGATGACCATAAACGAACGAACATATATACAAATATAATACATACCCATCATTATTATATATAAACAAACACTAACTACGTATATGTGTGTGAGTGTGTGTAGGTATATACATGAATATGTATCCATGTAAACACACACACACACACACATAGATTTGCATACATGTAAACGAACATAAACGAACGGAAAACGAACACTCATGAACAAACGAGGCCATTGTTCGTATTGGTTCATTTAACTAAATGAACAAAGATTTTTATTCGTGTTCGTTTGTTTATTAAATAAACGAAGATAAACAAACTTATCGCCAAACGGTTCACGAATAGTTCGCAGAACGTGTCTTCGTTTACAACCCTACGGCCAAGCTAGACCATGTCCTGGCTGCATGATCAAGCCTCAGGTACCTTTAACACGCCTCAAACAAAGCTTATGTTGGGTAAAGGCACGCCAAGTTGAGCCTTAGCGTACGCCAAACCTTGGACCATGTTGTGGCGGCATGATCAAGCCTCAAGCTTTGGCGAAATCAAAACGGGACTTTTAGAACCATGTTTGCAAATGAAGGTACCGAATCAATACCAGGATAATGCATTACGCAATATTATATATAAAACTATGAGTAAAGATTTAATGAGATTTATTAATTTGTTATATAACATCTCCTATCAGTTCGTTGTATATTATGCTAGTTATTAATGACCTTTTATGTTATCTTAAATTTCTAAAGCATTTGAATTGAATCCATGTGGGGTCTTTATAGTGTTATATGTCATCTTAGTCGCCCTTTACATGCATAAAGTAAAATCATTAAAACGACAAACTTTACTAACTTGGTGTTTAAACATATGAGAGTACTTGATGGTGATATGTATATTTGTGGATAAAGCAAAACTATCATGAATGTATGTATGTATTTTCTTGGTGTTTATAATGTGTAGACAATGTTGGGTTGATGGTTGGTGATTGTCAGAAAAGGTTGGCCCTAACTATGACCACTTTCAATTGCACTAAATGTCTCTATTTTTATATATAGGTTATTTGTTCTTTTATGCTAATGTTAATATTTCTACCATGAGGAGTCTCCTATCATACTTATAGTAACTTACTAGCTTCTAGGCAATGCATGTAGGATAAAAGGGAGATGCTTATGCACAAAACTGTTTTGTCATAGATAATAAAATGAGTTAAAGTTGCTTAATATAATGAACTTTTTATCAATGTTTCATTATAACATCTGAATTGGATTCAAGAATTGTGTTGTAAACATAAGATTAAATTCTTGGGTTTACAAAAAGCTTTTGTTTTTGAACCTGATTTTGATTTAACAAAAGCTGCTCGGGGAAATAAGTCTTTTGACTTTTATTTTGTTGAGGTTCGGGTATTTGGTCAGGTGGACTCATATCAATTTGGGACCGAATGTCTTTTTCTAAAACAAATAGTTGTAGTGGGAGTGATTTCTTAGCTGTTTGGGGGTATTTGGTCAGGTTAGACATTATGTGTGGGTTTATTAATATTTACGCCGATCAGGATGTTAATAGAAAGAAAATGCTGTGGGAAAAGATTATTAACACTAAGGTCCAGTTTGTTTCATCGTAGCGTGAAGGAATGTAATGGAATTGAAATTAAATTTCGTTGTATATTGCGTTTGGTAACATTATTTTGAAAGGAATTAAGTTCTTGGAAGTGTTAATATTACTTTAGGTAGAGGAATTTCATTACGTAACTAACATGGATAGAATTAAAATCATTTTCATTCCTTTGCATTACGGTGAAACAAACGGGACCTAAGAGTTCTCTCCCTAATTACAAATGCATCATCTTTGGTGATTTCAAAGTTGTAAGGCTCCCTCAAGAAAGGAAGGAAACTTTGTTTTCATTCTCAGGTGCAAACATGTTTAATGACTTTATTTATAATGATGATTTGGTGGAAGTTAAAAGTGGTGGTAAGAAATGCACAAGAATGAGCTCTGATGATTTAAAGATGAGTAAATTGGATCGGTTTTTTATATCTCCGAATTTGCTTGAACTTTGACCTAATTCATGTGTTGTTATTCTTCCCAAATTGCATTCAGATCACAACTTACTTATTTTCAAGGCGACGGCGATGGATTTTGGTCCAACTTATTTTAAGATTTTCAATTCTTGGTTATTAGACCATTCTATGAAGAATTTTTTTTTGGATTCTTAGGCACAAAGCTCGTGGTGTAGTCATCATTCTTATATTTTTTTCCTTCATGTCTAAGTTGAGATTGTTGAAGAATCTGAAAATATGGAGAGTGGAACAAAAGAATGTCAAGATGGAGTTGCTTGATAGTGTCAAGAAGAAATTGGAGGATTCGGAGTCTATAGCAGAAAATTCTGTTCCATCATTATTTGAAAGGAGGCTTAGACAAGACTACCTCATTCAATTGAAAGAAATAAATAGGATAAATATTCAAGATTTGAAACAAAAGTCTAGGATAAATGGGCGGTTGATGGAGAGGAAAATTCTCGTTTTTTTCATGGTATTATAAAGGATTAAGTGCAAGCGAAATGTAATGAACTATCCCCAATTTAATATTTTGTGTAACAAACTATACTTTCTTCACAAAAATGACTTAAACTACCTGAAATTTTCAATTTGTGTAATATTTACCTACGAAACCAGTAAATGCTAACTTGGACCGGTTGCCTTCCACGTAGGACAAACCTCTATCATTTAATGTTATTGTTTTAGTAAAAATAGAGCCACTATCAAAACCAGCGACCATGCCTTCATCTTCTTCATCCTTCACAAATTCAAACCAAGAATTTTGCTACTGTGGAGATCGAATATCCATGAGGACTTCATGGACGAACTTAAACCCAAGTAGGAAATGTTGAACTCATGTTTTCTAGAGCTAGGTGGGTCAAATAGAGCTAGGTAGTACAAAAGTGGTATAGCGAATAACCTGACAGATCCAATAGATTCAAGAAAGATTGTAAGCAGCCCAAAGCAGACATAAGAGCAATGCAGACAAGTGGAGGTCACCACTTGAATTCCAAGTAGAGGATCATTTGTTACTTAAAGTGTCGCATTGGAAGGGTGTTATAAGATTCAGAAAGAGAGAAAAACTCAATCTGAGGTTTACAAGGCCATTTAAAATCATTGCTCGTGTGGAAATGTTGCTTACAAATTATAACTTCCTGAAGAATTGTCTCAGATCCATAATACCTTTCACGTATCACATATCAGAAAGTATCTAGCAGACGAGTGTGTATATGTACCACTGGAAGACGTAGTCATTGATGAAAGTTAAACTAAATGGAGCAACCTATAACCATACTAAAAAAGGAAGATCAAGACCCTACGTAACAAACAGATTGAGATTGAACTGATGAAAGTCTAATGGAAGCACAAAAAATGGTCAGACTACACATGGGAACCCGAAGAAGAGATTATGCGTAATTATCCAGAATACTTTAATAGTTGATTTCAGAGACGAAATCATTACAAGTAGGGAAGAATTTGAAAGGATTTGTGTGCATAACCGTCGAACTCTGATGCTACGTCCAATGCCATAAGACACTCAAGGGTCACACCTGTGAGGGCATGTAATCCGAGAAGTAATGCAACCACAAGTGGGAGAACGGTTTAATAACAGTTAGTTATAAACCAGTAATAGTAGGCTATGGTTTTAACTTACGGAGAGGAGTAATTACCAAGTTATTAATTGACAAGAAAATATATATTTATTAGTTAAATAAATATATATATTGTTAATTAATAAGATTAAAAATTTAAGTTTAAATTATTGGATAAGGATTAATATATATTAATTAATAAAAGAAAAATATAATTATATATATATATATATATGAGGGTACGTCTCATATATATATATATATATATTATTTATTAATTATTAATATATATATATATTAACTTGGTGATTAAGTTATCCTAATTCAAGATAAGGAAACATTTAAAAGGCTTCCTAATGTGATCCTAATTCCTATTATTATAAATAGGAGATCATATGGAGAATTAGAGGTTAATGAAAATCATTCTAAAGTTTTAGAATAAGAAAAACTCTCTCCCTCTCTCTCCCTCTTGAGTTCGGCCGAGAACATCAAAGAAAGCCGAGTCACGGTTTTTGGTCAATTTCGATGGCGTGTTTGTGTAGATCGTGGGTTGCAAGATCCATTCTAGCGGGTACTCGTCTTGCCTCATTACGGGTGTATTATTACTTGAGCAACCCTAGGTAAGTAAATGTACAATCTCTCATCATCTTCATGTTATTCATGATATATATATATATATATATATATATATATATATATATATATATATATATATATATATATATATATATATAATGATGTTGTTCATATTATTATTTGTTTCATACATACATAAAACGAGATATATATATTATCGTGATAAACAAAGATTCTAACTCTTAAGAGTTTTTGGGTTGTTTATTATTCAAGTTCCGCTTTATGAATAATAACTGTTTTTTGTTTTCATCCTTGAGTCGGTTCAAACAAGTTTGAGTTTGAATCAGTATGACACATAGGAGGTGCTATAAAACTTAACAGTGGTATCAGAGTCACGGCTCAGTTTATCACATTGTATTATATATTGTTTGATCTATTTATTTGTTCTTGGTCTTATATATATAATCGAAAATATAGGGATTAACAAGTTTTGTTAATCTCAGTTTATAAGTTTTAATATTCGAACAGTTAGATTTGAATATTGAAAGATTTTATAGCTTTTAATTTTTAATCAGAAAGGTTAATCAGTTAGGTTTAACCGGTTAAAGAATTAAAACTATAAATGTATATTTTTCGTTCATGTATATATATATATGTATATGTATATATCGATTTTATATGATACAAATATTAATCAGTTTGGTTAATATTGTTTTAAAGTTTTTAATCTAAACTAGTTTAGTTTTAGATTAAAGTTTTCAATCAAGACCACTTTTCCTATGTTTTTCTAATTTTTTTTTAAAATGCAAATTTTGAATATGTAATTTGCGCTGTATTGTAGTGTTGTGTATGGATTTTGCATTTTGGGTTTGAATATTTAATTTGCATTTTGTGCTGCATTTTCATTAAATCATTTTGGGTTTGCATTTTGGAAGCATCTGCATGAGCTGCATCTTCATATTTTGCGTTTTTGATTTTTTGCATTTTGCGTTTTGGAATTAAACCCAGATCAAAATGCAAATTTTGCATTTTCAAAAAAAAAAAAGTTTCAAAAACATATAAAGCCTGGTCTTGTTTGAAAGAGGAGGAAAACTGAAGCTAACGATATAATTTTCTTGCTAAAATTCTTACACACGAATGAGTTATGATAATTTAAAGTTAAGTGTGAGTTTTTTTTAAAGTGGCTGGAGGCTGGCTAAGGAGAAGGTGCGTGAGTTTGCCCTTAATCAATATGTCACGTTGTTAATATTAAATATTGTATATAATAGAAGATTGAATTTAGGTGACGTTTGTATTAAAATACAAACTAGAGGGTCGAAAATGTAAATACCCTAAGGGGTATATGAGCCAAATGACTAGTTGTCATTTGGTGAACTTTGGCAAAATCACAAACTCTATGTGTGTTTTTTCACGATGTTTACATCTTTCTCTCTATCATATTGATTAGTTGCCATTGTTCCCTTATTATATCTTGATACCTGAATTACTTGGGACCAACAAGTGGTATCAGAGCTTGATTAGGATTGATTTCAGTTGTTTTTTATCAAGATTTGAAGCATTTTTTGAAAAATTTCGTATCAAAGTGGGCTGGAATATTCAAAAATTCGTAGAAAAATCATATGAACTCCGTTTGAGCTAATTTTCGGATATGATGTTCCTCTAGATGAAAGGAACATCCTATAAAATTTCATGCAAAAACTCCTTACGGTTTGAGAGAAATCTAAATTTTCGTTTTCTGGGTTTTGAAGGTGTTCTTGACGATTTTCGTCAAATTCGTGAGTTTAGATACTTATTTTCGAGTCAGGAGTATATTTAAGGTGTTTGTGTAAGGGGAGATTATTAGAGTTCGTATGAAGCTGTAAAGACCAACATCTTTTATTTTCTATACAAATGGGGAGATTGTTATAATTAAATATTGTATAGAATTGAAGATTGAATTCTAGGTGACGTTTGTATTAAAATACAAGCTAGAGGGTCGAAAATGTAAATACCCTAAGAGGTATATAAGCCAAATGACTAGTTGTCATTTGGTGAACTTTGGCAAAATCACAAACCCTATGTGTGTGTTTTTCACGGTGTTTTCATCTTTCTCTCTATCATATTGATTAGTTTGTCATTGTTCCCCTATTAGATCTTGATACCTGAATAATTTGAGAGCAACACACGTGTCATCACCAGGATGGTTTTTTAGGTTCTATGTTTAAGAGAGGTTCTATATATAATCTCACCCTATATATATATATATATATATATATATATATATATATATATATATATATATATATATATATATAGACACACACACATACACGTATCAGCACGTGACGAAAATGATGAATTTTCATCATTTTCATCATTTTCATCATTTTCGTGTCCCCTTATATATCACTTAAACAGCAGGTCCCGAAAATGATAAAAAATGACGAAATTTATCATTTTCATTCCCCATTATATATCATGTAACAGCACGTGACGAAAATGATAAATTTTGAAATTTTCATCAATTTCGTGTCACCCCTTATATATCACTTATACAGCAGGTCCCGAAAATGATGAAAATGACGAAATTTATCATTTTCATGCCCCTTGTATATCATCTAACAGCAGGTGACGAAAATGATAAAATTTCGTCATTTTCATCATTTTCGTGTCCCCCCCTTATATATCACTTAAACAGCAGGTGCCGAAAATGATGAAAATGACAAAATTTATCATTTTCGGCTGCCCCTTCTATATAACTTAACAGCTGGTGACGAAAATGATAAAATTCGTCATTTTCATCATTTTCGTGTCCCCTTATATATCACTTAAACAGCAGGTCCCGAAAATAATAAAAATTTCGTCATTTTAATCATTTTCATGTCCCCTTATATATCATGTAAAAGCAGGTGACGAAAATTATGAAAATGACAAAATTTATCATTTTCGGGACCTGCTATTACATGATATAAAATCAGGTGACAAAAATGATGAATTTCGTCATTTTCACCATTTTCGTTATTTTCGTCGATTTTTTTTCAGAAATATAGGAAGAGTGGTCTTGTTTGAAAGAGGATTAAAAAAATTAGAAGATTGGTATAATTTTTTTGCTCAAATTCAAAAAATTGAAATAATTATGGTCATTTAAAGATATAAGGGGTAAAAAAATAAAGAAAAGGGGGCTTTGACCATAATACCATTCCTTCTAAAATTAAATCTTATAATTGTTTACTTATTTACAATAATGCCATTATAGATCTTAACCATTAATTTGATCGATCTAACTGTCAGGAATGGGACTTTGAGGACTTTGTTTAAGAGGGGGGTCTTTGTTGATCCAATATATATATATATATATATATATATATATATATATATATATATATATATATATATATATATATATATATATATATATATGTTGTTCTTGGTTTGAACTTGAATAATATGAATGTTCTTAGTTTGTATCTATTTATATTATTGTTCTTATTATTTTCGTACATACATACATACATATGTACGGCTTTGTGTATATATATATATATATATATATATATATATATATATATATTGGGTTAAACTATGATCCTAACCCTTTTGTATATATATATTGTGTTAACTTGATTTTTCGAACAACTAAGATGCCAGAGAATGGAGACGTAGTATGGTTATCCCTATTTTTAAGAACAAGGGGGACGCCCAAATTTGCGGGAACTATCGGGGTATTAAACTTCTCAGCCATACTATGAAATTGTGGGAAAGGGTGATAGAGATGACGTGAAACAAAAGTATCTGAAAACCAATTCGGGTTCATGCCAGGGAGGTCATCATTGGTTAATTTGATTAGAAGCCTCGTGGAAAAGCATAGGGAAAGACAAAGGGATCTGCATTGGTGTTTTTAGATATTGAGAAAACTTACGATAGTGTTCCTAGGGAGCTTATTTGGAGGACTTTAAATGATAGAAATATCTCAGGAAGATATATTAGGGTCTTGAAAGACATGTATGAGGGGGCGTTGTCCTGCGTGAGTACAATACTTGGAGATAGCGAGTACTTTCCTGTGCTACGGGGCCTCCACCAAGGGTCTGCTTTTAGTCCTTTCGTTTTTGTTATCATTCTTGACCAACTAACGAGAGGGATTCAAGGAGGTATCCCATGGTGTATGCTATTCGTAAACGACATTGTGTTGGTTTCTAACTCAAAAGTTGAGATGAACAGAAGATTGTGGAGGGCAGCGCTAGAGGGCTCAGGATAAGTAGAGGTAAGACCGAGTATCTTTTTTGCCACTTTAGCAAGACCAACAATGACGAGAGCCAAGATATCCGCTTAGAAGAACACGTTTTGAGACCCCAAGACTCCTTTAGGTATTTAGGCTCCATTTTACACAAAACGGGGAGGATAGACGAGGATGTTACCAATCATATACAATCAGGGTGGCGGAAGTGGAGAGCGGCAACATAAATTCTTTGTGACAAGAAAGTACCGCTCAGGCTTAAAAATAAATTTTAGAGAATAACTGTTAGACCTGCAATGTTATATGGATCCGAGTGTTGGCCTCTGAAAAAGGCGCAAGCAGAAAAGAATGGAAGTGGCTGAGTTGAGGATGCTTAGAAGGACGTGTGGGAAGACACTGCTGGATAAAATTCCGGTTGGCGTTTTTAGAAACGAATTAGGAGTAACCTCTATTGTCAACAAGTTGAGAGAATAAAGACTGCGGTGATTTGGTCACATTAAAAGGAGACAACCGAAAGAGCCGGTTAGGAAAGCGGAATCAATTACAGTGGATGGTAATAGGAGGCGGGGTCGTCCTTATCTGAGGTGGGAAGATAGAGTTAGTGCGGATTTACAGGAGCTATCTCTCTCGGAGGACATGATCTCAGATAGGCCCTCTTGGAGAAGGAGGATTAGAATCCAAGGTTAGGAAGTAGCAAGTTTGCACTCTGCAGCATAGGGCATAGAATTCACGATCGACTTGGTGTTTTTACTTTTACCTCTTTCTTAGATTTTTTTTTTTATTTTTTCTTTTTTCTCGGACTTTTAGCCTTTACTTCATTAGTTTTCATACTATCTATACATATTTATTTTTCTTATATATATATATATATATATTTCCTTTTATTATTTGTATTTTTTATTTAGTTTTTTGTTTATTTATTCTTCCTTTTTGTGTGTGTGTGGGTGTGTGTCGGGTTTTTTTCCTATACCTTATTATTTTTTGATTTCGGTTCTACGCTGCCGGAGATCTTTTTCAGGAAGCAAGCTCTCTATCTACGGGTAGAGGTACGATTGTCTACATTTTCACCTCCCCCATACCCCGCAGCTACGGGATTGGGTATTGTTGTTTTTGTTGTTGTGATCCTCGTATTGGTTCAAACCAGTTGTTGTTTGGATAAGAATGACAACGGGAGGTGTTTTAAAACCCTACAATATATATAGGGGAGGGTTCAAACGAGAACTGTTTTTCGTACGAGAACTGCCAGAATTAGTGGTAATATATTAATGTTAATTAGTTTAGGTTATTATTTGTTTGTGTTAGATTATTATACTTTTTTGTTAGTAATTTAAGTTATTTAAGTGTTAATTAGTGGTAATAATTGATTAATCTAAGATTATTGTTAATTAGTGTTTGATTAAAATTATTTTATGATAATAGTTTTAGTTATTTAATTGTTAATTAGTGTTAGTTAGTGTTAGACTAGTATTAATAATTGATTAATTTAATATTTAATTAAAATTCATTATGTTAGATTATATTTAGTGTTATAATTTTAAATTATTGTTAATTAGTATTAATGTTTAAGTATTGTTAGTATACTAATAATGTGTTAAATAGTTTATATGATGTTAAATAGTTTATATAATGACGTTTGATTATTATCTATTGTCAATAATGATATATTAGTGCTACATACTTTTAATCTTTAATCATTGTTAGTACACTAATAATGTTAGAAATTAGATCAATCTTAGATTACTATTTAGTGTTAATGATGTTAGCTTATTGTTAATAATTGTTAATCTTTAATTAGTGTTAATATTCAATGTTAGTGTTAATCTTTAATCTTTATTTAGTGTTATTATTCAATGTTAGTGTTAATCCTTAATCTTTAATATTTAAGTAGTATTAATCTTTAATTTGTGATGTTAGATTATTAATTAGTTAGCTTTAATAATGTTAGATTATTGTTACTAAATATCAATACACAATCATTGTTAGTGTAATAATAATGGTAGAAATTATAGTGTTAGCTTTAATTTATATGATGATTAATTATGTTTAATATTTTTGTTATAGTAAATGTTCATTTAGTTTTAGTAATCAGGCTAGTTGTTAAATTTGCGTATGTGATCTTAGAATACACGCTCGAAATTGATTTAGAAATTAATTTCGGGTTGTTCCCATGTTGTGACTGCTATTTGAATACTTTATCTCATTTAAGATGTGAATGCTTGTTGTATGGATGTGTGTTTAAAAAGATTCGGCTGTCATTTACTCTATGCTTCCCGGGTATATATTTCTTTATATACTTGGGAGCTAAGGGTAAATGCTGCCGAATTTTTCTTAAACAACCGATCATGTAATATGTATTCACATATGAGGTAAGGTATTCTAAAAGTGGGTTAGGACGGCCACCCTGCTACAAACCACTCACAATTTCTTAGTATAAAAATTTAATACATGATTTGTGTTCTTTATAAGTATGATATGCTTTGAACGCAGTTATGACGATTGATAAGAGTTGGACTTCTTTAGCAAACCGTAATTGTCCTGAATTTCGTACTGGTCTTGAAGCATTCCTAGATAGGTGTAAAGACTACATAAATAGCTATGGTAATATTCGTTACCCGTGTGATTATTGTGATAACAGCCGTTATCTCCCGCTTAGGGAACTTAGGGTTCACATATATGAAAATGGGTTTAGCGAGGGCTACACGAATTAGATCTTTCATGGAGAACCATTTGTTCTTTGAGCACCACGCGACGGTCTTGGTGAAACGAATACCGAGTTGCATGATTACCTCAATGACGTTCGTCAGGAGAATATTGTCGACGAACACAACGCGGAAAGTGATGAGCCAGCTGAAGGCCCAAGTGACGAGCTTCTTGAAGGCCCAAGTGATACAAAAGACGAACTTGGTGAATTATTTAAGTTAGCCGGCACGGAGCTATACCCTGGTTGTGACTGGATGTCTTCGCTTGACTTTTTGGCAAAGCTGAGGCACATGAAGGTTATCAATAAATGAACCGATACTTCATTTGACCGATTGTTAGAATTGCTTAGGGTTGAATTTCCGACAGCTAATATCCCGTCATCACACTACGAAGCTAGGAAGATAATGAGAACGGTCGGGTTAGGATACGTACCTATCCATGCTTGTATCAACGACTGCTGTTTATTTTGGGATGAATACAAAGATTTGCAAAGTTGTCCGATATGTTCTGAGAGTAGATGGAAAGACAAAAACACCAAGGGAAAGAAAGTTGCTAACAAGATACTGCGTTACTTTCCTTTGACCCCTAGGCTAAAGCGTATTTATAGCTCAAGACACACTGCAAAGTCTATGACTTGGCATGCTACCTGTCAGTGTACGGAAGATGGTAAGATGCGTCACCCGGTGGATGGTAGTGCATGGAAACATTTCGATGCACAATATTCTGATTTTGCTGCAGAACCTAGAAATGTCAGATTAGGGTTGGCTGCTAACTGTTTCAATCCGTTCGGCAACATGAGTACTTCTTATAGCATTTGGCCGGTCATATTGACAACATACAACACGCCTCCATGGTTATGTATAAAAGAGTCTTCATTCATGCTGACCTTGTTAATTCCTGGTCCTAAATAACCTGGTAAGGATCTTGATGTTTTCCTCAGGCCGTTGGTTGATGAATTGAAGAGTCTATGGTCTAATGGAGTCCGAACGAAAGATGCAGATATAGGCAATTGAGGTATTTTTTTTAATTGTATATTAATGTTAATTAGTTTAGGTTATTATTTATTTGTGTTAGATTATTATACTTTTTTGTTAGTAATTTAAGTTATTTAAGTGTTAATTAGTGGTAATAATTGATTAATCTAAGATTATAGTTAATTAGTGTTTGATTAAAATTATTTTATGATAATAGTTTTAGTTATTTAATTGTTAATTAGTGTTAGTTAGTGTTAGACTAGTGTTAATAATTGATTAATTTAGTTGTTAATTTAAATTCATTATGTTAGATTATATTTAGTGTTATAATTTTAAATTATTGTTAATTAGTATTAATGTTTAAGTATTGTTAGTATACTAATAATGTGTTAAATAGTTTATATGATGGTGTTAAATAGTTTATATGATGACGTTTGATTATTATCTATTGTCAATAATGATAGATTAGTGCTACATACTTTTAATCTTTAATCATTGTTAGTACACTAATAATGTTAGAAATTAGATCAATCTTAGATTATTATTTAGTGTTAATGATGTTAGCTTATTGTTAATAGTGGTTAATCTTTAATTAGTGTTAATATTCAATGTTAGTGTTAATCTTTAATCTTAATTTAGTGTTAATCTTCAAAGTTAGTGTTAATCCTTAATCTTTAATATTTAAGTAGTATTAATCTTTAATTTGTGATGTTAGATTATTAATTAGTTAGCGTTAATAATGTTAGATTATTGTTACTAAATATCAATATACAATCATTGTTAGTGTAATAATAATGGTAGAAATTAGATTAGTGTTAGCTTTAATTTATATGATGTTTAATTATGTTTAATAATTTTGTTATAGTAAATTTTCATTTGGTGTTAGTAATCATGCTAGTTGTTAAATTTGCGTGTGTGAGCTTAGAATACCCGCTCGAAATTGATTTAGAAATTAATTTCGGGTTGTTCCCATGTTGGGACTGCTATTTGAATACTTTATCTCATTTAAGATGTGAATGCTTGTTGTATGGTTGTGTGTTTAAGAAATATTTGGTTGTCATTTACTCTATGCTTCCCGGGTATATATTTCCTTATATACTTGGGAGCTAAGGGTAAATGCTGCCGAATTTTTCTTAAACAACCGATCATGTAATATGTATTCACATATGAGGTAAGGTATACAATAAGTGGGTTAGGACGGCTACCCTGCTACAAACCACTCACAATTTCTTAGTATAAAAATTTAATACATGATTCGTGTTCTTAATAAGTATGTTATGCTTTGAACACAGTTTTGACGATTGATAAGAGTTGGACTACTTTAGCAAACCGTAATTATCCTGAATTTCGTACTGGTCTTGAAGCATTCCTAGATACGTGTAAAGACTACGTAAATATCTATGGTAATATTCGTTGCCCGTGTGATTATTGTGATAATAACCGTTATCTCCCGCTTAGGGCACTTAGGGTTCACATATATGAAAATGGGTTTAGCGAGGGCTTCACGAATTGGGTCTTTCACGGAGAACCATTTGTTCCTCGAGCACCACGCGACGGTCTTGGTGAAACGAATAACGAGTTGCATGATTACCTCAATGACGTTCGTCAGGAGAATACTGTCAACGAACACAACGCGGAAAGTGATGAGCCAGCAGAAGGCCCAAGTTACGAGCCAGATGAAGGCCCAAGTGATACAAATGACGAACTTGGTGAATTATTTAAGTTAGCCGGCACGGAGCTATACCCTGATTGTGACTGGATGTCTTCGCTTGAATTTTTGGCAAAGCTGAGTCACATGAAGGTTATCAATAAATGGACTGATACTTCATTTGACCAATTGTTAGAATTGCTTAGGGTTGCATTTCCGACAGCTAATATCCCGTCATCACACTACGAAGCTAGGAAGATATTGAGAACGGCCGGGTTAGGATACGACTGCTGTTTATTTTGGGATGAATACAAAGATTTGCAAAGTTGTCCCGTCATCCATGCTTGTTTCAACGACTGCTGTTTATTTTGGGATGAATACAAAGATTTGCAAAGTTGTCCGATATGTTCTGAGAGTAGATGGAAAGACAAAAACACCAAGGGAAAGAAAGTTGCTAACAAGATACTGCGTTACTTTCCTTTGACCCCTAGGCTAAAGCGTATTTATAGCTTAAGACACACTACAAAGTCTTTGACTTGGCATGCTACCGGTCAGTGTACGGAAGATGGTAAGATGCGTCACCCGGTGGATGGTAGTGCATGGAAACATTTCGATGCACAATATCCTGATTTTGCTGCATAACCTAGAAATGTCAGATTAGGGTTGGCTGCTGACGGTTTCAATCCGTTTGGCAACATGAGTACTTCTTATAGCATTTGGCCGGTCATATTGACAACATACAACACGCCTCCATGGTTATGTATAAAAGAGTCTTCATTCATGCTGACCTTGTTAATTCCTGGTCCTAAATAACCTGGTAAGGATCTTGATGTTTTCCTCAGGCCGTTGGTTGATGAATTGAAGAGTCTATGGTCTGATGGAGTCCGAACGAAAGATGCAGATACAGTCAATTGCTTCACAATGTGCGTGATGCTTTTATGGACCATCAATGATTTTCCTGCTCGTAGTAGTTTGTCAGGTTGGAGCGGTCAAGGCTACTTAGCGTGCCCTACATGTAATGTGGACACTCCATCAATTCATGTTCAAGGTAAAACCGTTTATGTTGGTCAAAAAAGATTCTTAGCTCCAAAACATCATTGGAGGAAGAACAAGTCATTCAATGGTAAAGACGAGACTAAACTTCCTCCTAGAAAATTAACAAAGAGTATTATACTAAGTGAACTTAATAAGTTGACACTCCATATTCCGGGGAAACATGCTCTTTATGGGGGCAAGAAGAGAAAACGTGATGCAACTGTTGAGTTGAATTGGAGTAAACGTTCTATTTTCTTCGAGCTCGAATATTGGTGTTCTCTTCAATTAAAACACAATTTGGATGTCATGCATATCGAAAAAAAATGTGTGTGAGAGTTTGTTGAATACACTAATGAGAAGTCTAAAGACACTTTAAAGGCAAGAAAAGACTTGGAAAATATGAATATTCAACCTGAATTGTGGCTCAAAACTAATGGTCACAATAAGGTCTTAAAGTCTCATCCTAAGTATTCTTTCTCAACCGAGAACATAAAACTTTTTTGTAAATTCATTAAAGGAGTTAAACTACCTGATGGACTTGGCTCAAATTTCAAAAAGAAAGTCTCCGAAAAGGATAGCAACATAACCGGGTTAAAGTCTCATGATCATCATATAATGATACAACGGTTGTTGCCACTTGGAGTGAAAGCGTACTTAGACCCAGCTATTTCAACACCAATAATTGAGCTATGCTTTTTCTTCAAACAAATTTTTGCTCGAAACAAATTGAGCTATGCTTGTGGCTTGTTCGTATATTTATATTTTTTTTCAGATGGCTTGTGTAGCCCGTGGCCACGATGGAGATTGTGGAGGTGATCCACCCAATCCTAATAGGCAACCACCTTCCGGTGGTTGTGGCGGTGATGGTATTATATAACATTGAAATATTTTTTATAGGTTAATTTAATTACATGTATTCTTAACTTGTTTGCTTGAAATCGTAGGTGGAAAAAAGGGCGTGGGGTAGCCTGAAACTTTGAGCTTAGAAAGTTATGGAAGAAGAATGGCAAAAGGCCTTTGCCAATTGACTTTGATGATGTAAGATTTAATAAAACGTGGAGACCAATCGAGGATAATGCTGTTTACTTTACCAGCTACCTAGGGACTTTAGTGAGGGGATTCTATCCCATATTACTTCGAGTCATGGGAAAAAGTCCCCAAAGAACTTAAAGCACCGATCATACCGTCTCTTGAGGTTCCACTTAAGTTTTTTTATATATATTGTATATTTGTAAAAATAGTACAATAAACTAATTTTATCTTATAATTTACAGACGTACTTTGACTTGCGGCCCCATATTGAAGATGATCTACACGGTGGGTCGATTTCGGCGGGAATCGACAAAATGGCTGGGTCGATGTATAGAGACCAAAAATTCAAGTTAAAAAAAATGGTTTGAGAAAAGATGGGGGGTCTCGCAGGCACACCAACTGCGTCGAGATTCTCCTCCCGACATGGAACAAAAGGATTGAGATTTGTACATCGACTATTTTATTGGGGAGAAAACCATTCAACGCTCTATTTCGAACACGCAAGTTAGGGCACAGCAAGTAAATCAAAGCTTGCATGGTCGGAGATCATACGGTCAGTATCGCTTCGAGAACGTAAGTCTATTTATCTCTAATTCTTAATTTTGATTGATATAATGATTGACCCGACCCGTTTGTGTGATATATTAATCGTTATTAAGTATTTAATGGTTGACCCGTTTCATTGATATAATGAATGACCCGACCGTTTGTGTGATATATTAATCTTTATTAAGTATATAATGGTTGACCCGACCCGTTTGTGTGATATATTAATCTTTATTTAGTATATAATGGTCGAGCCGTTTGATTGATATAATGATTGACCCGACCCGTTTGTGCGTTATATTAATCTTTATTTAGTATATAATGGTCGAGCCGTTTCATTGATATAATGATTGACCCGACCCGTTTGTGTTATATATTAATCGTTATTAAGTATATAATGGTTGACCCGTTTCATTGATATAATGATTGACCCGAACCGTTTGTGTGATATATTAATCGTTATTAAGTATATAATGATTGACCCGTTTCATTTGTTTATAGCGTGACCCGGAAACAAAACAATCCCCAAGCTTGATTGATCAATATATGTCAAACCATTCACGCAATGGTGTCTTTACAAACCCGGATCTTGAAGAAAATCATGTAAGTAATTATTTATACTTCATTAAAATTATTTATAAAATCTGATTTTAATTATTTTTATCTTATTCATACACAGCGTCGTATGGTTTTCATGAGAGACAATCAAGTCGGGAGAGAGAACCCTATGAGCGAAGAAGATATTTTGAGGGCGGTGTTGGGTGAAAGTCGAGGACACGTTCTTGGGGTTGGAAGAACATTAAGATCTTCATCCGTATCTGCTGCATGGTCTACCGCTCAATCCGGCCTACGGGGAGATTATATACACAGGACGAGGTAGATATCATGCTCGGGGATGTCCGGCAGGAGCTACAGCAACGTACATCCACGATCTATGATATATTAGAGGCGACAGGTATAAATACTAATATTTCCTCAAGATCCGGACGTCAACCAACCACCAACTTGGCTAATATTGATGAAGAGTCTAATGATGAGGATTAGATTATATGTTTGTTAGGCGAGTACTTGTGATTGTTTAAAAACGTTTTTGTTAACTTTCAAACTATCGTTTGTTCTATTTCGTTTGTTATGACGATTAGATTATTGTTTGTTATATCGTATTGTTATATTTGCTGTTGAGTTCTGAACAACAGGTTTTCTGAATATTGCCCGGTTAAAAACGGGTGGAAAACAGATTGATATATATTTTTTTAGACTTTCTGTATTTTTTATGAAATTCTGGTGATAATCTTCTGTCATAAATAGTGTTACAAATGCTGGAAAACTAAAAAGAACACTTCATCGCAAATATTGCTCTAAAAATAAAAAATAAATTTCCAAAAAAACCCTTTGTTGAGGACATAATTCGTCGTGAAGATTGTAAAATTAATAAACAATTTTAGTTGTATGTCACAGCAGAAGAGTCTCTGGTACAAGCTTTTAACAGCGACATTTCGTTGTAGAAGAGTATTAACAATGATATGGCGACGCCTTGTTTTGTCGCAAATTGATGCTTCTTTTAGTGACATGCCGCCTAATTAACTACTGAGAACACCCATGCTCATCATTTTCCAGTGTTATCTATGTCTCGTTATCACTATTGGAGCCTTTTTTTACTTTGATTAATTATGAAAAGCTCTTTAATATATTAATTATATTACCCGTTAAGCATGATGAAATTTTTGACAACTCACGTTAGTATAATATTTTCCACTTTTTCTTTTTGCTCAATTCAAAAGTTGATCTTTTGCTCATCAACATCTTTTGATCAGTAAACAAGTAATGGTATAAAGCCACATAATCTTGAGAGAGAGAGATTGAGAGAGAGAGAGAGAGAGAGAGAGATCTTGTCAAATCTCAGGCATATATTATATATATAGAAGTCTTGAACAGTTGAGAAGCTAGTGTTGATCATAATGCATGAATTTGGAAAACTGGTTCTTTCGATTATGCCTGCAAGTTTTCTTGCACTTTATCTCCTACCTTTTGTTGTATGTTCTTCTAGTGAAAACCACATCATCATCCCTCATAAATATATCAAACAAGCTTCTGATCACAACAAGGTATCAAAATCACTCCTCTCAGTGTATATTTTTAGTTTTCAATTTTGCATTTTCCGGGCGGTTTACCAGAAAATTATATTGATTTATTCAGCTTGCGTATGATCAATTATTTATGCAGATGAGTCCTCGTGTCATATACGAAATAAAGCTTCATGGGATTCTGTTATGGGCATCCATGGGGTTCTTGATGCCTCTTGGTGTACTTATAATAAGAATGTTCAACAAAGAAGAATGCAGCCCCAGAAAGCTTAAAGTTGTCATATACATTCATGCTATTCTGCAGGTGATGTGTTTCTTGGTTTACATGTTTTTGTTGTTATTGCATCATTTAAGATCTGATCTTCACATAATCTTGTAGACTTTAGGAGAAAGAAATTGTGTATGCTTGTTTAAAATCACATGCCTTTATCATTTAAAAGTTCTTTTCTTTTTTCTCATGCCATCATTGCTTCACTTTAATCATGCATTGGTAGAACTAACAAAAAAAATTATAAAAACAAAAATTAAAAGTAAGAACAAAGGTGATTTGTATATAGAAAGAGACAAGTGATGATAATCATTGAGCCCACAATTAGTTTAGTTTGTCTACCACATCAACCAGATGACCTTTAATCCTTATTTATAAATCTTTCTTTTGAGTCACTAGAGTAAAATAGAGTAGGGGTGATCCCCATGCACTAAGGTTATTTTGCAGGGGTTGGTGAGCCGTTACTCTTCGAAAAAAAAAAAAAAAAAAGAGGTTTTAAGTTTTTTTTCTTTTTCTTGACTTACGAAAACTTGTAACTCTTTGCCCAAATATAACATAATAAATGTTTACTTTTACCAACATGGATTTATATGTACAGGCCGGTAATATGAAATTTCAAGCTTATAATTGAAGATATATCTATACTTTAAACATGGATAACTACTATAAAACTTATCTTCATATATATAAACAAAAATTGAAGATATCAAATTTTGAAAAGCAAGTTCCTTCATGTGTGGACTTCATGAGAATCCATGAAATTATGAAAAATATCAATAAAAAGATGCATGTTAATATATTTGGCTAGTTTGTGTAATAATGCTTCAATGTATGTAACTAGATACTTGCGGTGCTTCTTGCGTGTGCTGGAGCAATCCTGTCGATAATGAGCTTCGAAAACTCATTTAACAATAATCACCAAAGAATCGGTCTGGCACTTTACGCTGCCATCCTGTTACAAATCTTGGCCGGGTTACGAAGGCCTAAGAGGTAATTAATTAGTATGTCAAATGTAATTATAAAAAGTTTAGGTCCCGTTTGTTTTACATAATTCAAAGAAATGGAATGAACTTAAAATCAAATTACGTGTTTATATTATAAATTTAACTTTTTGAAAAGGAATTCTGTGGTTAACTTTCAAACCAGATAACCTGTCTTTTATGTAATTTATTTTATTTCACTTGACCATTGTAAGATAAAAGAGATCGAAATTATCATCTCTATGCATAAAACAATAACTAATAACAAAATTGTCATTGTTTTGCAGGGGCACTAAAGGAAGGACCTTTTGGTATGTTTTCCACTGGATATTTGGTACATCAATATCACTAGTTGGAATTTTGAACACCTACACAGGTCTAAAAGCATATCACAAAAGAACATCTATGAATGCTAGGCTTTGGAGTATACTCTTCACAGTTGAGGTCTCTTTCATGGCTTTTTTCTACCTCTTACAAGAAAAATGGGATTACATGCAAAAACAAGGAGAAATATCAAGTGATGAACCAGTAATGGTGACTTCTTCTAATCAAGTTGACAATCAAAAGGATGCGTTACCACCTCAGCCATCCAGGAAGAGTAATTCATTAGGGAACTATTTTGCCAAAAACAATGCTTTGAAGAAATTATTTCAATCAACGTAAATACATCAACGTTTTTTTTTCTTTCGTTCTAATGTATTAGAATGACAATAATGTGTGATTTTGGTAATTAACAATGAGTGTTTGTACAGTTGGGATATATATAGCAGAGGTAATTACTAGGAAGAATAACTTCAAATTTTGGTGTTGTAAAAGCGAAGTTAATAAAATTACATATATATATGCACTCGCCGCACTTCTACACTAAGGCTGCACGTTATGCCTAACCCGATTTCATCGGGTAGGCTCGAGTAGCAAAAGGAACACCAAAACATGATTTTGGGTTCGCGCATCGGGTAAGGATTTCGGGTAGGCAGACTCGATGGAAAATTGAAGGCAAACACCCCCACCCCCCACCCCCCGAGTTTTTTGTAAAAATAGGGTTGTTTTTAAAAGTCTTTGTAGAAATAGGGGTGTTTCAAAAAGCTTTGTAAAAATAGGGGTGTTTAGTTGAAGGACCCACATATTCAACGGTATTTTATTTTAATTTTCATTTTAAACCTTCTATATTTTACATAATCAGCCCTTTTACTTATTTTTTATATATTCTTTATATCTTTTACTTTTAAATGTTTCGGTTCTTACCCTTATCATATATTTTAAATAAATATGAAATTACAAGATCAACTAGACATGAAATCACAATATAAAATTTTCACGAATTACAAGAGAAATAAAATACGAATTTGCTAGATAAAACAAATACAACATTACAAGAGAAATTAAAACGGAACAAATAAAAAAACACATACTTCACACGTTGTTGAATCTTGGTTGAGAATTTTGACAACTTGTTCTATTATGACCCGGTTGGTGGCATAGTCCGCATCTACGAGGTTCATCAGGATGACGAATGTCCATCTCGTTATGAAATCGGTTTACATGCCTCCGGCCTTGATGAACAGAAAGTTTTGAGTAATTTGCTTCAATTTTCCAATTGGGCTCCACCCAGTAATCAACGTGAGAAAGTGGTGCAAAAGCAGAATTATATTGTTGTTTATATGTCATAGTAGTGTACACCATGTTCACAATGGAAAGAGGGTTATCCCCTCTATGCCGACAAACTACAAGGGCATGAGAACACGGAAACCTTTCCATTTGCCACTTACCACATGTGCATGTATGTTGAAAATAATGGACTGTGTGTGTATTTCCTCCGGTTTCATTTATGCGTAACTTTGTGACAATTCTGTAGACACCTTCATTGTAGTCAAACTCAGCTAAATTATGGCTTTGTGCATTAGTATCTCGTTTAACAAATAGACGCCACATACGTGATGGGAGATGTGTATTGCAGTTCATTGCAATATCACTATGCTTTCTAAACAATTGCACAGTTCTATTGAATGTAAGGTCAATACATGCTCTAATTGGTAACTGTCTTGCTCCTCGTAACGCATTGTTCATACTATCAGATATATTTGTTGTCAAGAATCCCCATCGACGATTTTCATCATATAAAAGACACCATTGACTTTTATCAATTTGTTTTAAATATTCCCAAGCTTCAGGCTTGATTGTTTTTATTTCTCTCATAAATCTAATGAACTTCCTTTTCTGTGTAGTGCTACCAATAGCCCAACAAAATGTTTTAAGACTCAAGTTATTGTACCTTTTCATGAGATTACTTCTGACGTGTCGAAGACAGAACCGATGGTATGCTAGTGGCTCTTTCATTTCCGGTAGGTTAGCCATTGCGTGAATTATTCCTTGGTGTCTGTCTGAAATAACACATATTTGTCTATCTTGAACAACAAAATGCCTAAGATGGTAAAAGAACCAACACCAACTATGTGAAGTCTCTTTCGTCAACAATAGCATAAGCAATGGGTAATATACTATTATTAGCATCTTTTGTGACAGCAACAAGCATTTTCCCCTTATATGAACCCTTCAAATGACAGGCATCAACAGAAATAACAAGTCGACATAGACGAAATGCATCAATAGCGGGTCCAAAAGCCCAAAAAACATATTTGAATGTTGCCACACGTGATTCGCTATTTGGATCATGAAACCATTTCACAATCGTATTGGGGTTTGAAGCCTGCAAAGCTGCAATGTACCTGGGTAACTCGGCAAAGTTACTCTCCCAAGTTCCATAAATAGTCTCTATGGATTTTCTCCTACCATGCCATGCCTTCCAGTAAGAAACATCTACATTCAGACTATTTTTAATATGTGCTTGTATTTGTTTCACCGGATAAGCAACATCCTTTTCAACAGAGTAGAGGATGTAAGAGGCAATAGTTGCAGAGTTCAAATTTACGTTATTATTGCCAATGCTTGATCCAAAACAATTGTGTGCAGCTACCCAACGTGTAATCTTCCACATGTGATGATTTTTCTTCTTAATTGCACGAACATACCATGCACAACGTGGTCTATAATGTACAATATAAGAACTTTCTGCTTCATCTCCTAGAGTCTTACACTTTGCTACCCATGAGTTATTTTTACTTTCGTAACTCTCTATTTTGGGAGATCGACCAGAGTGTTACAGCCTTTTTTACCTGTTGCTTACTCTCAAATTGCATTCATAAAGTTATTTTGTTTTCCGATTCCTTCCAAACATCTATATGACAGTTGTCTTCCATTTCTTCTTCATTTTCTACATCTCCAATATCATTCATAAAGTTTACAACTGGGGTTTCACACACTTCATCAGAATCTTCCCCAACACTACATATTGACTCACTAGTAGTATCTTTACTATATTGTGAGTTGGGTTCATCAAATCCAAAGTCGTTTTCTGCCTCAAATGGATAATCAACATTACGAAGAAGATCTACAAAACTAGTAGTTGTAGGCAGCATTATTTGTTCTTGAGTAATTAACCATAAGATAAAAAAATATAAAATTAGTATGCTAGATATGATGTTTCTTGCTAAATATATTAAATATAAAAAAACATAACAAGTTCTTGCTTCATATATAAGATAAAAAAACATACCTTGTTATGGATGATGAAAGAATGAAAGAACAAACGTTGGAAAAGCAGGAGAAAATCAAGCTGGTTCAAGTTCAAAGAATTCAAGTTGGTTGAAATGATGAAGAAACTTGAGACTATGACATTTATTATATATTTATTGTCAATTATTTTTGCTGTTGCTTTATTTTGCTTTTTACTGTTACTTTTACTTTGCAGAGGGACTATTTATGTAAATTGGAAATGGTTCATATTGAAAATAAGACAAAAACCGTAGAATGTGTTTACTTTTGTGGGTCCCTCAACCAAACTCCCCTATTTTTACAAAGCTTTTTGAAACACCCCTATTTCTACAAAGACTTTTAAAAACAACCCTATTTTTACAAAAAACTCCCACCCCCCTCAACGTTTAATCAACTACTTTTTTTTTCTTTTTTTTTCTTATTTAATAATTCAATAATAAATACTTCACCGTCCAACACTCATTTTTATCCTAATTTTATACCCTTTCATACCTATTCTCTTTACCTCTTTCACACCATTCTCTCTACCTATTTCATCCCTAATTTTTTTTTTATTATGGATTTACCAAACGAGGCATTAACTTCTAGTTTTGATTTTTACGCGAGAAATAACACGATGCTGCAAAAGGTTTTTAAAACCGTGTCAGAGCTTATTTTTGAAGACGATGAGGAAATATCGAGTGTACAAAGTAGAAGGCCGCCGAAAAATAGAAATCGACAACGGAGACGACTAATTTTTTGTTTTTAAGATTATGTATTTTTTTATTTTAAAAGTTTAGATTTTTTTAAGTTTAAATTATGTAATTTTAATTTTTAGTATTGTTTGAATTTTAAATTAATTAAATTAATGAATTATATTATTTATATAATTGGTTATTTGTTAAAATAAAAAAAATTGAAAAAAGATTGTGTAAGAGAAGGTAAGGTATAACTTGAAATTGGGTAAAGGAGAAAGGTAAGGGAGAGAGAATGATGTGGAGCTTATGTGGCTGCAGATAAGGTTTACCTGCAGGTAATGTATAACGTGTAGCCTAAAAGCAATAAAAACCATCATATGCGAACCACTTCAGCAAAAAACTTGTCTCTATGTTACTTTTGCTACAAAGGACAACTATAGGAACCGGTCTTATACAACAATAATGTCCGATTTCAAGTTAGCAACCGGTCCGTGGCTATATGTTTTCTTAGACCACCAGCATCCATCACACCCTTCACACAGTCACATCAGCGCCACATCAGCATCCCACCATTTTCTAATCACATCACACAAACCCCTGCATCCATCACACCCTTCACATCCTTTTTTTTTCTTTTTTTTTTTCTATTTTTTAAACAATATAATTAAAATATAATAATTATAAAAAACATTAAATAACAATATAAATTCAAATAATATTTTATAAACTTCAAATTACATAAAAAAACATAACAACATTAATTTAAATTAAAAATACTAGTTATCGTCGTCGTTCTATCTCGGAAGCCGATTAATGTGCTCGATTAGATCCGATCGAAGGTTGTGATGCACTTCCGCACTTCGGACTTCTCGGACATTAGCCTCAAATTGTTGTTCGCTAATCTGTACGTCGTCTTCATCGTTTGGTTGATTAATATTTTTGTCGAACGGACAAATCACATGTTCTCCGTCTTCCAATATCATATTTTGCAATATGATACAAGCGTACATTATTGTACGTATTTTTTCCGTGTGCCACATTCTAGTCGGGTGCATTATCACATGCCACCATTGTTTAAGCACACCAAAAGCCCGTTCCACATCTTTTCTTGCCCCTTCTTGCGCGGTAGAAAACCTTACTCGTCTTTGATCAAGAGGTGTTTTGAAGGTTTTGACAAAAGTTGCCCATTCAGGGTATATCCCATCTGCAAGATAGTAGCCGTGTTTGTATTGTACACTGTTTACTTCAAACGGACACTGCGGTGCTCGCCCGTTGTATACATCATTGAATAACGGCGACTGGTTTAGAACATTTATGTCATTGTTGGACCCGGCCATTCCGAATAATGCATGCCAAATCCAAAGATCCTGTGATGCAACCGCCTCTAGCATAAGAGTCGGTTTCTTTTGATCACCTCTCATGTACTGCCCTTGCCATGCGTTTGGGCAGTTGTCCCACTCCCAATGCATACAGTCCATGCTTCCTAACATGCCAGGAAACCCGTGCACACTCTCATGTGCGGTATACAAACGCTGAATATCATGGTAAGAAGGTTTGCGTAAGTATCGCTTACCATAAAAAGTGATGATACCTTTGTTGTAGTTTTCTAGGCATAACCGTGCGGTCGAATCCGCCATCTTTATGTACTCGTCAAATCCGTCAGGGGTCATCCCATACGCCCTTTGCCGAATTGCCGATGTACACTTTTGCAAGGGAGATAAACCTTTTCTTCCTCTAGCATCGACACCCTGCTGAAAAAATTAATGCCATCCCTCAAGACCGCTGACTATCCGTGTGAATAGTCGTCCGCTCATGCGGAAACGTCGCCTAAACGATTCGTCGTTGTAGTTGCAGTTGTCCGCAAAATAATCTGCTACAAGTTGCTCGTGTGCAGCTTCACGGTCTCTAACTTGATCCGGGCCTCGCCGTCTTGTTGATTGACTCGAGCTAACTTCATCATACTCACGCAACACATCCAAAACCGCATTGGACATTCCAATAAACAAATTGGTTCTCGTTTGACGATAAACGGAGAGAAAATATGCCTCCGCTTGATTAATCTCGAAATCTTCGTCATAATAATCCGACGAATCAGATGACATGTTTGCATGTATATAAATGTTTAAAGAGGAGAATATAGAAGTTTGAGAGGAGAATGTAGAAAAAATATGTGTGAAAAAATTAAAGAAAAGAGGTTATATTTATATGAGGGGAAGAATAAAAAAAAAATATGTGTGTGTGTGCAACGGCTACCCACCCAACGGTACCTTTCCCTTCTCTCAAACACGCGAGCATAGTCACATATGTGACCGTGAGGGGTGGCTCACGCATGCCAGCGATGGTGTGCTGGGCTCGTGAGCGGCCCTCACTCGGCCCCCACGCGATGGATGAGGGAAGTCTTATAAAAACCGATTTTTCTAATTAAAATTCGCTCTACATTTGTTATTTTTTTGAAAACCAAAACCTGTTTTCACCTTCACATTACTTCTTTCTCAACTACTCACTATTTCTCTATTCATAGTTGAAAATCTCTCTCAATTCAAGATTTTTTTTATCTTCATATCAAACTAAAATGTAGCAAAACACTTCTTTTACCCAATTATTAATACATATTAGTCTTTTATTTATAATGTATATGTTATTTTTATTATAAATATTTATTTCTACATAAACATGTATGTAGTCAAGGTTGTATATTTTTCTGTTTTGTTTTGTATGTATACATAATCATATTTAGCTTTCTATGCAGCATGTATTCATTTTAGGATTAATTTATAAATACTATTAATGATTAAGCTAGCTAGTACTTAATTAGATTTTACTTTGTATGAACTTAGAGCTTATATATAAAAGTTCGTTATTTATTTACTTGAGCGTTTTTTATACATATTTAGATGGATTATGCTTTATTTATCACAATCCTATATATTACGTACTATTTTGTAGCTTGATTAATTGGTGGAAGTAAGGTATACATTTCACTAAATCTTTATTATGATATATACCATATCTTGTAACATTCATTTAGTACACACACAGCCAATGGGTTTAGCCAATTTGGTAAGGCACCCCCCTTTCTCGCAAAAGGATAGGGGATCAAATACTGTTGCATGCAGTGCGTTGAGGTTTTTTTCCTTAAGGGTTTCCTCCATAGAGTGAATGTGTGGTGCTTGAACCTTGGTTAAAGCCAAATAACGAGGGACGGTTGAAAACCCGCCACCAAGCAATTCGAACCCACACTGGAGAGGCGGTGAATTGTCCCCGGCCATTTTGCCGGTCAAAAAAAAATTTAGTACACACACATACATATATACGCACACACACATAATTTATTAAACATAAGATCTTGTAGCTTTTAATTAGTTTAACATTGTCGTTCAAAATTAATCTGATAGAGATCAATTTGGATAGTCCCAATTTGAAACTACTTTTTAAATACTTTTGTCATTTTTTTAAATGTTACTCAATTTGTTAACATACATTCATATTTGCGACAAAGTGTGTTAGGATATATCACCCAGCATCCACATTCTTACACATTAGTACACATTCATATTAGGTATGTTGCATCTTATTATATAAGCTCTTTTTAAATTGTAGATCGATCGTAATGCCTGGATGTATAGAAAACGTGCTACAAAGACATTTATGATAGAGTTTTTGGATTTCATTAGAGTTGCTAGTTGCTACGGATGATGGATTGAAAAAAATAGAAGACTAAAATTTGTCTTCCATGTACAAGTTGTGTAGACTTAAATTGTTTTGAACTTATCAAATTTTAATTTGATCATATTAATATAACTCAACTTATCAATGTTAAGTTGAACATATCAACAAATTTGAACTTATTAAATATTGTATTCATATTAATATTATTAATATGAACAAATCATTAAATACAAAAATATGATCAGCTACATTAGTTTTGCACACTTGGTGCTTACAAAAAGAACTAATCTATTACATATTTACATATAACTAATTTATATATATTCTAGATATTGTACGTCAATCTCTTCTTTCTCTTTGATGATTTTATCAATTAATTGTTGATAATCTTATTTAGCTTGTATCTAAAGTAGCTATTTTGCTCTGAATTGTCATAAAGGGTTCTCAACACCAAAGCATGTGAAGCTCCAATTAGAATAAATCTTTTTAACCTCTCCGAGACACTTAATTCCTTCTTTGTTCAAGTACATTAACCGTGTAATACACGAGTACCATGCTAATATATATAAGACGAGCCACATATTTTTGCACCATTCAGCCCTATTTAGACATGGGAAACCCCACATGCAGCCATCAACAACTTGGAGGCAGATTGGACTTGCCTTCCTCCACGGAATGGAGAGTCTCATGCCTTACCCTTTTCGCATTAGGTATGGTTAAAATGACCTCTTTATCAGGGGCGGACCTGCCCTATAGGCAGTTGTGGTACGGGACACCAACTAATTTTGTCTGCGTAGTGGAAAATTTCGATTTTTTCGAGACAATACTACTAGTCATGCCATAATAACCAAATAAAAACTGAAAAAAGTATAAGTAATTGTAATCATGCATTCCATTTTATACCTTTAAAATTGTAACACCCCGAAAAAGGGTCCAACAGTAACTAGTTGTATCTTGTATTTGTGTACTTGTACAGTGACTTTAAGTGGATTATGTTAATTGGGTCGTAAGTGAATAAAAGTGATAAGTTTCGGATAATGATTCCGTAGATATCCCCGTTAATTAAAACTGGTTAGCGTATGACGAGTTGTATGTTGAATAGGGGAATAAAATACTCGGGGTTTAATTAATAAACCCCTAAGTCGGTTCTTTCCCTTCCATATCTCCTGTGAACACACAAAACACACACTTATACACACACAAACATACGACACACACACACACAATCAAACTCTCTCAAGTTTTAAAAGAGAAATCAAGGGAAATCTGTAGCAAAGGATTCATAACAGGATTTAAGTGTAGAAATCAGTTCTTGTTCCTTCTCTTTGTAAGTGTTCTTCTTCAAAACCTTGTTGTTGGGTATGTAAGAGAGATGAAGTGTTTTAGCGTCATAAAATGAGTTCTAATGGTTAGTTTGTTTGTAAATCATGTTTGTAAGTTCAAAGTGATGCTAAAGAAGCTAACAAAACGTTTGAATACGGATTCAAATGGAATTCATGTGTCAAAAATCGTAATCGCAGAGTTGTGTAAAAACATATTCGAAGGCTGCTGTATCGACCTTCCTTACGGGCGTAAGGGGTAGTCCTTGCGGCCGTAAGCCTGTATTCTGTTCCTTGCGGCTGTAAGAAAAGGTTCTTGCGGCCGTAAGGGGTGTGTTATGTGGATTTCCGCCTACGGGCGAAGGAATGAGATCTACGGGCACAGGCATATAGCTTGCGGGCGTAGACAACCAAGGAACCTCATGTAAGATTATGTGCAGAGATAATTAATGGGTACATTGTATCCAATGTTATAAGAGACTAGAGGGTCACATTGCTCCACACCCAAACTAGAACAATTTGGAATTTACCAATATCTGTGTGGAAATAATTAATCAGTGGAATTAATTATTTGAGAGAGAAATAAATAATAAATAGTTATTTATTATTTAAAGGGAAATTAAATATTAAGTTTAATATTTAACGGACCAGTTAATTAATAGTTAATTAATTAACTAGAAAAGTCCAAGGGGTCAAAGTGCAAGGAATGAAACTTCAAATAAAGTCATGGGCTTTAATTAAACGGGCTTGGGCTTGGATAAGGTTTAAGTATTTAAACCTAGAAAAGACTCATTTTATCAAGTAAGTGATTTAATCCTAAATCAGGGAAAACCCTAGCCACCTTGCTCCCTCCATGCGTCGACCCCTCCCTTCCCTGCGTCGACTTCGACAAAGCCCCAAGGGGGTTTCGACTTTTGCGATTGACGTATACAGACACACACGCGGTTCGTGTTGTTCGGGTAATTCCAGCAGCGGTCTAGCAGCTAGTTCGTTGGTGGTGTAGTAGTGGTGGACTAACTTTAGCAATCCCAAGATTCCAAGAGGTATTGTTTTTCCCTAACCTTTTATCTGGATTGTAGATAAGAAACTGATGTGATCATTAGAAAGATCCTAACCATTTTAGGGTTTAGAGGGTTGTGTTCAATCCAGTTCCGCTTTAGGATTGAACCAGTAGTATCAAACTCAGGTTTGACCAGTTTGTGTCTTAAGGTGGTTTGGTTAGATCAAAACATTTCAGTGGTATCAGAGCCTCGGCTCTATGATCTACAGTTTCTAGTTTTATCTGTTTTTACATTTAAGGTTTGTTCCTGATCTCCTACTTGTTCCTTGTATTTTTCGAAAATCAAGAAGGGCAACAAAACAGTTTTGTTTTTGTTATCCATATAAAAGATTTAATCCTACTAATCAGAAAGTTTAAACAGTTAGTTTGAACGGTTAAAAGGATTATAATTTTTTGGTAAAAACAAGTTTGATCAAGAAAATTAAATAGTTTGTTTAATTGATAAACCTAGTTAATCTAGTTAGTTGATTCGTTTAAGTTATATCATCTTCTGTTGGTCCCTTGATGAGAAGGTCAACAAGCAAGTAATGTGTAGAAGAGGGGTTGAATACACTTTCAGTGGAAAATTGAACAAATCAATAAAAAGTGTTAACACACATCAAACCACAATAGTCGAATGCTTTGCTTTTCATTAATAAGAAAATGATTACAAACTCTATCAAGTAAGCAACACTTGATATGTAAACACCTAATGTAAATCAAATCTCTCAATCTCTCAACTTATGATTATAGATACAAGACGACTCTCTAAACATGATTTAATCACAGATTGAATACTTACCAATTTCACAACAAATGTGAATATTCGAACACACGAATAAATTCGCAATCTGTGAGTTTCTTGATCAAGTTGAACTGACAAACAGTGAATCAAGACTCGTAACACATACGATCAATGTTGAGGTGAAACTGAGTTTGGCTCTGTAACTCGGTGAGTAGTCGTACCTCAAAACTTATCAGGAGATAAGTATTTATAATCCTATTCCTACGGATCCTAACAAACTAGAACTAATCCTAATTTGCTAACTAACTAACGGATAACCCAGAATCTTGAATCTTAAATCTTCTTATCTTGAATCTTAAATCTTCTTATCTTGAGTCTTCAATCTTCAATCTTGATTCTAAAATCTTATTATCCTTGCCGTAGATATAGAGAGATAAAAGGAATTTAAAACATATTTAAATTTTCTTAAACTGACTTCTTACTCGGACTGAGTTACTCAGCTTGAAACTCATCAAGCTGAGTTCTTCGAGAACAAACCCGAAAACAAACATGAACTAACATGTATAATAATTAACTCATTCTTAGAAGTCCTAAGAGTTAGCTAGAACTTATTTAGCAACTCTATTGAGCTTCCTCAGTATATACGCTAAATCACTCAGCTTGAAACACATAAAGCCGTAAACTCAATATATATCTTAGGTGACATACGCAGCTTATCAAACACATTGATAATCTTACTAAGATATAGTCTAAGCTGATCGAATATATGCTCAGCTTATATTCAGCTTATACTCAGTCCGAAACACTGTAAGTGTTTAGTCCGTCTAAGCTTCATAATTCTGTTTAAGTTATACTTAGAACTCATCTTACAAACTTAACTTTGTCTCATCAAATTTCAACTGATGAGATCATTTGACCAACATCTTCTACTTCATCTTGTTTCTCCTTGTAAAAATCAAAAACCAAAGAGATGATTAAAACAAGTTTTTGTTTTTCATCTAGAATATAAAAGGTTTTATCTTAATCAGATAAGTTTAAACAAGTTTCTGTTTAAACAGTTAAAAGATAAATCTTTTATTTAAAAACTGATCTTGACCAGGATTTTAAACAAGTTTTGTTTAAAAAGGTTAAAATATAGTTTTAGGATTATTAATTATTAGTGGGACAATGTTTTTGGTCACATTAATAATTAAAGGTTTTTGGTTTTTAATTAAATCCAGATTTTAATCAGGATATTAAAAACTGTTTAGTTTTTAATAGATTAAAAGGATTGGATTTTTAAAAGGATTTGTTTTGTGTTAATCAGAAAGAAACAAGAACCACCACCGTAGCTGGCGGCGTTTGTTGGTCAGCGGCGGTCGCAGCGGCAACCCAGGCGGCAGCGGTGGTTGTTGATGACGGCGGCGGCATGACCAGTCGGTCGACAGTGGACCGTCGATGGCATGGGTGTTCGGCCCAAGAGGGTTACGGACCAAGGTGGGTGTTCGGCCCAGGTGGGTCTCGGCCCAAGTGGGATTCGGCCCAGGTGGGTCTCGGTCCAAGTGGGATCCGGCCCAGGAGGGTCCTTGGCCCAAGTGTAGTCAGCCCAAATTGGTTTTCCATTTAAGTACAAAGTTATTAATTTTAAGTTTTAAAATTAATAAGTTTTTATATAAACTAGTAATTATATATATATTTTAACTAGTTTAGTTAAAATATATAATTTTTGGATGTTTGTTTATCATGACCAGTTGAGACGTGATAAATAAACTCTAAAAAGTAAGTTTATATAAAAGGATTGAAACAAGATGTTGTTATTTAAATAGTGATTAGTTTTTGTCGTGTTTGGTTTTTGGTAAAATCAGTAAAAACTCGTCATAGGAATTATACTCTTTTGAATAAAGTTATGTTTTTTCAAGTTTGTTGAAAAATTGTTTTTGATCAAGTTAATTTAAATAACTTAGATGATTATAATTATCATTTTTGATTAATAGTTATTAGTCAAAAAGATAGATGAGAATAGTTAAACGAATCAGGTTTTGTGTTTATTGCTTTTATATCGTTTATATTTATAACTGCGTAGTTGTTGCGTATATATTTGTTTATATATATTGCGTGGTTGCGATACGTAACTATAGTTTTTGCCGACTTAGGACTCGTTTTTTCTTTTCCTTATCCTTTTTGGTTTAGGGAAGGCCTGCGTGCCAATTACAATCCCATTTTTTCCAATTGTAATATTGTACTGGTTCGGGAAGGCCTGCGTGCCACTTACAACCCCTTTTATTATTGTAATTGTAATAGAAGTAGTTGTAGTTTTTGTCCTACTATCAAAATGGAGTTAGAGAAGATATTCAAGGTGATGGCTTGCACAGTGCCCGGGTACTTCGGAGGAGATGTCAAGGCGAGTGGGAGCAAAGCATCATGAAGGCGAGTCCGAGTTCCTTTTGTCCTTAGGATTGACCTTAAGATTAGTTGGCAAAACTATAGGATTTTATCTGCGTGGTTGTATTTATTTTTTTAATGCTTACTCCTGTATGTGTGTGATGCTAAATAAACAAGTTTAATAATAGACAATTATTAAACAGAGAAAAACCACGGTTTATGACAAACTAGAATATGACTTTAGTTTGTTATTCGTATTAGTTAAATTTTTATAAATTTAAAGTTTTGTCAAGATTATAAGTTTGGAACTTATAAAGCCGTTTTGTGCACCACACATGTAAATCGTATTTTTAAAACAGATGGTTTTAAAATAATTTTTCAAAACTGGAAAATTAAGTTTTTCTCTTAAACTTAGTTATAAAACCCAAGAAAATCTTAGATCAATGTGCTATCCATCTAATGGTACACCTTTGCTGTTAAACGGTACTCGGGTGTCGGAAGTGCCCAAACCTTGGGCATCCGGGTTCAAACCATTACGGCAAAGGGTATGAAAGATTTTGTGATAATCGGAAGTCCCGGCTAGAATTGATACTGTCTTAAGTGGTGCGATCTATTTTGGTGATAATCGGGAGTCTCGGCCCAAAATGCACTAGAGTAGAGTTAAACATACTAGACTGGGTCTAAGTGCTCTATGAGGTTCTAGGAGTCGTATCAGCTAGGTACGATTGGTACAGGGTGTTACATACCAGAAATAACATGACTTGGCGGGAAGTGACCAGACCTTGCGTCAAGTATGAGAAATATGGGTCCTAGGTCTGATATATATTATTTATGGGTTTGATGATATATGTTAGAAAAGTTTATTTGCAATTACTAATTAAACCGAGTTTTAATTTGTAGATGGCAACCAACGTTACCAACACTAGCAACCTCTCTCTTCGCTCTATCCTAGAGAAGGATAAGCTCACTGGACCAAACTTTCTCACATGGGAGATAAATCTCCGGATCGTACTGAGGCACAAGAGAAAATGGTACGTCCTAGAACAACCTCTGGGAAATCCCCCTGCCAACAATGCTAGGGCAGACATCAGGGAGGCTTATCAGAAGCGCTCCAATGACGCTCTAGATGTGAGTTACCTCGTGCTTTTAACAATGAGTCCTGAGTTGCAGTCAAGCATGATGGAAACTCCTGCTTACGACATGATCCGCAAGCTGAGGGACATGTTCCAGGAGCAAGCACGCACGGAGCGTTATGATGCTACTAGAGCATTTAACTCGTGTAAGATGGTGAAGGGGACATTGGTCAGTACCCATGTCATGAAAATGAAAGGGTATATGGACCACCTAGAGAGGCTTGGGCACCCAGTACCGTTGCAGCTAGCAACGGATACGATACTCAACTCGTTGTCAGACGACTATAAGCCTTTTATAGTCAAATACAACATGAACAACATGGAGAAATCCGTGGCGGAGCTGCATTCTATGCTTAAGATTGCGGAGCAAAGTATCGGAACCAAGTCTAAGGACATTCTCATGATGGGCAATGGTGGTAATAAGAAGAGGAAGGGGCGCAACGGAAGAGGAAAGGGTAGGACCCAGCCCAGCCAGAATGCACCCAGGGCTAGTGATAACAACAAAGGCAAGAAGCCAAAGCCGAACAAGGCAAGAACCGAGAATCGGTGCTTCAGGTGCGGCGAGACCGGACACTGGAAGAGAGATTGTCCGAAGGCTCACGAAGCAGGAGGCAAGTCTGGCTCCTCAGGTATCGTGTGACTAGCTTCTTTGTCACTTTCCACTTGTAAAGTTTCTTACGAGTTTTCTAATATCTTGTAATCGTTTATTGCAGAAGGTGATGGAAAGTGAATCGGCCCAGCATTTAAGATCCTACGTGCTTTATCCGGATATTTAATAATTCTTTTTCTTAGTTAGTAAACTTTTTTAAAATTTTTGGATTTGATTGGTTTGTTGCAAACTATTGGTTGACCTTTTGTTTTCTGAAATTTGAATTATTTGACTAATATCCGTGCACGTATGTTTTAAATGAATCAAGTTAGTCCAGTTGTGACTAAAGGTTACTAATAAGTCAAGTTTTGACTTAATAGGTGGTTCTTAGTGATCTTATGCAGTAATTGTTATAGTTACATTAAATCTCACTATATAAATACTTAGATAAACAAGTTGTGTTTATGAAATTAGAAAGTTTTTCTAATTTAAAGTTCTAATTTACAAGTATTTAAGGATTTTATGAAAGATAAATGTTCAAAGCATTGAACATGATCAGATAAGAAATAATAGTTATTATTTCTAGATAAACATTTTTGGATAAAACATTTAAGAAAGTATAAGGTGATTATGATAGTTATTATGATCAAGCGTGTCTTATACTAAATGTTTTAAGCAAAGAAATTTAAAATACCTTTACAAGTGTTTAATACTTGTACGTGTTTTGGGTTTAATGAAACCGTTTTCCATAATTGGAAAGGTGGATATATGAAAAATCCAAGTTCTGGTTTCATGAAACGATTAAATTTCTCACAAAAACAGTTGTTAAGAGAAAGTGTTTAAAACACAAGTTTTAGGCGTATTAGTCAAAGATTGACCGAGTCTAAAAGGGTGTTTAAGGTAATGCACTTTTTCATAAAAGATAGTGGGAGCGCTCGACTAGTGTATTTATCAAGTTATCAAGGTTGATCTAACTAGTATGATAAATACAAGTGTGAACTCTTAAAGTATATAATTGTCGGATGATTTTAGAAGTAGTCTAAAATAAAAGGTTCTTGAAAGGGAACTAATCCGAGGAACGCATGATTCATTGAAAGGTTCTCAATAAGGATGTCATTGCAAGTTTTTTTAAGTCAAGTTATGACTTAAATAGAATTATATATTATTAAAAAGGGGTTCAAAAGTCAAAATAATTAATGTTGGTAGTTGATTAACGTTAGAGATGATAAAATATGATATTTTTAATATCCTTAGTAATGAAATTAGATAAGTGTTCGTGTACATTGAGGATTTAATCTCAAATTTACAAGTATGTGTAAATGGATTTATCATTTCAAAAGGGGTATGAATCTAGTGAGATTTAATACATCTACAAGTGTAATTAAAGTTTTAATTACAAGGGGAAACTTTGGAGTTATTTCCGGTTCTCCAAGTTTAAGGAATTTATAAAATAAGTAAGTCTAGAATTGTTTTTAGGTTGCAAAAATGATTTCTAGCAAAACCAAGAAGGAGTGCTTCAAGGTACTAGTCTTGAGTTTTTTGGGTTTATAGGCATATTATTTTCTTTGTAATCCGTGATAAGTTACAATGTAAAATAATAAGTAATTCAGATAAACGCTGTGAATTGAGTCAATGAAATGGTAGAAGTTATGCTACTTTATTCGAGGGTGGAATATGGAGGGTGCAGAAATTAGTTTCATTGTTCTTCACCATTTTGTATGTTTTAGTCCATCGAGGAATAAACTTGGTTTATTCAAAACATCATTCGTGACTACTTATCTTGGTGGGAACCTTGATAGGGTTGTAAAGTCATCGTAATTTTAGAGTAGATTGGATGGTATATCGAGTATAGCTGCAAAAGGTTTTTGCGGACCAAAATTGACGGATATTCATTAGGGTTACGAATATTGGATTGACCCACCGTGAAAAATACTTCGTGGATTCGTGTCAAAAGTATTTATCACATAGGTGATCCTTAAACCTAAGGTATTTGGTTCGGGATGTGGTAACTATTGTCTCCTAAGTGCGTCCTAACGTCACGCCATAACAGAGTGGCTATAAAGATTCAGTGGGAGCCGTATTGCCAAATGCAAATATGCAAGAAGGTATTTGCACCTCCTTTTTAGGAGAGATATTTCTGGGCCCCTTGACTGATTAGAAAAACTGGTAAGTGCACGGCCGTGCGAAATGATATGTTCTTTGTCATTTATCACGCAGTTTTGAAATCAAGTATGTCATGAAATAATTCTTGAGATTTTGAGTTGACACTCTCCATGCTTATGCTCAAAATTGAAATATCGTGCTGCAAAGGACAAACCTATAATAACTGTACCCATTCATAAACAGGTAGTTTATGATATATAGTTCATGAACAGTTAGTTTATGATAGATTGCTCATAAACAGTTGTTTTATGAGAGTTTACTTTATCACACATTACTTGGGGATATAAGAGTTCTTATAACCTGGTTATCCTAAGTGTCTGGCTAGGGACCTCCTTAGGCTAACAATGTACAGTAACTATTCCTTATCTTGCACAAGTGGGAGTCTATTAGATTATGTGCAGAAATAATTAATGTACATTGTATCCAATGTTATAAGAGACTAGAGGGTCACACTGCTATACACCCAAATTAGAACAATTTGGAATTTACCAATATCTGAGTGGAAATAATTAATCAGTGGAATTAATTATTTGAGAGAGAAATAAATAATAAATAGTTATTTATTATTTAAAGGGAAATTAAATATTAATTTTAATATTTAACGGACCAATTAATTAATAGTTAATTAATTAACTAGAAAAGTCCAAAGGGTCAAAGTGCAAGGAATGAAACTTCAATTAAAGTCATGAGCTTTAATTAAACGGGCTTGAACTTGGATAAGGTTTAAGTATTTAAACCTAGAAAAGACTCATTTTATCAAGTAAGTGATTTAATCATATATCAAGGAAAACCCTAGCCACCTTGCTCCCTCCCTGCGTCGACCCCCTCCCTTCCCTGCGTCGACTTCGAGAAAGCCCCAAGGGGGTTTCGGCTTTTGTGATTGACGCATACACACACACACGCGCGGTTCGTGTTGTTTGGGTAATTCCAGCAGCAGTCTAGCAGCTAGTTCGTTGGCGGTGTAATAGTGGTGGACTAACTTTAGCAATCCCAAGATTCCAAGAGGTATTGTTTTTTCCCTAACCTTTTATCTGGATTGTAGATAAGAAACTGATGTGATCATAAGAAATATCCTAACCCTTTTAGGGTTTAGAGGGTTGTGTTCAATCCAGTTCCGCTTTAGGATTGAACCAGTAGTATCAAACCCAGGTTTGACCAGTTTGTGTCTTAGGGTGGTTTGGTTAGATCAAAACCCTTCACCTCACTTGCGAGCGTAATGGTAAGTCCCTGCAGCCTTAAGTTATGTTTTGATGGAAGGAACCTCTGCGGGAGCATGGTATTTCCCCTACTGCCGTAAAGGCGGTTGGTTTAGTGCCTTGCGAGCGTAAGCCTTGATACTTACGGGCGCAAGTAAGTGTCCAGTATTAAACAATGTGTAAGTTATGTTTAAGTGTTGTATGTGCTAAGTTTAGGTGATAACTAAGTTTGTATATGATGTGTTAGGTGCTCCTGAGGAACCAGAGGACACCGAGCACTATATTTGTCTCTTGTGAACTCGAGGTGAGTACTGGTTTCCCATGAGACTCAGTAAGTAGGGTTATCTGTTACCTATTGCTATGTTGCCATGCTTATATATGTGTACACGCGAGGTATGATGTGATACAGTGATATATGTTATGTCATGTAATATAACTTGTTGAATTGATATGCATGCGAACTGTGGACCCGGTACGGGTCAGTTGTGTTTGTGATTCTTGTGCGGACAAATGACGTAAGCTGAGATCAGCTACGGCTGGATCCCTTGAGGGTCTAAAAGGCTGGTAATTCGGGATTTAACAGTACTCGATGGTGAGTTCCAGGTCTAGGGCACTGTAGGGCGCCGTTCCTTGACTTGAGTGCAAGCTTGGTCGATGATCAGATTCGAATGGAGTCCTTGTGGCTCAACCTTGTTGATGGACTGCTTTTCGCTCCTCCACCTGTGCGGTTGGTTGTGACTGATTCTCCAGCTAGGGTCACTGATCTAGACCAGCTATCTCACGAGATATGACCCTGCTGACATGTCGGCGCACCGCTATGGGGTAGACTAGCTCTGTGTGCCATGCCGTGTTGTGATAGCATGCTTACTGATGCTTATGTGAAATCTGTGCCCACTAGCTAGTTGTAGCTAACGTTGCATGATCTTCCCTTTTCGCAGGTTAGTGGCGTGTTGGCCTGGCGAGGCGAATGCTTTTAGGTAGTTGTGTAAAAGTCTTATGGAACACTTGTTAGTTTTTATGTTTACTTTGATCCGATGGTCGTGCGTAGTTGGTAACACTAATCAATTTTTGAGACTTGGCTTGATTAGTTGTTTTTTATTGCCAAGTCAATGAACACAACTAAACTTGTAATCAGTTGTTTGTTCCGCTGCAAATCTTTTATTGTAAATATAATTTTAAAGTTTTAAATTTCCACTAATTTTAAGCTCGTGAAAGCCGGTGTTACAAAAATACCTTATTTTATCTCAATATTACAATCAATTGGGCTGGACAAAAAGACATAAGCTAAACAAGAAATGGGCTTAGTTATTTCTTAAAAATATGCATGCCTTCAATTAAATTGGTAATGGACTTAGTTCCTAAATTAATTGCCCTAATATTTAATTGATAGTTGGTACTTTCTTTGTAATTTGTAGATTGTAATATGCTTGTAGTTATGTTCTAATTTATGTTAGGTATTGCTTGTTAGTTAAAATCTCAACTTGAGTCAATGGAAAGGTTTTCTAAGAAAAGGGCATTAAGTAGTGTTTTGTTTTATAATTTGGCCCAAAAATGTTGGGGTTCATGGTTTAGCATAATAGAAGCAAACAAGTACAGAATCGTATTTAAAAACAAGAACAAGAACCACAAAAGAACCCCAAAGGTGTACCATGCTCTACAACTATATTTTGCAACAGAAAAACAAGAGAGAGATGAGTATTTATACCCTTGATGTCTCTGTAGTTGTTGAGTAGATCACAATGCAAGCAAATCGATTTCCTTGCCTCTATCAAAGTCCACCCCGAGATAAGTGTGATCCAAGTGTACTAGAACTCCAAGTATCCTTCACCTTTGTGGAGATACTTACTGGAACAACAATCTTGAACCACCAGGGAACTCCTTGCACTCTCTCTTGACTCACACAAGTACAACCCTCAAATGTTTGTTTAATGTGTTAGTATGTATCTTAGCCAAGAGAGCTCAAATGAGAGAATGAAGGTAGTTTTATAAACCCAAAATCAACCCCAGGACTCCGTAAGGCTGGCGAAAGGTTCAATGATGGCTAAGCCATGCATTGGTGGAAAGAGGAGGTGAAAAGAATAAAGTTGTTTTCTGTCAGACGGGTTAGCGCCGCTTAACCGCCCATGTGTAGCGCCGCTAACAACTTAAGGTTAGCGCCGCTATCGGGGCTGAGATAGCGACGACATGGTTAGCGCCGCTAACTCTGTCCAGAATGCCAACTATCATTATTTATTCTTTCTCACCCTCATCTTTTAGGTTGTTGTCAAGATCCCCCCGGCGTGTGACCCGATAGGCCCATACGTCATCGGCAGTGATCAATTGGCGTATGTGGGTCAGTGGGCATACTCCCACAGACTCCCACTTGCACATGACTCACCGTACCCAATGCACACAGACAAAGAGCGGCCTCTAGTAAGACCTTTTCCCCCCAAGTCGGTATGGGTTTTGTCTTCAGCACAAAAACCAAACTGCAGCGCGTGTGAAATGGTCCTATAGATAAAGGATCAAACATCCTTTTGTTCGCGATATCCAAGTGAACACGAGACATGGTACTAAGTCATTCTCCGTTCGTTCACGATTATGTTTCTCGATCTAGATTGGTGGTGACCAAAACATACAAGTTGCAATCAGATACCATAATCATTGCACACTTGAGTATGGCCATGCATTTTGGTGTCAGCGACCAATCATTGAGGGGCCTAAGTATATCTCTCTTAATTAGAGGAACAAATTCCTTTGACTACATTGCCCACCACAGTGATCATACTCTGCACAACTACTCCGTTTATAACAACCAGTTACGTTCTGCGTTTGAAAGCAACTAGAACAAAGTAGACCAAAGTGATCCAGACACATGCATCTACAGTATACGGATGAATTGATATTATCATCCTGATTCACTCATGAAAAGTACCATAAAGTGAACTCAGGTGTGGGTCGTCCAGTCACTTGAAACGCTTTCAAGTGCAGGCGAAGTATTGTGTCCCCGTGTCCCAATCCCCATTGGACACACGACCAATCACTTCCATCAGTCTTAGTTCATACTTCCTTCCCAAGAAGAATGACCAACTACGGACATTTAGAATGCAAACGCATTTAGGGAAGAGTAAAACATGCTAAGTTGGAACACAGTAAAGATTTAAAGAAATACCCGTAACTTGCGTATTACTAAATCTCCATTTAATAATCGATAAATACAATAAATACAATACTTCTGAATGTTCCCGAAAGGGTAAATACATCAAATATACTAACCAAAATACAAATACAAGATCAAACCAAATCGCTAGCAAATCTAATCCCAATAGCACGTGTGTGAGCAACGTGCTTCGCCTGCGATAATGGTTTGGTAAACGGATCCGCCACATTGCTATCCGTGTGTACTCTGCTGATAACAATGTCTCCACTCTCGACCACGTCGCAGATATAATGATATTTATGCGGAATATGCCTCGTGCGCACCGGCGGAACATTATAGGGGCAAGGGGGGGGGGGCAAAAAATTCTGGTGCTAAGTGTAAATTTTATACTACAATTATATAAAAAAAACACACATTCTTTTTTAAACCCCAAAAGATTAAGAAAACAAGTTTATAATACAGAAAAAAAAGAATAAATCTTAAACATCGGGTGAACGGCTGAACAAGACCTGGAAAACCCTAAGGCTAGGCGGCGTTGCGAGTTGCGACGAGAAAAAAACTACTGGCACGGAGCCACCGTGAGTCTGCGACACACGTCGGAGAGGCGGAGACCATTCCTTTCCACCGTCAAGATTTCCTTTGCCGTCATTCGTTTGCCCACCACTTCTTTTGCCGTCATTCGTTTTGCCGGAGAAGCCAACACCCACACTCGTTCAGTCGTTTGTCCGTCAAGGTGCCACACTTGTTTTCCCACCACTCATTTGCTCCCTGACGCTTGAAACCACCGGAGTCAACATCTCCGCCGGGACTGCCGTCTGCCGCCGATCACTTTGTTGGAGAGAAAAACTTTGCTTAATGGTTACTTCTGAGAAATTATATTTTGACAAAAAAAATGAGATTTATTGGAGTTGTAGAGTGTGGATGACAGCTTGTTGAACTGATTTGAAAAAAAAAAGCCTGCCTGCTGCGTGAGTCCCTTGCTCCCTATTGCCTGCGTGCCTTGCTCCCTTTTTGCAGGTACTAAAGTTTTAAATAAATACTTTATATATAATTATAGTATAATAGTTTAATAATAATTATTATATAAGATTATAATATTTTATTATATAATGTTATTTAAAATAATAAAAAGTAAAGATTAATATAACATTTTAAATTATAAATTTATAATATATAGTGTTCTTGATTCTCGAGTTTGTATTTTCGAACTAGGAATTATTATAGAAAAATTAATTGTAGATTGATTTCCGCCCCCCAAAATAATTCTGCAAGTTCCGCCACTGCTCATGCGTCGGTGAGACCTTGGTTCCTTTGCAAGAGCAACCGCACCCTCATTGTCATAAAATATTTCAATAGGGTCGGAAATGCTAGGAACCACTCCCAGATCTTGGATGAATTTCCTCATCCAAACAGCCTCCTTCGCAAATTCACTGGCCGCAATATACTCAGACTCAGTCGTCGAATCAGCCACAGTGTCTTGCTTGGAGCTCCTCCAGGAGATAGCACCACCATTTAACAGGAACACGAACCCCGATTGAGATCGGCAGTCATCCCTGTCTGTTTGGAAGATAGCATCAGAGTAACCAGTTACCCTTAGCTCTTCCGCACCTCCATATACTAAGAACATCTCCTTAGTCCTCCGAAGATACTTGAGAATGTTCTTCACTGCCGTCCAATGTGTCTCACCAGGGTTGGCTTGATATCTACTTGTCATACTCAATGCACAAGATACATCAGGCCTAGTACATAACATGGCGTACATGATCGAGCCTATAGCCAAAGCATAAAGGACTCGCCTTATTACTTCCCGTTCCTCATGGGAACTCGAGCTTTGAGCCTTGCTCAACACTAAACCATGTGACATAGGTATGAACCCATTCTTGGAGTCCTCCATCCTAAATCTCTTTAGGACCTTGTCAATGTACGTACTTTGGCTTAATCCATGTTAACATGCGGGATCTATCTCTATAGATCTTAATCCCAAGAATGTACGCCGCATCCCCAAGATCTTTCATTGAGAAACAACTCCCTAGCCAGGCTTTTACACCTTGCAAAGTTGGGACGTCGTTCCCAATTAGTAGAATATCATCTACATAAAGAACTAGGAATACAACTACGCTCCCACTAGTTCTAATGTAAACGCATGGCTCATCCTTGTTCTTAGAGAAGCCAAAGTCTTTGACCTTCTCGTCGAAGCACAGGTTCCAGCACCGAGAAACTTGCTTGAGCCCATAAATGGACTTCTTATGCTTGCAGACTTTATCCAGAAACTCTGGATGTAGAAAACCCTCAGGCTGTGTCATATACACTTCCTCTGTAAGTGTCCCATTAAGGGACGCGGTTTTGACGTCCATCTGCCAAATCTCATAATCATGAAATGCGGCAATGGCCATGAGTATCCGGATAGACTTCAACATAGCCACCGGGGAAAAGGTTTCCTCATAGTCTACACCATGAGTTTGAGTGAAACCCTTAGCCACCAGTCGGGCCTTGAAGGTGTCTACCTCGCCATCCACGCTGATCTTCTTCTTGAAGACCCATTTGCACCCTATGGGTTTGCACCCAGGCACTGGATCAACCAAGTCCCAGACTTGATTATCCGACATGGATTGGATCTCGGATTCCATTGCTTCTCTCCACTTGGCAGACTCAGAGCCCACCACAACGTCCTGGTATATGGTAGGTTCATCAGAATCTACTACCATGTAGAAACCATATCTCTCTGGCTTATGCCGACTTCTACCAGATCTTCTAAGAGGCAATGGGTTTACATTATCTTCAACATCATCTTGCTGAGATTCAACCATTTAAGGTTGTGAGCTAGTGCCAACATCAGGTTCTACATTGGTAGGTTCTTCAATTTCTTCAAGATCGACCTTCCTCCCACTAGCGTCTTTGGATAGCAGATCCCTCTCTAGGAACACTGCCCTTCGAGCAACAAATACTTTGTTCTCCGAAGGTTTGTAAAACAAATATTCCATAGATCTAGCAGGATAACCAATGAAAAAGCACCTTTCGGCGCTGGGCTCCAATTTGTCCTCAACCTCACGCCTCAAGTAGGCAGGACAACCCCAGACCTTTAATTAAGAAAAGGATGGAACCTTTCCATGCCACATCTTATACGGTGTTTTCTTAACCTTCTTTGTTGGTACAAGGTTAAGGTTTCTACCGGCTGTTTCAATCGCGTATCCCCAAAACGTAACGAAAACGTGCGTACGGACCATCATTGACCGAACCATATCCAACAATGTCTGGTTCCTCCTCTCGGCGACACCATTTAATTGTGGCGTCCTAGGAAGGGTTAATTGCGAGAGAATCCTACAATCCCTTAGATGGTTACGGAACTCAGAACTAAGATCCTCACCGCCTCTATCAGATCGTATCATCTTAATTCTTTTCCCTAGGTGATTATCTACCTCGTTTTGATAAGTCTTGAATACCTCAAAGGTATCCGATTTTTGTCTCACCAAGTAGAAATACCCTATCGACTATAATCATCAATAAAGGTAACGAAGTAGCGGGAATGATCTCTTGTGGCATGCTTGAACGGACCACACACATCAGTGTGAACGATATCCAACAAGTCTTGCGCCCTCCCACTTACACCGGTGAAGGGTGCTTTGGTCATTTTGCCCAATAAACAAGACTCGCATACTTTATTAGACTCGTGGTCAAATGATTCCAAGATCCCATCCGCTTGGAGCTTGGCGATGCGTTTCTTGTTTATGTGGCCTAACCGACAATGCCATAGAGATAATTTGTCCAAAACACTTTTGGATCCCGAATCAACATTCATGATTGTTCTATTGTTTTGCAAGCTTATGCTTGTCTCATATATGCCATGACATGAAATGCTTTAAAATAAAAGACATGATCTTTGTAACATAAAATGCTACCATTCTCAAATTTAAAATCAAAACCAATGTCATACAAGGCATATAAAGATAAAATGTTTCTTGCCATGCAGGGCGAATAAGATACATAATCTAAAACAATAGACATGCCGGATGGAAAGACGAGCTCTACACTCCCAATCTTCTCAACCGGGACAACCGCCTTGTTTCCCATGATGAGATCTAGCTCTCCATCAACCACGTCCCTACTTCTTCTTAGTACCTGCACATTATTACAAATGTGAGTACCACACCCGCTGTTTAAAACCCAGGCGTTAGAAGTAGAAGTGTTATGGAGTTCAATCATGTACGTACCGGAGGCAGCGACACCTTTAGCTCGAAGTTTCTTGAGCTCCTCCATGTACTTGGGGTAACTACGCCGGTAGTGACCCTTTTCCCCACAGAAGAAGCAAGTTTCCTCTTCCGGTGAGGTGGCAGTGGTAGCCACTTGTTTCCCCTTCGGCTCCAGGGTCGGGTTAGGTTTGGGCTTCGGCCCATTGGCCTTAGCCTTCCCCTTCCCCTTTCCCTTCGAGCCTGAAGCGGGCTACTTCCGCTTCTTGCCTCCCTCGTTGATGGTAAAGATGGCAGTGGAGGTAGAGGGCTTTGACTTGGCAAGCTCGCCCTCGGCTGTCTTGAGCATGCCATGTAGCTCCATAATGGAATTGTCCATACTATGCATTTGGAAGTTCACAATAAACGGCCCATATGACGGAGGCAAGGATTGGAGGATGATGTCAACCGCCAACTCCTTCCCCAAGGGAAAGCCCAACTCCTCGAGCTGGTCCACGTAGCCCTTTATCTTAAGGACGTGGGAGCTCACATTGCCGCCTTCCTGAATCCGGAAACCGATGAAGGCCTTGACGCACTCATAGAGTTCTTGCCTAGCCCGCTGTTGGAACATGTCCTTCAGCTGAGATATCATCTCATACGCACTCACTTTCTCGAATTGCCTTTACAATTCGGGACTCATGGTCGTAAGCATAAGGCAAGTCACGTCATTATTGTCCTTGAGGCGTTTTTCATATGCCTCTCGGACGGCCCTCGCCGCGTTGGTAGCAGGAGGTTCCGGACTAGGTGACTCAAGAACCTCAAGCTTCATCTCATGGTGGAGGACGATTCTCAAAGTCCTATGCCAATCCATGAAGTTTGGCCCAGTGAGTTTCGCCTTTTCCAAGAATGGACGGAGTGACATGTTGGTGGTGTTGGTGTTGCTAGTAGATGCCATCTACAAGCAAAGTACGAAATTGGTTAGTTATGACGTATTTAAATCCTTGTTAAATAATTACCCACTTGATATAAAAACAAATTATATTAACAAGGGCTAAGAACCTCAAAATACTCTAATCCATGACGGGTTTACCGCGGATTACTTCATAGAACTATTTTAGGCCGGTAAACACTTTACCGATTGCAATCCGCGATTACAACTCTTAGACACTTGCGGGATCCTAGGTACTCATAGCACCCATTTGGCATGTTTGTCCCTCCACACCAATTACTCATTAATCCACTTTGGTAACTCGGTAAGGGCACGACAACTACCAAGGTGTGTTAAATCTTGGAATTGTAAATCGACCGTCAAGATACACGGTGGTACTATAGCCCAATGGCCGGCTCGGCTAAAGCTCGACATCCGAACTTGCGAGTTTCCACACGCACCTTCCACACAGTTACACAAACTGATCTCGGCTAAAGCTCGACGACCGATCTTGTTTCACTAGATTCGGGTGGTGTCATCTTACGGGTGGTGTGAAATTTACTTTTGAAAAACGGGATTTTGTTTCTCCGGTTAAAACGATTTTAACCATTTCTTGTCTATGTGGCGCGCGGAGTTTGTAAACCAATTTAAAACTCTTTGATTTTATTATTTTGAAAAATTTTCTAGCATGCGAAGATCCTAAACAACCACGCAAGAAAATATACAAAATAAAACCAACCACGCATGTAATAAATATCCGGTAACGAGCCAATCCTATGCGCCTTGCCCGTGAGCCAACGTGCAAGAGTTAGTCATCTAAGGACAAATCCAAATGACTTGATGTGTGCTCCTCCCACTTGATCCATCGCGTCTCCTACCGACCTACGGATCCAAGTCCGCCAAGACACCCTCCATGGTCCTTGTTGGTTGCTTCGGTTCTCCTTTTACAATTTACAAATTTAAAAGGAAATGGCATGCAAGCCACGATATCTATTCTAAGCTAATACTATCAATTACAAAGAATAGAAAATCGGCATGCAAGCCGTTAAATAATTACAAACCGAATAAATAAATTATTAAAAACCATTGGGGTATAAACCACCAAATGAATTAATTAATTAATCAACCAAACACATCACATAGGTCTAATGGCTCATATTGTTACCGGATTTCACACAACCACATAAACAACCACAAAACTACACATGGTGTGCCACACAAAAACCATGTAAATCTTATATGTCTTGGTTAAGATTTGTTGGATTATGTGCAGAGATAATTAACGGGCATATTGTATCCAATGTTATAAGAGACTATAGGGTCACACTGCTACACACCCAATTCAGAACAGTTGGATTTCACCATAAATCTGTGTGGAAATAATTAATCAGTTAGATTAATTATTAAAGAGAAAGAGTAAATAATTAATCAGATAGATTAATTATTAAAGAAATAAACGAATAATTAATCAGTAGTATTAATTATTGGGAGATATAAATAATTATCCAGTTTGGATTAATTATTAGAAAGGAAATAAATAATAAATAGTTATTTATTATTTAAGGAGAATTAAATATTAAGTCTTTAATATTTAACGGACTAAGTTAATTAATAGTTAATTAATTAACTAGTAAAGTCCAGGGGGTCAAAGTGAAGAGATTGAAAGTTTTAATTAAAACCAGCGGGCTTTTAATTAAACGGGCTTAGGTCCAAGATAATCCTTATAAATATATGTTAAGCCTTAAGGATTAAGATTGAGAAAAGGGATTAACCCTAGCCACCACAACACTCTCTCTCTCTCGATCTCGCACTCCCTCACGTCGATCTCTCTCTCGACCGAACTCTCTCTCTCTCTCGGTCTCTCTCTCGATGATCGCAAGCCAAGAGGAACACAAGGTGTTCTCGGTTTTTGGCCTTGTGTTGATCGACGCAGGCATACACACAAGGGGTCTTCACGGTTTGAAGGCTTGGTGATCGAGGAGCAGTCTAACAGCCAGTTCAATCGGAGGTGCAGTAGTGGTGGACTATCTTTAGCAACCCTAAAGGTTTTGTTCAGGTATAATTCTTATAACCTTTATCTTTGGATTGTTTTGCAAGAAACTATGTTGATCAAGTTAGTTTTAAAGATCCTAACCCTTTTGGGGTTTAAAGGGTTGTGTTCAATCCAGTTCCGCTTTTAGGATTGAACCAGTGGAATCAAACCCAGGATTGACCAGTTTGTGTCATAAGTGGTTTGGTCAGGTTCAAAACCCTTCAGTGGTATCAGAGCCTCGACTCTATGATCCATAGTTTCTAGTTCTATCTGTTTCTAGGATTAAGGTTTGATTCTTGATCTTCTACTTGCTCTAGGCTATTTCGAAAATCACCAAGGGCAACAAAAAAAAACAGTTTGTTTTTTTGTTATCCAGTTTTAAGAAGTCTAATCCTATTAATCAGAAAGTTTAAACAGTTAGTTTAAACGATTAAAAAGGATTGTGATTTTTGGATAAGAACAAGTTTTGGATTAAGATAAATTAAACAGTTTGTTTTAATTAATTGAACCTAGTTAATCCAGTTTTTGATTCGTTTAAGTTGTATCATCTTCTACTTCATCTTGTTTCTTCTCCTCTGTTTTTCGAAAACCATAAGGGATAAAAACAAGTTTTATGTTTTTATCCAGTCCATAAAAGGTTTGATTTTAACCAGTTAGGTTTAAACCAGGTTTGTGTTTAAACGGTTAAAAAGGATAAACTTTTATCTAAAACTAGACTTTAACCAGTTTTTGAACTTTTGTTTAAAAAGGTTGAAATCAAGTTTTAGGATAATTAATTATTAATAAAACAAGTTTCGTTAATATTAATAATTAATAGTTTTTGATTTTTGAATTAAATCCAGTTTTTAATCAGTATATTAAAACAGTTAGTTTTAATATGTTAAAATGGATTTAGAATGTTGTGTCAATCGGAAAACGGGAACCGAGAACATCACCGTGTCGGGGGTGACCGTTAGCGGCGCGAAGGCCAAATAGGCCTAGCGGTGCCGGTTAGCGGCGCTAAGGGTCAAAGTGGGCTTCGGCCCAAGTATTTTTCGATCCAGGACGACACGGGCCCAAAGGGTTTCGGCCCAAGTTAGCGGCGCTAAAGGCACTTGGCAACGCTAAAAGAACTTAGAGGCGCTAAAGTCCAATGGGCTTCGGCCCAAGTGAACTCGGCCCAAGGAGGATCACGGTCCAGCAGGGTTTTGACCCAGGTGTTTTTGGTCCAATGGGTTCTCGGCCCAAGAGGGTCTTGGCCCAGTGGGTCTCTCGGGTTAATGGGAGATATTAGCCAAAAATAGTTTTTCCGGATTAATACACAAGGATTATTAATTTTAAGTTATAAAATTAATAAGGTATTATATAAACTAGTGTTATATGTTTTGACTAGTTTAGTTAAAATATATATTAGACTTTTATTTATTATGACTAGTTTAAGTCATTTTTTATTAAAGTCTAAAAGGGTATAGTTTATATAATATTATGGAGAAACAAATAAGATAGTATTTAATTGACCAAGGTTGTCGGTTTTAAGTTTTTGGAAAACTAGTAATAAAACTCGACGTGAAGATATCATTCAAAGTTTTGAATGAGATCAAGTTTTTAAGTTTTGTTGAAAAACTAATTTGGTCAAATAAATTAGAAGATCATAATTCTCGTTTTTGGTTAATAGGTATTAATCAAATGGATAAATGAGAATAGTTTAAACAAATCAGGTTGTGTGCTTAACAGCACAGTTTTTGTTTATTTATTATTAACTGCGTGGTTGACTTTTATATATTATGCTTATATATAATTGCGTGGTTGTATAGCTATAGTTTTGCCGACTTAGGACTCGTTTTTCTTATTCTTCTTTTATTTTGGTTTTTGGGAAGGCATGCGTGCCAATTACAATCCCTTTCTTATTTGTAATATTGTACTGGTTAGGGGAGGCCTGCGTGCCATTTACAACCCCATTCAATATTGTATTTCGGGGAGGTGTCAAGGCTAGTGGGAGCAGCACATCAAGAAGGCGAATCCAAGTCATTTTGTCCTTAGGTTTGACCTTAGGATTAGTTGGCAAAACTATAGGTTTTATCTGCTTATTATTATTATCTGCATGGTTGTGTTTTATTTACTGCTTTACACACACACATATATATATATATATATACATGCGTGTAATGGTAAATAAAATAGTTTAATAACATGTTGTTATTAAACAGTGAAAAACCACGTTCTATGACAAACTAGAATATGACTTCAGTCTGGTAGTCGTATTAATTAAATTTTTATAAATTTTAAAGTTTTTTCAAGGTTATGAGTTTGGAACTTATAAAAGCCGTTTTGTGCACCTAGTTCAGGTACACATATAAATCGTATTTTTTTAAACAGTTAGTTTTAAAATGGTTTTTCAAAAACTGAAAAATTAAGTTTTTTATTGAACTTAATTAAAACACAAAAAAATCTTAGATCAGTGTGCTACCCACCTAATGGTACACCTTGACTGTTAAACGGTACTCGGGTGTCGGAAGTGCCCAAACCTTTGGCATCCGGGTTCAAACCATTGCAGGAAAGGGCATGAAAGATCCTGCGATAATCGGGAGTCCCGGCCAGAATTCATGCTGTCTTAGGTGGTGCGATCTATTTTGGTGATAATCGGGAGTCCCGGCCCAAAAAGCACTAGAGTAGAGTTAAACATACTAGACTGGGTCTAAGTGCTCTACGAGGTTCTAGAAGTCGTATCAGTTAGGTACGATTGGTACAGGGTGTTACCTACCAAAAATAGCATGACTTGGCGGGAAGTGTCCAAACCTTGCGTCAAGTATGTGAAATATGGGTCCTAGGTCTAATATATATTGTTTATGGGTTTAATGATATATGTTGGAAAGTTTGTTTGCAATTACTAATTAAACCGGGCTTTAATTTGTAAATGGCAACCCACGTTACCAATACTAATAACATCTCTCTCCGCTCTATCCTTGAGAAGGATAAGCTCACCGGGTCCAACTTTCTCACTTGGGAGAGAAATCTCTGTATCGTGCTAAGGAGAGAGAAAGTGGTATGTCCTAGAACAACCTCTAGGAAATCCCCCTGCCAGCAATGCCAGGGCAGAGGTCAGGGAGGCTTTTCAGAAGCGCTCCAATGACGCCTTGGATGTTAGCTGCCTCATGCTTGCAACTATGAGTCCAGAGTTGCAATCAAGCATGATGGAAACTCCTGCATATGACATGATCCGCCAGCTGAGGGACATGTTCCAGGAGCAAGCCCGCACAGAGTGTTATGATGCCACTAGGGCATTTAACTCATGCAAGATGGCTAAGGGGACCTCTGTCAGTGACCATGTCATGAAAATGAAAGGTTACATGGACCACCTAGAGAGACTTGGGCACCCAGTACCGTTGCAGCTAGCAACGGATACGATACTCAACTCGTTGTCAGATGACTATAAGCCTTTTATAGTCAACTACAACATGAACAACATGGATAAATCCGTGGCTGAGTTGCACTCGATGCTCAAAACTGCTGAGCAGAGTATCGGGACCAAGTCTAAGGACATCCTTATGGTGGGACATGGTGGACGTAAGAAGAGGAAGGGGCGCAACGGAAAAGGAAAGGGCAAGGCCCAGCCCAGCCAGAATGCACCCAGAGCTAGTAACGACAACAAGGGCAAGAAGCCGGAACCAAACAAGGCAAGGACCAAGAATCGGTGCTTCAGGTGCTGCGAGGCCGGACATTGGAAACAAGATTGTCCGAAAGGTCACGAGGCAGGAGGCAAGTCTGGCTCCTCAGGTATTGTGTGATTAGCTTCTTTGTCACTTTCCTACTTGTAAAGTTTTACAAGTATTCTAACATCTTGCAATCGTTTATTGCAGGAGGAGATGGAAAGTGATGCGGCCCAGCATAAAGAGATCCTACGTTGAGCATAAAGATATTATTTATATTTCCTAGTTATTCAAACTTTTTAAGTTTATTTGAACAAATTTTATATTGTTTATGGATACCTTTAAGTTTATGGAAATTATAATTATTTGGTTCATATCCGTGCACGTGTTCTTATTTTATGAATCAGGATTAGTCGAGTTGTGACTAAAAGAATACAAATAAGTCAAGGCTTGACTTGTTTGGTGATTCATAATAATCTTATGCTGTCATTTGTTGTAGTTATATAAATGTTGGCTCCACTTTTTCAAACACTTAAATAAACAAGTATTGTTTATAAAATTATATAGTTTTTCTAATTTAACCAAGTGTTTAAGTTATTTATGAAAAGTGAATGTTCAAAGTCTTGAACTAAATAGAAATGATAGTTATTATTTCTAAGTAAAATAGTTTTTGATAAAACGTTTAAGAAAGTATAAAAGTGATTATTATAATCAAGGGAGTTTTATACTAAATGTTTTAAGGAAAGAAATTTAAGACACCATTATGAGTGTTTCATACTCGTGATCATGGTAAGTTTAATGAAACCATTTTCCCTAACTGGAAAGATGGATATATGGGAGATCCAAGTTCTTGGTTTCATAAAACAAATTTCTTGCAAAAGCTAAGTTCTTTAAAACATGTGCTTGGAACACAAGTTTTAGGCATGATAGTCAATGATTGACTAAGGCCTAGAAAGTTTTTTTAAAAGAATGCACTTTTTCATAAAAGATAGTGGGAGCACCTGACTAATGTATTTATCAGAGGTAATAAAAGGCTGTTTTTTTTAACCAGTGTGATAAATACAAAGTTTGAGCTTTTAGAGTATATAATTATTGGATGTTTTTAGAAGCTATCTAAAACAGTAAGTTCTTAAGAAAGAACTAATCCAAGGAATGCATGACTTATTGAGAGTTATTCAATAAAGATAGCATTGCAAGTTTTTGAGTCAAGTTATGACTTAAATAGAAATTATATACGTTCTAAAATGTTCAGTAGGTCAGCTTAATTAAATGTTGTTGGTTGGTTAACGTTAGAAATGATAAAGTAGGATGTTCTTTAACATTCTTAGTAATGATATTAGATTAGTGTTGGTATACACAGGGAATCTAATTTCAAGGTTCTTACCAGTAGGTGTAAGAAGGTTTTATCGTTTCAAATAGATAATAAAATCTAGTAAGGTTTATTATATCTACAAATGTGATTAAAGTTTTTAAAATTACAGGGAGGTTATTTTGTAAAATTAGAAACTTTGGAGTTATTTCCAGTTTTCTTCAAGTTTAAGGAATTTAATAAAATAAGTAAGTCTAGATTTTGTTAGAAATATTAAAATGAGAGGTGTAATATGTAATTACTCAAAGTTGGGGAAATGCTATATAAAGGCATTTCCCCCACATTTCAATAGAAGCTTTGCATTTTACAACATATCTTGTGTTTGTGTTTCTCTACATTACTCTCGGCTCTCTCTCTCTAACCGAACACACACACAAACACACACTAGAAGAACTATCTTCTAAGCATTGCTTCATCCGTATTGTATTACGGGACCATCAATTGGTATCAGAGCCAAACTTGTTTTTGGCTCGTGATTGTTCAAAAGAAGACAACAAAATCTCGAAGTGTTCAAGCTTCTAAGAAGAAAAAGCTCTCGGTTGTGCAAAGGTTCAAGAACGTCAGTTTTATTCAAGATAAACTCAAGCTCAAACGACTTTTAAAGGTAGAACTCATTAAAGGTATAAACTACATCTCCTTTAACTTTCTTTTGAGTTGTTTCGATAGTCTTACAAAGGTTACAAAACATTCTTTGAAGAAAAACACAAACCGTGGGTGTTTTTATAAGTATTAAGTCAAGAAGGTCATTAAATACCCACTTTTTCAACATTAAATTTTCTGGGTATTTAAGCATTTATGGTGTTCTTGGTCTGAAAGTACAACTGGAAAAAGAAGAAATCGAATTTTATAATTTATTTAATTATAAATTCATAATATATTAAGTGTTGTACAAGGAAAATCAAGTACTTGCCATACCAATCAAGTACAAGTGGTTAGACACTATTCAGGGTATGGCAATCTGATTTAACAAGGACACATCAGAGTCTATCAGCCGGTTCCTTGGTTAATGCGATTGACTCTTGGGGCGGCTTATAGAATTTTGTCAAATTAGAACACCTAAGTGTTAATCAAATAGCTATAAGCCAAGTTCAGTGAATCGCATGCGATTAGACTGTGCGGCTTATAGAAGCAGTTGATAAGTTTACCTGAATCGCATGCAATTAACACTTACATCTATCAGCCAGCTTGTAAAGGGAATCGCACGTGATTGAAAGGTTTCTATTTGATTCGCACTTGATTGACAGGACTAACAGATTATTTTCTAAGTTTTTGATGAAACAGGATTGATTCGCATTCGATTAACCATCAAAACTAAGTTCTTATTCTGCTTGTTTTCAAGGACACCTAATCGCATTCGATTGACCTGTATTCGCATTTTATAAGACAAATCCCAATCAAGTTATTCCTTATACTTGGACAAGTGATTGACTCTTTGGACTTGAATTAAAGAACTCTAAGACGTTTGGACTTAATCAAACAATCTAATTCATAATTGAATTTAATTTAAATCAGATTTAATTCAAAGGTGAATTACATTACTTCAAGTCTATCTAGTTCAAGGTTGAATTTCATCTTTTAAGATCTAATTCAAAATTGAAATTCACAAGACTTAGTTCGTTAATCAATCATTCAAATCACTTTAAAATCAGGACAAGTTTTTCGAACAATCAAACCATCTTACAAGTAAACGATCATTTCTCACAAACATCACTAATCATGTCAAGTACAAATGAAATGATGTCCATTGGCACCGACACAAAACCTCCTGTTTTGTTTCGGGGGGAATACAATGTCTGGAAAGGAAGGTTCATGGACTTCCTCGAGCACAATGACCTCTTCGGTGACAAGATGATTGAATGCATCAACAAAGGAAACACCAAATTCACGAAGGTAGTTGAAGCAGATCCAGATAACAACCCTGGCATTCCCAGACATGAAAGAGAGAAGACTCATGATGAGATGACCAATACAGAAAGAGAAACAAAGAAAGCAGAGAAACTGGCCAAGTACTACCTCAAGCAGGGCCTCTCATCTGAAATCTATCTCAAAATAGATAGCTTGGGCACAGCCAAGGAAATCTGGGATGAGATCAAGAAACAACTTCAGGGCACTGAGCAAGGAGAATACATCAAACGAACTCAGCTAGTCAACAACTATCATGACTTCAAGGCTCGAGAAAAAGAACTGCTCTCTGAAACATATGGGAGATTCTGCAAGCTGCAAAATGAAATGAGATCTAATCAAATTGTCAGAACTGATCTTGATTTGAACTGTGTTTTTCTGAATTCATTAGGTTCTGAGTGGAAAGGCTATGCCAGACTTTACAAACAGATTAATAAAGATCTTACATCAGTCACCTTCCATAACATCTTCGAAGATCTCAATTAGTATCAAGATGAAATCTTGCAATCTCTCCCTAAAGAACCAGTTGCTGACCCTCTTGCCTTGGTGGTGGCTGACAGAATCCATAAGGAAACATCATCAAGATCCTTGAAACTTAAACAAGTGGTTCTCAGTGATTCTGATCATGATAATGATGATGATGATTCAATCGAAGCAGCATTTCAAGCTCTCACAGTGGCCAACAAGAACTTCATGAACCGTTTCAGCAAGACTAACAATAGACAACGATTCACATCAGGTTCAAGGAGACCCGAAAGAGCTGCTGCTGTTGACAAGCCAAGGTACCAGAGGGATGAGAAGAAGGAAGAAAAGAAGGTTGATTTCAAATGCTATAACTGCGGGAGGTCAGGACATCTGATCAGGAACTGCCCAATGAAAAAGACAAAAGATGCAGAGTACTATCGGCAGAAGTACCGCCTGTCTAAACAAAAACAGGCTGGGAACGTGCTGCTAGTTGAGGAGGATCAGTTCCTTGATGATACAGGATCAGACAGTGATCTGGATGGTGAAGATCACGCTCAATTCTGTCTGATGGCTCACAATGGTGAAGAAGGTAGAGAGGATGATGACGGAGATAATCTCTCCGAGTCAGATGAGGAAAACTTGGACAGTGGAAAGGTATCTTCTAGCTCTAACTTTAATATGGGTATTAATCATAAACACATTCAAACCATATTAAATCGCATAAAAGAGTTAGAATGTCAGGCACTAGATTTAATCACAAGAAATCAAGTTCTAGAAGATGTTTCACACACTCAAAAATTGGAGGCACAAACAATAATTAAGAAGTTAGATAACGACTTAATCAGCCTTAGGAACCAATTAGCTGCAAAAGAATCTGAGCTTTTAGAATTAACCAGTAGGACTAATAACACCATATTAGATCTCAAAGCAGAATGTAAGTGTGCTGAAAAGGATTCAGAAATTCTCAAAAATGAACTTAGGAAAGAACGAAGTACTCTTTACTCTAGAATCAATGAACTTGAATACCTTCTGTCCAAACGTGATCAAAGTGAACATACCATCTCTCAATACAAAGAAAAGGAACGTCCTTTCTCCAGATGGAATTTCGATGGGCTTGGCTTCAAATTGAAAAGGATTACGTCCAAACAATTATATAATGCTGATCTGTTTGGGTTAGGACTTACCCAAAGGATGGTCTTTGTTGGCCAAGAAGAGACACAAATAGAGGAAGATTTCAAACGAACTCTTAATGTCAAAACTGAAATTCCATTTGATTATTCTAATTTGAATGACTCATACCTTGCCAATCTCTCTTCCTCGTCCGATTCTGATGTTTCATCGTCTGTCTATTCTGATGAAGAACTCTACTCCCCTGTTTCACCAAAGCCCACTGTTGAATACATTCCTCACAAAGAATTACAAGACAGATTCAACACCCTGCAGGAATTTTGTTTTACCCAAGTCATTCAACAGGACCTCGCCAAAGCCATTCAAAATGATTTAAAACCTCCTACCTCTGAGACATTCCCTTCAATGCATGAAATCATCACCTGTCAACAAATTCCCAACATGTCATTTGTACATGATGGAAAGATCATTGATAAACTGTGTAGGAAACAGTTTGTTTTGAAAGAAAGAATCAAAGCCCTCCAAGTAAAGATGGAAACTCCAATAGTTCCCTTTACCTTCTCACTTTTTGGTTCAGATATGGATGATCTAACTCATGCAAACACCAAGGGTACATATTGCACAACTTCTGTAAAATCTGTTAATAAACCTGACTTAACAAATCTTAAGCTTAAACAGATTTACAAACCAAAGCAACAATCCACTCCTAATCCCAATTCTCGTGTGCACATAGAAGTACCTGAATCATCACAAGCTGCAGCCAGTCGACCACGACTTCATTCTAATCTTTTATCCTCTGCTGCAGATGTGAAGAAGGCTGGAAACAAGAAGTTTGAAATAAATACATCATGGAAAAGAGCTATTCCTAGATCCACTAGGAGGTGTTCAAATTTGAAACCTGTCTGTGAAAACATTTTGATGTTTGATTCTGTTTGTAATCATTCCAGTTCACAAGGCAAAATTGCTTCTACCATGTTTTGTATAAGTGATGGTTGTACTCATGGACACTGTGAATTTAATTGTTGCTATGATCAATTGAGAAAGACTTTAGGTGTTAAACCATGTGTTGATTGGACTGATTTTTATGCTAATCAAATCTGTGTTCCATTTTTAAATTCAAAAGGCTACGTCATTAATCAATGGATCACCACTCGTCAATCACATGCTCTTAAACGCTTAAACAAATCCAACCGATTACTCACGATCAAGGAACTGGAAGTCTACAGACAGGCAGGGCTATGAAGCATTTAAAAGGGCTTGGATTGCTCAGGAAAAACACTTGCATTCTCAAAAGCGTTCTCGCAATTCCCCTTCCAAAATCTCAAAATCTTCGAAACCCAAGTCATCATCCATTCAACGAGTGGCAAAACCTGCTAATCGCAGTGTTCCATTTCCGCGACAGCAAGTTGATGCACCGAGGCCACAAAGAATTCTTAAGAATTCCTCTCAACCATGGATTCGCAAATATAACGCTTCCGCAACTCTACCGAATCCGAAACCTCCGATTCCATCAACTATCAAACCAACAGTGGTGCAGAAACTTTCTTCTTAGCAAATTTCTTCCAAATCTATTCCTTCACGTCCAAAGCTTAAGTCCATTTGGGTACCGAAGAATAGATCATTAGAAGTTTCATCATCATCAAAACCAACAGTTGTTACTCAACCCAACTTAGAGACTAACAATCAAGGACCCATATCTAAATGGGGACCTAAACGTGATTTATTCTCTTTTTGCAGGTGCCTCACTTGTGGTACCTTGACTCCGGCTGTACCAAACATATGACCGGCAACAAAAGTCTTCTCAAGAATTATGTTCCTAAGTACTCCGGGAATGTACGTTTTGGGAATGATAATGTTGCACCAATTTTGGGGTACGGAGACATTGAGAAGAAGCACATCAAGATCAAGAAAGTCTCATATGTTGAAGGGCTAGGTCATAACTTGTTCAGCATTGGACAGTTTTGTGATAAAGACCTAGAGGTTGTATTTAAAAAGAACAAATGTTCAGTTTTAACTGAAAATGGAGATGAGTTGCTTGCAGGTTCCAGAAATTCTAACCTGTATTCCATTGACTTGGAAAAATATGACTCTCCTACCTCTGTGTGTCTACTGTCTGAAGCATCTACTGATCTGACTTGGCAATGGCACAGAAAACTCTCTCACCTGAACTTTCAAAATATTAACAACTTAGTCACTGGTGACTTGGTGAGAGGCATTCCCAAGTTAAGATTCAAGAAGGATCATCTGTGTGCAGATTGTGAAAAAGGAAAAATGAAGAAGGCTTCTCATAAATCTAAACAAGTATTTAGCACTACGAATCCTTTGGAACTCCTGCACATGGATCTGTGTGGTCCAATGAGAATCCAGTCCAAACATGGGAAGAAGTATATTTTAGTCATGGTGGATGACTACTCTAGATATACTTGGGTCAAATTTCTGCGCTCAAAAGATGAAGCCACTCCAACAATCATTTCCTTCATCAAACAACAGCAGAACAAGCATAGTCAGAGTGTTGTCTCTATCCGGACAGACAATGGAACAGAATTCAAAAACAGTACTCTGAAGAGCTTCTGTTATCTTGTGGGAATCAGCCACCAGTTCTCTACTGCATACACACCACAACAAAATGGTGTAGTGGAACGAAGAAATAGAACTTTGGTTGAAGCTGCCCGAACAATGCTTTCATATTCCGGGCTCCCACCTTCCTTCTGGGCTGAAGCTATTAACACTGCCTGCTATACGCAGAATCGCTCTTTCATTAACAAACGTTTTAATAAAACTCCTTATGAACTGGCAAATGGCATTGTACCTAATATCAAATACTTTCATGTATTTGGTAATAGGTGTTTTGTCTTAAATGAAAAGGATAATCTAGGAAAATTTGCTCCGAAAGCTGATGAAGCTATTTTCTTAGGTTATTCTACCGTCTCAAAAGCATATAGAGTTTTAAACACACGCACAAAGAGCATCATCGAGAGTATCAATGTAACGTTTGACGATACATTGACTGTCTCTGGCTCCCCACCACAGTCCAACACTTTTGCTTCTGAACATACCAGTTCAGGACCAGTTCTTAACTCTAAAGAATCAGACATTCCCTCTACTTCTGATAATAATCTCGATTTCATGTTTGATTTCTTTAGATCTGACTCTTCCCCTATTTTGGCTAACAACAGGGATAATGCAGGTGCACAGATAAGCGACCCGATCACAGATACAACAATCACTGAAACGAATCCATTTGCTGAGGATTCTACATCTGTTTCTGTCACACAATCCCCTGTGACAGAACCAATAGTTGATCAGGAGAACTCACCTGTGTTCGACTCCGATCCAAACTTCTCCAGAGAAATGGAAGAGGAAGCGCCACATATTCAAGATCTCATCCCTTCCTCCTCTAACTCGCATGAGCTAAAATGGATCCGACATCACTTTGAGGAGAATATCATTGGAGATCCCTCTGTTGGCATTCAAACAAGGTCAGCCACAGCTAACGAGTGCCAATTTGCAGGTTTCTTAAGCATGATTGAACCCACAAAGACTTGTGAGGCACTGAATGATCCGGACTGGGTACTAGCTATGCAAGAAGAATTACACCAGTTTGCTCGTCTCAAAGTATGGAGATTAGTTCCTATTCCATATGGGAAATTTGTTGTCGGAACTAAATGGGTGTTCAAGAACAAACGGGATTCGGATGGAGTGGTCATTCGTAACAAAGCAAGGTTGGTTGCTAAGGGATACAATCAACAGGAGGGTATCGACTATGATGAAACCTTTTCTCCTGTTGCTCGAATTGAAGCTAACGCTTATTTCTTGCATATGCAGCCTCCAGGAGCTTTCGAGTCTTCCAAATGGATGTCCAAACAGCCTTTCTCAACGGGGTACTCAAAGAAGAAGTCTACGTTTCACAACCTGAGGGCTTCATCAATTCTTCATACCCTAATCATGTTTATATTTTAGATAAGGCTCTGTACGGCTTAAAACAAGCTCCACGTGCATGGTACGATGTCTTATCTGAATATCTGATAGGGGAAGGCTACTCCAAAGGAAAGACAGACACCACTCTGTTCACAAAGACAAAAGGTAGGGACAAAATCCTTGTCCAAATTTATGTGGATGACATCATCTTTGGATCTACAAATCCAAAGAACAGTGAAGAGTTTGCACAGACAATGTCAAACAGGTTCCAAATGAGTATGATGGGTGAGATGTCGTTCTTTCTAGGACTTCAAGTTAAACAGTTGAGTCATGGCACTTTCTAGGACTTCAAGTATGATATGCTCAACTGCAACCCTATCTCAACTCCAATGGCGGCCAAATCACAACTATCGGCAGATCCTGATGGTTCTCCGGTGGATCTCAAGACATACCGTGGGATGATTGGATCATTACTATATCTCACTGCAAGTCGTCCAGACATCATGTTCTCTTCGTGTCTCTGTGCTAGGTTTCAGGCCAATCCCAAGGAGTCACATCTGCTAGCTGTTAAGCGAATTTTCAGATATCTCAAAGGGTCCATGAATCTAGGACTGTGGTATCCCAAGGACTCCAATCTAGATCTTCATGCTTATTCAGATGCTGACTATGCCGGTTGCAAGATTGATAGGAAAAGCACCTCTGGTAGTGCACATTTTCTGGGAGATCGTTTAGTCTGCTGGGCTTCAAAGAAACAAAACTGTGTATCCACTTCTACAGCAGAAGCTGAGTATGTTGCTGCTGCAATGTGCTGTTCCCAAAGCCTATGGATACGTACACAACTCTCAGACTTTGGCCTCAGGTATGACAAAATACCATTGTTATGCAACTCTCAATCTGCCATTGCCATCTCCTGCAATCCGGTACACCACTCTAAAACCAAACATATCGACATTCGCTATCACTTCATAAAAGATAACGTTGAGAAAGGATTAATTGAGCTACAGTATGTGCCTACTGAAAATCAGCTGGCTGACCTGTTTACCAAACCTTTAGACGAAAGTCGATTTACTGAGTTGGTATCTAAGTTAGGCATGCTCAATCTACAAATCTAGCATACTGTTACCTTCTTTTTTTTCTTTCTTTTCTTTTGTTTAGAGTTGGTGTTACACTGTTTGTTCTCTATGCAGCTAACGACTGCATTCTTCAAGAGGGAGAAAGATCATGCACATGCTACAGAGAAAAGACACTTTGTGTAGGGGGTTTGACTTCATAATGCTATACCTGTGTCATATGTGTAGGGGGAGAATTTCATACACATACACATATTACACATGTGTAGGGGGAGAAATTTGACAACAGACACTTTCTCTAAAACATTCGAAAAATTCCTCATAAAGAGATGCAAAAGTCTAGGGGGAGTGTGTCAAACAAACACTCACATCAACCATATCTGAAAATTTAACTTTCATAATCTCAAAATTCAGATATTTCAAAATTTTCCAAGTAATAGCTCAATCGCATGCGATTAAGCTATGTGAGTGAATCGCATGCAAATGTTAAAGGTTTTAATTGCATGTGAAAAGGTTGTGAGAAACAAGTGTGAATCGAATGCAATGTTCTCTAAGTGTGAATCGCATGCGATTTGGACAAAGGTTGAATCGCACGCGATTCAGCTAAGTTAGTGTGAATCGCATGCTATTCAGTCTAAGGTTGAATCGCACGCGATTAAGCACAGATAGTGTGAATCGCATGCGATTCGGATGCCATGGTTCTAACACCCAAGCTGATTCGCATGACATTAACACACCACAATGTGAATCGCATGCGATTGAAAACTCTTATCAGCCGCATCCAAACTTCTATCAGCCGCGTTTTTTAACCGTTGCACCAGCCAATCAGGGCTCGACATGTGCCTTTTTACACTGCTACAAGTTACCCCAACAGTTGTCATTCTTCATTTACGCTATTCAAAATTTACAAAGTGTTCTCTCGAGTTCTTGATTACGTTAACATACAAATCATCTCGTTACTCTGCCAAAATTTGCAATTTTAGTATCAAAATACTTCTAATCTAAAAGGTAACAACTTGTATGGTTTACATTTTGAAGATTTTGAGTTAAAAGGGTACTTTTTGGTCTTAGAACACAGATATGCGAATGAGAATATCGAGACTTTAAGTGGACTTTTGGTACTCGAAACAAACTTGTTTGATGAAACAATGTTTGCGATGGGTATTTTGATCACATGGGGAACACTTTGATGTAAAAAATATTTCAAAAATCTCAAAAAGTGTTCTTCGTGTTCTTGGGAAGTATGAACATACACATACAATTTGGTATTTGGCTAAAAAAAATAAAAAAATAAAAAAAGGTGTTTAGGGTGAGTTTTGGAACATGTTCAAGTACTACAAAGTTGTTCAGTACTAACTAATTGATACTTTTGCAGTATCAAAACAACTTTTTTATGCTGAAAATCATCATGTACACAGTGAGTGTTCAACACTTAGGGTGTTTGAACATTTATTCAACATTGGTCAACGTTGGGTCAATTTGGTCAAATTTTACTCACTTATCAAAAGTTTGACCAAATATTCAAAACTGAATGTTGTTTTCTTGCATATCTCTTAAATTTAAATTTAACAATTTTATCTCTTTGACAGATAAGATGGCACAAGTTGAACGTGACCCAGAGGAGATCATGCCCAGAGCCGAGTTTCTTAACACTGGCTCCCATGAAAACAACCATTATGTTGACCTAACCAAACTCAAAAACCCAACCTACCCCATTGTCACTGAGATTCTCAAAATTCATCCCCTAAACCATCTACTGACCTATAACCCAGCCACAACAGGCATACATGTTCCTGAATTATATGTGCAACAATTTTGGAAAACATGTGATGTGAGGGAAAATAACAGAGGTTATGAGGTAATTCATGCAGAGGTCGACGAATTTCAAGTCAATATATCTCTTAGTCGCCTCAGAACAATCTTTGCTCTACCCAAAGCAGACAGCAGACCTCCAGCAACAGACTTTGAGGACATCCCCGATGAGGATGCATGTCTTACAACAATAAGGGAGATGGGATATGACGGTGAGCTCATCAGGAAAGGTCAATTCAAACGCACCGGCTTGCACCCAAAATATAATACATTCATGACGGTGCTTCAAAGATGTCTCACTCCAAAGCACTCAGGCTACGAATTCCCAACGGAACATCAACTTAAAATCTTTGTAGCAGCTGCGACGCATATGCATGTGGACTATGCATTCCTTCTCTTCCAGGACATCAAAGCTACTATACTCAGGAAGAATTCCCAAAAGAAGAGGGATTCGAACATGATGCCTTACCATCGCTTCATACCAATGATCATCCAGTATGTAATGGAGCGGAATGCTGATATCCCTCGTCGGACAGGTTTACCTTCTGTTTCTCCAAAACTCTTTTTTCATATTAAACCTGCTAACCCGACGAATCTGCCTATTCCAAGACCCTTCCCTGTATCTCTCTTAAATCTTTGTGAGCAAAATGATATTGTTAAGAGTTATAGGGAGAGTGTAGGAATACCTCCTATGGTTGTGCCAGAGCCGGCCATACCTACCCAAGGAGGAGTAGCACCGAGTGAGGATATAGCAAATAGGCCTCAGTCATCTGTGGGAGATGCTGAGAGGGAAGTGGAGAGAGAAAATGTTGAGAGGAGTGGAGAAGAGGGTGAAGGTGTTGAGAGTAGAGAGGGAGGGGATACATATGATCCCGCGACCATTCAAGCCATTATACAAACTCTTTCTTAATCCACCCGCACCCAAGCTGTACTAACTGAACTTGGTCTTGACATGTCTAAGTCATCCAGTTCATCTGATGAGTCTGCATCTCATCCAGGAGGTGCCCCTGCCTTTAAAACTGTTATATCTCCCATGGGCACCCCTGAGCACCCCATTGACCAACCAGCAGAAAGTACCCCTTCTTTCATGAAATTAACTGATCCACATACTACCCATGTCATTCATAATGTGATCATTGCTCCTGAACATGACATCCTACCAGTTTCTCAATCTCCAGATGTATCTTTTGAGGTGGGCTCTGTCACTCCTGATTCTTTCCTTGACCCAAATCAATATGCTGGTTATGGAGTTGGCAGTGGAGAAGAAGAAGAGGATAGGAGTATGAGTGAAAGAGAGGAGGTAAGAAAAGAAAATGTGAGTTCTGAGGGACCCCTCAACCAAGAAAGCCGGGAAGCCACATCTAATATGAGTCCTAGCACTGCTGGGGCTCGTATTGAACAAGCCGCGGTTATCCCACCCGTGTAAGTTTCTGCCCCACCAAGCTACTACGGTGTCTCTCAACAGGCACCGTCTTTATTGCACAGGGTTATAGCACACAATCTAGGCCAACCCCAATTGGGTGTTGGACCTATTGAAAACAGAGGACTGCCTCCCTCGTCCTCGACTCCTCTTCGTGCACGATTTGATTTTCCGCGGATATCCGCATATCTTGAACAACACAAGGTAACTATAGATGCACTGAGCTTGTTGACTCAACAAGTCTCCGCAACTTCCGTAGGTGGTACCTCTCAAGATGCCATTCGAGGATCGGAAGGAAATCCTGCTGGAGCCAACATCCCTGCTGCTCCAGTAGGTGGTCCTGCCTCTGTGGTAGGTACCTCAACCGGAAGTCTTAGTGATTCCGGGTTTGTTACACGTGCAGATCTTAACAATGCTATCAACCAAGCCGTGTCTCCAATCCGCCAACAACTGCAGGAGACAAATCTAAAGTTGGATCGGATCGAAAGGGATTCCAGGGAACAGACTGAGCAGCTGTCGCGTATTGAAAATCTACTTACAGCTCGTCTTCCAGCAACGGTCCCTCAATCTCAACCGGATGTCACTTCACTATCGGTCGACGCCTTAAAAAGCATCCTCTATGCTAAACTGATTGAACAAAGGCCAGACTCTGCTTATAATCAAGACCTTCTGACTACTCTGCAAACTCAACTACGTCCACAGGGAATCTCCTTGGATGAATTTACAGAGTTTCATGAAGATGTAAACAGCAAGATTGATGGGGTGACAAGAGGGTTCTATACTTCCCTGCAAAAAGTTACTGACCGGCTGACGGTACTTGAACAAACCTGTCAGGCCCAGGCTCAGGGGTCAAAAAGGAGGCGGGATGATCAAGATCCTGATGATCGTCCCGAGGGGGAGAAAAGAAGAAGATATATCACAACCCCCTCCGCCGCAACTGTACCAGTACCATCATTGAGCAGATACTTATCTACAGGTACAGGTTCTGCTGGATCTGGAAGACAGAAGGGTCAACAATGTAACACCCTGTAAATGGACCTAGCAGTGTAGGGTTGTACTTTGTGCTTTAGAGCTTGTACAGTGACTTTAAGTGAAATTAATTAAGTGTTTTGTGTGACTAACGTGTCTCGTGTTAATTAATGTGATAATGTGAAAAGTGTCGGTTGTGTCTAAAAGTGATGTCGTGTTATACGGTTTCGTGAAATGATTCCGTAGATATCCCCGTTAGGTAAAACGGGATGGCGTGTGTTAAATTGTAAGTTGAAAAGGGGAACAAAATACCCCGTAGTTTAATTTAGGCCACATAAGTCGGCCTATTCCTTCTTATCCTCTGTTGAAATCAAACACACACTTCACACATACAAAATACGTGCAAACACACACACCCTTTCAAGTTGGAGATTTTGAAGAAGTAATCAAGATACAAACTGGTTCAATTGATTTCAGAATCAAATCAGTAGCTTGTCTACGGTTCTTCTTCTTCCTTGTAAGTGAATTTTGATCAAGAACCCTATTTTTGTGTTTGTGTTCAAGAAACACCAAATTGATGGTGTTTATGTGTGTTTGTGGATTGAACTTGTGTCAAATGTGTTTACAAGTGCCTAAGGGTGCCAAACAACATGTGTAAACGTTTGAATCTGTTTTCAATCGAGTTTTGGTGTTAAAAATGGGTATTAACAGAACTGTGCGAAAACAGGGACGATGGTCTACTGTTCGTAGACTTCCTACGGGCGTAGGTGGTATTCCCTACGGCCGTAGTAAGCCTTGAGTATACACTACGGCCGTAGGTAGGGTTACTGCGGCCGTAGGATGTGTTTTTGTGTGGGTTACCGTCTACGGACGATGAAACAAGGACTACGGGTGTAGGTATGTAACCTACGGTCGTAGTTCACCAAAGAACAACTACTACGGGTGTAGAAGAGAGTTTCTACGGCTGTAGTACAATGTTTGTTGGAAGGAACCTCTGCGGGCGTAGTGGCTGGATACTACGGCCGTAGGGAGGGTTTTCATGTGTCCTACGGCCGTAGGATATATCCTCTGCGGCCGTAGAGGGTTGTCTTGTGTTGACAGCTTGTGTAACTTGTGTTCTAACCTGTGTGTGTTATGTGTAAGTGATAACCAAGCCTGAACCTTATGTGTTAGGTGATTCGGACGACTCAGTGTGTTCTTGGGATTCTCGGATTCATATCTGCCTCTTGTGATATCGAGGTGAGTACCGGTTTCCCATAAGACTCAGTAAGTAGGGCTATTGTGTGCATGTGTTGTGTGCTACGTGATATAGTGATATAGTGTTATAAGTGATACCATGTGATATAAATTGTGATATGTGATACGCATGCGTACTGTGGACCCTATGGGTCAAACGTGTTTATGATTTCCTGTCCGGACAGACGCAGGGGTTGAGGTCAGTCGCCGATGCGGCTGGGTCCCTCGAGTGTTATTCAGGGATTAGCGGTTCCCACGAGTGATTTTCTGGGGTAAAGGTTCTGCAGGCCGCCGTTCCTCGACAAAAACAGGGGGGTCTTGGTTTGTAACTAAGGCCTAATTGAGTCCATGTGACTCCGCAACGTGCTCGGGGGGTTGCTTTTCGTTTCCCCTCCAGCATGGATTGGTGTTGCTGACTTCTCCGTTGGATTCGTTGAGCGGGATTTGCAACCCCGCGAGATATGATCCTGCTGACATGTCGGCACACCGCTACGTGATAACTTAGTATTGCGTGTTTTATTGTAACGTGATAGCATGCTTATTGGTGCTTATGTGATACTTGTACTCACTAGCTAGTGTAGCTAATGTTTCGTGATATTTCCCTTTTCGCAGGTTAGTGATCAGAGGGCCTGGCGAGGCGGGTTGCTGTGGGTAGTGTTATTATTGTATATATCTTTTGGGACACTTGTAGTTAATTAACTCTGATACTGTATAACGATGGTCGGTGCGTAGTGGTAACACTGGCTAAATTTTGGTACTTGGCTTGATTCGTTGTTTGTGATCGCCAAGTTGATAAGCAATACTTAATATGTAATCAGTGGTTTATTCCGCTGCAACTTTTGGTGTAAATAAAGTTTTAATTTACTCTAATTTTAAGCTCGTGAGTCCGGTGTTACAATTAGGTATCAGAGCCTTAGTTTGAGGGAATCGGGTACTTGCGAAAGTATTCGATCTCAAACTCGGGCTTGGCCATCGTTAAGTGTTCCTAGAGGGGTAAATGGGGGCCGAGTGTGAGCGTTATGTGTTTATTGCTCAGTGTGAATTAACTTGTGTGTTAGTGAATTGTGATTAAGTGTAATAAACGTGTCCACCCCTTGTATATAGAAAGTGAGTGAGTAGAATGTCTGAGCGACGTGCTAACACTGAGGAAGCTCTGAAAGAAATGGAGGATGAAGCCTCACATCATCGTGCTGAAACCCAGGAGGAGTCTTCTTGGCGAGACACTCAGGGCTCGAGGCAGGGAAGAGATTCTGAGGCGTATATTCTGTTACTTGAGGAGGAGCTTCGCTCGACCAGGGAGCTACTGAGGGAAGCTATTAAGGGCAAGCAACGTGAGCAGTGTTCTTATAAAAAGTTTAAGTCTTGCGGGCCGAAGGTGTATGAGGGTAGTGATAATCCCTCAGAGACTATCCGTTGGTTGCGCGAGACGGATCAAGTGTTTGAGTCTTGTGATTGTGAAGCTGAGAACCGTGTCAAGTATGCGGGTCGTATGTTAAAAGGCAAAGCTCTGGATTGGTGGGATACTGTGAAAGATACGCTGAGTAAAGAGGTGGTTGCTGCTCTGACATGGGAGCAGTTTGCCGAAAAAGTGAAGAGCAAGTACTGTACTGATTACGATCTAGAGAGGATGGAGAACGAGTTCAATGCTCTCCGTAAGGGAGACAAACTGGTGGAGGACCTTATTCATGCCTTTACTGATAAGGTAAGGTTTATACCACATCTTGTGACTGATGAGAGGGCAAAAATGCGGAAGTTTGTGAATATGTTGCCGCTAGAGGATCGAGCTCATGTGAGAGTTGCAGTTTCTTTGGATCGGGCGTTTGAGATAGCCCGACAGATTGATGGTGATCGTCGCCAGTGCAAGGGTGATCAGACTGTGGAGGGCCAGAAGAGGAAGTTTCAGCAGTATTCAAAGGCTGGTACTTCTAAAGGGAAATCTGCTGCGGGTGGGAAAGTGGATTCGAGTAAGAAACCGAGGTTTGATAATCCTTGGTGTTCTTTGTGCCGTACTTACCATTCTGGTGACTGCTCGAAGGCTACTACCAGATGTATGAGATGTGGTGAGAAGGGGCACGCAGCTACAGAGTGCTCATTCAAAGAAAATGTTTGTTTCAAATGTCAGAAGCCGGGGCACAGGATTACGGAGTGCCCGAAGAGACAGAGGGGTGATACTGGAGCTGGAGCTGGTGGGTCTTCTGCTCAACCTAAGAAAGATGGCGCTCCTCGCGCCAAGGGACGGGCTTTTCAGATGACAACTGAAGAAGCCAAAGCTGCTGGAGACGTGATTACTGGTACTTTTCTTGTAAATTCTGTTCCAGCATGTGTGTTATTTGATTCGGGAGCTACCCATTCTTTTATATCTGTGGCTTTTCGTGATAAACTGCAATTGCCTGTATCTGTGTTACCTGAGCCGATTAAAGTTGAAATTGCTAGTGGTAAGGTAGTTTCGGTTACGGATAGTGTTCCCTGTGTTAATCTTGATGTGGACGGGAACAGTTTCCCTATCTCCTTTCTTCTTATGCCAATTGCAGGCTTTGATGCGGTCGTTGGCATGGATTGGCTCAGTGGTCTGAACGCGGAGATTCTGTGTTCGAAAAAGATGGTGAAGATTCCTTTACCCGATGGGTCTTGTGCTATAGCTCGAGGGGAACGTCGAGAGTCTGATATTCCTCTTATTTCGGTGATGAAAGCTCGTAAATCGATTTCTAAAGGCTGCGAGTTTTATCTGGCTCATGTGATTGATGCAAAGCTAGAAAAGCAAAGGGTCCAAGATATTCCGGTAGTGTCAGGTTATCCGGAGGTGTTTCCAGACGAATTGCCGGGTTTGCCGCCGGTAAGAGACGTAGAGTATAAGATTGATCTTGTTCCAGGGGCTACGCCTGTAGCTAAAGCTCCATACCGTCTTGCTCCTTCAGAGGTGCGAGAGATGATGACTCAGTTACAGGAGTTACTCGACAAGGGCTTCATTCGTCCAAGTTCATCCCCGTGGGGAGCTCCTGTGCTATTTGTGAAAAAGAAAGATGGAACTATGCGTATGTGTATCGATTACCGGGAGCTGAATAAGCGAACGGTAAAGAATAAATACCCTCTTCCGCGTATTGATGATTTATTCGATCAATTGCAGGGAGCAACTTGCTTCTCTAAAATTGATCTTCATTCAGGTTACCACCAGGTGCGGGTTAGTGAAGGTGATATTCCTAAAACTGCTTTTCGTACTCGATATGGCCACTATGAGTTTTTGGTTATGCCGTTCGGCTTAACCAATGCGCCTGCTGTGTTTATGGATATGATGAATCGGATTTGTCGTCCTTTCTTGGATAAATCCGTAATTGTGTTTATCGATGATATTCTTGTGTATTCCCGAAGTGAAGCCGAGCACGAGTTGCATTTACGGCAAGTTCTTGAAACTCTCAAACGAGAGAAGCTTTATGCAAAGTTTTCAAAGTGTGAGTTCTGGCTTCGTGAAGTGCATTTCCTTGGTCATGTGATCTGCAGGGATGGTGTTAAAGTGGATCCGGCGAAAGTCGATGCAGTGATGAACTGGGGAGTTCCCCGAACTCCTTCTGAAGTTCGTAGTTTTCTCGGCCTAGCTGGATATTATAGGCGGTTTATCCGTGATTTTTCTAAACTTGCAGGTCCCTTGACTAAGCTTACTCGGAAGGATGTTGCTTTTGTGTGGTCGGAGGCACAAGAACAAGCGTTTCAGTCTCTGAAACGGCTATTATGTGAGGCTCCGATTCTTTCCTTGCCCGACGGGTCTGATGACTTCATCGTTTATTGTGATGCTTCTTATTCGGGGCTTGGCTGCGTGTTAATGCAGCGTGATAAAGTGATAGCATATGCGTCTCGACAGTTAAAGCCACATGAAGGTAACTATCCGACCCATGATCTTGAGCTAGCTGCTGTTGTGTTTGCTCTGAAGCTGTGGCAGCATTATCTGTACGGTACCAAGTGTGTGGTCTGTACGGATCACAAGAGTCTGCAATACGTGTTTACACAGAAAGAGCTCAATATGAGACAGCGGCGTTGGCTCGAATTGATCAAAGATTACGACTGTGAGATCCGTTATCATCCTGGTAAAGCCAATGTGGTGGCGGATGCTCTTAGTCGCAAAAGCTCGTCAGCTGAGGCGAAGTTCAAGAAGCTTGTGGTGATTCCTGATATTCTTACGAAATTAAAGGAAGCACAATCTGTTGCCTTGCGTGACGAGAATCTGGCAGCTGAAGTGATGCGGAAGCAAAAGGATATGCTTACAGATAATAGCCGTGGGCTAAAGACTTTTCAGTCTCGTGTTTGGGTGCCTCTTTATGGGGGAAATCGTGAATTGATTCTACAAGAGGCTCACCAGGCTCGACTGTCTGTTCATCCGGGCAGTACCAAAATGTACCATGATCTGAAATCTTTGTACTGGTGGCCTACTTTAAAGCGAGACATTGCTTCCTATGTGGAAAAGTGTCAAATATGTGCGCAAGTGAAGACTGAGCATCAGAAACCATACGGTAATCTTCAGCAACTCGAAATTCCTGAGTGGAAGTGGGATAATATTACGATGGATTTCGTAACAAAGTTACCGAAAACGCTCAGAGGGCACGATGCTGTGTGGGTTATAGTTGACCGTTTGACCAAAAGTGCTCATTTTATGGCTATCAGCGAGTCTATCTCGTTGGATAAATTAGCCAAGTTGTATATTACTGAAGTGGTGTCACGCCATGGAGTGCCGTGTTCTATTGTATCAGATCGCGATCCGCGGTTTACTTCGAATTTTTGGCAGAGTTTACAGCGTGAGCTTGGCACTCGTGTTCACTTGAGCACGGCGTACCATCCTCAGACAGACGGCCAGTCAGAAAGGACTATTCAAACCCTGGAGGACATGCTTCGCGCATGCGTACTTGAGTTCGGTGGAGCGTGGGATTCACATCTGCCGTTGATTGAGTTTGCTTACAACAACTCATACCATTCCAGTATTGGGATGCCTCCATTCGAGATGTTATACGGGAGACGTTGTCGCACTCCTACGTGTTGGCTAGAGCCTGGCGAGAAGCAGTTCGCCGGACCTGAGATAGTGCAAATTACAGCTGATAAAGTGAGTGTGGCACGTGAAAAGCTAAAAGCCGCTCGTGATCGACAGAAAGTGTACGCTGACCCGAGACGTCGGTCAGTTGAGTTTAACGAGGGCGATCGGGTTTTCCTAAAAGTCTCTCCGTGGAAGGGTGTTATCCGTTTTGGCCGTAAAGGCAAATTGAGTCCGCGTTTCATAGGACCGTTTAAGATCCTGCGCAGAGTCAATGAGCAAACCGTGTCTCTGGAGTTACCTCCAGAACTTGAGGGTATTCATAATACCTTCAACGTGTGTTACTTGCATAAGTGTAAAGTGGATGAGAGTCAAATTCTGCCACTGCAGGAGCTGAGAGTTGATGCTTCAAAGCGCCTCGTTGAAGAACCTGTTGAGATTCTCGGCTCAAAGACTAAAAAGCTACGTAAGAAAGTGATCAAGCTCGTTCTTGTGAAGTGGAAATATAACCTAGGTTCGAACATGACCTGGGAAACTGAAGATGATATGCGAGCTCGATATCCCCACCTGTTCGTGAGTGATCAGATTCCGAGGACGGAATCTTCTTAAGGGGGGTAGATTTGTAACACCCTGTAAATGGGCCTAGCAGTGTAGGGTTGTACTTTGTGCTTTAGAGCTTGTACAGTGACTTTAAGTGAAATTAATTAAGTGTTTTGTGTGACTAACGTGTCTCGTGTTAATTAATGTGATAATGTGAAAAGTGTCGGTTGTGTCTAAAAGTGATGTCGTGTTATACGGTTTCGTGAAATGATTCCGTAGATATCCCCGTTAGGTAAAACGGGATGGCGTGTGTTAAATTGTAAGTTGAAAAGGGGAACAAAATACCCCGTAGTTTAATTTAGGCCACATAAGTCGGCCTATTCCTTCTTATCCTCTGTTGAAATCAAACACACACTTCACACATACAAAATACGTGCAAACACACACACCCTTTCAAGTTGGAGATTTTGAAGAAGTAATCAAGATACAAACTGGTTCAATTGATTTCAGAATCAAATCAGTAGCTTGTCTACGGTTCTTCTTCTTCCTTGTAAGTGAATTTTGATCAAGAACCCTATTTTTGTGTTTGTGTTCAAGAAACACCAAATTGATGGTGTTTATGTGTGTTTGTGGATTGAACTTGTGTCAAATGTGTTTACAAGTGCCTAAGGGTGCCAAACAACATGTGTAAACGTTTGAATCTGTTTTCAATCGAGTTTTGGTGTTAAAAATGGGTATTAACAGAACTGTGCGAAAACAGGGACGATGGTCTACTGTTCGTAGACTTCCTACGGGCGTAGGTGGTATTCCCTACGGCCGTAGTAAGCCTTGAGTATACACTACGGCCGTAGGTAGGGTTACTGCGGCCGTAGGATGTGTTTTTGTGTGGGTTACCGTCTACGGACGATGAAACAAGGACTACGGGTGTAGGTATGTAACCTACGGTCGTAGTTCACCAAAGAACAACTACTACGGGTGTAGAAGAGAGTTTCTACGGCTGTAGTACAATGTTTGTTGGAAGGAACCTCTGCGGGCGTAGTGGCTGGATACTACGGCCGTAGGGAGGGTTTTCATGTGTCCTACGGCCGTAGGATATATCCTCTGCGGCCGTAGAGGGTTGTCTTGTGTTGACAGCTTGTGTAACTTGTGTTCTAACCTGTGTGTGTTATGTGTAAGTGATAACCAAGCCTGAACCTTATGTGTTAGGTGATTCGGACGACTCAGTGTGTTCTTGGGATTCTCGGATTCATATCTGCCTCTTGTGATATCGAGGTGAGTACCGGTTTCCCATAAGACTCAGTAAGTAGGGCTATTGTGTGCATGTGTTGTGTGCTACGTGATATAGTGATATAGTGTTATAAGTGATACCATGTGATATAAATTGTGATATGTGATACGCATGCGTACTGTGGACCCTATGGGTCAAACGTGTTTATGATTTCCTGTCCGGACAGACGCAGGGGTTGAGGTCAGTCGCCGATGCGGCTGGGTCCCTCGAGTGTTATTCAGGGATTAGCGGTTCCCACGAGTGATTTTCTGGGGTAAAGGTTCTGCAGGCCGCCGTTCCTCGACAAAAACAGGGGGGTCTTGGTTTGTAACTAAGGCCTAATTGAGTCCATGTGACTCCGCAACGTGCTCGGGGGGTTGCTTTTCGTTTCCCCTCCAGCATGGATTGGTGTTGCTGACTTCTCCGTTGGATTCGTTGAGCGGGATTTGCAACCCCGCGAGATATGATCCTGCTGACATGTCGGCACACCGCTACGTGATAACTTAGTATTGCGTGTTTTATTGTAACGTGATAGCATGCTTATTGGTGCTTATGTGATACTTGTACTCACTAGCTAGTGTAGCTAATGTTTCGTGATATTTCCCTTTTCGCAGGTTAGTGATCAGAGGGCCTGGCGAGGCGGGTTGCTGTGGGTAGTGTTATTATTGTATATATCTTTTGGGACACTTGTAGTTAATTAACTCTGATACTGTATAACGATGGTCGGTGCGTAGTGGTAACACTGGCTAAATTTTGGTACTTGGCTTGATTCGTTGTTTGTGATCGCCAAGTTGATAAGCAATACTTAATATGTAATCAGTGGTTTATTCCGCTGCAACTTTTGGTGTAAATAAAGTTTTAATTTACTCTAATTTTAAGCTCGTGAGTCCGGTGTTACAATTAGGTATCAGAGCCTTAGTTTGAGGGAATCGGGTACTTGCGAAAGTATTCGATCTCAAACTCGGGCTTGGCCATCGTTAAGTGTTCCTAGAGGGGTAAATGGGGGCCGAGTGTGAGCGTTATGTGTTTATTGCTCAGTGTGAATTAACTTGTGTGTTAGTGAATTGTGATTAAGTGTAATAAACGTGTCCACCCCTTGTATATAGAAAGTGAGTGAGTAGAATGTCTGAGCGACGTGCTAACACTGAGGAAGCTCTGAAAGAAATGGAGGATGAAGCCTCACATCATCGTGCTGAAACCCAGGAGGAGTCTTCTTGGCGAGACACTCAGGGCTCGAGGCAGGGAAGAGATTCTGAGGCGTATATTCTGTTACTTGAGGAGGAGCTTCGCTCGACCAGGGAGCTACTGAGGGAAGCTATTAAGGGCAAGCAACGTGAGCAGTGTTCTTATAAAAAGTTTAAGTCTTGCGGGCCGAAGGTGTATGAGGGTAGTGATAATCCCTCAGAGACTATCCGTTGGTTGCGCGAGACGGATCAAGTGTTTGAGTCTTGTGATTGTGAAGCTGAGAACCGTGTCAAGTATGCGGGTCGTATGTTAAAAGGCAAAGCTCTGGATTGGTGGGATACTGTGAAAGATACGCTGAGTAAAGAGGTGGTTGCTGCTCTGACATGGGAGCAGTTTGCCGAAAAAGTGAAGAGCAAGTACTGTACTGATAAGCAATACTTAATATGTAATCAGTGGTTTATTCCGCTGCAACTTTTGGTGTAAATAAAGTTTTAATTTACTCTAATTTTAAGCTCGTGAGTCCGGTGTTACAAACAACATAGATCCGAATCATTAACGGCCGATGAAGTTTATGAATTACAACAGAAAGAGAATGCTGACAAACAGATTGTACTATATGTACCCCAGCAACAAACTGAACCGAGGCCAAGTGATCTTGAAGAAGGTGAGATACCTTCGGAGCAGCCCCATACCGAGATGTTTGAATGGTCAAGCGACTCAGAAGAAGAAATGAAAGATTTATATGAGTCCATACACACATCACCTGCAAGGCATATGGGAGAAAACAGCTCTACTCAACCAGAGGAGGAAGCTGAGGATCCTGAGATGGAAAATCTATTCAAGGGTATTGATGAATACGTCGAGATTGCTGCACGTCCAGATTCTCCTAGAATTGTCCACAGATTTGATGATATTCCCAGTGAAAGAGAACTTGCACTGAAAAGAAAAGAAAGGGAAGCAATTTCTAGAAGGGACGCTAGGAGAAAGCCTAAACAAAAGAAATCAATCTTCGACGTATCCAGGGTTCTCAGTGGGATTAATATTGAAGTTCATGAAACTTTCCCTCCTCCTCCTGGTCGGTTTCAAGAATCAGCTGCTGACGTACTTGAAAGAAACAAACAAAGAGAGGCAGCTGAAAAGTTCAGACAAGAGTCTGAATGGCCCATGCCACCACACTTCATAGTACCTCCTGCTCCACCAGTGTATCGGGGAGACCCTGGTCTTGATACCGAGAATATGTTTACAAGAAACGCTGCAGAAAATCCGATATGGAAACCATTCTTTGTCAATGCTGCCAATCTTGAAGAAAGAATATCAGAGATCTTCAGCAGTCAGTTGATAGAGGTTATCTCGCCCGAGCTGAGAAACATGAACGATAGACAAAGAAGAAGATATGATCATATTCTTACTCGTTCCAAAACCAAACCAGAAGATATCAAATCAAAGTATCTCATAAGTGACCTTCTCAGTGTTTATACCGAAACCAACTTCAACATAAAATATGCCATCTTTCATGTCAAGAGAGCTAACAACCTCACATACTTTCTTACTGAAGTAGATTTGAGGTATGTAAACATCAAAGACATCAGCTTCATATTTGACATCCTTTCCCAGAAAAAGGGAAAATGGCCTGATGAAGAATTTGGTAGAGTTGCGTTAATGAGGTACATGAGAAATCTTATGGAGTTCTTTGAGGAACATGATATCCAGCTCGGGACTGAGAATAACTATCGGAAGGTCAATCTTCTTAAGCCCAATCAGAATCATCCAGATCTAGAAAAGCTTAAAGAGTTGACTGTTATCTATGATGGTCATCCCAACTTTAAAGGTGCTCGAGGGGTTGTCTCCAAGAATACAAAAGGCGAAAAGATCTTCATCAGACTAGATGAACTCAACGGGTATTCTGATGGCACCTTGAAAATCCTTCATTACAAGATTCATCAAAAGGTTTGGGATAACCGAGCAGCGTACACGGATGAAGAACATTCCCAGGTATACAATGCAATAGAAAAGATCAAGAAAGCACTGGCAAGCAGGAGAGAAATCAGAAAGTGGCAAGTGGCATTCGGCATTCGCAACAAATCTGCTTATGAATAGTTTTATGTATTAATTTGTTGTGAATGATTACACACCTCACTTAGGGGGAGATTGTTAGAAATATTAAAGTGAGGGGTGTAATATGTAATTACTCAAAGTTGGGGAAATGCTATATAAAGGCATTTCCCCCACATTTCAATAGAAGCTTTGCATTTTACAACATATCTTGTGTTTGTGTTTCTCTACATTACTCTCGGCTCTCTCTCTCTAACCGAACACGCACACAAACACACACTAGAAGAACTATCTTCTAAGCATTGCTTCATCCGTATTGTATTACGGGACCATCAGATTTGTTCTTAGGTTGCAAGAACGATTTCTAGCAAAACCAAGAAAGAGTACTTCATGACACTAGTCTTGTGTTTTAAGGTTTATAATCATATTATTTTTCTTGTAATCCGTGATAAGCTACAATGTAATATATTAAGTAATTCAGATAAACACCGTGAATCGAGTCAGTGAAATGGTAGAAATTATACATCTTTATTCCAGGGAGGAATATGGAAGGATGTAGAAATTAGTTTCATTGTTCTTCACAATTTTGTATGTTTTGGTTTATCCAGGAATAAACTAGGTTTATTCGAAACACTATCCGTGACTACTTATCTTGGTGGAAACCTCGATAGGGCTGTAAAGTCATCGTAATTTTGGGGTAGATTCGATAGTTTATCCAATATAGCTGCGAATGTTTTTGCGGACCAAAATTTACGGATATTCGTTAGGGCTACGAATATTGGATTGACCCACCGTGAAAAATACTTCGTGGATTCATGTCAAAAGTATTTATTACATATGTTATCCTCAAGCCTGAGGTATTTGGTTTGGGATGCGGTAATTGTTGTCTTCTTAGCGCGTTCTAACGCCACGCCGTAACAGGGTGGTCATAAGGGGCGTGTCTAGATTCAGTGGGAGCCGTGTTGCCAAATGCAAATATGCAAGATGGTAATTGCACCTCTTTTTTAGGAGAGATATTTCCGGGCCCCTTGACTGATTAGAGAAACTGGTAAGTGCACTGCCGTGCCCAAACGAACTGATCTGTTCTTTGTCGTTTATCACGCAGTTTCGAAATCAAGTATGTCATGAACAAATTCTTGAGTCTCTGAGTTGACTTTTTCCATGCTCATACTCAAAATTGAAATATCGCGCTGCAAGGGGCAAACCTATATATATATATATATATATATATATATATATATATATATATATATATATATATATATATATATATATATATATATATATGCAAGTTTGTATATATAAAGACGTACCCATTCATAAACAGGGAGTTTATGATAGATTAGTTTATAAACAGTTAGTTTATAACAGGTTACTTCTAAGCAGGTTGCTTATGAAGTTTTATCACAAGTTACTTTGGGGTATAAGAGTTCTTATAACCTGGTTATCCTAAGTGTCTGGCTAGGGACCTATTTAGGCTAACAATGTGCAGTAACTGTTATTTATTTTACACAAGTGGGAGTCTGTTGGATTATGTGCAGAGATAATTAACGGGCATATTGTATCCAATGTTATAAGAGACTATAGGGTCACACTGCTACACACCCAATTCAGAACAGTTGGATTTCACCATAAATCTGTGTGGAAATAATTAATCAGTTAGATTAATTATTAAAGAGAAAGAGTAAATAATTAATCAGTTAGATTAATTATTAAAGAGATAAACGAATAATTAATCAGTAGTATTAATTATTGAGAGATATAAATAATTATCCAGTTTGGATTAATTATTAGAAAGGAAATAAATAATAAATAGTTATTTATTATTTAAGGAGAATTAAATATTAAGTCTTTAATATTTAACGGACTATGTTAATTAATAGTTAATTAATTAACTAGTAAAGTCCAGGGGGTCAAAGTAAAGAGATTGAAAGTTTTAATTAAAACCAGCGGGCTTTTAATTAAACGGGCTTAGGTCCAAGATAATCCTTATAAATATATGTTAAGCCTTAAGGATTAAGATATGAGACAAGGGATTAACCCTAGCCACCACAACACTCTCTCTCTCTCTCGATCTCGCACTCCCTCACGTCGATCTCTCTCTCGACCGAACTCTCTCTCTCTCTCTCGGTCTCTCTCTCGACGATCGCAAGCCAAGAGGAACACAAGGTGTTCTTGGTTTTTGGCCTTGTTTTGATCGACGCAGGCATACACACAAGGGGTCTTCACGGTTTGAAGGCTTGGTGATCCAGGAGCGGTCTAGCAGCCAGTTCAATCAGAGGTGCAGTAGTGGTGGACTATCTTTAGTAACCCAAAAGGTTTTGTTCAGGTATATTGCTTATAGCCTTTATCTTTGGATTGTTTTGCAAGAAACTATGTTGATCAAGTTAGTTTTAAAGATCCTAACCCTTTTGGGGTTTAAAGGGTTGTGTTCAATCCAGTTCCGCTTTTAGGATTGAACCAGTGGAATCAAACCCAGGATTGACCAGTTTGTGTCATAAGTGGTTTGGTCAGGTTCAAAACCCTTCAAGATTATCTAAACACTCAAGGCACTAATAATCCTATGTACATATGTATTAGGAATCTTAAAAAAGTCAAAAATTCCATATTCATACATACACAATGTAAGTATATGCAATTAACCATTTTCATGCCAAAATGTTAATCCACATATAAATACACCAACCAAGACATAAGGCAACTTAATCATGTCAAAACCCAAATTCTGGAAAAATTCCAGAAAGTAGAAACGAGCCAGAAATCCGAACAAAATTGATTTTAAGCAAAACATGCATTCTGCCAGAAGAGGTTAGTGCCGCAAACTATAAGGAGTTAGCGCCGCTACCCTTAACAGAATCCCGCCGCTAACTATAAGGAGTTAGCGCCGCTACACGAACTGTCATTAGCGCCGCTAACTCCAACGAGATAGCGCTGTTAACTACTGGATAGAAACAAAAACACATTTTTCCGGATTTTTCAGGCTACCAAGTGCAAAATAAGTGTAGAGGTGGCTCTGATACCACTGTTGGGGTTCGTGGTTTAGCACACAACGGAAGCAAACAAGTACAAAATCGAATTTAAAAACAAGAACAAGAACCACAAAAGAACCCCAAAGGTGTACCATGCTCTACAACTATATTTTGCAACAGAAAAACAAGAGAGAGATGAGTATTTATACCCTTGATGTCTCTAGAGTTGTTGAGTAGATCACAATGCAAGCAAATCGATTTCCTTGCCTCTATCAAAGTCCACCCCGAGATAAGTGTGATCCAAGTGTACTAGCACTCCAAGTATCCTTCACCCTTGTGGAGATACTGGAACAACAATCTTGAACCACCAGGGAACTCCTTGCACTCTCTCTTAACTCACACAAGTACAACCCTCAAATGTTTGTTTAATGTGTAAGTATGTGTCTTAGCCAAGAGAGCTCAAATGAGAGAATGAAGGTAGAATAAAGTTGCTTTCTGTCAGACGGGTTAGCGCCGCTAACCGCCCATGTGTAGCGCCGCTAACCACTTATAACGCCGCTATCGGGGCTGAGATAGCGACGACATGGTTAGCGCCGCTAACTCTGTCCAGAATGCCAACTATCATTATTTATTCTTTCTCAACCCCCAGCGTGTGACCCGATAGGCTCATACGTCATCGGCAGTGATCAATTGGGGTACGTGGGTCAGTGGGCATACTCCAACAAAAAATACCATAATATCTCGTTAATCCGACCCGGTAACCAGAACCTGAAAAAAGAACCCCGAAAGAAATCAGAATAGCACTTTCAATTTTAATTATTTTTATTTTTGCCGTTATATAGTGTTACTAGTAAAAAAAATCCTAAATCCACTCCTGCTCTTTATACCAAATCTTCTCACATATTACACTTTTCAAAATCCTTTCACAGTTTACACTGTAACAATTAGTCAACATTCTTTGTAGTATAAACAAGTAAAAATTACCCGCGCTTCGCCGAGGTGGGGGGGGGGGGTAAAAATAGTATCTCGTTTAGTGTAAATCTATATTATTACTTTAATTTATAATGAAATTCGTCAAAACGACTCTATAAAAAATAATTTAAAAAGCTTCAAAATTTTAGCCTAAGTCACTAATATTAATATAAATAACTACTGAATTAAACTAAAGTGTTTTAAATGTAAACAATAAAACATAGCAATAATAATAATAGATTTTGATAATAAGAGTTCAAATATAAAATATATGTCTATTTACTACTACTACTATTGCAACTAATAATAATAATAATAATAATAATAATAATAATAATAATAATAATAATAATAATAATAATAATTTTTATTTTAATAATAATAATAATAATAATAATATCATATTTTACACTAAAAGACAAAATTAACAAAAACAAAAATTTTCCCTCCATATTGTATATATTGTATAATGTAGTCTTATGATGTAATCCTTTTGCTTTTCTTACCCAATGGTGCTTTGTATGTAACTATATTTTTTTGCATTTCTTACCTCAAAGGTGCTTTGTATGTAACTATATTTTATCGTGTATACAACAAATTTTTATTGTCAGTTAATCAATTATATTCTTAAATATGTGAATATAAATAATTGATGATTACTTTATAAGAATACTAGTTTAGATACTGTGTAAATATACTATGAAAGAAAACCCAATAATGAAACTATTATTTTATATTCGTTTATTTAAATATATAATTGTTTTGTAAAACATAATATGAGAGTTTCTTTAAACTAAAAGATCTTTACATTAAAGTTAGTTCACATAGAAAAGTATATAATAAAACTTTAAAAATAATATAAAATTTAATTATGATAAGATTTGTATAATATAATAACCATAGAAAATGATTAAAAAAAACTTGAATATTTATTCCCAAATTAATCTAGTGGATAAAAAGTTTGAATTAGATAAATATTCTAACACGAAACAATTTATTAAATCAAAATTGAATTTAAAATCAAAACTAAGTTGGAAAATTGATGTGTATCAACTTTGGTTTTAAACATTATACATGGTTACTCTAAATAACATTATTATATTAAATTAGTATGTATATTTTTTTAAATCTTCTAATATATATTAAAAACTAATTTATAAAATTTATTAGAAGATTTAACCATTCATTTAAAAAAATATTTAATCTTGACCATTCATTTACTTAAAATTAAAAAATCAATTTTGACTTTTTAAAGTCAAATTTATTAGAGATAATATTATATATGCCCTTATTAAATCATAGAAAATCATATTTGATCACTTTAATTCACAAATATCATATTTACCCTTTATAATATTTCAAAATATCATATTTAACTAAATTTTTAGTTTTATCATTCTAAAATATTTTATAATCACTTTAATTTCTTTTTAATTATAATCAATAACGTTTAACTTTATTACCCTTAGTTATAAAAATAATGATGGATGGTTTATATAAGATATATACACAGTCACGTCTCATTGTAACATGCTACCATGTTTCTGTCGTCAAGTCTGCCTTCTGTTAGATTATATGCAGAGATAGATAACACGTGTCATCGTGTCCAATGCTATGAGACACTAAAGGATCACACTGCTACACACCCAATTAGAACAAATTAGATTTTACCTAGTTATGTGTGTGGATTAATTAATTAGTTAATAAATTATTAAGAGGAAAAATAATAATAGTTATTTATTATTTTAAAGGAGGAATTAATATTCAGTTTAAATATTAATTGGACCAATTAATTAATAGTTATTAATTAATTAGAAAGGTCAAAGGGTATTTTCTGCAATTAACTAATAGTTTAATTAAAGTTGGCTTTAATTAAACGGGTTTGGGCCTTAATAAGGTTTACATATAAATAACCTTTTAGAGCCTTAGAATCACATTAGAGAGAAACAATTGCAACAAGGAAACCCTAGCCTCCCTCTTCCCTACCTTGCGTCGATTTCGAAGAACCCCAAGGGGGTTTCGGCCTCGTCGATCACACACACACGCACTCGGTCTCGCGTGATCTTTTTTGGTGAAATCATGTAGCAGTCTAGCAGCTTGTTCCTGGTGGTGCAGTAGCGGTGTTCTACCTTTAGCATTCTGGAATCAAGTTTCAAGATTGTTTCATAAAGGTATAACTTTTATCCTCTACTCTAGTTAAGTTTCTTGTACGAACTAGATGAGATTACTAGAGGGGGTTTTGAGTTTTTATTCCGTTGTGTATTATCATTATCTGATTTTATACCCTACAAAACTCTTCAGTGGTATCAGAGCCACTTCTAGTCTCGTAGGGAACTAGTTAGGTTTCTTTTTATCATGATGAATAGGTTTGTTTTTATCAAAGTTTTAATCTTTATTTGTTTATCCAAGTATTTTGAAATGAAGTTTTGATTTTAAATGGATAATAATTGTTTTTGATAAAAAAGGTTTAATTTTTTAGTTATTGTTATTGTTTTGCGATGGCAAAAAACCGGCGGCGGTAAAGCCACCGTGATCGACGGCGTCTTCACGTCGGTGTCGGCTGCCCTCGTTGCCACCAGCTGCGTCGGTGGCGAGGTGGCGGTTGTCGGCCAGGAACAGGCGGCGGCGGTTGCTGTCTGTGGCCAGGTTGTGGGCGACGGTGGAGTTGGCGTGGTGGCGGCCCAGCTGCGGCTTGCTGCCCACGGCCCAGTTTCAACCGGCCCAATTAGGTGGTCGGTCCACCGTGTTTTTCGGCCCAGTTGGTGTTGGCCCAATGTTGTTTAGGTTTAGTTTTGGGTAAAGCCAAACAGGATTAAACCTGAATGTTTCTAAAGATTATTTTAATCTTGTGTTTAAAATTTTTGATTTTAGTCATGATTATTTTATATAATCAAGTATTGATTGAAATTAATTATTTTTACTATCTTTGATCGCATAACAATAATTAATATAACAGTTATCGTTAAACCAGGTGATTTTAACAGTTGGTTGAAATCAAGGTAATTCATCAGGATGTGATAATTAGAAATCAGTTGTTTATATTTCATGTATTAGTTTAGTGCATGTTTGGGATGCCATAACCGAGCCCTAGACCTTGTGGATTGTTTTATCTATTGCTCTTGTGGTTGTGTTGGTTTATTCTATTTTATGGTGTGGGGAGGCCTGCGTACCACTTACAACCCCTATTATAAAATGTAAAAGTACTAGATTAGCAGGCCTGCGTGCCTTTGATTACTTTGTAATTTTTATTTCTAGTTTTTTTTAGTTTTTAGAATAGACATATAAAATAGTTTTTTGAAGCTGATATAAGGAGCAAGGAGCAAGGAGCAGGATTGGATGCGGGAGCCAGTTGGAGCTTCAGGAGTTCATGCCTTGTGTGTTGTTTTCCAATTAGGTTTTGGACCGTCGGGTTTTTCGTATGGCTCACGAAACCGACATTAGTTAAGGGAAAGGCTAAGGCATAGATGTTATGTGTTGTTTTACTTCTTTACATATTTATTATATGCGTGGTTGTGATTCTCACAATGAAATAAAACAGGGTTTTAATAATAGTTATTATTAAACAGTGTTTTTTTTAAGAAAACTGGCAAAAGTTTTTGTTCTAAAAACTTTGAAACCCTTTTTAGAAAAAATCTCAGATCAGTGTGCTACCCATCTAATGGTACACCTTTCCTGTTAAACGGTATTCGGGTGTCGGAAGTGACCAAACCTTGGGCATTCGGGTTCAAACCATTGCGGGAAAGGGTGTGAAAGGCTCTGTGATAATCGGGAGTCTCGGCCCAAAATGCACTAGAGGGACTAAAGCATGCACGGTTCTTGTAGCCGATGTCCCACAGATCTAGGAGTCGTATCCAGGTAGGATACGATTGGTATAGGTTTACCTACCAGAAATAGCACTGTCCCGGGGGGAAGTGCCCAAACCTTGCATCGGGAAATGTGAAATATGGATCCTAGTCAAATAAATTATTTTTAAAAGGTAATAATTATTAGAAGATATAATCATATTACTGAATCGGTTTTATCTTTTTCTTTTTCTGTAGATGTCTATTTTATCTGTTATTCCATTTTACTCACCCGAATAATCCCTAAGCCTTATTGTTGACAAGTGGAAGCTTTCAGGTCCAAACTTTGCCGTTTGGAAGATGCATCTTAAGAATATATTAGATGCACAGAGAAAGCTATACGTCATAGAGACTTTACCTCTAGGACGACCAGGAGAAGATGCCCAGGATAGTGAGTATGATGCTTACTATCAGTATCTGGCTGATGAATATGATGTCATGTCGATTCTCGTTCTCTCAGCTTTATCCGAGTTTACGGATGATCTCCGGGAGAAGTCATCTTTTGAGGTTGTTCGAGCATTGGAGGAAAGGTTCCAGTATAGTGAACGGATATGTCGTATCTTGCTAATGAAAGAAATTCTTTCGCTGAAGATGAAAGAAAACCAGCCAATTAGCGATCATCTCATAAATGTGAGAAAACTTCTTGATTGCTATGAGACCTTTGGACCAAAATCAAAGCCACATGAGCTAGTTATGCTTTTGTTCGGTTCCTTGTCGGACTATTATCAGACCAGGGTAATGTACGTCCTTGGATATTTTGAGATGACCGTCGCAAGCTTGCACGAGATTCTCATGTGCATTAGCGATTGATCTAGATCCAAAGAAGCTAGAGTCAACAGTAGTGGACCCTATGCAAGAGGATGACTGGTTGGAAGAGTTTGGAGATATTTGTTGCCCAGACTGTGGCAGCAAGGATTCATGCGAGCACTCACTCGACATAGATCAGCTAGACATTGGTTCGCCCAATGACTCAGGTATCTTTATGATAGATTGTCTTATTACTTCTTATGAATCATGGGTATTGGATACCGTATGTGGTCATCACATTTGCAATCACTTGCAGAGATTCAAGAGAAGTAGGAAGCTAAGACAAGGAGATATGGACCTACGGGTAGGCGAAGGCTCCATGGTTGGTGCTGAAGCTGTAGGGATATATTGTTTTAGTTTTCCTTCGGGCATGATCTTAGAACTAGAACCTTGTTATTATGTTCCTAGACTTATCAAGAATGTTATCTCGTTTGATTTGCTTATAGACTATGGTTTTAATTATGTTTTGAATAGTAAAATTATTTCTTGTTTCACAAATGGTGTTTTCTATTTTAAAGCTATTTCTCAAAATGGTCTATATACGCTAAATCTAGATAACAATGACAAAGACACATATCATATAAGTAAAAGATCCAAGAGTAACTTGAATCATACTTACCTCTGGCATTGTTGTTTAGGACACGTAAATGAGAAACGCATAGAGAAACTCCGAGATGACGAATTCTAGAACCATTTGACTTAGAGTCATATGATATCTGTGAATCTTGTTTGTCCGGTAAAATGACAAAGCAACCTTCCAACAGTGAGAATGAAAGTGCGAGTGAGCTAATAGGGATAATACACACAGATGTGTGTGGACCCTTTACTCCAGAGGCTAGAGGAGGATACCGGTACTTCATCACTTTTACTGACGATTTTAGTAGATTTGGTTATGTCTATCTTATGAGACTAAAGTATGAAAGTTTTGACAAGTTCAAATAGTTTCAGAATGAAGTACAAAATCAGCTGGACAAGAAGATAAAGTTGCTTCGGTCTGACCGAGGTGGCGAATATCTGAGTCATGAATTCGACGATCATTTGAAGGAATGTGGGATTGTTTCACAACTCACACCTCCGTATACACCTCAGATGAATGGTGTATCACACAAGGAGAAATCGTACATTGCTTGACATGGTACGATCAATGATGAGTCGAAGTTCATTACCATTGTCATTGTGAGGGCACGCACTCGAGACAGCGACGTTCATGCTGAATCGGGTTCCGACAAAATCGGTAGAAAAGACACCGTTCGAGATATGGACGGGGAAAAAGCCCAAAATGTCTTTTCTCAAGATTTGGGGATGTGAGGTGTATGTTAAACGAACATTCGCAAACAAACTCAATCTCAAATCAGATAAGTGTATCTTCGTGGGCTATCCTAAGGAAACCATGGGATACTATTTCTACAACCCAGACAAAAACAAAGTCTTTGTTGCTCGTAAAGGGGTATTCTTTGAAGAGAAATTTCTAAATTCAGAAATTTCAAGAAAGTAAATAGAGCTTCAAGAGATTGAAGAAGAAGAGGTAACACCACCACCGATGATCGAACCTGTAAATCAACAAAGAATTGTTGAATCCCAACAAGAGTCTGTGGTTGAGGAAGAAGTGCAATCACAAGACCTTCGCAGGTCTAGTAGGCCTCGTCATGAGCCAGATAGGTATCTAGGATTTCTAGTTGCTCAAGATGAAGGGGATCTTTTAGAACCCACTACCTACCAAGATGTTGTTTCAGGTTTAGAATCTAAAAAATGGCTAGAAGCCATGAAGGCAGAGATGCAATCCATGTGTGACAACCAAGTTTTGGAGTTAGTGGATTTGCCTCAACACAGCAAAGTTGTTGGGTGAAAATGGGTTTTATGTAAACTCATGGTGTCGACTATGATGAAACTTTTTTGACAGTGACAATGCTTAAGACAATTAGAATTCTTATGGCCATATCAGCACATTTTGACTATGAGATATGGCAAATGGATGTCAAAACCGCCTTCCTTAATGGGAAATTGACAGATGACGTATATGATACAACCGGATGGTTTTGTAGATCCAAACAATCCTAATAAAGTATGCAAGCTGCTAAAATCCATGTATGGGTTGAAGCAAATATCTAGGAGCTAGAACTTACACTTTGATGAGCGCATCAAAGAGTTTGGTTTTACCAAAAGTGAGTTCGAGTCATGTGTTTACACTAAATTCAGTAGGAGCACGGTAACCTTCCTAGTCTTGTATGTAGATGACATACTGCTAATAGGAAACAATATACCAGTATTACAAGGAGTAAAATCCTAATTAGGTAAATGTTTCCAGATGAAAGACTTGGGAGAAGCTGCTTATATACTTGGTATTAAGATCTATAGAAATATATCTAAGCGGCTTATTGGACTTAGTCAAAGTACATACATCGACAAAGTCGTGAAAAGATTCAAGATGGATGAATCCAAGAAAGGATTTATTCCAATGCAATCTGGCACGGTTTTGAGCAGGGCTCAGTGTCCTGTATCTAGTCAAGATCAGGACAAGATGAAATTGATTCCATATGCCTCGGCAATTGGGTCAATTATGTATGCCATGTTATGTACTAGGCCCGATGTTGCCTATTCCATAAGTGTCACGAGTAGATATCAACAAAATCTGGGTGAAACTCATTGGATAGGTGTCAAGAATATTCTCAAGTATATGAGAAGGATAAAAGACATATTCCTAGTTTATGGAGGTTCGATGGATGAGCTTAGTGTAACTGGTTACACGGATGCTAGTTTCCAAACCGACAGAGACGACTTTAGGTCGCAGTCAAGATTTGTCTTTACCCTAAACGGAGGAGCTATATCTTGGAAAAGTCAGAAGCAAGATACAATAGCAGATTCGACTACAGAGGCAGAGTATATTGCAGCAAGTGATGCGGCAAAGGAAGCTGTCTGGCTGAAGAAATTTATCTCGGATCTTAGAGTTGTTGCCAGTATCTCTAGACCGATTGATATATTATATGATAACTCTGGGGCTGTGGTGCAAGATAAAGAGCCAAGAGATCATCAGCGGACCAGGCATGTACTTAGAAAATATCACCTAATCCGAGAGATCATTGGAAGAGGAGATATTAGACTGCAAAAAGATACCGACGGACGACAACATAGCTGACCTGTTGACGAAGCCGCTAGCTAGAGCTAAGCATGAGAGACATGCGAATTCTATAGGAATGCAGTACTTAGAATATAACAGCTAGTTCAAGTTTTTGATTATTACTATAGATGTAACTTGAGACCTTTTATAATATGTAATTACATTTCATGGGATTGAAATAGGAGGTTTTTACATAATCGTTTCTTGTTGTCTATTTTTAGCATGTTTTAACTCATCCATGACAAATCAAGTTATGAATTGTCTAAATGCCCGTAGCTACTTAATGTAGTGGGAGCTACATTGGGGAGATAACGCTATTAAGAATATTTGATGATTTATTCGGTCTGAATAAAAGCACAAGGATGTGACCAAATATTTGTAGATATTTATCAAGAGGGATAAATATTGGGAGTGATCCGCATCAAGTTTACTACATGGAGCATCATCATAAGTAAACTTGATAGGTTGTCCTTAGACCTGAGATATTTGGTTTGGGGCATAGTAACTTCTGTACTTTAGCGCGTTCTAACGTCACACCGTAACAGGGTGATTTATATGGGGCATGTCTAGGTGCAGCGGAAGCTACGTGCTCAAATTGCAAATAGTCAAGATGGGATTTGCACCCCCTTTTTAGGAGAGATGTTTCAGGGCCCCTCGACGATTGAGACTACTGAAAATGCGTGGCCGCGCTCGGGTAGAATGATGGTTTTCATTCGGTAAACCGTAACTGCGGAGTGTCGAGATCAGAGTTGAGAAAATATGAGTATTTAGAATAAGATCTCTGCTCCATGTCTAATACTCACATTACGGAATATCGCGATGCAAAGGGAAAAGACTGTGTAATCCAAGTATGGATTATATCTCTAGATGTAAGAGATCTTACTGGTTAACCTAAGTGTCTGGCTGAGGACCTCCTTAGGCTAGCGTTGTACAAGGAGTGTTACTTATCTTGCACAAGTGGGAGTCTGTTAGATTATGTGCAGAGATAGATAACACATGTCATCGTGTCCAATGGTATGAGACACTAAAGGATCACACTGCTACACACCCAATTAGAACCAATTGGATTTTACCTAGTTATGTGTGTGGAATAATTAATTAGTTAATTAATTATTGAGAGGAAAAATAATAATAGTTATTTATTGTTTAAAGGATCAATTAATATTTAGTTTAAATATTAATTGGACCAATTAATTAATAGTTATTAATTAATTAGAAAGTTAAAAGGGTATTTTCTGCAATTAACTAATAGTTTAATTAAAGCTGTGCTTTAATTAAACGGGCTTGGACCTTAATAAGGTTTACATATAAATAACCTTTTAGAGCCTTAGAATCACATTTGAGAGAAACAATTGCAACAAGGAAACCCTAGCCTCCCTCCTCCCTACCCTACATCGACTTCGAAGAACCCCAAGGGGGTTTCGGCCTCGTCGATCACACACACGCACTCGGTCTCGCGTGATCGTTTTTAGTGAAATCCTGTAGCGGTCTAGCAGCTTGTTCGTGGTGGTGCAGTAGCGGTGTTCTACCTTTAGCATTCTAGAATCAAGTTTCAAGATTGTTTCATAAAGGTATAACTTTTATCCTCTACTCTAGTTAAATTTCTTGTACGAACTAGATGAGATCACTGGAGGGGGTTTTGAGTTTTTATTCCGCTGCGTATTATCATTATCTAATTTTATACCCTACAAAACCCTTCACCTTCCCGCTCGCATCGATGTTTGCACCGTTGGTTAGAGTGTTAATGTCGTACATCGTTATTTTTTTAATTCTCATTTAATTCGCATTTTATTATTAGTTAATATGTTTTTATTAATGTTTAATATTTATTATCATTTAAACCAACCCGTGTATCACACGTGCATTTAGTCTAGTCTTATTATATGATACTAGTGTATTTATATTAATTTGAAAATAACGTAAATATATTATCTAAACAAATATATTTACACTATTTTTAAAATTTAAATAATATTTTTTTAACTACCTTATCTCTTATCTAACTCTACATTGGGATTGTTATATATTAAATATAGAATTAATATTTCTATAACTTAAATATACGTCAAATATTTAGTTTATTTTTCAAAAGAGAAATTTACGGCCATGTAGAAGATATGGTAGATATTAATTAATGTTATACTAGATTAGTTGCCTGTGTGATACACATGTTGATTTAATATGATAAATATTAATAAAAATATTAAATAATTATACTACACGAAAGAGAATGAGAATTAAAAAACAGTGACTGATGACGTCAACACTCATACCAATAGTGGAAGCGATAATGCGAGGGAGGCGTGATAAACATTTGTTATAATGATACGATGATATTTGATTGTATTTCTTGTACAAACCATTGATCATTATTGTTACAATTAGGAACAATAAGGTTAAATCTTTATTGATTATAATTAAATTTAATTTAAAATGTTTTAAAAATATTTTAAACTCATAAAACTAAAGATTTAATTAAATATGATATTTTAAAATTGTTATAAATAGTAAATATGATATTTTTTAATTAAAGTGGACAAATATGATACTTTAAGATTTAAAAAGGACATAAATGAAATTAATTCTATAAATTTAAATTAAACTTTAATACGTATGCATATTATTAGACTATAATTAAATAAACTATAACTAAAGATAATTAAGGAAATTTGATACGATGAGTATAAAATTTTTTATATAAATAAATAAATTATAATACATTTGGTATGATTTCATAAATTGATTGGATCCTCTAATTAAATTGATAAAAGTTAGTCTTTTATATATATGTTAGATATTAAATATAAAAAATATTATTTCTATTACCTAAATATACGTCAAATTTGAAGGGTTTTGTATGGTATAAAAACAGGTTATCAAACATGCACAGCGGAAATCAAAACTACCTCCAGTGATCTCATCTAACTCATACAGGAACTAAAAGAAAAGAGGGTTAGAAAGTTATACCTTTAGGGATTAAAACTTTTCTTTTTAACCTCTAGACAGCTGCAGGCTATCCACCGCTACTGCACCGCGTCGAACTGGCTGCTAGACCGCCTAAGGATTAAACCTCGGATCAAGCCGTGACCCGTGTGTGTGTGTGACCTGCGCCGCCGTCGACCACCGTCCCTGCGATCTTGCGCCGCCGTCGACCACCGCCCCTGCGGCCTTGCGCCGCCGTCGATCTCACGAAGAGAGAGAGAGAGTCGACCGAGATAGAGAGAGAAATGAGAGCCTTAGGGTTTTTCTTTGTAGCTTTGTATTTGACTTATGTGATTAATTAGGCTTAATTAGGTTTATATAATAAACCCTTATTAGGCCAAGCCCGTTTAATTAAAGTCCATCTTTAATTAAACTATTAATCAATTACACAAATTACCCCTTGACCTTTCTAGTTAATTAATAACTATTAATTAACTGGACCTGTTAATATTTAAACTAAACATTAACATCTCTCTTTTAATAATAATTAACTATTATTATTTTTCTCTTTCTCAATAATTAATTAAACTAATTAATTATTCTTTTCCACACAAAAAGTTATAATCCAAAAGGTTCTAATTGGGTGTGCAGCGGTGTGATACTTTAGTGTCACATAGCATTGGATACGATGATACATATTATCTATCTCTGCACATAATCCAACAGACTCCCACTTGTGCAAGATAAGTAACACTTCTTGTACATCGTTGGCCTAAGGAGGTCCCTAACGAGACACTTAGGTTAACCAGACTATGAGATCTCTTATATCTAGAGATATAATCCACACCTTGGATTATCTAGGCTTTTCCTTTTGCATCGCGATATTTCGTAATGTGAGTATTTGACATGGAGCAGGGATCTCATCTAATGCTCAGATTTTCTCGACTCTGATTTCGACACTCTGCAGTTACGGTTTTCCCGAATGAATAACTATCATTCTAACCGAGCGCGGCCACGCATTTTCAGTAGTCTTAATCGTTGAGGAGCTCAGAAAATATCTCTCCTAAAAAAGAGGTGCAAATCCCATCTTGACTATTTGCAATTTGAGCACACGGCTTCCGCTGCACCTAGACAAGCCCCTTATGATCACCCTGTTATGGCGTGACGTTAGAACATGCTAAAGAACAGAAGTTACCATGCCCCAAACCAAATATCTCAGGTCTAAGGACAACCTATCAGGTTTACTTATGTTAATGCTCCATGAAGTAAGCCCGATGCGGATCACCCCGATATTTATCCCCTGATAAATATCTATGAATATTTGGTCACAACCTTGTGCTTTTATTCATACCCGTATAAATCATCAAATATCCATAATAGCGTTACCTCCCTAATGTAGCTCCCACTACATTAAGTAGCTACGGGCATTAAGACAATTCATAACTTGACTTGTCATGGATAGGTTAAACATGCTAAAAATGGATAACTACGAAACATTATGCAAATACCTCCTATTTCAATCCCATGAAATGTAAATACATAATAAAAGGTTTCAAGTTACATCCATAGTAATAATCAAAAACACGAACTAGCTGCTATGTTCCAAGTACTGCATTCATATAGAACTCGCATGCCTCTCATGCTTAGCCCTAGCTAGCGGCTTCGTCAACGGGTCAGCAACGTTGTCATCCGTCGGTATCTTTTGCAGTCTAATATCATCTCTTCTAATGATCTCTCGGATGAGGTGATATTTCCTGAGTACGTGCCTAGTCCGCTGATGATCTCTAGGCTCTTTAGCTTGCGCTACAGCCCCTGAGTTGTCACAGAATATATCAATCGGTCTAGAGATATTGGCAACAACTCTAAGATCCGAGATAAAATTCTTCAGTCAGACAGCTTCCTTTGCCGCATCACTTGCCGCAATATACTCTGCCTCTGAAGTGGAATCTGCTATTGTATCTTGCTTCTGACTCTTCCAAGATATGGCTCCTCCGTTTAGGGTAAAGACAAATCCTGACTGCGACCTGAAGTCGTCTCTGTCGGTCTGGAAACTAGCATCAGTGTAACCAGTTACACTGAGCTCATCCATCGAACCTCCATATACTAGGAATATGTCTTTCGTCCTTCTCAGATACTTGAGAATATTCTTGACGGCCACCCAATGAGCTTCACCAGGATTTTGCTGATATCTACTCGTGACACTGATAGAATAGGCAATATCGGGTCTAGTGCATAGCATGGCATACATAATCGTCCCAACTGCCGAGGCATATGGTATCAATTTCATCTTGTCCTGATCTTGACTAGACACAGGACACTGAGCCTTGCTCAAAATCGCGCCAGATTGCATAGGAATAAATCCTTTCTTGGATCCATCCATCTTGAATCTTTTCACGACTTTGTCAATATAAGTGTTTTGACTAAGTCCGATAAGCCGCTTAGATCTATTCCTATAGATCTTTATACCCAGTATATAAGCAGCTTCTCCCAAGTCTTTCATCTGAAAACATTTACCTAACCAGGATTTTACTCCTTCTAATACTGGTATATTGTTTCCTATTAACAGTATGTCATCTACATACAAGACTAGGAAGGTTACCGCGCTCCCACTGAATTTTGTGTAAACACACGACTCGAACTCACTTTTGGAAAAACCAAACTCTTTGATGCGCTCATCAAAGTGTAAGTTCCAGCTCCTAGATGCTTTCTTTAGTCCATAAATGGATTTAAGCAACTTGCATACTTTATTAGGGTTCTTTGGATCCGCAAAACCATCCGGTTGTATCATATATACATCCTCTATTTCTTTTCTTGGAGTCTCTGAGTTTAGAAACTTCTCCTCCAAGAATACCTCTTTACGAGCAACAAAAACTTTGTTCTCATCTGGGTTGTAGAAATAGTATCCCATGGTTTCCTTGGGATAGCCCACGAAGATACACTTATCTGATTTGGGATTGAGTTTATCCGTGAATGTTCTCTTAACATACACCTCACATCCCCAAACCTTTAGAAAAGACATTTTGGGCTTTTTCCCCGTCCATACCTCGAACGGTGTCTTTTCAACCGATTTGGTTGGAACCCGGTTCAGCATGAACGTTGCTGTCTCGAGTACGTGCCCCCAAAACGAAAATGGTAGTGAACTTCGACTCATCATTGATCGTACCATGTCAAGCAGTATACGATTCCTCCTTTCTGATACACCATTCATCTGAGGTGTATACGGAGGTGTGAGTTGTGAAACAATCCCACATTCCTTCAAATGATCGTCGAATTCCTGACTCAGATATTCGCCACCTCGATCTGACCGAAGTGACTTTATCTTCTTGTCCAGCTGATTTTGTACCTCATTCTGAAACTATTTGAACTTGTCAAAACTTTCAGATTTAAGTCTCATGAGGTAGACATAACCGAACCTACTGAAGTCGTCAGTAAAGGTTATGAAATACCGGTATCCTCCTCTAGCCTCCGGAGTAAAGGGTCCGCACATATCTGTGTGTATAATCCCTAATAGCTCACTAGCCCTTTCATTCTCACTGTTGAAAGGCTGCTTGGTCATTTTACCAGATAAACAAGATTCGCATATGTCATATGACTCCAAGTCAAATGGTTCTAGAATTCCTTCATCTCGGAGTTTCTCAATGCGTTTCTCGTTTATATGTCCTAAACGACAATGCCAGAGATAAGTTTGATTCAAGTTACTATTCGATCTTTTACTTATATGATAGATGTCATTGTTATCTAGATTTAGCGTATATAGACCATTTTCTGGAGTAACTTTAAAATAGAAAACATCATTTTTGAAACAAGAAATAATCTTTTCATTTAAAACATAAGCAAATCCACAGTCTACAAGCAAATAAAACGAGATAACATTCTTAATTAGTCTTGGAACATAATAACAAGGTTTTAGTTCTAAGACCATGCCCGAGGGCAAACTAAGACAATATGTCCCTACAGCTTCAGCCCCAAACCATGAAGCCTTCGCCTACCCGCAGGTCCATATCTCCTTGTCTCAACTTCTTACTTCTCTTGAATCCCTGCAAATGATTGCATATGTGATGACCACATCCGGTATCCAATACCCATGATTCATAAGAGGTAATAAGACAATCTATCATAAACATACCTGTATCATTGGGCAAACCAATGTCCAGCTGATCTATGTCGAGTGAGTGCTCGCATGAATCCTTGCTACCACAGTCTGGGCAACAAATTTCTCCAAGTTCTTCCAGCCAGTCATCCTCCTGCATAGGGTCCACAATTGGTGACTCTAGCTGCTTTGGATTCAACTCATCGCTAATGCACATGAGGATTTCATGCAACCATGCGACAGTCATCTCAAAATCTCCAAGGACATACATTACTCTTCTCTGGTAATAGTCCGACAAAGAACCAAACAGGAGCATAACTAGCTCATGTGGTTTTGATTTTGATCCAAAACTCTCATAGCAATCCAAGAGCCTTCTCATATTAATGAGATGATCGCTAATAGGCTGACTTTCTTTCATCTTGGCTGAAAGGATTTCCCTCATTAATAGCATATGACATATCCGTTCACTAAACTTGAATTTCTGCTCCAGTCCTTGAACAACTTCATAAGATGACTTCTCACGGAGATTGTCCGTAAACTCGGATGATGCGGTGAGAACGAGAATCGACATAACATCAGATTCGTCAGCCAGATATTGATAGTAAGTGTCATACTCACTATCCTGGGCATCTACTCCTGGTCGTTCTGGAGGCAATGTCTCGATGATGTGAAGCTTTCCCTGTGCATCCAAAACATTTTTCAGATGCATCTTCCAAAGAGCAAAGTTTGGACCCGAAAGCTTCCACTTGCTAGTGATGAGACTTAGAGATTCTCTTGGTGAATAAAACGGAATAACAGATATAATAGACATCTACAGAAAAAGAAAAAGATAAAACCGATTCAGTATTGATTATATCTTCTAATAATTATTACCTTTTAACAAAAATTATTAGACTAGGATCCATATTTCACATTTCCCGATGCAAGGTTTGGGCACTTCCCACCGGGACAATGCTATTTCTGGTAGGTAAAAACTATACCAATCGTATCCTAGCTGGACACGACTCCTAGATCCACGGGACATCGATTAGGAGAACCGTGCATGTTTAGTCCCTCTAGTGCATTTTGGGCCGGGACTCCCGATTATCACCAAAATAGATCGCACCACCTAAGACAGCATGAATTCTGGCCGGGACTCCCGATTATCGCAGAATCTTTCATGCCCCTTCCCGCAATGGTTTGAACCCGGATGCCCAAGGTTTGGGCACTTCCGACACCCGAGTACCGTTTAACAGCAAGGGTGTACCATTAGGTGGGTAGCACACTGATCTAAGATTTTTCTAAAAAGGATTTCCAAGTTTTTAACATGAAAAACTTTAATGCCAGTTTTCTTTTAAAAACATCTGTTTCAATAATTAACTATTATTAAAACCATTGTTTTATTTCATCGTGTTAATCACAACCACGCATATATATAATATGTAAAGAAATAAAACAACCACAAACAAATATGCCTTAGCCTTGCCCTTTACTAATGTCGGTTTCGTGAGCCACACGAAAAACACGACGGTCAAAACCTAAGTGGAAAAACAACACACATGGCATGGCATTCTGAAGCTCCCACTGGCTCCAGCATCCAATCCTGCTTCCTGCTCCTTGGTTCTTGAACCAGCTTCAAAAATAATATTCTAATAATACTATTCTATTCTATAATCTATAACTAGAAGTAATAAAAATTACAAGATAATCAAAGGCACGCAGGCCCGCTAATTCTAATTCTTTTACAAAAATAGAATAGGGGTTGTAAGTGGCACGCAGGCCTCCCCACACCATAGAATAATAAACCAAAACACAACCACAAGTGCAGTAAAGGAAACAATCCACAAGGTCTAAAAGAGGGCTCGGCTATGGCATCCCAAACATGTATTTAAACTAAATACATACAAAACTGATTCTAATTATCATATCTCGACGAATTATCTTGGCTTTAACAAACTGTTAAAATCACCTGGTTTAAAATAATAAAATTATTTAATTATTGTTATGCGTGCAGGATTACTAAAATAATTAATTCTAACCAATACTTGATTAAAATTAATATTTTATATATATGAGTTTTAGAAAAAATAAAAAACATATAATATTTTAGTTTTTAATCCTGTTAGGTGCTACCCTAAACCCGAAAAACTAAAAAAGCACTCTTGGACCTCAAAACTGGGCTAAAAGGTGAGACCGTGGGCCGACCACAAAGTGGGCCGGTTTGGATCTGGGCCGCAGGCGCAAGCCGCAGCTGGGCCGCCCCTACGCCGCCGGTTCCCTGGGCCGTCGACCACCTTAGCCGCCGACCAAACTGGTGGCTGCGATTGGCCAGCCGACGCCTCCGCCGGCCACGGTGGTGAAACCGCCGCCGGCCACCACCCCTTTACGCAAACAATAAAAAAAAAAAAATATTTAAAATTTAAAATCTAAACCTTATCCTTTTATCATAACTAATTCTTGTTATCCACTTAAAAATCTAAACTTGATTTTTAAAAAAATACTTGGATAAACAAAAGAAAAAGTTAAACCTTGATAAAAGAAAAAAAAACTATTCATCATGATAAAAAGAATCCTACCTAGTTCCCTATGAGGTTAGAAGTGGCTCTGATACCACTGAAGGGTTTTGTAGGGTATAAAAACAGGTTATCAAACATGCACATCGGAAATCAAAACCCCCTCCAGTGATCTCATCTAACTCATACAGGAACTAAAAGAAAAGAGGGTTAGAAAGTTATACCTTTAGGGATTAAAACTTTTCTTTTTGACCTCTAGACAGCTGCAGGCTATCCACCGCTACTGCACCGCCTCGAACTGGCTGCTAGACCGCCTAAGGATTAAACCTCGGATCAAGCCGTGACCCGTGTGTGTGTGACCTGCGCCGCCGTCGACCACCGTCCCTGCGATCTTGCGCCGCCGTCGACCACCGCCCCTGCGGCCTTGCGCCGCCGTCGATCTCACGAAGAGAGAGAGAGAGAGTCGACCGAGATAGAGAGAGAGAAAGGAGAGCCTTAGGGTTTTTCTTTGTAGCTTTGTATTTGACTTATGTGATTAATTAGGCTTAATTAGGTTTATATAATAAATCCTTATTAGGCCAAGCCCGTTTAATTAAAGCTCAGCTTTAATTAAACTATTAATCAATTACACAGATTACCCCTTGACCTTTCTAGTTAATTAATAACTATTAATTAACTGGTCCTGTTAATATTTAAACTAAACATTAACATCTCTCTTTTAATAATAATTAACTATTATTATTTTTCTCTTTCTCAATAATTAATTAAACTAATTAATTATTCTTTTCCACACAAAAAGTTATAATCCAAAATATAACAGTGAATTGCACAATTTTACTACTACATCATATGATATGCTACCGAGTAAAGAACAACAACTTTTACAACATTATATAAGAAATAACGACAATAACTCAGGTAATATCTTATTAATTTTTATATACATTACTATACAATTTATACATCCTAATATTCTTAATATTAATTTATCATATGATATGATTTTGATGATTGGATATTAGAAACCGGAGAAGACATTCTTGTTGGCCTAAATGATGGAGAGGTTATTGAAATTCCAAATAACCTTTTGATTTCAACCGATGGTGATCATGTTCAATTGATAAATAATTCTATATATCTGTCCATCAACGAACATCTTTACGATCAAAACTATTTTCAGGAAAGAGCAATTTTAGTTCCCACAAATGAAAAGGATGAGTGTATAAATGATTTCATGACATTGAAGATAAATGCCAATGAGGTATCATATTTCAGTTATGATAATATTTGTTCCATTAAAGATTGCCATGCCTTGGAAGAATCATTACACTCACATGATATTTTAAATTCAATAAAAGTGTCTAATTTTTCACATTACAAATTAACTTTAACGGTTGGTGTGCGAGTAATGTTGCTCCGTAATCTTAACCAATCTAAAGGTGTCTGCAACGGAACAAGATTACAAGTTATCCAACTTGGTGCACACGTGGTTGAAGCAAAAATTATTTCATGTAAGAATGTTGGTGACATTACTCATATTCCAAGAATGAAGTTAGTTCCACAAAACCTTAAAATACAATTCAAGTTTCAACGAAGACAATTTTCTCTCCTGACTTGCTTTGCGATGACGACAAACAAAAGCTAAGACCAATCATTATCTAATACTGGATTGTTTTTTAGACAACATGTTTTCTCTCATTGACAATTATATGTGACGTTTTCTCGGGTGAAAAGTATGGATGGTTTGAAGTTTCTAATTTACAATGAAAAGGCAACCCAACAAATAGAACAATAAATGTGGTTTATAAAAAGATTTTACAGAAAATCTGATGAGGATATTATGTATGAATTTATGAATTCTAATAAATTTATCTCTCTTAGACATTTATTATTTCTATGTATGTTTTAGAATTATTTTACTATACCTTTTACAATTTCACACCATCAAATTTAAATATATATTTTAAACATTCCTCGTGTTTATACACGGGTTAATAAAATAGTTAGAGTTAAATATTAAAAATTTTAATTTTAATGTTAACTAATTATAAAAATCCGATCCGAGTCGGGTCAAGTTGGAGAGGGGATACCGGTATTATTATACTCGAACCGATCTGCCACAAAGTTCCTAATTTACTCCAAAATATCGTCAAGCCGGCTGCGGACTTCCCACTCCCATCCGATCTCAATTGATTGAATCTGCAGATCAAGATGGTGAGTAAAACAGAGGAATCACAGTTGCAGCAACTCGAAAATCAGGTAGAAAATGGAGGCGGTGGTGCTTGGGAGTATCTATCTCTTGTTCGCAAGCTCAAACTTCGTCGTTCCGATAAGGTCTTAAAGCATGGTTTAACCCTTGTAAACGACCCAAAGAAGCGTTCTGCTCTTGGCCCAGATGGTAATTCCTTCAATTTAACTTCCTTACTGATCAATCTTGGGTAGTTTTTAGGTTAATTTGATTGAACCCTTTATCCTGTTTGTGGGTTTTGTGGATCATTGATTAGTTTCTTGGTTGAACTTCGTTTATGTTTTGCCCTTAGTATTGAGATTGTAAATTGTCCTAATTTCAGATTGATCATGCTTTTGATTGTACATAATTAGAGTTATCTTAAGGTTATATTTGCTGAGAGTAGACTAGGGTACGCCCTTGGGCTCCCTCCGCAATGTGAATTGTTTTTTAAGCAAATTATTAGGATCATAGGCTTTGTAAGTAATGAATGGTTGTACTAGTTTCACAAGGGAGAAAAAAGTATGCATCTTTCCGGATGTAGTAAGAATACAAACATTCATGATTAGTAATCATATCGAGGTTGCTTCATTATTCTTGATATATGTACGAGTATACAAGCCCATGACTTGGTGTGTTGTTAGTATTTGTTAATTATTATTTGTGGATACTTAAAACTCTATGTAAGCAGTACTTTTCTGGGTAGTCTGAGAAATAAGGCACTCTATCTGTTGAAATAATAACAATAACAACTAAGTTAATCATTAAGAAAACAACAATACATGTTGTATAAATAAGGGTTAAGGCCATAAAATAGCAACCTACTTTTTCAAAAGGATCTGTGTATGGAACTTACTTTTTTATTACCTAAATAGGTAACGTACTTTCTGATGACTTGTTAAAATAGGTAACCACTTTGAATACAATATGTAAACATCACCAACTCGTTTAAATCCAATTTGTTTGCGGTAAGCCTATAAAGGTGATTTTGAACACATTTATCACCCAATTTTGTTCTTTCTTTGTTCTTCTTGAAAGTAGTAAGATCTAGCCAAGCAAGGGTCTCAAAACTCTCTTTTATGAGAGGATTTTTTTTATGGGGAATCTTGTGATGTTTGAATTTTCATTTGGGTGAAACTATTTTATGTTCTACCACTCGAGTTATACGAGGCAGAGTTGATATAAATGAAGTGATTTTACTGTTACATTTTGCAGAATGGACTTTATATGAGCAGGTGGCTATTGCTGCTTTAGACTGCCAATGCCTTGACGTTGCAAAGGTAGCATTCTCCTTATATAAAACTTTATATTTAAGTATTTTTCTTCTTTTATGTAATAAATATGAAAATTTTGCAGGATTGCATAAAAGTTTTACATAAGAAGTTTCCAGACAGCAAGCGAGTTGGTGAGTCCAATGGATTGGTGCAAAAAAAACCACTGTGTTCGAATATCATTACAAAAATTATTATTTTTTACTTAAAATCTTAAATAATTTAGTTTATTTTAATAAAATAGTTTTATACATATTGAATAACTTTCTTAGTCTACTTGTTCAACCCTTTTGAGAGAAAAGTATAGCTCAAATCGACCTGTTTACCATAAGTTATTGAAATGACCGCATCTGGTGTGATAACATTATCATGTTATTTTTGACTTGTTTTCAATATTTTTTTTGAATTTTTAGTCGTATAAGTCTCCATAATATCTTAGTAATTTCCATGTATTTCAGGTAGGTTAGAAGCGATGTTGCTTGAAGCAAAAGGCTTATGGGCCGAGGCTGAGAAAGCTTATTCCCAGCTTCTTGAGGATAATCCACTAGATCAAGTATCTTTCCTACAACTCTAGTACTTCTGTTACTTATATCAAATTATCGATCGAAGCCATTTTTTTATATTTTATTGGGAAAAAAATATAAAACTTTAACTTTGAGTGAATATTGGTTATGGTTTTTCATTAATATTTACAGGCTATTAGTATGAGGAGGGTAGCCATGGCAAAGGCGCGGGGAGATATTTTAGGAGCCATCGAATGGCTTAATAAATATCTTGAGATGTAAGAAAGACATCATAATTTTTTAATTTATTATTTTATTTACCATGAAATATGGTAAGATCATTTGATATTTGCCTTTTTCCTAGATTCATGGCAGATCATGATGCCTGGAGAGAACTTGCTGAAATATATGTTTCATTGCAAATGTGAGTCTTCTTGCGTTGATTAGAAGACAAAATTTAATAACTCAAGCAATATTTTATAAATTTCATGACAGCTTATTATTATTATTATTATTATTCGGTCTATGTTTTCAAAATCTACCTACGGGTGGAGGTATGATTGTCTACTTTTTACCTCCCCCATACCCCGCTGTAGCGGGATTGGGTATTGTTGTTGTTGGTCTATGTTTTCAAAAGATGATATTAACTCAAGCCATATTTTATAAATTTCATGACAGCTTATTATTATTATTATTATTTGGTCTATGTTTTCAAATTTTCATCTTTTTTAGGTATAAACAAGCGGCTTTTTGCTACGAGGAGCTAATTTTATCTCAACCAATGATTCCACTGCATCACCTTGCTTATGCTGATGTAAGTATTTGTTATTTTATTATGGATTTGTGCACTAATTTTAAATCTTAAAGTTCAATTTTTATGACCACAAATACCTTAAAAGTACGGATTAGCAACTTGTTTCAAGCGGATAGTTAAAGAAATTAAACTTTTTGAAAATGGAGTCGATACAAAAAGTGTAAATTTCTCTTTACACTTGTAAAATCAAATATTTTACTTTTTTTTTTGAAAGTTTGTGGAGGGGTTAAAGAATACAATATTGTATATGTAACATAATATTTACATATATATTTATTTATTGGTTATGGTGAAATAGGTGCTTTATACAATGGGTGGACTGGAAAACATTCAAACAGCTAAGAAATATTATGCCTCCACCATAGAATTGACAGGAGGGAAGAACACCAGAGCACTGTATGGAATTTGCTTGGTGAGCTCTCTTTTGTTATGAAATTTATTATTTGATTATTGCGACTTTCCGTTTCAATAACTTTGTAGTGTTTGGATTATGGTTAATAATCAATCTTGGATACAACAACAACAACAACAACAAAACTACCCAATTCTGCCAGAGCGGGGTATGGGGGAGGTTTATATATACAATCCGATAAATTGTTCTAAATCAGCTGACGGGACTGATTGGTTAAAGTAAAACTAAAATTACATATATCTCCCTTAAGGTATGTTCGGTATAAAGCTTTTTGGAGCTGGTAGCTTTTTGTTTGAGTTAATTACAAAAATGGTTCATGTGGTTGTTATGAATTTTCAGTTTTAGTCCTTTAACTTTAAAAATTACAAAAATCGTCACTGTGGTTGTCATTTTGTTTCACTTTTGGTTCTTTATGCCGACTGCAGTTAACTTTGACTGTTAGTCAAAGGGTATTTTGGTCTTTTCTCACCTTATCCTTATTACCAACCATATTTATTCATTATGCTAGTTACCAAACATTTTTGTTTAATAACTTTTTCTTACTCTTTTCTTTTACCAAACACGATTACCTCCCCCCCCACTCCTCTCTCTCTATATCACTTTTTACCAGACAAGTTTTTTTCTCTCCGTCTGTCACTCCGCCGGCGACACCACCACCCTCCCCTCCGCCGGATGCCGCCGTCACCACCTTTCCTCTGCTGCACTCCACCGTTTCCTCTCACTCGGAAACCACTACCAACAGGAGAACGTATGGACGACGACGAGATCTGAAGACTGTCCTCCGCCCCCCACCGATTCTCACCTGTCCGCCGTTTCCGCTCTGCATCACGACCACCACCATTCCCTTCTTACTTCAAGACCGTCCGCCGCCTCCCACTGATTCTCACCTGTCGACGACGACGAGATCTGAAGCACCAACGATGAGATCTGAAGCTATGACCGTCGACTGCCTCCACTGATTCTCTTCAAGACCATACCGAAGAACCTTGATGAGAACCAATATCTCGGCTGCCTCCATCTCGACACCACCATCTCTCTTGCCCCTGTAAATCGATTAGGGTTTTGTTTACAGATCTGATTTAATTTCATGTACTTCTTCTGATTTAATTTGTTTGTTTATTTTCTCTGCCTTGTTGAAATCAATTCCTAGTTTGTTTTAGGGTTTGTTTACAGATCTGACTTTATGTGTTCTTGTTATTCGATTTATTTGCAACGATAGTGGCGGTGGTGGTTCTGATGGGCTGACGGAGACGGTGGTGTTTGTTGAGATGGGGATCGAAGGGGTCACCGGGATCAAAGGGTGGGTTTGGGGGTTTTTTTTTTTTGTTTTTGTTTTTTAAATAACGTTTAATTAATTAATAATGAATAAGATTTTAAAAAAGAGATTAAAATTGTTTGGCAACAAGAATAAGGTGAGAAAAGACTAAAATAAGCTTTGACTAACGGTCAAAGTTAACTGTAGTTAGTGTAAAGGACTGAAAGTGAAACAAAATGACAATCACAATGACTATTTTTTGTAATTTTCAAAGTTAAAGGACTAAAACTGAAATTTCATGACAACCACAGGGACCATTTTTGTAATTAACTCCTTTTGTTTTAAAAGCTACGAGTTATGTTTGGATGAAAAAGCTGAAAGCTTTTTTTTTTAAACAAAAGAGCGCTAAAACAAAAAACTTCTTGAGGTAGCTTTAAAACTAACTTGAAGCTTTTTATATACCAAATTACCTAGATACCGTCTTTAATTGTTTTATAATTCCTCCTTATTAAGCTCCAGCTACCAGTTATTTTGCCAAAAACATATACAACTAAAATATACAGCTTCCCGCTCCAGCTACCAGCTTTCATCTTCAAGCTATCAGCTAACAACTTCCAGCTACAACTACTAGCTATTTTTGTCCAAACATAGGTTTAAAAAATTAATAACTACATAATTGTACTTATATTCTATTTTATGTTATGTTTGATCCAAAAAAATAACTTGTATTATATATTTAAGTACGTTTCATCAATGCCTAAGAATATTATTTGGTCCTTTTATCTATTAATCCGTTAATCAACAAAAATTCGCCAAACAATGGATCAACCAGAAAACTAATCAGTAATCTTTAAGTAGGAAAGCACATAAAGTCTTATTACAGCTTATTATGCGTTTCTTATTATTTAATAATTAATAACACATTCATTCGCTGTCGTTTTTATGGGTCTTGATCAAGTTTGCTTCTTAAAAATTACTTTTTTTTTCCTTTTTTATTTAGTGCACTTCTGCAATTGCACAACTGACTAAAGGGAAGAACAACGAAGACAAGGAAATTGCGGGATTGGCAGCCGCAGCCTTGGAGAAAGACTACAAGAAGAATTCTCCTAACAAAGCTTCTCTACTTGCCTCTACCCTTAAAAGCTTAAAACTTTAATAGCTTTTTTACTTAAATATCGCGATTTAAACGTTTGTTTGCGCTGCAGCAAGTGGAGTTGAAGGTAACATTAGTTTGAATTTAACAGAAATACATTTAAAGGGTGTGTCTCACTTTCATGTATTAGTTCTTGGTTTACTGTCATTCATATTATATTTACTTTATTTCAGTTTTGGATTGATGGTAATAATTGACAGGCAGTTTTGACTTGATTTTTCTTTAGTAGTATTGGTGTATTCATGTGTGTATTGAGCATGAATTTCTGTATTAAGTATTAACAGATGTAAACGGAGTTATGTTTTCATGATCGGTCGCGTAAAGTTAACTGTAAAAATAGGTACAAGCTCGCGCGGAACATGTTAGCCTTGGGGTTGGGGTTGTATAAATATGCATATGTGCAGACTTTTGTGTTTCAACCAGTGTTCTAAAAGGCGTGCCATAGCGTCATCAAGGCGTGAGTGCTAGGCGTAGCGCGTGCCAAGGCACGTCAAATGGCGAGTTTTTTAAAAGGTGGCGTACAAAATATCATTTTTTTTAAAAAAAATTTTACTTTTTTTATACATTTTGGGATCACGTGTAGAACTTCTAAGAATTTGTATTTTATAATTTGTATATGTTACTTTGCTTATCATTTCTGTAACTTTGTGTAATTAGTATATTAATAATGATAAATTTGATATATAATTATAAAATATATACAAAATTGGCCCTTAAGTCACGCCTTAAAAAATGTTGCGGCTTCGTCATTACTCCTAAAGTTTGAGGTTTGACCTCGTCGTTACGTCACGTCTTACGTTATTTAAAACCATGATTTCTAACATAATCAAATTGTGGAGGTTATGGCTTAAATAGTCTAATCTTTATACTACAATTTCCATGTCAAAACTTCATAAGAATAAGTCCAAGTAATATATCATGGCTGGCCTTTTTTATTATTTTTTAGTTTTGATGAAACTAGGGATTTAAAAAAAAAAACCAAATCCAAAGCTTGTGAGAATTTATCCTAAAATTTGGATATCCAAATTTTCGGATACCTGATAATTTGGATATTAAGATTATAAATTTTCGGATATTTGAAAATTAAAAATATATATTTTTAGTTATTTTTATATTTTACATTTTTTTAGCTTCTTAACATATATATTTTATGCATGTACTTTTTTATTATCTTGAAGTGTATTTGAGCTAATTTTTTATCAAGTTTAAAATATATAGTTTTAAGCATATGAATACAAATAGATGCAGCAAATCAGAAATATATTTTTTGAAATTTGATCTAATAAAATAAATTAATATTGTATTAAATAAAACATAGTTAATGAAATATAAAGATTTTGTAAAAACTTCAGATAATCCGAAATCTGAATCCAAATTTTCAGATATCTAGTTTTTGAACACTACTTGCTAGATGAAGCGGTCATGTTGCATCCAAATTTTCAGATATCTAGTTTCTCAAAGTATTTATGGTCATTCAATCTAGCAAACCACAACGATTAACGGTTTCCATTCCTATCAAAATACACATAGCAAAGTAACCAGTTTTCCAAACTTGTTATTTAATGGTGTTTATGCAAAAATTCACATTACTCATTGCTGACAAACAGCCGAAAGTTCAAAACAGACCAAATCTGCCACCATGATACGGCCCTAATAAGCTAACACGTCTGCTTCTAAAGATTTAATGGTGATGCAATAGGGGAAACTTGAATAGCATCAACGACGTTTATTCCCTGTTGTAGCTTCCCATGCTTGCAAAATGTTGTGTACTATTTCTTCCACACCAACACCATGTTTCACCTGCAAATACATTCAAATGTTTCTAGTTCTTCATTCAAGATCTTGCAAACAGAAGAAAAAACTGAGAGATGTAATAAGAAATTGAAATTAGAATCTTTGGTTATCAGTTCTATATCTGCAATTCAATATAGGTGGATACATATCCAAGACATCTGTCTCTCTTCCACTAATTTCCCCATGAAATTTCGAATACTTGAACGATCGATTCTTTTTTCTTTTTTTTTCCTTTTTTTACGAATAATTTGAAAAAAGGTTCGATTTTTCTCTTAATGGGAGTTCTGGGTGTTGGTTTATATGGTTCTCACGAACCAACACTAAACATCAGTTAATTAGTCGTATCCTGTGGCTTTGGAAATGATATTCTATATTGCATTTTTTATTGCTTTTGTTGTCAATCGCCGATTCTACCCCTACATACATGGTTACCATCTACCCACGGAGAGGCGCATTACAGTACTTGTATGCTTCTAGCCGGAACTTTACTAAAAATGGGAACACATGGATTGATTCGGATTAATATGGAATTATTATCACACGCCCATTCTATATTTTCTCCTTTGTTGATTATAGTAGGCACAATACAAATAATCTATGCAGAGTGAGGACTAGAGGTAGTAAATGTGGGGAAGGTCAATTTATATAGTGCAGGTCAAAACGGGTCGGGTCAGGTTGGACCGAGTCACAAGCATCTTATTTAACACAATAAATTGTCAATGTGCGAAATATTATTACAGAAAGGGCAAATTGTCGAGAAAGATAACCTAAATATCGAAATTTGCCAAGAAAGGATCAGAAATTTTGATTTCCAGCAAAAAAGGGATCTTGACCAATTTTTAGCATGTCCTTGATACTCTTTTTAATAACAAATTGAAATTTATAGTCTCTTTTTATGGAAAATTGAATTTTGTAATCTTTTTTTATAAGAAATTAAAATTTATAATCCTCGGCACAAAAAATAATGTTACCTTTTATTGACAAATTTTGATATATATGTTACCTTTCTCGGCCATTTGCCCTTACAGAAAAGAACTTTGTTATAGATATAATCCGATTTTCTTAGTATAGTTATGGTTTAGGAGGTTTTTACGCATTTTAATACACTTTTGATGGCTTTCAGCTTCATCGACTCGTTCAAATCATTTGACCAGTTTTCTTATATAGTTTGATCATTTAATTTGACCTATTAGAGATGAAACATAATCCATATTGATACATCTATAACTACCACTTTACATGTATAAAATGAAGAATTTGATATAAAATTTGGAAAAAGTAACATACCTGAGCAAATACAAATGGCCCACCATCCCGCATTCGAAGTGCATCACGCTCCATGACTGCCAAATCAGCCCCGACTGCTGCTGCAAGGTCGGTCTTATTTATGACCTGAATTCACACATAATTGAAGAGAAATGTTCAATATAGTCTATAATTAAACCGTAGTCCTGAGTGACTAATTTTAGCCTTTGGATCAGCCCCATTAATGGTCCAGATTGAATTTAAAATTTCGGGCGGAGTGGCATTTTCGTAATTCACATGTGATGTTTTTACAATCACATGTGATGTTTTTACAATCACATGTGATTGTATACTGAATCACATGTGATTGAATATTAAAATTTCAGGTTTATTTTTTATATGGACTTTATTGAATACAACTCATTGAAACAAAATCAGATATTTTTCAACAACTTTTGTTTTTAAGTGGACAAAATATTATCTTTTGGATTCTTAATGCTACAATGAAGCAAACCACGCACAAGAAGGTCAGCTTGTGTAATGCCGGGTCCTCCTTTCCGGGGAATTTTATCACCACCCGAAACATCTATGATGTAAATTATGTAGTCTGCCAGTTCCCTACTGAAATTGGCAGCTAAATTATCTGCACCCACATGAATAAAACAGATATTAGTTGAAATAAAAAAGTAACACTTGGAAACAGAATATGCTCTATGAACAAACATAGATATCTCTATCTTAAACAGTGTTCTAAAAGGTGAGTTTTTTACACGTGGCGCAGAAAAAATCATTTTTTTTTAAATGGACTTTTTTGTATACAATGTTGCAATCACATGTATAGAACTTCTATAAATTTGTATTTTGTAATGTGTATATGTTACTTTGCTCATCATTTCATTAACTTTGTGTAATTAGTATATTAATAATGATAAATTTGATATATATAATTATAAAAAATATACAAAATCGCCGTCTTAAGTCACGTCTTAAAAAACGCCATGGCTTCACTATGGCTCCTAAAGCTTGAGGCTTGACCTCGCTGCCATGCCACGCCTTACGTTATTTAGAACCATGATCTTAAATCACACAACAGTATAATCAGCTCTTAATGCTCCATCTTCGACCCATTTACCTAAGAATGGGTTGATTCGGGTTATATTTTGTCCCGAACAGATAAAAATTAGTTAAAAAAGGAAATGGATGAAATGGGTCGGTTGAAAGTTATCCAAACTATATTTTCAACCTCTTAAATCATATTATTAAAAAACAGGTTACAGTGATAAGATACTAATTACCCGGTTTGACTCATTACCCAACCTGTCCAGCCTGTTTTGACAAATAATTCAAACCAGGGTAAACTAATATCCATCAATTATTGCTTTTCAAAATAAGTATTCACCAATTACCTCCACCGGATTCACAAAGAAGTATGTCTGCTTTGTACAAATTAGAAAGCTCCTCAAGTGGTCCAAGATTAATGCTGATATCTTCCCTAATAGCAGCATGAGGGCACCCTCCTGTTTCCACAGCACGTATCCTTTCCTCCGGAAGTGCTCCATTTTTTACCAAAAATTCACCATCCTCTCTTGTGAAAATATCATTTGTAACCTAAATTGGAATTACCATAAGATTCATGAGTGTTTAAAAGAAGAAGTAATGACGAGTTACTCTGTAACACCCCATAGTCAAAAGTAAGGGAGATGATCTGTATACAACAAATTTTTGTCATACACAACAGTTAACACATTTTTGCCCTTGTAAACTTCTGAATTACTGTTCTCGTTCGAATGTTTAAGGGCATTGTTGTCAAAACAAGTACTTTTAATGTTGCGGATGGCAAGATTTTGTTGCGTACAGTATCTCCCCAAAAGTAATGGTCTAGCACAATAACTTCAAGATTAATTTAAGGGAGTGTTTGGGCAAGCTTATTATTATTTTTTTTTTTGCATAAGCTTTTTAGCTTTTTAACTTATGAGCTTATAAGCTTTAGTTATAAGTGAAAAAAGTGTTTGGATTAGCTTCTAGGGGAGAAAATAAGAAAAAGTTGTAAAATGACTAAAAGGTGCATACTTAAGATAAGGAAAAGTCGGTTCAAGTTTATAAGGAAGAATATAATGGTAAATGTATAAAGATAAGCGTATAGGGGAGAAAATAAGTTGATTCAAGTTAGCTTATCAAAAATGGCTTATTTTACCTAAAGATAAGCCCATGAGCTAAGCCAAACACACAAAAGTTAATAAGCCCAAAAAATAAGCTAATAAGTCAATAAGCCTAAAAATAAGCTAAAACACCCCTAAGACTATGGTCGAAGGTATTAATAGCCCGTAACTTTGAACATAAAGGTGCTTAAACTTGTATCTCTCTATCCGTTTGGGATGAGTTCTTAGATCTTCCCCATTTAGACCCTTTCTCATCCTCCTCTATATGTGGGTAAGTTGTTACATACTCATGAAGTGTTAATGAACAAGAAAATAGAACTAAAACAAGCAACCATGGTTGCGATTACATACCGCGGCAAGACTGTATTTGTCACGCAAAAATCTACAGAGTGCCAACATTAGAGCTGTTTTCCTGCATTTCCATGTGAAAACCTAATTAGGGACAAATTTAGGGGAAATGATCGGTGATGTTAATAGTATCTAACTTAGATCATATATAATCAGAAAGAAGATTTACCCTGTACCAACAGGGCCACCAATACCAATGGTGAAAGCTCGTTCTTTGAAATCCCTGGTAACAATTGGAGGTGCTCTTCGGCTAAAGAAACCAGGCGAGTAAATGGGTTCGTGTGAATGTGGTGCTAAACCATCATGGCTATGGTAAATCTTCCCATCTTTCCCCACAAATGACGACCTGATTCGCACAAAACAAGCAAAACAGATATGAGATATGATCGATAACGCCCTTGTCAGACAAATACATTTGTTAATCTTTTAATATGCAGGAAACAATTGGGTTCATCTGAGACTCGAGTTAAGAATGTATGTGATTCATAGATATAATCTGTGTATTTTGAAATGGAAGAAGATTTGCTTACTCATTTTGATGATGGTGATCATGATGATTATGATCATGATCGTGATCGTGATCGTGATCGTGATGATGATCGGGATGATTTTGAGACGCCATTCGTTTGAGGTTTTTGATTGTGCAGGGTGTGTGTGTTTGTGGGAGTGGAGAAGTGTGACGGTGTGAGATTCGGATTAGGTTAGGCTGATTGACTTTGTCCTAGTCAATACGACTATAATTGCATTTTTGGCCGTATATTTTAATTGTGAGACGTACAATACATAACTTTATGTATTATTAACTTATATTATTTGTAATAAATATTTATATATTGTTGTATATGACTAAAAAAAGTTGTGTACAAATTAGTTTCTTTTTATTATTATCGGAAACTCGATCTGATACTTGTAAATAGTGATTTATAAATATTTATATTATAATATTGATGCACATACATTATAAAGATTGATGGTTGATGTTTATATTATTATAAAAAATATGAGTTGAATTGTGTAAAATCTAAGAGGCGTATAGTACGTATGTACTTAAAATTATAATGAATATAAGTATAAACAAGTATTGAATGTAAAAGTAACGATAAGTATTGTGGATATTGAAAGCAAGTTAATGGATGAAGAACAAGACACCCTTATCGGTATTATGATATGAATTATAAAAAGACACCCTTCTCTGGCCTCCTTTTTTGCGTAAAGGGTATACCATCCATTATTTCTTTTTTGCTATTCGTTGCGTGTAGTTTTGGGTAAAGGTACAGAGCCATCTCCTTTGGTGGTTGAATCGATTAACTCTCCATACTCAACCCATTTCTCCATCAATCAAAGTGTACGTCTACATAGACTCAGGAATTGAGCATTCATCTATCTCCCATAGTCTAAGAAATTGAGCATTCATCTATCCCTTTTTTTTTGTTAAAATCAATGGCGATTTTAACAAAAACAACCTTCGAACAACAAACACTAACCATTAACCCGTCAATGATACCCTAAAACAGCTGAATTCAGATATGTCGGCTTCAAACTTCGGTTTCAGGAGGGTTTTGGTAAGTTTGAATGAAGCTTAATAGAGTCATTGTGTTAAGATTTCAAGGTTTATAAGATCACCATGTATTCTTAGTTTATCTGCAAATCATTCTTAGTTTCTACCATTTGAAGGTTATAGACTTATGCTATTTGCTATTTAACAAGTTTGATGATTGCAAACAAACTGTAGAAAAAACTCTATACTTGACAAGGACAAAGCCAACTACGATGCTTTGGTTAGGGATTTTTTTTTGTATATTTATAGTGATGGGTTGTTATCATATATTCTAATTTCTTAAAAGTTGCTCCCCATTAATGGCTCTATTATCAACAACTATTCATTTCCCTTCAATTGACTTTTTAAAGTTTTTTGTATTCTTGGTCTCATTACTTTTGTGCAGTTGCAATATTCTTTTGATCTTTAGTTTTTATAGATATGTCATCGCAGTTAGCAAGAAGGTTATGGCTATGGAGGTTGTATCATAGAGTGCACATCAAATGTTTGGTGTAATGTCTAAAAGGCATGGTTTTAGTGATTTGAAAGCATTGATGTGCATCTTGAACTTTGTGGTTTTAGGGTTGAGTTGACTTTGTGAGCAAATGTTAGCAGAGTTTAGCATTTGGAATAGTCATTGACTTTAAGTAGCCGCCTCATGTAGGTTCACTGTATTTCAGCATACCAAACTTCTTACTTTCATATTAGGATTCCATAAAGCATATTAAAATTGGCTGCAAGGGTACACACTAAAGGGAGAAAAAATTTGAAATTACATATAGTTGAATAAGATTTATATTTCATCATTCTGTATTATTTTAATCATTTGAAAATGTGTATATTGACTTAGTGACCTACTTAAGTTGCCGCTAGAATAAGGAGTTGTTATTTCCATCTATGCATTTACATGTGATGGTTAGTCAAGGATATCCACAAAAAGGAGTTGTTATTTCCACTTTCAAAGGCTACTTAAAACTATAAACATATTACCTTATTTACAGATTTTTGATAGTTTACCATATTTCACTACAGGTGTTGTTATTTCCACCTTCAGAGACTGCTTCATAGTTTTATAAAAAAACATTTTCACGTAGCTCTTTTTTAAATAACAAGATAAATTGTTCCGGGGAGACTTGATAATTTAGTTTGTCTTTTATGTATTTATGCCATTTATTTTTAAACCACATAATAGTAAAAGTTCTTTACATGTTTAAGCTTTTTATATTATATATTTCTGCAGGTCTTAACCACAACATAAATCAGTATAGCTCATGATAGGGTTTTATTGTTGTTTTTTTATTCTTTGTTGTTATAGACTTGCACTTGATTCTTAATTGTAATTCTTTTTGTGGTTCACAATTACTATAACTCATAAAAAGTTTTTTCAATTGGATTTCCTCTTTCAAGATTATGAAGGATAAAGGAAATTTTACTCTGGATTCTGGAAAAGAAGTGTGCACCATCAAGCGAAGCAAAAAAAAAGGAGTGTTTGGACTCTTTGATAGACACGCTTTTGTACCATTATCAGGTTAGATCCTATCAACTTTGGATGCTAAAAACTGATCAACGATATGCTATCAGTTTGCAACAAATAAAACAACTGCATAACTTTAATTTGATTCTACAGTCATGTCTATAGACAAGGTTACTCATGACTTCTAATCTAAATTGCTGAAAACTAGATATTGAGAAGAAATTTAATAGCATCTATGTTGTTTAAATGGCACAAACTTCAAATCATTTATATCTAAATTATTGCCTTTTTTATAAAATGAAATAGTAAAGCTTGACAGGTGCTTTTTTATTTCAATAACAAGATCGAGTAAACAAAAATAAAAGGCAGTGGCAAAATCAGACGCTTATTTCCTTGATAAAACCAGTCTCCATTTGTTGATCTTATTTTGTATGCAGTTAAGTTAGGGAATAATGAAATATCAATAACACTTGAAAAATTAAACTTCAAAATTTATAACAAGTGTTTTCTTTGTCTAGAGGTTTGATGTTTTTCTTTGTCACCGGATCATTTAGTTCAAAATTTAATCTATTGGTTATAGTTTCTTAACACATTTTAAATATGTCTATGTTGCAAATCGGAAAAATAGGTTTTTAGCCTCTATCTCAGATCAAATTTGGTTGTTGAGTTGTTGGAAATTTGAGAATTTTGTCACACAAGTGATTGATTCGTTAGGGTGTGGAACTAAAGGCATATACTTCTCACAACTTAGTTTTTAAACCGGTTATCAAAAAAGGGCTGACAATTTTACGGCTGTTCTTATTCATTATGTGATTAAATTAGCGATCAACGCATGTTACCCTCTTCGGCAAATTGTAACCAGCTACGCTTGAGTTGGGCCGGTTAAACTGTGGTCTTATATATTATGTAGTTTCAAGTTCTTATATGTTAGTGTTATTAGTTATTATAATAGATGTCATCTCCACTGGTATGTCCACAAAATAATCAGAAGGCAATCATGAAAGAAAGAAGGTTTCTTCATGAAGGAATTGAGTTTTTAGCAAATGGCCAAAGCACAAATTTATTTTAATTGAATACGTTTTTTTGTGTCAAATTTAGATGGTTGATGACCATATATTGCACTCAGTTCATTTATCTAAGCTTGATGTTGGGTTGGATTGGTGACCATATGTTGCACATCAAGCTTGATAAAATGCTTAATTGATGGCTTGATGCGATTCTGATGTAGAGGAGTAAGTGCACATAAATTAATGTCATATGTCATTATTACCTTTAAGCTATTTAATGTTTATGGGTGATTGGGTGTATTTATAATCTACATAAAGGTAGCTCATAATTATCTTAAACCATGTTACTAACTGCCATTTGCCCTTAATATGTTATTATCATATTATTCATCTTAAATTACATTAGTTGTTTATGACTTTATGTTTCATAATGTCTAACCATTGTCTCAAGAATGATATTTTAACTTTGTTTTTGCTATCATTTGTTTTAGGTTGACGATTTTCTAGCTCACATACTTAAACCACAAGGCTGTTTTTGCTATCATTTGAATCTATGTTTCTTAAACGGTTGTTAGGTTAAAAAAAGTTCGTTTTTGTATTGCGCGCATTCCTTTTATTTGAATTTTTGTACTTGCGCCCCGCCGCAACGCGCGGGCACCCACACCTTGGTATTCAACAATATGTATAAACTACAAAAAATAAAAAATAAAACATAAACCTACATTATCATCAATCCAAACACAATAATTAAGTTCAACATATAATGATAAAAATATGAAAATTCAAACAACAATCGTCATAGGCTTACAATTAAACCAAATTAATATTTTAAGACATTGGAGTATTGTACACATTAAGCTTACGGTTACTTAGTATATAGAAAGGTCGATTAGGGTTAAAATCTTTTTTTTTTTGTTAGAAAAATTAGGAAACTGGGTTGATATACACCGGTCCGTCCGGTTCAACCGCTAAACTGGCCGGTCACTCCGGGCCGAAAAATTACCAAAAACCCATCTTATGTTGACCCGGTCTAGGAGCCGGGTCCCGGGTTGACCCGGGTCTTAAAACATTGTCTGAACGATAAGCGACGGAAAGTCATATAAAGTATTGCATTAACACCCATATATCATAAGTGTTAGATGTAAAAGTGTCTAAGATAGATATGAAACAAATAAGGAGACACGAATAATTATATAGTGAGTATAATGAACTCTCTTTTACTGTTATGAAGTTATATGTGAAAGTAATATTATATAATATTTGTGGTCTTTGTGAGGATTTTAGTTATATTTTTACTCATTATGAGTATCACAACAATATTTGTGCTCTTTGTGAGCATGTTATTTATGTTTCTTGTGAGCATTAGAGTTATATTCATGCTCCTTGTGAGAATGAAAGTTAAATTTGTGCTTTTTGTGAGCATCAGAGTTATAATTGTGATCTATGTGAACAACACACCTTACAAAGTTTGAAACTACAATAGCAAATTCTTATATTTGGATACGAGCACATATCTGATATGATGTGCAAGATATATTAAAAGAGCATAACAAAATAAAAAGTTACTAAACTATTTGTATGTAAGAGCATATTACTATATACTATATCAATGGCAGAACTTGAAAAAATAATTGAGGGGCGAGGGGGAGAAATCAATTTAACAATATATAATGAATTATAACATAGGAATATAAATTAATATAAAAGAACTAAAACTGTATATAAATAGACGATATATTTTATAAATTAAATAGTAACACTATAACTCGGCTTGATAACCCTTAAGATCTTTAAATTCATCCATTAGAGACTCCGAATCAAATTATTTATCATAATAAATCTTAGACCAAAAATACAAACTCAAGAATCAAGATCACTAAATATTATAAAGTTATAATTTATATTGTTATTTTAGTCTTTACTCTTTAATAAATAGGATTAAACTAGTACAATATAATAAATTATTAATATTTCATATATATAATGATAACTATTTAATTAAACTAGTATAATATAATTATATAAAAAGTAATATTTAAAAGGTTTGACAAGAGTACATCTACATAAGGGAGCAGGATTTATGATATCTACTTGTCTAGCAAGAGTAAACCTACAGTAAGCGAGCAGGATTTATGATATCTACTTGTCTAGCAAGAGTAAACCTACAGTAAGCGAGCATGATTTATGATATCTACTTGTCTAGAACTCCGATATTCAACTACTACTAAGCTATAGTAGGTATAGCTAGTTATCTTATCTTAACTACTTATAAAGCATTTAGATCAAAATGCTTAATCTCTAATAAATTATTTATCTATCCATCTCCTAACTCTAGGCTATAAATGATATGTCATTAATTGAGAGTTATTTTGGAAACAACTAAACGAGTAATGACTTTAAAATGGAAACTTAATATGGAAATATGGAATTATTGTTAAGATAATAAAATTAAATATATTTTCATTTTTTATAGAATTACATTAGAATTAAAACAAATAATTTGTAAAATTATAGCGAAATTTCAGCTTATTTTCAGATTTGGAACGCATTATATAAACTGTCACCGTGTTATATTACTCACCGTAATATATACTCGCCACATATTTACCTATTGAAGATTATCCGATGAACATAGAAGTCGCAAATCATGTTAAATTGTCCCATTGGTTAATCTCTTGTTAGGTTTGTATTAGCACAAAAACATTTGAGGGTCTCTCTTTATTCGTCGCCACCGCATAGTACGGGTACATGCTATATTTAAAAATTCTATTTCCAATTAAAATCCCAAGTAGTCGTGTGATTCACTATCTTCTCTTCTTCTCTAATCTCTCTCACAAGTTTCGTGGTCAAAATCTATTCTCTGTAACAAAGTCACAATCTTCTTCTCTCTAAAAAAGTCACAACTTAACAATTTTAGTTTTTAAATCTAGAAGTTTGAGAACATTACTCTAGCGGCGGCAAACCTTGTGGAGGTGTTGACTATTCGGCTTCTCCGGCGGATGCGGTGAGGGATTGATGGTGTTGGCTTCTCCGCGGTTACGGGCGACGAACAAACGACTGACGGCAAAAGGAAGTGGTGTGTGTGGGTGTTACCGGTGGAAAGGAGTGGTATCCGCCTCTCCAACGTGTGTGATGGTGCGCAATAGTTCTTCCTCTCCTAGGGTTCTTCCAGAGTTCCAGGTTTTGCGTTCACGTTGTAGGACCGGGGGCGGGGGTCTATTACTAAACACACCCTGATGCTAGGACTGATCTAGGACGTGAAATATCGCGGAATTATATTTCACGAACCTCCTAAGGATCTATGATCTGCTTAGGTGTCCGGCACACAGAAGTGACACAAAGAAAGAGTAGAAAAACTGACACACAGTACCACACAGAGATGCTTTGGCTGCCTTGGAATTCGAGAATTATCACTTAGTTCGCGAGTTTCAAGGGTATATGTACGATTACGAAGGCTCACGAAGTGTCCTGGACGATTATCAGTGATTTTTCGTGATTATTCGTTCAAATGAGGGGTTAATCTCTATTTATAGTGAGTTTTACGCGTTTTCGAATGACACAGTTCACTTCGCGCGAACTGACATTCACTTCGTGCGAAGTGACATCCACTTCTTGCGAAGTGACTTTCACTTCTTGCGAAGTGAATTTCACTTCTTGCGAAGTGAATTTCCTTATGACTAAACTTCCAAATACAAACCAAACCATGATTAAATACTTGTAAGCTTTTCATAAACACATAGTATCACTTAGAATGTATAAACATGCAAACCATTAATCAAAACACATTTAATTAATACCACATGAATATACTTTATTGATACGAACTAGGGATTCACAAAATATGCACCAACAAACTCCCCCTAAGACCTAGTTCTATCAATAACCATTTCACTAAGTAAACATTCACAAAGCAAAGTTCACTAAGCAACAAATTCACACAGTAAAATGCACACAACAGAATGCACACAGCAAAAATTTTCACACAGCAAAATTCATACAGCAGAATTTTAAACGAATACCTTTCGTCATGCCCTTACCTGCACTACGCACGATGTGAGCTGTAACTCGTGCTTAGTGGGGTTCCATCTCGCATGTAATGAGTTTCTCATCTGTGAACCTTAATTACTGTTAGTACTGCACTCAGCAATAAACGGTCAGTAACTTCAAGATCACTTATAAACATTTAAGCAAAACACATCAAAGTAAGATTAAGGAAATGTAAACAGAACAAACTCCCCCTAATCAAAACACTAAGAATGATTAATAACATACTAGAACTCTTTTTGTATTTTTTTGATTAAAAAGGAAAAAAGAAAATGCATAAATAAACTATTAACGAATTAAATCCTAAAGAACAGAAATTAAAATACTAAGAAAATTGCAGGAATAAAATTACTGAAATTAAATCTTTTTGTGAGAAGGTTCCAAGATGGAATCAGTACCAGCTCATCGATACTCAGTAGTCATTCATTTCAGAACCTTGGGTATAAACATATTCTCTTAAACTCTGTCTGTCAACCTATCTTTCTTCAGATAATAACAGATTTTGTTTCAACATTTTCAGATTGTCTAGACTGGATACATGATTAAGACTATCTCTTTTAAAATCTCACAATGTTTTGACTTACTCAGTAGAATGCACAACTTGATTACCCAACCACCATGCTTATGTGCTTTGTGATTTTGTCAACGCATTTTATGCTCTTTGACATAGAGGTCAATTTTTCACCTCTCTAGACATTTTTCTTGCTGAGCTTTTGTCAATGCATTTTATGCTCTTTGACAATTTAACACTAATAGATCAATGTAGCTTTTGTCACTGCATTTTATGCTCTTTGACAATTTAACATTGATAGATCAATGTATCTATTTCTTTTGACATCTTAGATTGGGGTCAATTTTTCACCCTCTTTTACATTTTGCTCATTGTCATCTAAGCACATTTGGCATGGTAACAGGTGTGTGCACCAGACTAAGTTAGTCTCAACTGTTATTGATTTGTAGACTTGGAATGTCTCGATAGTTTGAATCTATGATTGATTTTCACATGCATAACCATTTATCAGTCTAGACTTCCCTTATATGTCTTACACACTATCTGTTTCTTATCTGATTCAATTAGATTTTCAGACAGTTTTCTCAAGAATATGTACATGCCTTCAGTCCTAATTTTACTAGACGTACTTTGTATTGAAGGCCAGTGTACCATCATTTTCCATTTGAGTTGGATCAACTTCTCATTTTTGTTTTTCTGATTTTTTTTGTATTTTCTAAGTTTTCTGATTTTTTTTTTGTATTTTCTAAGTTTTCTGATTTTTTTTGTATTTTCTAAGTTTTCTGATTTTTTTGTATTTTCTAAGTTTACTGATTTTTTTTTTTGTATTTTCTAAGTTTTCTGATTTTTTTTTTTTGTATTTTTTAAGTTTTCTGATTTTTTTGTATTTTCTAAGTTTTCTGATTTTTTTTTTTTTTTTTTTAAGTTTTCTGAACTAAAACTAACTCTTTGTAGGACCGGGGGCGGGGGTCTATTACTAAACACACCCTGATGCTAGGACTGATCTAGGACGTGAAATATCGCGGAATTATATTTCACGAACCTCCTAAGGATCTATGATCTGCTTAGGTGTCCGGCACACAGAAGTGACACAAAGAAAGAGTAGAAAAACTGACACACAGTACCACACAGAGATGCTTTGGCTGCCTTGGAATTCGAGAATTATCACTTAGTTCGCGAGTTTCAAGGGTATATGTACGATTACGAAGGCTCACGAAGTGTCCTGGACGATTATTAGTGATTTTTCGTGATTATTCGTTCAAATGAGGGGTTAATCTCTATTTATAGTGAGTTTTACGCGTTTTCGAATGATACAGTTCACTTCGCGCGAACTGACATTCACTTCGTGCGAAGTGACATCCACTTCTTGCGAAGTGACTTTCACTTCTTGCGAAGTGAATTTCACTTCTTGCGAAGTGAATTTCCTTATGACTAAACTTCCAAATACAAACCAAACCATGATTAAATACTTGTAAGCTTTTCATAAACACATAGTATCACTTAGAATGTATAAACATGCAAACCATTAATCAAAACACATTTAATTAATACCACATGAATATACTTTATTGATACGAACTAGGGATTCACAAAATATGCACCAACAAACTCCCCCTAAGACCTAGTTCTATCAATAACCATTTCACTAAGTAAACATTCACAAAGCAAAGTTCACTAAGCAACAAATTCACACAGTAAAATGCACACAACAGAATGCACACAGCAAAAATTTTCACACAGCAAAATTCATACAGCAGAATTTTAAACGAATACCTTTCGTCATGCCCTTACCTGCACTACGCACGATGTGAGCTGTAACTCGTGCTTAGTGGGGTTCCATCTCGCATGTAATGAGTTTCTCATCTGTGAACCTTAATTACTGTTAGTACTGCACTCAGCAATAAACGGTCAGTAACTTCAAGATCACTTATAAACATTTAAGCAAAACACATCAAAGTAAGATTAAGGAAATGTAAACAGAACAAACTCCCCCTAATCAAAACACTAAGAATGATTAATAACATACTAGAACTCTTTTTGTATTTTTTTGATTAAAAAGGAAAAAAGAAAATGCATAAATAAACTATTAACGAATTAAATCCTAAAGAACAGAAATTAAAATACTAAGAAAATTGCAGGAATAAAATTACTGAAATTAAATCTTTTTGTGAGAAGGTTCCAAGATGGAATCAGTACCAGCTCATCGATACTCAGTAGTCATTCATTTCAGAACCTTGGGTATAAACATATTCTCTTAAACTCTGTCTGTCAACCTATCTTTCTTCAGATAATAACAGATTTTGTTTCAACATTTTCAGATTGTCTAGACTGGATACATGATTAAGACTATCTCTTTTAAAATCTCACAATGTTTTGACTTACTCAGTAGAATGCACAACTTGATTACCCAACCACCATGCTTATGTGCTTTGTGATTTTGTCAACGCATTTTATGCTCTTTGACATAGAGGTCAATTTTTCACCTCTCTAGACATTTTTCTTGCTGAGCTTTTGTCAATGCATTTTATGCTCTTTGACAATTTAACACTAATAGATCAATGTAGCTTTTGTCACTGCATTTTATGCTCTTTGACAATTTAACATTGATAGATCAATGTATCTATTTCTTTTGACATCTTAGATTGGGGTCAATTTTTCACCCTCTTTTACATTTTGCTCATTGTCATCTAAGCACATTTGGCATGGTAACAGGTGTGTGCACCAGACTAAGTTAGTCTCAACTGTTATTGATTTGTAGACTTGGAATGTCTCGATAGTTTGAATCTATGATTGATTTTCACATGCATAACCATTTATCAGTCTAGACTTCCCTTATATGTCTTACACACTATCTGTTTCTTATCTGATTCAATTAGATTTTCAGACAGTTTTCTCAAGAATATGTACATGCCTTCAGTCCTAATTTTACTAGACGTACTTTGTATTGAAGGCCAGTGTACCATCATTTTCCATTTGAGTTGGATCAACTTCTCATTTTTGTTTTTCTGATTTTTTTTTGTATTTTCTAAGTTTTCTGATTTTTTTTTTGTATTTTCTAAGTTTTCTGATTTTTTTTGTATTTTCTAAGTTTTCTGATTTTTTTGTATTTTCTAAGTTTTCTGATTTTTTTTTTGTATTTTCTAAGTTTTCTGATTTTTTTTTTTTGTATTTTTTAAGTTTTCTGATTTTTTTGTATTTTCTAAGTTTTCTGATTTTTTTTTTTTTTTTAAGTTTTCTGATTTTTTTGTATTTTCTAAGTTTTCTGATTTTTTTTTTTTTTTTAAGTTTTCTGAACTAAAACTAACTATCTCCCCCTAAAATACTAAACAAACTAGAAACTAAGAAAATAGAAATGCAACGACACAGAAAATAAGCACAAAGAAAATAAAATGATAAAGACACACAGTCATAGAAACCTTAACCTGGACTATTTCGGTTGACACCCTTCACTTAGAAGAATGAGTTAGACAACATTAGGAACCCAAGCCCGAATGGTCATGGGTTTCCCGTCTTCTCCAACCACTGGAAGTTTCATCCATGTTCCAGTCTTGATGATCCTGTCACTTGATTCCTTGGACATTTGAACACACAGTTTGTTACTCCACTTAGGAATCCTTTGATGCTGAACAGGAAGAGTTGAGTTTTGATGATTTTTAAGAAACGTTATATTTTCTTGCAAAATCTCAACTTTCTTGTTACAGCTTTGATGTGTCTTCTGATCACACTTGTAACTGAGGTGACCAGGTCTCCTGCACACATAGCAGACCCTTTCTGGGTATTGCTTCACAGAGCCTTTCGTTACCTTTTGAGGCCGATACCCTAACCCTTGATGTTTGGGTAGTTGTTTGACCTCTTGGTATGGACGGATATCAGGAGACTTTACACCCTCATTTTCAAATTTCCGAAGTGCATTATGGATACGATGCATCAACGGTCCTTGCACATAGGAACTGTCCAACAGTTCTCTAATGCCTGGTTCAGCCTTTTTGGTAACCTCTTGCTGAACCTCATTCTTCTGAGGCTTACCCACATCCTCATGTAACGTTAAGTCCTCATTTGAGGTTGATGCAGAAGATTCATCAACCTTTGTGAGTAGTGGGTCAGCTTCAGAATGGACATCATCGTTCACCAGTTGATTTAACACTGGCGGTGGACATTTTGAATATACGTTTTTGTCCTTTTCTGAATCGGTACCTTGACCTCTCTGATCGATTATGTACTCAAAAAGATAAGAAGACGTGGAATAGCTTTTGAGTTTTTGACTCAGAGTCTCATAATCGACCTTTGAGGTAGCAAGGTCCCGTTTCAGCTTATCGATTTCGTTTATGTAAAACACGATAGCATCTTGTTTATTTAACAGAGCCACACCTAGTTCATTAACCTGTTTACCTAGACTTTCATTCTTTTCTTTTAATTGATTTTCTCTTCCTTTGATCAACAGGTTATTATCTAACTTAGATGTGAGATCTGAAATAGTAGACTTTAAGAACACTATCTGTTTTACATATTCATCACACGAACCACAAGGTAATCCAAAGGTACATACCTGATCCGCAGACGGTTGACCACAGCTGCACACCTTTTGATTTGACTCTTTGGCACGGACATTCACTGGTGTCTCTTCTGCAGCTGGTGTCGAGGCTGGTTCATCATCATTGCTGGCACCTGATTCTTCTTCACTTGAATAGCTTTCGGTCTCGGATGAAGAATCTTCGTTCAACACATGAACGTTCGCCAAGTTGATGTCAGCATCAGCATTCCCGAACTGTACAGACCAATCCACTCCCTCATCTCTTTGAATAACTGCCATAGCCTTAGTCGGTGTTGGAGTTGCTTCAGATTTTATGGTTGTGGAGGTAGATGATCTGCTGCCAGAACCAGTTTTGAATGGATACCTCGGTCCCGAATTCTTCGGCTTTTCACATTCACGCGCGAAGTGACCCTTTTCACCACAGTTATAGCAGGTCACAGCAGATTTATCAAAACCGAGTTTGGTATCCTTGGTTGCTGATATTGACTTTCCCGTTCTTCGCTCATAAGCTTTTGCCCTTCTCACTAAGTTGGCATACGACCAGAGGATATCTTGTCTCTCCATCTCATCCTCGTCGATCTGGTCATAGTCCTCTTGAGTCATATGAGCATTACCAATCTTCCCCTTCAGTAGATCATCATAAGAGGAGACTAGTGCACTTAGCATGCCCATATGTGTCTTAACCTCATCTGTACTCCCATACTTGAAGTGTTCGACATTAAGTCCGGAGGAAGATGCAGTATAGGATGACCCAGAGGATGAAGCATCAGAGGTAGATCTGCCCGATTCATTCACGTTGGTCACATAGGCAGACTGTAGGGGGGCATGTGAAGAGGTGGATGACGAGACAGGTGTTCCGGAGTAGTAGAGTGAGGGGTTCTGTTGATAACTAGACATTGAATCCAGGTTTAGTTCCTCCTGCTCCTGCTCCATTAACTTGGTGATGAAATCATTAAGGTCCATCCCGTCAAAACCGTTACCATTCTTGAGTATCATGATGAATGGCCGCCAGCTCTTGGGCAAAGCATTCGCCAAGATCTCTACTTGCTGCTTCTCTGGAACAGTAACACCCAGACTGTCCAGTTCACTTAGAAGGTGGTTGTATCTTGTAATAAGGGAAGGAATCTTCTCATCTCTTGTAGCCGTGAAATGGTCTAATTCCTTCCTTAATTGACTTGCTTTAAGTTCTTTCAGAGCAGCGTTTCCCTCATTCCTCTTCTCAAGAGCTCTCCATAGACTGTAGGAAGTTCGATACCTCCTAAACTGGTGGAAGATGTCGTTGGGGATGGCCTGAATCAGTTGAGCATAGGCCTTCTTTTCAGCATTGTAACTGGTCTGCTGTTCGACCGTCATTTTATCGTAAGGGGTTTCGATATTTCCCTCCCCTTTTGGAACCATATACTCAACATTCATGGCTCTCCGCAATCTACAATCGACCCCATCTAGAAAAATTTCGAATCTGGGCTTCCACATAGGATAGTCCTCCATGGTTAGCAATTTCGGCACTTTGTTGATACTGCCCATTTCTGTTTCTAGTAGAAGGTTGTTTAAGGCAGTGGTTTGTTTAGAGGCCATTTGAATTGATGTAATGAACCAAGGCAGCAAGCACACAGATTCGGATTGGATTTGAAAAGCACACAGGAAAACACGGAGTAAAATTTGATAGAAAAAGGTCACACAGAACTGCACAGAAAGGCACAGCGCACGAAGACGGAAATAAAATGCCTTTTTTTTTTTTTTTTTTTTTTTTTGTTCACAGTACAGTACGTGCGAACTGGCTTTACCACGCACGTACTGGAGAACACACCACGCACGGACAGACGGACTGACAAACTACGCGCGGACTGACTCACTACGCGCGGACTGATTCACCACGCGCGAACTGACGGACCACTACGCACGAGGCAGAAACTAACAAACGAAGGATCTAGAACACACAGGCACAGTTCGTGCGAACTGAGGTCAGTACGCACGAGGTGGGGTTTCACTACGCACGGTCGAAACTCAAAGAGCCTAAACGTAAAAACTTGACCTTTTTAACGCAAAAGGACCTATTTTCCGACCTATTTTCGGTAAAAAGTGACGCAAGGGGGCACACACAGGCCTAAAGGAACACCTAGATCGACTTAATCCTAAGGAAAAGTGATCAATCAAAGCACAAGGCTCTGATACCACTTTGTAGGACCGGGGGCGGGGGTCTATTACTAAACACACCCTGATGCTAGGACTGATCTAGGACGTGAAATATCGCGGAATTATATTTCACGAACCTCCTAAGGATCTATGATCTGCTTAGGTGTCCGGCACACAGAAGTGACACAAAGAAAAAGTAGAAAAACTGACACACAGTACCACACAGAGATGCTTTGGCTGCCTTGGAATTCGAGAATTATCACTTAGTTCGCGAGTTTCAAGGGTATATGTACGATTACGAAGGCTCACGAAGTGTCCTGGACGATTATCAGTGATTTTTCGTGATTATTCGTTCAAATGAGGGGTTAATCTCTATTTATAGTGAGTTTTACGCGTTTTCGAATGACACAGTTCACTTCGCGCGAACTGACATTCACTTCGTGCGAAGTGACATCCACTTCTTGCGAAGTGACTTTCACTTCTTGCGAAGTGAATTTCACTTCTTGCGAAGTGAATTTCCTTATGACTAAACTTCCAAATACAAACCAAACCATGATTAAATACTTGTAAGCTTTTCATAAACACATAGTATCACTTAGAATGTATAAACATGCAAACCATTAATCAAAACACATTTAATTAATACCACATGAATATACTTTATTGATACGAACTAGGGATTCACAAAATATGCACCAACACACGTAATCATGTTTTGGTTTTATTCCTCTTTTTTTCTTTTTGTTCTTTGTATTATAGACTTGATCTTCTGATCTTTAGGACGTGAGAAGAAAATATGTATTTTTTTCATGTAGTTGTAATATTAAATTTACATTAAGAACATCAAATTTTTTTTTTTGGGGGGGGGGGGGGGGGGAACAACCCCCTTGCCCCTTGTATGTTCCGCCGATGCTTGAGGGTGTGATAAAGATCACCACCCACACAAAGATATCAACTTCACAAGAAGATTCAATGCCCAACCCTAGGGGTGGCAAATCTCAACACGACATGAAACACGACACGAACCCGACACAAAAATAAACGGGTTTGGGTTTACCGTAAACGGGTTCGGGTCATTTTCCGGTTGACCCGCGAACCCGTATAATTAAACGGGTCGTGTAGGGTTTGAAAAAAGTTTCGCGGGTTGACCCGCCAACCCGTTTAATTTTAAGGCTTTTTAAAAAAATTCAAATTTTTTTATTTCCCCCCTGTTGCCCTAATTAACTTTCAGCCTACACCCCCATAACTCCATACGGCGTATCCGAAAATTTCAGATATCCGGATTTTCGGATATCCGAAAATTTCGGATAGTGCATTTCAGTATCCGATATCCGTATCCGAAATTTCGGATACGGATATCGGATAATCCAAAATATCCGAAATTTAAGCATGCCAAATTTAGTTTTAAACAACAAAACTCTTGATAAAACTTACAACAACAATAATGTTAACCAAGAATGCTAATCAAGAATGTTAATCAATTAATCGTGAGCTGTTAGAACTTAAAACAACACAATAGGAATGCTAATTAGGAATGCTAATCAGGTTATTGATGGCCGCAATTATATTTGGTGTAATTTACTAATTTCCCTCATGAGGTAATCAAGTATAATGATTTTGGAAATTAAAACAACAAAGATATGAATGCTTAGATTAAATATATAAAGAGCAAATCAGAAGAGGAATAATGCAATCACAGATTCGAACTTGAAGCTTGACTATCACAGATCTGGATGAACTTGACTATCTCAATAATGCTAATCGGAATATATCAACAACAAAATTCGAACTTGAAGCTTAAATTTACTATGAAGGAGATAAGATAATCAAGAAGCAAATCCCCAAAATTCGAACTTGAAGGATTGAAGCTGCCAAAAACGAGAAGGAGAAGGGGCGACGATGGGAGGTTAGCGGTGGGCCCGTGGCCGTCTACTTCTGCAGTCACTTGTCTGCGTCGCCGGCCGGTCGGTGGACGGTGGCTGTCTAATTCGCCGAGCACCATGGGAGTGCTGCGTGAGGTGAGGGTCGCCGACAGAATGAAGGGCTCCAAGGCGTGAAGTCGTGAAGCACCGAGTCTGGAACGTGGAATGTGAAAACTAGGATTTTTTTTACAACTAAGTTATTTGTTATATTAGTATTAATAAGAATATTTTAATAAATAAAAAAATCGGATATTTCGGATATCCGAATATCCGAACTTTTGGAAAAGTACTATCCGATATCCGAATCCGAAAATTCGGATAACCGAATTTCGGGTATCCGAATTTTCAGATACTTTCGAATCGGATTTTTCGGATATTCGGATATCGGATCGGATATTTCCAGTTTCCAAACTCTCTCCTCGCTTAATTCTCTCGCCGCTAAACTCTCACGCCGCTCAACTCTCTCACCGTTCAGCTCTCTCGCCGGTCACTGCCGTTGAGACTCGGGGTCTTCGAGTATACCACCCTTCTCCGTCGTCGTCCTCGAAGGCGTCGCCGTTGCCGTCCTCGACGCCTGCAGCTCTCGCCGTCGCCTCTTTTTCCGTCGAAATCAAACAAGCGCCGGTTGTTGGTTAGTTTTCTTATTCCATTATTAATTATTCATATCACCAACACATTACACACTGATTATATTCCAGATTATGTTAGTATGCTTCGATAGTTTTTACTTCCTACTTTCTTAGTTAATTTTTTGCTAGAATTTGGATTATATTCCAAGATTATGTTAGTATGTTTCCCGATTTGTTGATAGTATTTGGATTTTGCTAATTTGTTTTCAATTCCAGATCTGTTGCTAGAATCATGATTATATTCTTAGTTAAGAACTTAAGATTATGTTTAAGATTGTAATGTTTAAACAGATTATGTTCTATTCATCATTTCATCTGTTGTTTAGAATGATGTTATTCTATTGTTACTTGTTATTGAAGATTAAAGATTGTTTTTCTATTGTTACTTGTTAAAACAGATTAAGCAGATTAAACATCTTATTTAAGATTAAAGATTGTTATTATGTTGTTACTTGTTTAAACCATGTGGAAATTCAAGATCAAAGTGATGATTCAGTTGAAGAAACAGGACCACCAGTACCTTTCTTCCACTACAGAAGCAGCTGAGGTAATTCATGATGCATCTTTTGATATGCTATGGAGATTTCTTATAAAACAATATGGTCTTTTCTCATTTTCACAGGTGATATGTATGAGAGCTGCTACAACTTCAAGAGGAATGAATTTTCAAAATATTGAAATTAATGAGCATATGTTCTTGGATCAAGGCAAAAGGTAGTAAATTACAAACATGTTTTCTACACAAACAACACTTGGATTTGGTGAGTTTTCTTCTATTTTTTTATTATTAGTTCTTATTTTTAATAATTTAACTTATTTATGGTTTTGTTGACTTGTTTATGGTTTTGTTAATGACTTGCAGCTCAGGTTGAAAAAGAAAGGGTTTAGTTCGTAAAAGTACATCGAAGTTGACACCTTTTGCTATTGTGTATACTCATCTTTCATTACTCCCATTTAATACACCGAACTTTTCAAAATTACCGTTTAGTACATCTTAACCTGTGATAGCAGGTTAAGGGTGATGTGGATCAGGTAATTGATGATGTGGCAATGACTTGGATGCTTATGTGGTGTTATCATATTAAGAAGATATTAAAAAAAGAAAAACAACTTTGACCATGGCCAAGAACACCATCAACATTCACGATTCAACTTCTGTTCATCTTCATAGCTTGAGATGGAGAGTTCTCTCAAATCTCACACACAAGTATCCAACTTGAACAAGATTTTCGTCATCCTCTACCATCTTCATTTGGGTTTTTGAGAACCATCACCTCCATCATCTTCATCTGGGTTTTTGAGAACCACCATCTTCATCTGCAACTTAGGGTTTGTTTAATCTCCCATGAACAAATCTGAGTTCGAGAACCACCATCTTCACCTCTTTGGGTTTCTTGCAGATGAGAATCGATGATGGTGGTTGTGCCCATCTATTTTCCAGATCTGTGTATTCGGTGTTAGGGAAATCAATGGAGATCTGCACCGATTCAAAGATATAGGGTTGCGATGAACACCATCGACGACAGCCATGATTAATCGATCATCTTCTCCGGTGGCAGCCATGATTAATCGATCATCTTCTCCGGTGGCATCGACGGCAGCCATGATTAATTGATCAAGGGCACCGTTCCAGATCGGAGGTCACCGTTCCAGATCGGAGGTCACCGTTCCTAAGTTAGGGTTTAGATCGGAGTTGTTGTTCTTGGTTCAGATTCAAGGTAAGTTCTTGCTTCAAATCTAATTGTTCTTCCTGTTGGTTCAGATTTGAGTTGTTCTATCGATGTTAGGGTTTCATTTGTTTGAACCCATATTACATTTGTTTATCGATTTAGGTTCAGATCTAAGTTAGTTCTTGGTTCTATTTATCGACTTACAGGTTTGTATAAATGTTATTGATTCTTTTTCACATAGTTTATTTTGATCATCTTCAAGTTTTCTGGGTTATCATCTTCATGTTCTTCAAAGATTGGAAGAACACATTGAATGTTCTTTAAGAATACATGAGGTGGCATTGATTTATCTATGTGTAATTAGATTAGTATATAAAATAAATAAAAAATCATAGAATTACCGGTTACCTATTCAGCAGGTAACCGGATGTATAAATCGTGAGTTTTAGGAACTTTGATGTACTAAATGGGAGTTTTGAAAGATGTGTATACACAATAGCAAAAAGTGACAACTTCGGTGTACTTTTAGGAACTAAACCCAAAAAGAAACATTGGGGGACATTTTATGAAATTGAAGTTGAACACATTTGGCATTTTAGATTTGTGTTTGGACTTTATTAATGTTTTAACTTTAAGTAGGCTTAAAACTTTGAATGGTTGATATGGTTTGCGATATTAGTTTGGTTTTGGATTGACTATTTACATAAGATTGAACTTTATATATTTACTGGGTTATGTATTTTGGTTTTAAAAGGATTAAAATGATAAAAAATTACCGGTTGACCCGCGAACCCGAAAATGACCCGTGAACCCGTATAATTAAACGGGTCGGGTCGGGTCGTGTCGTGTGTAGTATTAATCGTGTTTGTGTCGTGTAGTCTGACCCGTATAATTAAACGGGTCGTGTTCGTGTCGGCCCTTCCTGACCCGCCAACCCGCGACCCGCGAACCCGAACACGACACGATTGCCACCCCTACCCAACCCTATACAAAAGTTAACTAATCATTACTTAGTCATTCCTACTCAAGAGAATTGACTCATGCCTCATCTATAATTAATCCAAAGCGTTTACAAGACTCATTTTGATCATATATTATCACTAGTGGTGAGATCGGTTAAAAAACCGGAACGGACCGAAACCCGAAATGTAGAGAAAACTAGGACCGAAGACCGGACCAACTAGTCCCGGTCCGGAACGGTCTAGGTCCGGTGCGGTTCGGTTTGTCGGTTTTTGGGGTCTTACAGTTGTTTTATACATTGTATCAAACAAAACCGGCCCGGACTAGACCGAAACCCGAAATTTATAAAAAACAAGGACCGAAGACCGGACCGACTAGGCCCGGTCCTAACCGGTCTCGGTCCGGTGCAGTCCGGTTCGTCGATTTTGTCCGGTCTACCTGGTCCTATGCTCACCCCTAATTATCAATACTAATCATTCCCAATAACTTGGATAACCAATAATGGTCAAAAACAAAGATATTAGAAGTTGAGAGCATGCTCGCACAATGAAGAATCAACACTCACGGTGTGAGAAATTTTCTGTAAATCAATACATTTGAGACTCGACGGGCTTTGTACACAAACTTGACCAATTCGACGCCTTTTTAATCCCGATGGTTTCTAACTCTTTGTACTCGATATAACCTTAAAACATGGCTAAATTAGGTTATTCATGTTTGAATCATCAATCGGTTACTAACTTACCCATTTTGACCCATTTAAGCATTGTGTAACATCAATTAGATAACATGCATATCCAAAATCAGATTATTTATGTTTGAATCACCATAAAATCAGTAATAATTCCATTGGTTTGATCACGATAATTAATCCCAACATTTCAAGAACACTTGACTCACTAAAAGAATCCGAATTACACATGTTAAAGTTTGGATTAACATACCTTGATACTTGATAATCAAAATCTTCATAAAAAACTTATTCTTATTTGAAGAGTAGATTTGCGATCCTAAATTCTTAGTTGACCCATTTAGATCCAAATTTAATCGATTCTTAACCGTTTAACATGATTCTTATTACATTAGGTCCCTAACATCATTTAAGCAAAAACCACCCATTAATTTCAATTCTATTAAGTTTTAGTGGGTTAGAATTCCATTTTTGTACCCGGTTTCAAACTCACACTCGAACAACCAAAGATTTAGTCAAAACTTTACCAAATCTTAACCAAAAGATATAATATTGAGATCTAGGCGATGAACAAGCTACAAGATATCTTACCTATTGAATTTCGTTTACAAACCAAGTGATTTGATCGAGTTTGATTCTCTTCCTTCCTTCATTGCTTTCGGTCCTCACACAACATGCACACGATGCACCTTTATAATTATTTGCAGCTACTATATTTCCTATAGGCTTTGTGTCCTAGATTTGTTTAAATACCTATTATACTTTGATAAAAATCTTAAAATCAAAGAAATTAACAATGGAATCACAGTGTGTGACTCTCAAACAAATGGTGTGAAATATTGAGCAACAGAACAGGAGCTATATGAAGAACAAACCTGTGAAATAGGTAAACAATCTTATGTGCTATATGAAGATCAGGTCTGAGAAACACAAACGAATTAAAACCTAAGTCGACTTTTGAAGCAGATTGAACAAAACAAACTCTAAAATGAAGTGTATCTGATCGCAAGTGAAAGCGTCTAAAAACGTGAGAGAAAAACGTATTACACAAGATGTGTAAATGACTACACACACAAGGCGGCTAAGGAGAGAACCCGACCCGCATCTGCACTAGGTGTGCACCCGACCCGGATCTCAACCCAGCCCCCTTCAAGCCCAAACAGCTCCCTTCTCACGAGCCCAGCAACTATCACCAAGCCCACTTCCAACCTTTATAAGCCCCACAACGAATAACCTACAAAACACCAAACTAACTCAGATACAAAACAACACAATAAATAAATGTACCTAACGTTGGTCTTGAAGAATATCATAATTTCAACACCCCCCTCAAGACCAACAAGGGACTTAATATCACTCTTGAAAAGGATTAATAAGACCCATTTCAGAGCATAACACATCAAGTTGGAATGAGGGCAACGACTTTGTAAACACATCTGCAACCTGTTCTGCAGATGGAACTTTAAGAACCTTTATAACACCTTTAGCAACCTTATCTCTTACAAAATGCACATCTGTTTCAAAATGCTTACTTTTTTCATGAAACACTGGATTATAAACTAATTTAATAGCCGACTCATTGTCACAATAAACTGCAACAGGATTCAAACATTTTATACCCAAATCAAAAAGTAGTTTCAATTTCCAAATAACTTCACAAGTAACCGAGCCAAGAGCTCTGTACTCAGACTCAGTAGAAGAGCGAGAAACAGTATCTTGTTTCGTGCTTTTCCAAGCTACCATACTTTTTCCCAAAAAAACACAGTATCCTGTAACATATCTTCTAGTGCAAAGGCATTTAGCCCAATCTGCTTCAGAAAAGGCAGTTATATGATTATATCACCTCTCACAACATTTACACCACTACCAGGACTATTCTTTAAGTATCTTAGAACCCTTAAAGCAATGGAAATATGTGACCTTCTTGGACTATGCATAAACTGACTCAGAGTCTGCACCGTGTAAGAAATATCAGGTCTAGTCATAGTCAAATAAATAAGCTTCCCAATTAACTTCTGAAACTCAGTAATATTTTTAAGTAAAACATTTCTATCATCAACACCACTAGAAATTAAAACATTAGGATCCAAAGGAGTTTTAACAGGTTTACATCCAAGCAAACCAAATTCATGAAGCAATTCCAAACAATACTTTCTCTGAGTAAGACAAACATCAACATGAGTCTCAATTACCTCAATTCCGAGAAAAAACTTTAACTTACCAAGATCTTTTATCAGAAATTTAGATTTCAAAAATAACAGCTTTCTTAGTTCATTTAAACTATTCCCTGTTAAGATAATGTCATCAACATACATAAGTAAAAAACGGAAACACCATTTTTTTTCTTTAGTAAACAGAGAATAATCATCATTAACACTTTGAGTAAACCCAAACTCAAACAAAGCACAACACAACTTCTCATTCCACTTTCTAGGAGCTTGCTTAAGACCATAAAGAGACATTTTCAATCTACAAACATCAGTGCTATTCTTATTACTGTAGCCTTCAGGCAATACCATATACACTTCTTCATCTAACTCTCCATACAAAAAAACATTATTAATATCAAGTTGATATAAACCCCAATTGTTATTAACAGCAACAGATATAACAACTCTAACCGTAATCATTTTAGCTACAGGAGAAAAAGTCTCCTCATAATCTATGCCTTCTTTCTCTGACTATAACCTTTAGCAACTAACCTAGCTTTATACCTCTCTATTTCACCATTAGCCTTATACTTAATCTTATAAATCCACCTACAACCTATAGGTTTTCTGTTAGCAGGAAAAAAGGTTATTTCCCACGTCTAATTCCTATATAAGGACCCCATCTCATCATTCATGGCCTTAACCCAATTCGGATCAGAAGCATCCTCATTATAGTTTCTAGGTTCAAAAGACTTATCAAGATTAGACACAAAACAAAAATTCTCAGGAACTAAGACACGAATAATTTATCGACTTCTCAATCCCATACTTATGTTTTCCTTCCACAAGAAAGTCATTAAATCTAGCATACATGCCTATCAAACCTAACAGGAACACTACCACTTGACAAATTTCGATTATGAGAGGTAGTTCCCTCAGAATTAACATTAGTAGGACTACCAACCTAAGACTGAGGTGTAAGTACCTCCACACCCTGGCCATCCACAGAGTGCTCTGCACCAACACCATCAATCTGGTGGCTATCACTAGCACTACTCAAAGGTTGTTCTTCATGTAATGAATCAGAATTACCACAACTTTCATCATTGGGAACACAACGAGGGCCATCAGATACAACAAACAAATTTTCATCAAAAAAATTGTAGCAATCTTTAAGGGACTCAAAATCATCAATGAGACCAGTGGACCTCATCTTAAAAGGAAAAAGTTCTTCATAAAACTTCACATCCCTGGAAAAGAAAACAATATTCGAATCAAGACTAAGAAGTTTGTACCCTTTTTTCTCATTTGAATAACCTAACAAGACAGTTTTCTCAGCTCTAAAATCTAACTTGTCATTATTGTTCAACCTAGTAGAATAACACAAACAAGCAAACACTCTCAAAATATCAAATTTAGAAGGGTACTTATAAACCTTTTCAAAAGGAGTAACACCATTTAAAACAGCAGTTGGTGTTCTATTTATTAAAAACACATCAGTTAAAACTGCTTCACCCCCAAACCTTAAAGGAAAACCAGATTGAAACAATAAAGATGTAGTAACATTCATAATATGCATATGTTTTCTCTCCACAACACCATTCTGTTGCGGAGTATAAACACAACTAGTCTGATGTAGAATACCTTTTTCCTTAAGAAACTCTCTCATATTGTGATTTAAAATCTCTGTTCCATTATCAGATCTAACAACTTTGACTTCAGTTTTAAAATGTGTAAACAGAATGTTGTAAAAAAACATTAAACTAATGGAACACTTCATCCTTAGATTTCAAAAGATAAACCCAAACAGCCCTCGTAAAATCATCCACAACAGTTAAAAAGTATTTATATCCATCATAAGTAGCTTTCCTATAAGGACCCCACACATCAAGATGAATGAGATCACCTAATCTGAAAACTTTATGATCACCAACCGGAAAAGAATTCCTAGTTTGTTTGGACCTATGACACACATCACAAGGCAAACTAGGTTCATTTCCTAACTTAAGATTGTTCTTGATACAAAACAGAGCTTGATCAGGAGGATGACCAAGCCAACAATGCCACAAAAACTTAGAGGCATGACAGATAACACTAGGCCTTTCAGACATATACTTACCCTTAGGAACACTCTCAAGGAAGTAGAGTCCTCCCATTTCATTACCAGTCTCCACAGTCTCCCTGGACTGAGAATCCTGAATATTACAAGAATACTCATAAAATACAACCTTACATTTACTATCCTTACACAGCTTATGAACAGACAGAAGGTTCACATTAAAGTCGGGCACAACAAATACATCAAACAATGTTACATTGTTTGACAGATTCATGTTTCCTATCTTATTAATTTTATCAGACGAACCATTAGGGTGACCAACCCTTAAATCCAAATCAGATACATCAACAAGATCAACAAGACTTGACTCAGTTCTAGCCATATGTTGGTTAGCACCTGAATCAACAACCCATTTCTTATTTCCCGAATCCTTAAAAACATCAACATTACTAGAGCAGCACATACCCGCCATATTAGCAGTGACCCCTTATACTCCAGGATTAGAATTGATCAAGGCAAGAAACTTAGCATATTGTTCACCAGTGAGAAAAAACTTATCATTGTCAAAACCCTTAGCAGAGTTAGAATAATCAGATAGAGCAGAAGTAGAAACATTATTAGCAAAGGATCTGTTATTGCCTTGAGACTCAGACTTACTTTGAAAGTCATTCCCATTTCTAAACTTGAAATCTTTTGGTTCCTAATGAGTTTAAAACATCTCTCTATAGTATGACCTTTAATACCACAATGTTTACACTGCATATTATTAAAAGATGGACTGCTATAACCAGAATTAAGATTTTTCCCTTTCCTATTCCTTTTAGGATCATTGAATTTACTTGCAAAAGCAGTTGGTTAAGGCACAACCTTGCTTGAACTAGAGATTAAGGAACCACCCTTCTGAAGTGATTCCTCCCTAGATATAATCGAAAACGCAGTTCTAACAGACGGCAAAGGTTCCATAAGAAGAATGTGACTTTAACTTGATTATACCCATCATCCAAACCATTTAAAAATTGCATCAGCTTCATAAGTTTAGAGTGATTTTTAAGGCTAGTATTAGCCTCACAAGTACACTCAGTTAGGTTGGTGAGAGAATCAAATTCCTTCCACAAAGAATGAAGTTTAGAAAAATATTCAGACACGGTTAAACCGTTCTTTTCATCGGAATAGTGTAAGATCCATCAACAGAGTTTATTTCTACCCTTTAACGCTTTTATCATAGAACTTTTCCAAATCCGAAAGTTATCAAACCCAGTCAACTTAATACTAACTATGGACACCACAGTACTATTAGAAGGATACAGATATAAAGGATCATCCAAATCCACCGTATCTTTAATTCCTGATCTTTTTGGACTAGTATCTTTAGGGCTAGAAATAATGAGTCAAAAACCAGGAACAAGCTACTAACCACTAAAAACAGTACCAACAAATACACTAATCACAAACAACAGCAAATTTACTAATTATATGAACAAGACAGCCATGAACAATAACTGAAGCAAAAACAACATGAAAACATCTAATTCATGAATTATATCAACAAAGCAGTCACTAAAGAACAGAAACAGCCATCAAAAACAAGAATCAACTACAAACAATTGAAACAAGAAAAGGGAAGAAGACTTACAGAGTCTTGCTCGGGTTATGAGCAAGAACTACAAACCTTTTCCTTCGATATCTCAGATTTTCAGTCAGTTAACCAGCAAATCAGAATCATGCGGAAGCACACTAACTCAGGATCATCCCCCAAACAAATCTTCAGATATAGAACCAATCAGCAAATCATGTGAATTGAATTATACCACAATCTCAAGTTAATCGAATCCCCAAATGATTAATATAGAACCAATTGAACAATCAAACAATCTCAGATATAAAGGAGCAATCGAACAATCAGAACAGTCATAACAATCAGAACAGTCGTACCAAACAGTCAATTTATGAGAAACAAAACCAATTGATCAGACAACAAGAACAATCGATTTATGTGAACGAAAACCAATTGATCAGACAACAAGAACAGTCGATCAATAGATTGGACACAAGAACAAAAACAGAAATGAACCGATTTCGGGTTTTAGTACCACACGAATACGAACAATCGATCGTACAAACAATTGATACAAGAGCCGTAGCTCTGACACCATGATAAAAATCTTAAACTCAAAGAAATTACCAAAGAAACAATGGAATCACAGTGTGTGACTCTCAAACAAATGGTGCGAAATATTGAGCAACAGAACAGGAGCTATATGAAGAATAAACCTGTGAAATACGTAAACAATCTTATGTGCTATATGACGATTAAGTCTGAGAAACACAAACAAAATAAAACCTAAGTCGACTTTTGAAGCAGATTGAACAAAACGAACTCTAAAAGGAAGTGTATCTGATCGCAAGTGAAAGCGTCTAAAAACGTGAGAGAAAAACGTATTACACAAGATGTGTAAACGACTAAACACACAAGGCGGCTAAGGAGAGAACCCGACCCGCATCCGCACTAGGCGCACCCGACCCTATTCTTTCTTCAGCAAGATGTTTGTAGTCGGCCATGCTTTTCTACTTGAACAAGATCTTTGAGATCTTCTTTCTTCAACAACTTTAACATTTTTCATCATATTCAAGCTCTATTCTTTCGGCTTTACATTGCAAAGGTAAAAGTGCTAATACTTTTACAAATATAAGATCTAAAGTTGTAAGGAACAACATATGTTCAACTTTTGACTTAAATAATTATACGTAGAAATATAGAAGGAAACTCAGCACTCAACTAACGAGATAAGAACGCGCATCTGAGCGAAGGATTGCTTATATATGCATGCAACACATCCAATAAATTTCTCAGCTAAGTTTGCTTAGCTAAGCAACTAACACTGGTTAGGTTAGCAATCAAATCTGATCTCAAGTATTCGGTTATGTTAGCATCCAGAATGATTAGTTGATGCTTAACTAACTCAGCTGAGGCTTAGATGATTGCTAATCTATAACACTTAATAAAATAACAAGTCTTTATCTTAATGACATATGTTAAGATAATTTCTAATATATTTCAAATATTGGTTTTATTAGCATCAAATCTTATATATTTTAATAAGTTGGTTTGAGTTTTAGGTTAAAATAATTATCTTCCCAACAATGTAAAATTTGATGATGATGTGCTTGATTTGGACTATATTGTGATAAAAATGGTATCAAACAATTTTCTTACTCATCACACACCTCAATTAAAATATGATCGTTTAGATAAAGGAACCAATCACTATAAGAGATGAGTGAGATTGCTCCCTTAACTTTGTCTTCCTTTGTACTTTGGTCCATCTTCTTGTTGGCTTTTGCTTATGGTAATATGATCGTGTTGCTTTTGAGGGGGGTGACGGCCGAGCCGAAACTCTCCTCTTGAGTGACTTTCTTTGTTGTTAAAAAAAAAAAAGATGAGTAGTACGATATCGAAAGAATAAATTAATACGTGAAATGTTTTAGTATGACATTGTGGCTACCACCACCTGTATCCTAAATAAAGTTTTAGATCAAACAGTGAAAAAAACTCTTGTGAACTTTACAAAGAGGTTAGTAATTTCCCTTCCTTTGTTTGCAAAGAGGTTGAACATGGTAGTTCTAAAAGATTTGTATAATGGTTGAAGTGATATATTAAAAACTTGAATGAATCGATGTACATAGAGATATTTATAAAGTGTGTACCACAACTAACTATGAGGAATACATGAGATAAAATAGGAGAGTTACAACAAAATATATATGAATATGTCACAGGTGGTTGAGAGATATTAACAAATATTATCTCTTAATACGCCCTCGCAAGATGGAGGATCTATCGGATACTCCAATCTTGGACCGAAGACGAAGGAACGGAGCATGAGTTAGTGGCTTGGTGAGTGCATTAGCTAGTTGATCAAAGGAGTTGATGTGGCAGTCCCGTAAAGAACCATCCGTTACTTTTTCGCGGACAAAATGATAATCCAAGGCAATATGTTTCATACGCGAATGATAGACTAGGTTCATGCAGAGATAGGTCGCTCCTGTGTTGTCGCAGTATAATGTAGGTGGAGACTTAGTAGCGACACCCAAGTCATGTAATAAGTTCTGGACCCAGAAGCGACATTTGCAAAAGCTTTATATACTGCCTCAGTGGAGGACCGAGAAACAGATTTTTGACGGGCAGACCTCCATGAGATGACATTAGAGCTAATTTACAACAAATATGCAGTAGTGGATCGACCACCACACTCAATTCTTCCCCAATCCGAATCAGAGAATGCTTTAAGGTCCATGGAGGATCCTATGGTTAAGAATAAGCCATGATGAATGGTTCTTTTTTAAGTACCGGAGAACTCGTTTCAATGCTTCCAGTGACTTTTAGTGGGAGTGTACATGGACTGTGAAAGTTTATTCACAGCAAAAGAGACATCCGGTCTTGTAAACGCCAAGTATTGCAAACCCCCCACTAGTTTCCAATACGGTGTAGGGTCAACGCTTGCGGTCCCGTCCAAGGCAGTGAGAGTCCATGAGGAGTTTAGCGGGGTAGCTACTTCTTTTGCTCCATCGATGTGAAATTTAGTTAAGAGATCTTGGATGTGATGATGTTGAGAGAGAAATAAACTGTAGGGGTGGACACAACTTTGATCCCAAGAAAATGATGGAGTAGGCCAAGATCGTTAATGAAGAAAAGATTGGCAAGAGTGAGAACAAATTGATCAAGAAAGGAGTTGTTTTTACCGGTGAGGACTAGATGATCGACATAGACAATAAGATAAGCAAGAATACCACCGTGATTATAGATGAAAATAGAAGGATCAACGCGAGACTTTTTGAAACCAAGGGATAGGAGAAAGGTTGCGAGTTCGATGTACCACATTCGTGGCACATGCTTTAGGCCATACAAGGATTTTTGCGAGTATGGTGGAAGGGTGGCGGAGTTGCTTGGGTAGTTGTAGAAGGAGACGAGGTTGTAGACGGTGATTGTGAGGAGGGAAAATTAGGCAGAGGGGACGAGGTAGTGGAATTTGGTGAGGTGTCAGAGGGTGAGGGAGAAGTAGTAGACGGTGATGGTGATAAAGAAGTGTTAGAAGTGGTTTCGGCTGATGTTAGGAAGGAGGGGATGACGAAGAGAAACTGGGAAGGGAGTAGGAGTGGAGGAGTGTTCCTTGGATTTGACGGTTTCAGAGTCATTGGGATCAGTAAGACAAAGAGAGACGATGAGATGGAAATTGATTTTCAATAAATTTCAACATGGCGTGAGTGGTAAAGACGACGAGTGGTAGGATATAACATTTGTACGCAGATTTGGAAGATAAGTATCCAAGGAATAGGCATGGACTCGAACGAGGTTGAAGTTTGGATGTTGTATAAGGGCGAAGCCATGGATAACACAAACATTCAAAGGGTTTTAGCTTAGAGTGGTTAGGTAATTGACTAAAGAGGCACTCAAAGGGACTTTTGTGGGATAAGATAGAGGTGGGAAGCCGATTGATAAGGTAGACTGCAGTTTGGAATGCATGTGTCCAGAAGGTAAGGGGTAATTTTGCGTGGTGGAGTAATGCAAGGCCAGTTTCGACGATGTGTCGATGTCGTCTCTAGGCAATTCCATTTTGTTCCGGGGTGTGTGTTGGGGTAGTGTAGTGAGAGATGACGTAGGTTTGCAAAAACGGGACGAGACCTTGATATTCACCCCGATTGTCATTGAAAAGAGATATGATGGGGAAGTTAAAGTATTTTTCAACAAGGAGTTTGAATTGAAGGAAGAGTTTTGCAACGTCACTTTTATATTTCATGGGTTAAATCCAGGTGTACATGGAATAATAATCAACAAATATCACATAATAGGTAAATTTATCAATAAAAGTTTGAATAGGTCCCCATACATCAGAGTATAAAAGTTGAAGTGGTTTAGTTGCAACAAAGGAATTTGTACCAAATGGTATTTTAGGACTTTTATTGATTGAACATGAAGGACAATGAAAAGATGAAAAACATTTTGAATTAAAACTTAACTTTGAAGCAATAGATTGAAACACTTTCATGGATGGATGGCCAAGTTTGTGATGAAGGTCGAGTGGTGAGAGCCGAAGGGTGAGGTTGAGGTGGAGCTTGGAAGGTAGCTGTGCATGATAAACATCCTCGGTGTACTCCCCTCGCATTACACGCGTTCCCGTGTGAAGATCCTTCACAATAAAAAAGGATGGAAAGAATTCCACCGTTTGTTTTACACAACTTAGCAACAGAAATAAGATTTCGACGTTATAGTCGGAATATATAAAACTCTTGATAGCAGAAGTTTATGGTGAGGTGCGTGTAAGTGAGTGTCACCAATGTGGGCAATATGTAAGCTTGTACCATCACCAAGAAGAATTTCATCCGGGCTTCTATATTCTGAAACACTGTGAAGGTTGGTTCGATCAGATGTAACATGATCTGAAGCACCCGTATCAAATAGCCATGTAGAGGGAGCATATCCGAACAACTGCCAAGAATAGCGGACAAAACCATCTGATTTTTACGATACCATGGAAGGTACTTAGGGTTCGATTTCTTGCCATCTTTGTCATCAATGTGTTTTGGAGGTGGAGCGGATCCTCCGATGAAATCTTCAAGCTCGAGCCCAATGAGTGTGCACTCAACATTTTTTCTCCATACGGGAAAATTAGTGGCAGTGAGTTTGGTTGTGAGATGTGTGGCAGCGATGATCTGAATGGTGTTTTTGGAATACATGGCAGAAGGGAAGTTTGAGGATCAGAACTCGTGAGAGTAAAAGAGCTCTGATACCATATAATGGTTGAAGTGTATATTTTAAAAACTTGAATCGATCGATGTACATAGAGATATTTATATAGCCTGCACTACAACTAACTATGAGGAATACATGAGATAAAATAAGAGAGTTACAACAAAATATATTTGAATATGTCACGGGTGGTTGAGAGATATTATCTAATATTATCTCATTATAATTTGAGGCACAGAAGTATAGAGATATTGAAGAAGTATAGAGTAGTTCGTTTATGCGGTATCCGTAGAATTGAATGAGCAAAAAGAAAGAACTAGAGGCACAACGAAAAGGGCAGAGGAAAGCCTAAAGCCCTAGCTATAGCCTACCAATAAGAAATCCATAACATTGGTACTTCAATTATTAGTGTTGTGGGGCATCAAAAACAAAATCAAGGCATCAATAAAAGCAATAATAACAAATAAAACACTCCCTAGAATGGATCTAAAAAGTACTCTTGCACATAAAATCAAAGAGAGGGATCAAGAAATACCTCTATTTGTGTGTGAAATGGTTGTAGACACCAACAAGATATCCTTTATAAGTGTAATACATATCATAATGACACAAACTAGGTTCTAGCCTCCATATGGGTGTATTCAAGTATCAAACACACCTTTTTTCTCTACGATTGGAGAGATAGAGAGAGCAAGAGAAAGCTCTCTAAGGCTCTTTGGATTACAAACTAAATATCATATATATAGCTGAGCTGAAAAAAAATAAAAAATGGTTTAGGTTGGTTATGTTAATTGAGTGTAGATATTTTCAACACTTCTTATCTTTATTATATGTTGCACCTATATATTATATTTTTTAAAACTTGAATAAAACAACTAATTTTTCTAAATGTGCCGGTTACTTGTATATATTATACAAGTGGAATCATGTGTGCTATTAACATAATATAACCTAAGTGTTGTTGCATTTACATATCACTTAAATGAATAATATATGATGTTATATACTTACATATTAGGCCATGAAGAGTACTAGTACCGTCCCTACTCTATGTGGCACAAGTACCAATCAATACCACCATCCTTACCCCCTTTTCGATGATGAGATGGGTTGAGATGAGTATTTCCTTATTATTTGGGTTGAAGTGGACAAAGAAATGATAATACAATGCTAACCTAACAAAGAAGAGAGAATACGATAAAAATTGTGTTCCATTTAGCCTTATAAGTATTTATTAGATAATGTTAGAAAAATATTATTTATTTATATAACGTATCATTTCTTAGTTCGAAATATTTATTCTTATATATTTTCACTCACTAATCAAATATTATGAAAGATTTTTTCTATAATTTACAATATCACGAGGCATGCATTGTCAATTGCGACAATCTTCGTTTTTCTTATTTGTTATTTCATTAATAATTTTTTAAATGGCTAAACATAAACTTGTAATTTAATTTTAAGTAATTTAGAATTACTAATTTGCCCCTTATTTAAACCTACAAGGAAATCATTATGTGAAGTTAGTAACATTCTTAAATACCATTTTTATAACTAAACCTTTCATAACAAATAATGTTTAAAAAAGTCAAGTCAATACAAATTAATTTTCATCATATATGATATTAAATACAGATTAAAATTAAAGAAAAAGAATCTTCATAAAAATAATAGTTTAAATATTTTATCATATAACACATATTTTAATGTAAGTATTAGAAAATACGTTTTGCTAGGACTTAGAAAACTAATAACTTGTAACATAAATTTTAGACATTTCTGGATTTTTAAATGACTCATGTAATCAAAACAAAAGGTTTAATTTACAATATATTTAATATTATTTTTGTTTCTCATTTTATTGTTTTTAAAAAATTAATTTAAAATTAAATAAAAGAGTTATAAATAAAAGAAAAATAAGAGAAATGGAAACATGAGAAATAAAATAGATATATTTCAAAGGAAAATTGTTCGAGGTTGTAATACCCGGTTTTCCGAAATAAATAAAAAGGAATATATTGTCACTATTAGTGTTATTATTATCGTAGATCGTGTGCGAAGTTACAAGCTATAAGGTTAGGATTACTCGGAGTTAAAAAAATATGTATTACGATCGTCACTATTATATTTACTAACGCATCTCGAATAGTTATTAATATTATGGTTTTAGTTTTGGGCGTCTTGGAATTATATCAAGTGATGGATTAAGGATCTTGGACCTAGTTGTACTTGAAGTGTTGGGCTTGAATTAAACAAGATGGACTTAAGTTGTAAATTATTATTAGTTAAAATTTTGGGCTTAAAAGCCTTATGGGTGGTGTGTGTGTGTATATATATATATATATATATATATATATATATATATATATATATATATATATATATATATATATATGAATTAGGTTAGTCTTGAATCTTTCCTTGTACTGTAGCATTGGAGGAGGAAAGAAGAAGGCAGAGAAAGAAATAGTGTGTGTTGGTGTGCCAAGAACAAGAACAACAAGGAAGCTAAACCCCCATCTTTGATCATCATACTCCAAGGAATATGCATATAAAATATAAGGTAATGTTCCTTGAACCATTTGTGATCATTTTAGTGTAATTTATTAATGGTTTAGCATGATCATTGAGGGTAAAATGTGAACTTTTGTTGGTGTTTTAATGGGTTTTGTAAGTTCTTGAAAACAAAAAAAAAAAGAATTGAGATTTGAAGGTCTAGATCTTGTTTAATTATGATGAAACTAATAGGAAATGGTTTAAATGTATGGAGAAAGGTTTTGGTTAAAAAAGGAGTGAATTTTGTTAAGTTTTAGGGAGCTTAGAATTTTAAGAATGGAGTTGTGGTGTGTAATTTAGTATGCTCGCTAAGCTTTATGCTTACTATTGTGGATTTACTATTTTCGAGACTTAACGGTTGGGAAGCTCCGACACTGTGAAGACGGCTCATCACTTTTAAATGTTTCCATTGTTTCTATCTTTCAAACATTTTATTTAAACTATATCTGTGATTATTATTCAAAATACTTTACGACGTGTAGTTGGGACCTCGTTGTGTTTTGTGAACTGATCGTTATAGATATATTGTTGATTGTGAAATGTGTTTCGTCTCCGTTTTACTTATTTAATACTTATTTCAAAAAAAATTTGGGGCGTTACACCTTGGTATCAGAGCCTTGGTTTGAGGGATTCGAACATTTAAACGGTGTGTTCGGACTTAAACCTTGGTTCTAAGTTTTCGAACGGTCAGATTTATGTTTGTGATTAGGGTTCCTTGCATGTTCTTTTTTTATTATTGTTGGAATACCACTCACAGTTCGAAGCCAGATAACATTTTCGAATGAATGATGGAGCTTGGTCCTGGTGAGCACAAAGGTGAAGCATAATATATATTGTGTAGTGAAATATACTGTGTAGTTTAATCCATGATATTGAGAATGTGTTATTGATTGTATTCATGTTTAGGCTAATTATGTATACTATAAGCTATGCATAGTGGTAACCACATAAGTTTAGAATGGATGATTTGGCCTTATTGCATGTTTTTGTTTGATTGTTGTGGTAGGGTAGAATCAAACACTTGACTACTTTTGTGATTTAACATTATGCAGAGTTGTATACATAATATGCTTAGACTAGGATATGATGGTTGAAAAGTGAAACCTTATGTGATGACAAGACTGTACTGAAGCGTGAAACACTAAGGTGTATGTGTATTGATTAAAGGAACATACTGTGCTGATTGAATTCATGGAAATTGATAAAGTAATAATGATTGCATCCACGTATATGTATGTTGTGAATACCATGAGCCATGCAATGATACTCATATAAATTTAGAACAGGTGGTTCGAATTCATTGCATGTTCTTGTTTGATTGTGGTAATGAAGAAGAACCAATCGTCCGACTGTTTATATGAATCAACAGTATGCTTAGTGGTATCCACCATATATTTAGATTAGGCTGAAATGGCCATTATGTGTATATGAGAACTGTTATGTGAAACATGGCCTAAGCCTGTGAATCGGGATTTCAAGTGGTGATGACAAGACTCGGTATGTATGATGTGTTTAGAATAATATAAGGGCCCATATTATTACAAGCACATGATACCTGCCAAGGGTTAGCGGAATCGCGAGGATTCTTGTGAATCAGGTGAGGGATACTTATAGGACTGTAGTATGTCTGTAAAGTAGGAGTGCCTTAGTACGTGTAGAGCTGCTTCAGAAGATGTGAAAGGCATACTACAATGTGAACAGAATGTGGATATGAATTGCGGTATAATTAGGACGGTATGGTAAAGCCACCTTATGATAGTGCGTTATCTATACTTCCAGAATGGTGAACACAAGGAGAAACCGCAATCTCATTACTGCTGGAGGTGGAACCGGCCGTGGGCCCGAGGCACTCGAGACTAGTGTTACGAGTGAGACTGACCCTCGCCAGCAACCGATACTAAATGAGAGAGTGTATGGGGATGTGAACCCCATAATTGTAACGCCGGAGAATGCGGTTCCCGGTACCGATGAGGAGGAAGAGCCTGACAGAGAAGCTCTTTTTGTTGGTGATATTGAAAAAAATAATTAATAATAATATATATAAACGCAGCGGAAAACATCACCAAAAACCGGATCTACGTATTGCTAAAACAATCAAACGAAAAGATAAGAATCGATTACCTTTAATCACTATTAAGATATACGATTTGGGATCTTGTTGTGTAGCCTTGAAACCTTAGTGTTCAATATAGAACATCTCGAATGTAGTCCATACTACACTCCCTGATCACCAATGGATGCTAGTCCTTTTGTAATGCTTGAATTAAGGACACAAAACCCTCCTCTTTTAAGAACACAAAACCCTCCTCTTTTTAGATCAAAATTGAAAACTCTTCATATATATTATGTGGGTCACGAAATTCTAAGTGTATATATAGGAGAAAATTAGTTTGAGATAAATATAAACTCTTTCATGTTTATCTCTTCCTAATGTTTATCCTTAATCCCTATCAAGTCTCATGTTTATCCTTAATCTATATTAAGGATTCTGTTTATCCTTAATTCCAATTAAAGTTTATCTTCTAATTAATAATAAAGCTCATATATTAATTAAGCCAAATAACAGTTTATTTATTAAGTCCATACTTAATTAGGCCCAATTAATATTTTGCATTACATAAATATATATAAATACATTAATTATATTATTATTATTATTAATTTGTATCTCAGTGTATAAGTGTGTGACCCTTTAGGCTCACGTGTATCAAGCCATATAATCATATTATGACATGAGCATAATCCATCAGCTCCCACTTGCGCATGTCATAATAACAAGTAACTATACAAGCAAAGGTTAGCGTCTAGCAACATGCCAATGCCCCTAGAAACATATGAGATTGGTTTCTTAAACGTCTCATTTTAAATGGTGTATAAATCAATAATCCTTTTGTTTCAGATACTGTGTATAGTCTTAGACATGGCTCACGTGTCATTCTAATTATCAATACGATTTCTTTTCTCGATCTAGATATTAAATAGATTAGCAAACTCATTAGGCATCATCTTAACGACCTTTGGGTATGGTCATACACTATCTATTCAATTCATCGAGGGGCCCAAGAAGTATCTTACTCTATTACTCGTAGAGGAACAAATCCTATCTTGACTGCACGTGTTCGTTGTAAGTTTCATATCTATCCTGAAAATGACTTTTATAACAACCTTATTCAGGACTGCGTTTAATCACATCAAAGATAGACATTAAACTCACTCAAAACCTACTTGCATCTCAAGTCTGAGGACGAGTGATATAACCATTTATCAAGATTCACAGTTGACATAAAACCATGCAGTGAACTCTTGAAAATCGGGTCTGCCCAATGTTCATCACCAATGAACAACATGTGAGTTGGGTGGCATCATCATTAATATTTATTCATAATAAATATCACCCATACTCTCACATTTACCTTAATTCAATAATACTCCCGTATCATTAACTGACAATGGGCGATTTTAGAATATAAAATATTCATGGATATAAAAATGAAAATATAGAGCACAGTTAATATAAATGAAAACAATCATACCAAGTATATTAATTCATTATGAAATAAAAACTATTTAATGCTCCAATTATTCAAATACTAAAATAGATCTACATAATACTACTAGCAAGTCGAAGCTCAATATTTCTAGCATGCTCGAGATGCTTGTTGCATGACAATGGCTTCGTAAAAGGGTCTGCTTAGTTGTTATCTGTGTGTACTTTTCCAGTCAACTTCCCCTCCGTTCATAACGAGACGTATCCTGTCTGGGATTGAGTATCATTTAGATCTTTTTCGAAACCAGCATCAGTGTAGCAAGTAACAATGAGCTCTCTTTCGATACCCATAAACTAGAAACATATCTTTAGTATTTCGCAGATACTTTAATATGTTCTTAACGGCAGTCCAGTGATTCTCAGAAGGATTCTGTTGGTATCTACTTATAAGGTTCTGACATAACGCTACATCAAGTCTAGTGCACTTCACAACATACATGTTGGAACACACAGCCGAAGCATAAGGGATTCCCTTTATACCCTTCACCTCATTAGGTGTCGATGGTCCTTGAGTCTTACTCAAGTTTACATTGGGTTGCATTGGAAGACTTCCACGTTTGGAAGTATCCATTCTAAACCATTTTAGAATCTATTCAATGTAAGCACTTTGACTTAAACCTATCAACCGCTTTGATCTATCCCTATAGATCTTGATTCCAAGGATATATGCTACTTCCCCTAAATCTTTCATGGCGAAACATTTTCCAAGCCAGGATTTTACATCTTGTAGCATTGGAATGTTGTTTCCCATGAGTAATATGTCATGAACATATAAGATCAGAAAGACAATGGTGCTGCCACTAGCTCTCACGTATACACATGGCTCATCAGGGTTTTGAGTGAAACCAACCTTTTTGATCTCCTCATCGAACCTTTATTCCAACTTTTTGATGCTTGCTTTAATCCATAAATAGATCTTTGAAGCTTGCATACTTTATTTGGATATTTTGGATTCACAAAGCCCTCGGGTTGCACCATATAAACATCTTCATTAAAGTGACCGTTCAAGAAGGTTGTCTTGACATCCATTTGTCAAATCTCATAGTCATAGTACGCTGCTATGGCTATAAGAATCCTAATAGCTTTAACGTCAACAACAGGCGAGAAGGTTTCTTCATAGTCAATCCCGTAGGTTTGAGTGTAACCTTTTGCTACTAGACGAGCTTTATAGGTATGTACATTTCTATGCATGTCGGTCTTCTTCTTGAAGATCCACCTGCTCCTCCCAGTCTTACTATTCGGAGGAAGATCAATCAATTCCCAGACTTGATTATCTTTCATGGATTGCATTTCCACATTCATTGCTTCTAGCCATTTATCGGATTCCGGATCCAACAATGCAGCTCTATAATTTGAGGTTTCTCCAAGATCCCCTAGACTCTGCTCCTCCGCATCGATATGATAACCATATCGGTCAGGTGCATGAGGTGTTCATGCTGATCTACGAATGGGAACTACATCATTTTGAGACGCATCATCGTTATGTTCGGTCTCAGCATGAATCTCGCTAGTGTTATTTGAAGGTTGTGCATCTTCACTTTGAACTTCATCAAAGTCCACAGTGCTCCCTGTTGGAGTATGCCCACTGACGCACGTATGCCAATTGATCACTGCCGATGACGTATGTGCCTATCGGGTCACACGCCGGGGGGTTGATCTTGACAACAACCTAAACGATGAGGGTGAGAAAGAACAAATAATGATAGTTGGCATTCTGGACAGGGTTAGCGGCACTAACCATATCGTCGCTATCTCAGCCCCGATAGCGGCGCTAACCTTAAGTGGTTAGCGGCGCTACACATGCGCGGTTAGCTGCGCTAACCCGCCTGACATAAAGCAACTTTATTCTTTTCACCTCCTCTCTCCACCAATGCATGTTGAGCATAATCATGAGACTTTGGCCGTCCAAGGGGAGTTCTGAAGGCACCTCTAAGTCTATAAAACATGCTTCTTTGTCTCTCACTTTTCTCTCTTGGCTAAGTACAAAAAATACACACATAAGCAAACTCAAAGTAGTGTTGTTCTTGTGTGCTTGAGAGAGTTCAAGGAAGTTTATGGTGGCTTTGGGTTGGTTGTTCCAGTAAGTATCTCCACAAGGGTGTAGGATACTTGGAGTGCTAGTACACTTGGATCACGATTATCCCGGGGTGGACTCTGATAGAGGCAAGGAAAGCGTTTTGCTTGCATACTCAACCTCCAGAGACATCTAGGGTATAACTTCTACTCTCTTTTCTGTTTTAAGTTGCAAAATCTTAGTGTAGAGCTTGGTACTTCATTTGTGTTCACAATGTGATTCTTGTTCATGTTTTTTAAATTTTTTTTTGTTCTTGTATGCTTCCGTTGTGCTTAACCAAGAACCCCTACAGTGGTATTAGAGCCATCTCTACACTTATTTTGCATTGGTGGCCTGAAAAATCGGGAAAAATGTGTTTTTGTTTCTGTTCAGTAGTTAGCGGCGCTAATGACAGTACGGATAGCGGCGTTACTCTGTTATGGTTAGCGGCGCTAACTCTGTATAGTTAGCGGCGCTAACCCCTTCTGGCAGATTGCATGTTTTGCTTAAAAATCAATTTTTTTAGGATTTTTGGCTCGTTTGTACTTTCTGGAATTTTTCCAGAATTTGGGTTTTGTTTTGTTTAAGTTGCCTTATGTTTTAGTTGGTGTATATATATGTGGATTAACATTTTGGCATGATAATGGTTAATTGCATATACTTACATTGTGTATATATGAATATGGAATTTTGACTTGTTTAAGGTTCCTAATGCATATGTACATAGGATTATTAGTGCCTTGAGTGTTTAGATAATCGTAACCAAGACATATAAGATTTACATGGTTCTTGTGTGGTACACCATGTGTAGATTTGTGGTTGTTTATGTGGTTGTATGAAATCCGGTAACAATATGAGCCATTAGACTTATGTGATGTGTTTGGTTGTTTAAATTAATTTATTTATTCATTTGGTGGTTTGTACCACAATGGTTTGTAATAATTAATTTTATTTATTCAGTTGTATATTTAACGGCTGGCATGCCGATTTTATATTCTTTGTAATTGTTAGTATTAGCTTAGAATAAAATATCGTGGCTTGCATGCCATTTCCTTTAAAATTTGTAAATTGTAAAAGGAGAAACGAAGCAACCAACAAAGACCATGAAGGGTGTCTTGGCGGACTTGAATCCGGAGGTCGGTAGGAGACGCGATGGATCAAGTGGGAGGAGCACACATCAAGTCATTCGGATTTTTCCTTAGATGACTTATTCTTGCCCGTTGGCTCACGGGCAAGGCGCATAGGATTGGCTAGTTACCGGATATTTATTACATGCGTGGTTTTGTTTTATCTTGTATATTTTCTTGCGTGGTTGTTTAGGATCTTCGCATGCTAGAAAATTTTTCAAAATAATAAAAGCAAAGAGTTTTAAATTGGTTTACAAACTCCGCGCGCCATATAGACAAGAAATGGTTAAAAGCGTTTTAAGCGGAAAAACAAAATCCTGTTTTTCAAAAGTAAATCTCACACCACCCGTAAGATGACACCACCCGAATCTAGTGAAACAGGATCGGTGGTCGAGCTTTAGCCTAGATCGGTTTTGTGTAACTGTGTGGAAGGTGCGTGTGGAAACTCGCAAGGTCGGATATCGAGCTCTAACCGAGCTGGCCATTAGGCTAGAGTACCACCGTGTATCTTGACGGTTGATTTACAATTCCAAGATTTAACACACATTGGGCTAGAGTACCACCGTGTATCTTGACGGTTGATTTACAATTCCAAGATTTAACACACCTTGGTAGTTGTCGTGCCCATACCAAGCTACCAAAGTGGATTAATGAGGAATTGGTGTGTAGGGATCAAACATGCCAAATGGGTGCTCTGAGTACCTAGGATCCCGCAAGTGTCTAAGAGTTGTAATCACGGATTGCAATTGGTAAAGTGTTTACCGGCCTAAAATAGCTCTATGAAGTGATCCGCGGTAAACCCGTCATGGATTAGGGTATTTTGAGGTTCTTAGCCCTTGTTAATATAATTTGTTTTTATAACAAGTGGGTAATTACTTTAACAAGGATTTAATACGTCATAACTAACCAATTTCGTACTTTGCTTGTAGATGGTATCTACTAGCAATACCAACACCACCAACATGTCACTCCGTCCGTTTTTGGAAAGGGAGAAACTCACCAGGCCTAACTTCATGGATTGGCATAGGACTTTGAGAATCGTCCTCCGCCATGAGATGAAGCTTGAGGTCCTTGAGTCACCTCTTCCGGAACCTCCTGCTACCAACGCGGAGAGGGCCGTCCGAGAGGCGTATGAGAAACGCCTCAAGGACAAAAATGATGTGACTTTCCTTACGCTTACGACCATGAGTCCCGAATTGCAAAGGCAATTCGAGAAAGTGAGTGCGTACGAGATGATATCTCAGCTGAAGGACATGTTCCAACAGCGGGCTAGGCAAGAACTCTATGAGTGCGTCAAGGCCTTCATCGGTTGCCGGATGCAGGAAGGCGGCAATGTGAGCTCCCACGTCTTTAAGATGAAGGGCTACGTGGACCAGCTCGAGGAGTTGGGCTTTCCCATGGGGAAGGAGTTGGTGGTCGATATCATCCTCCAATCCTTGCCTCCGTCATATGGGCCGTTCATCGTGAACTTCCATATGCATAGTATGGACAAGTCCATTATGGAGCTACATGGCATACTCAAGACTGCTGAGGGTGAGCTTGCCAAGTCAAAGCCCTCCACCTCCACTGATATCCTTACCATCAACGAGGGTGGCAAGAAGTGGAAGCAGCCCGCTTCGGGCTCAAAGGGCAAGGGGAAGGGGAAGGCCAAGGCCAATGGGCCGAAGCCCAAACCTAACCCAACACCTGAGCCGAATGGGAAGCAAGTGGCTACCGCTGCCACCTCACCGGAAGAGGCAACCTGCTTCTTCTGCGGGGAGAAGGGTCACTACCGACGTACATGATTGAAGTCCATAACACTTCTACTTCTAACGCCTGGGTTTTAGACAGCGGGTGTGGTACTCACGTTTGTAATAATGTGCAGGTACTAAGAAGTGATAGATTATGTGCAGAGATAGATAACATGTATTATCGTATCCAATACTATGTGACACTAAAGGATCACACTGCTACACACCCAATTAGAACCTTTTGGATTTTACCTGTTTGTGTATCACAATAATTAATAGTTTAATTAATTATTGAGAAAGAGAAAAATAATAAAAGTTATTTATTATTTAAAAGGAGAAGTTAATATTTAATTTAAATATTAACGGGACCAATTAATTAATAGTTATTAATTAATTAGAAAGCTCGAGGGTATTTTCTGTAATTGATTAATAGTTTAATTAAAGCTGGACTTTAATTAAACGGGCTTGGGCCTAATAAGGATTTATTATATAAACCTTATTTGAACCTCATTAATCACAAGTTAATCAAATAAGAAAAGGATTACCCTAATCTCTCCCTCACTCTCTCTTCTCGGCGGCTCTCTCTCCTCTCTTGGAGATCGACGGCGGCGCAAAGAAACCGAACCACCGAGGATGGTGGTTGGCGGCGGCGATACACACACACACACATCGCGGGTCACGGTTTTGATCCGAGGTTTAATTCTTAGGCGGTCTAGCAGCCAGTTCAAGGTGGTGCAGTAGCGGTGGATAACCTGCAGCTTTCTAGAGGCTTAAAGAAAAAGTTTTGGTTTTCATCAAGGTATAACTATTTTAATCCTCTTCTTCTTCTTCTAAGTTTCTGTACGAGGTAGATGAGATCACTGGAGGGGGTTTTATTCCACTGTGCATGTTTTTATACCCTACAAAACCCTTCAGTGGTATCAGAGCCACTTCTAACCTCGTAGGAGACTAGGTAGGTTTCTTTTTATTCTGATGAAAAAAGGTTTATCTTTTATCAAGAAAAAGTTTATTTTTTATTATCCAGAATAATGAAAAACAAGTTTTGATTTTTATTATATAAACTTTTAATAAAAGATTGTTAGATTTAATTATTAGCTAAATCTGCTTTTTTATTGTTATTATTTGCGATAACCGAGAACACCACCCTGATCGGCGGCGGTCTCAGGCTGGGACGGCAGTCGCCGGCCGCTGGTAATCGGCTAAGGTCGATGGCGATCGGCGGCGGTCCACGGTGGTTTTGGCGGTACGCGGCGCGGTTAGCGACGCGTTAGCGGCGCGGTTAGTGGCCTAGTTAGCGGCGCTAACTACGTGGTGGGCTCCGGCCCAGAGAACCACGGCCCAGGAAGTCTGCGGCCCAGCTAGGGTTTAGCGGCTAGGGTTAGCGGCGCTAAAGGCCTTTTGGGCCTCGGCCCAGTTTTTTATTTCTCGGTCCGTTTTTTCTATTCTTGGTCCAGTTTGAATATTTGACCCAGTTTGCGGCTCAAATATTTAAGGTCAACATTAAATTAAAAGTACAGTTGTTATTTTAATTTAAAGTTTAAATATTATTTTGAGTTTTTTGATTAAATATCAAAGTATAAAACTTGAAATATATATTTTTTGCAAATAAAGAAAAAAAACAATATAGGGTTTTAACAGGTAGTTAAAATCAGTAATTTTCGTCAAGATGAATCATTAGAAATCAGTTGTTTTACTTTCATGTATTAGTTTAGTACATGCTTGGGATGTCATAGCCGAGCCCTAGACCTTGTGGATTGTTTTAAATTCTTGCACTTGTGGTTGTTTATGGATTTATTATTCTATGGTGTGGGGAGGCCTGCGTGCCACTTACAACCCCTATTCTATTTTGTAACAGTTTTAGATTAGCGGGCCTGCGTGCTTTTGAATATCTTGTACTTTTATATTTCTAGTTTTTAGACAATAGGATAGAATAGATTTTTAGAATATATATATATCTGGACCAAGGAGCACGGATCAAGGAGCAAAGAGAAGGATTGGATGCTGGAGCCAGTGGGAGCTTCAGAATGCCATGCCATGTGTGTTGTGTTTTTCCACTTAGGTTTTGACCGTCGGGTTTTTTGTATGGCTCACGAAACCGACAATAGTTAAGGGCAAGGCTAAGACATAGTTTTTTGTGGTTGTTTTATTTCTTTACATATTTTATATATGCGTGGTTGTGATTCACACGATGAAATAAAACAAGGGTTTTAATAATAGTTAATTATTAAACAGATAATTTTAAAGAAAACTGACATTAAAGTTTTTCTCGTCAAAAACTTGGAAATTCTTCTTAGAAAAATCTTAGATAAGTGTGCTACCCACCTAATGGTACACCTTTCCTGTTAAACGGTACTCGGGTGTCGGAAGTGACCAAACCTTGGGCATTCGGGTTCAAACCATTGCGGGGGAGGGTGTGAAATACTCTGCGATAATCGGGAGTCCCAGCTAGAGTTCACACTGTCTTAGGTGGTGCGATCTATTTGGGTGATAATCGGGAGTCCCGACCCAAAATGCACTAGAGGGACTAAACATACACGGTTCCTGTAACTGATGTCCCGCGGATCTAGGAGTTGTGTCCAGTTAGGATACGATTGGTATAGTTTTTACCTACCAGAAATAACATTGTCCCGGTGGGAAGTGCCCAAACCTTGCATCGGGAAATGTGAAATATGGATCCTAGTCTAATAATTTATTGTTTAAAAGGTAGTAATTATTAGAAGATGTAATCAATACTGAATCAGTTTTAATTTTTTTCTTTTTCTGTAGATGTCATATATATCTGTTATTCCGTTTTATTCACCAAGAGAGTCTCTAAGTCTCATCACTGGCAAGTGGAAACTTTCAGGTCCAAACTTTGCTGTTTGGAAGTTGCATCTGAAAAATGTTTTGGATGCACAGGGAAAGCTTCACATTATCGAGACATTACCTCCACAGCGACCTGGAGTAGATGCCCAGGATAGTGAGTATGACACTTACTATCAGTATCTGGCTGATGAATCTGACGTTATGTCGATTCTCGTTCTCACAGCATCATCCGAGTTTACGGACGATCTCCGTGAGAAGTCATCTTATGAGGTTGTTCAAGGACTGGAGCAAAAGTTCAAGTATAGTGAACGGATATGTCGCATGCTATTGATTAGGGAAATTCTTTCAGCTAAGATGAAAGAAAGTCAGCCTATTAGCGATCATCTCATTAATATGAGAAGGCTCTTAGATTGCTATGAGAGTTTTGGGTCAAAATCAATACCTCATGAGCTAGTTATGCTTTTGTTCGGTTCATTGTCGGACTATTACCAGAAAAGAGTAATGTACGTCCTCGGTGATTTTGAGATGACTGTCGCAGGGTTGCACGAAATCCTTATGTGCATTAGCGATGAGTTGAACCCAAAGCAGCTAGAGTCAACAGTTGTGGACCCTATGCAGGAGGATGACTGGCTGGAAGAACTTGGAGAAATTTGTTGCCCAGACTGTGGTAGCAAGGATTCATGCGAGCACTCACTCGACATAGATCAGTAGGACATTGGTTCGCCCAATGATACAGGTATCTTTATGATAGATTGTCTTATTACTTCTTATGAATCATGGGTATTGGATACCGGATGTGGTCATCACATATGCAATCATTTGCAGGGATTCAAGAGAAGTAAGAAGCTGAGACAAGGACATATGGACCTGCGGGTAGGCGAATGCTCCATGGTTGGTGCCGAAGCTGTAGGAACATATTGTCTTAGTTTGCCCTCGGGCATGGTCTTAGAACTAGAACCTTGTTATTATGTTCCTAGACTTATTAAAAATATTATCTCGTTTAATTTGCTTATAGACTGTGGATTTGCTTATATTTTGAATGAAAAGGTTATTTCATGTTTTAAAAATGATATTTTCTTTTTCAAAGCTACTCCAGAAAACGGTTTATATATGCTAAATTTAGATAACAATGACATCTATCATATAAGTAAGAGATCCAAGAGTAACTTGAATCAGAATTACCTCTGGCATTGTCGTTTAGGACATATAAACGAGAAACGCATAGAGAAACTCCGAGATGACGGAATTCTAGAACCATTTGACTTAGAGTCATATGATATTTGCGAATCTTGTTTGTCTGGTAAAATGACAAAGCAGCCTTTCAACAGTGAGAATGAAAGGGCCAGTGAGTTATTAGGGATTATACACACAGATGTGTGCGGACCCTTTACTCCAGAAGCTAGAGGAGGATACCGGTATTTCATAACCTTTACTGACGACTTCAGCAGGTTCGGTTATGTCTACCTTATGAGGCTTAAATCTGAAAGTTTTGACATGTTCAAACAGTTTCAGAATGAGGTACAAAATCAGCTAGACAAGAAGATAAAGTCGCTTCGGTCGAATCGAGGTGGCGAATATCTGAGTCAGGAATTCGACGATCATTTGAAGGAATGTGGGATTGTTTCACAACTTACACCTCCGTATACACCTCAGATGAATGGTGTATCAGAAAGGAGGAATCGTACACTGCTTGACATGGTACGATCAATGATGAGTCAAAGTTCACTACCATTGTCGTTTTGGGGACACGCACTTGAGACAGCGGCGTTCATGCTGAACCGGGTTCCAACCAAATCGGTTGAAAAGACACCGTTCGAGGTATGGATGGGGAAAAAGCCCAAAATATCTTTTCTAAAGGTTTGGGGATGTGAGGTCTATGTTAAGCGAACATTCACGGATAAACTCAATCCCAAATTAGATAAGTGTATCTTCGTGGGTTATCCCAAGGAAACCATGGGATACTATTTCTATAACCCAGACGAGAACAAAGTTTTTGTTGCTCGTAAAGGGGTATTCTTGGAAGAGAAGTTTCTTAACTCAGAAACTCCAAGAAAAGAAATAGAGCTTCAAGAAATTGATGAGGAGGAGATTACACCGCCACCGATAATTGAACCTGTGGTTCAACAGAGAATTGTTGAATCCCAACCCGAGTCTGTGGTTGAGGAAGAGGTGCAAACACAAGACCTTCGTAGGTCTAGTAGGCCTCGTAATGAGCCAGATAGGTATCTGGGATTCCTAGTTGCTCAAGATGAAGGGGATCTTTTAGAACCCACTAGCTACCAAGACGCTGCCTCTGGTTTAGAATCTGAGAATTGGCTAGAAGCCATGAAGGCAGAGATGCAATCCATGTATGACAACCAAGTTTGGGAGTTAGTAGATTTGCCTCAACACAGTAAAGCTGTCGGGTGCAAATGGGTCTTCAAGAAGAAGACACACATGGATGGAAAGGTTCATACTTTTAAAGCAAGGCTAGTGGCAAAAGGTTTCACATAAACTCATGGTGTTGACTATGATGAAACTTTTTCCCTAGTAGCAATGCTTAAGACTATTAGGATTCTTATGACCATATCAGCATATTTTGATTATGAGATGTGGCAGATGGATGTCAAAACTGCTTTCCTTACCGGGAAACTGACAGAGGATGTATACATGATACAACCGGATGGTTTTGCGGATCCAAAGAATCCTAATAAAGTATGCAAGTTGCTTAAGTCCATCTATGGGCTAAAGCAAGCATCTAGAATCTGGAACTTACACTTTGATGAGCATATCAAAGAGTTTGGTTTTACCAAGAGTGAGTTCGAGTCATGTGTTTACACTAAATTCAGTGGGAGCGCGGTAACCTTGCTAGTCTTGTATGTAGACGACATACTGTTAATAGGAAACAATATACCAGTATTACAAGGAGTAAAATACTGGTTAGGTAAATTTTTCCAGATGAAAGACTTGGGAGAAGCTGCTTATATATTGGGTATAAGGATCTATAGGAATAGATCTAAGCGGCTTATCGAACTTAGTCAAAGTACATATATTGACAAAGTTGTGAAAAGATTCAAGATGGATGAATCCAAGAAAGGATTTATTCCTATGCAATCTAGCGCGATTTTGAGCAAGGCTCAGTGTACTGTATCTAGTCAAGATCAGGACAAGATGAAATTGATACCATATGCCTCGGCAGTTGGTTTAATCATGTATGCCATGCTATGTACTAGGCCTGATGTTGCCTACTCTATCAGTGTCACGAGTAGATATCAGCAAAATCCTGGTGAAGCTCATTGGGTAGCCGTCAAGAATATTCTCAAGTATCTGAGAAGAACGAAAGACATATTCCTAGTATATGGAGGTTCAATGGATGAGCTCAGTTAAACTTGTTACACTGATGCTAGTTTCCAGACCGACATGGACGACTTCAGGCCGCAGTCAGGATTTGTCTTTACCCTAAACGGAGGAGCCATATCTTGGAAAAGTCAGAAGCAAGATACAATAGCAGATTCTACTACAGAGGCGGAGTATATTGCGGCAAGTGATGCGGCAAAGGAAGCTGTCTGGCTGAAGAATTTTATCTCGGATCTTAGAGTTGTTGCCAGTATCTCTAGACCGATCGATATATTCTGTGACAACTCAGGGGCTGTAGCGCAAGCTAAAGAGCCTAGAGATCATCAGCGGACTAGGCACGTACTCAGGAAATATCATCTCATCCCAGAGATCATTGGAAGAGATGATATTAGGTTGCAAAAGATACCGACGGACGACAACGTTGCTGACCCGTTGACGAAGCCCAAGCCACTAGCTAGGGCTAAGCATGAGAGGCATTGAAGTTATATAGGAATGCAGTACTTAGAACATAGCAGCTAGTTCGATGTTTTTGATTATTACTATAGATGTAACTTGAAACTCTTTTATTATGTAATTAATTTCATGGGATTGAAATAGGAGGTATTTGCATAATTATTTCTAGTTGTCTATTTTTGGCAAGTTTAAACCTATCCATGACAACTCAAGTTATGAATTGTCTAAATACCTATAGCTACTTAATGTAGTGGGAGCTACATTAGGGAGGTAACGCTATTATGGATATTTTATGATTTATTCGAGAATGAATAAAAGCACAAGGTTGTGACCAACTATTCATAGATATATATCAGGGGATAGATATTGGGGTGATCCGCATCGAGTTTACTTCATGGAGCGTTAACGTAAGTAAACTTGATAGGTTGTCCTTAGACCTGAGATATTTGGTCTGGGGCATGGTAACTTCTGTACTTTAGCGCGTTATAACGTCACGCCGTAACAGGGTGATCATAAGGGGCATGTCTAGGTGCAGCGGAAGCCATGTGCTCGAATTGCAAATAGTCAAGATGGAATTTGCACCTCCTTTTTAGGAGAGATATTTTCTGAGCTCCTCGACGATTAAGACTACTGAAAATGCGTGGCCGCGCTCGGTTAGAATGATAGTTTTTCATTCGGTAAACCGTAACTGCAGAGTGTCGAAATCAGAGTCGAGAAAATCTGAGTATTTAATAAGATCCCTGCTCCATGTCAAATACTCACATTACAGAATATCGCGATGCAAAAGGAAAATCCTAGATAATCCAAGGCATGGATTATGTCTCTAGATATAAGAGATCTCATAGTCTGGTTAACCTAAGCGTCTGGCTAGGGACCTCCTTAGGCCAACGATGTACAAGGAGTGTTACTTATCTTGCACAAGTGGAAGTCTGTTAGATTATGTGTAGAGATAGATAACATGTATTATCGTGTCCAATACTATGTGACACTAAAGGATCACACCGCTACACACCCAATTAGAACCTTTTGGATTTTGCCTGTTTGTGTATCACAATAATTAATAGTTTAATTAATTATTGAGAAAGAGAAAAATAATAAAATTTATTTATTATTTAAAAGGAGAAGTTAATATTTAATTTAAATATTAATGGGACCAATTAATTAATAGTTATTAATTAATTAGAAAGGTCGAGGGTATTTTCTGTAATTGATTAACAGTTTAATTAAAGCTGGGCTTTAATTAAATGGGCTTGGGCCTAATAAGGGTTTATTATATAAACCTTATTTGAACCTCATTAGTCACAAGTTAATCAAATAAGAAAAGGATTACCCTAATCTCTCCCTCACTCTCTCTTCTCGGCGGCTCTCTCTCCTCTCTTAGAGATCGACGGCGGCGCAAAGAAACCGAACCACCGAGGACGGTGGTTGGTGATGGCGACACACACACACATCGCGGGTCATGGTTTTGATCCGAGGTTTAATTCTTAGGCGGTCTAGCAGCCAGTTCAAGGTGGTGCAGTAGCGGTGGATAACCTGCAGCTTTCTAGAGGCTTAAAGAAAAAGTTTTGGTTTTCATCAAGGTATAACTTTTTTAATCCTCTTCTTCTTCTTCTAAGTTTCTGTACGAGTTAGATGAGATCACTGGACGGGGTTTTATTCCGCTGTGCATGTTTTTATACCCTACAAAACCCTTCAAGAAGAAGTAGGGGCTTGGTTAATGGAGTGCTGGATCTCATCATGGGAAAGATGGCGGTTGTCCCGGTTGAGAAGATTGGGAGTGTGGAGCTCACCTTTTCATCCGGCATGTCTATTGTTTTAGATAATCTATCTTATTCGCCCTGCGTGGCAAGAAACATTTTATCTTTATATGCCTTGTATGACATTGGTTTTGATTTTAAATTTGAGAATGGTAGCATTTTATGTTACAAAGATCATGTCTTTTATTTTAAAGCATTTCCATGTCATGGCATATATGAGACAAGCATAAGCTTGCAAAACAATAGAAGAATCATGAATGTTGATTTGGGATCCAAAAGTGTTTTGGATACATTATCTCTATGGCATGGTCGGTTAGGCCACATAAACAAGAAACGCATCGCCAAGCTCCAAGCGGATGGGATCTTGGAATCATTTGACCACGGGTCTAATGATGTATGCGAGTCTTGTTTTTTGGGCAAGATGACCAAAGAACCCTTCACCGGTGTATGTGAGAGGGTGCAAGACTTGTTGGATATCGTTCACACTGATGTGTATGGTCCATTCAAGCATGCCACAAGAGATCATTCCCGCTACTTCGTTACCTTTATTGATGATTATAGTCGATACGGGTATGTCTACTGGGTGAGACAAAAGTAGGATACCTTTGAGGTATTCAAGACTTATCAAAACGAGGTAGAAAATCAACTAGGGAAAAGAATTAAGATGTTACGATATGATAGAGGCGGTGAGTATCTTAGTTCTGAGTTCCGTAACCATTTGAGGGATTGTGGGATTGTCTCTCAATTAACCCCTCCTAGGACGCCACAATGAAATGGTGTCGCCGAGAGGAGGAACCGGACATTGTTAGATATGGTTCGATCAATGATGGTTCATACCGACGTTCCCGTTATGTTTTGGGGATACGCGATTGAAACGGCCGGTAGAATCCTTAACCTTGTACCAACAAAGAAGGTTAAGAAAACACCGTATGAAATGTGACATGGAAAGGTTTCATCCAATTCATATTTAAAGGTCTGGGGTTGTCCTGCCTACGTGAGACGTGAGGTCGAGGACAAATTGGAGCCCAGGGCCAAACGGTGCTTTTCCATTGGTTATCCTGCTAGGTCTATGGGGTATTTGTTTTACAAACATTCGCAGAACAAGATATTTGTTGCTCGAAGGGCAGTGTTCCTAGAGAGGGAACTGCTATCCAAAGACGCTAGTGGGAGTAAGGTTGATCTTGAAGAAATTTAAGAACCTGCCAATGTAGAACCTGATGTTGGCACTAGCTCAAAACCTTCAATGGTTGAATCTCAGCAAGAAAGATGATGCTGGAGATAATGTAAACCCATTGCCTCTTAGAAGATCTGGTAGAAGTTGGCATGAGCCACAGAGATATGGTTTCCACATGTCTGAGGGCACCTACATGGTAGTAGATTCTGATGAACCTAGCAAATACCAGGACGATGTGGTGGGCCCTGAGTCTGCCAAGTGGAGAGAAGCAATGGAATCCGAGATTCAATCCATGTCGGATAATCAAGTCTGGGACTTGGTTGATCCCGTGACTGGGTGCAAACCCGTCGGGTGCAAATGGGTCTTCAAGAAGAAGATTGGCGTGGATAGCGAGGTAGACACCTTCAAATCCAGACTGGTGGCTAAGGGTTTCACTCAAACTCATGGTGTAGACAATGAGGAAACCTTTTCCCCGGTGGCTATGTTGAAGTCTATCCGGATACTCATGGCCATTGCCGCATTTCATGATTATGAGATCTGGCAGATGGACGTCAAAACCGTGTTCCTTAATGGAACACTTATAGAGGAGGTGTATATGACACAGCCTGAGGGTTTTGTACATCCATAGTTTCCGGATAAGGTTTACAAGCTTAAGACGTTCATTTATGGGCTTAAGCAAGCTTCTCAGAGCTGGAACCTGTGCTTCGACGAGAAGGTCAAAGAGTTTGGCTTCTCTAAGAGCAAGGATGAGCCATGCGTTTACATTAGAGCTAGTGGGAGCGTAGTTGTATTCCTAGTTCATTATGTAGATGATATTCTACTAATTGTGAACGACGTCCCAACTTTTCAAGGTGTAAAAGCCTGGCTAGGGAGTTGTTTCTTAATGAAAGATCTTGGGGATGCGGCTTACATTCTTGGGATTAAGATCTATAGAGATAGATCCCGCAGGTTGACTGGATTAAGCCAGAGTACGTACATTGACAAGGTCCTAAAGTGATTTAGGACGGAGGACTCCAAGAAGGGGTTCATACCTATGTCACATGGTTAAGTGTTGAGCAAGGCTCAAAGCCCGAGTTCCCCTAAGGAACGGGAAGTAATGAGGCAAGATCCTTATGCTTCGGCTATAGGCTCGATCATGTACACCATGTTATGTACTAGGCCTGATGTATCTTGTTCATTGAGTATGACAAGTAGATATCAAGCCAACCCTGGTGAGGCACATTGGACGGTAGTGAAGAACATTCTCAAGTATCTTCGGAGGACTAAGGAGATGTTCTTAGTATATGGAGGTACGGAAGAGCTAAGGGTGACTGGTTACTCTGATGCTAGCTTCCAAACGGACAAGGATGACTGCCGATCTCAATCGGGGTTCGTGTTCCTATTGAATGGTGGTGCTATCTCCTAGAGGAGCTCCAAGAAAGACACTGTGGCATATTCGACGACTGAGTTTGAGTACATTGCGGCCAGTGAAGCTGCGAAGGAGGCTGTTTGGATGAGGAAATTCATCCAAGATCTGGGAGTGGTTCCTAGCATTTCCGACCCTGTTGAGATATTTTGTGACAACGAGGGTGCGGTTGCTTTAGTGAAGGAACCGAGGTCTCACCGATGCACGAGGCATAATTCGCGGAAATATCATTATATCCGGGACGTGGTCGAGAGTGGAGACATTGTTATCAGCAGAGTACACATGGATAGCAATGTGGCGGATCCGTTTACCAAACCTTTATCGCAAGCCAAGCACGATGCTCACACACTAGCTATTGGGATTAGATTTGCTAGCGATTTGGTTTGATCATGTATTTGTATTTTGGTTAGTATATTTGATGTATTTACCTTTTGAGAACATTAAGAAGTATTGTACTTATTGTATTTATCGATTATAAAATGGAGATTTAGTAATACGCAAGTTGCGGATATTTCTTTAAATCTTTACTATGTTCCAACTTAGCATGTTTTATTCTTCCCTGAATGCGTTTGCATTCTAAATGTCCGCAGTCAGTCATTCTTCTTGGGAAGGAAGTATGAACTAAGACTGAGGGAAGTGATTGGTCATGTGTCCAATGGAGGATTGGGACACGGGGATGCAATACTTCGCCTGTACTTGAAAGTGTTTCAAGTGACTGGATGACCCACACCTGAGTTCACTTTATGATACTTGTCATGAGTGAATCAGGATGATAATATCAATTCATCCTTATACTGGAGATGCATGTGTCTGCATCACTTTGGTCTGCTTTGTTCTAATTGCTGTCAAACGCAGTCCGTAACTGGTTGTTTTAAAGGGAGTGGTTAGGCAGAGTATGATCAATGTGGTGGGCAATGTAGTCAAAGGAATTTGTTCCTCTATTTAGAGAGATATCCATGGCCCCTCCATGATTGGTCACTGACACCAAAATGCATGGCCGTGCTCAAGTGTGCAATGATTATAGTATCTGATTGCAACTTGTATGTTTTGATCACCACCAGTCTAGATCGAGAAACATAATCGTGAACGAACGGAGAATGACTTAGTACCATGTCTCGTGTTCACTTGGATATCGCGAACAAAAGGATGTTTGATCCCTTATCTATAGTGTTAGATTATGTGCAGAGATAATTAATGGACATATTGTATCCAATGTTATAAGAGACTAAATGGTCACACTGCTACACACCCAAATCAGAACAGTTGGATTTCACCATAAATCTGTGTGGAAATAATTAATCAGGTTGGATTAATTATTAAAGAGAAAGGAAAATAATTAATCAAGTTTGTATTAATTATTAGAAAGGAAATAAATAATAAATAGTTATTTATTATTTAAAGAGAAATTAAATATTAAGTTTTAATATTTAACGCACCAGTTAATTAATAGTTAATTAATTAACTAGTAAAGTCCAGGGGTTCAAAGTGAGAAGATTGAAAGTTTAATTAAAACAAGTGGGCTTTTAATTAAACGAGCTTTGGGTCCTTTTAATCTCTATATATATATATTCTTAAGCCTTAAGGATTAAAATAAGATAACAAGTTAAAAATAAGATTAACACTAGCCACCACCAATCGATCTCTCTCTCTCTCTCTCGATCTCGGCTCTCTCTCGTCGCACTCTCTTTCTCTCTCGGCATATCTCTCTCTTGTCGAACAAAGAAGAAACACCAAGTGATGCTTCTCGATTTCTTGGTCGACGCAAAGCACACGTACATACACTCTCGGTTTCGAGATTTGTAGCTTTGGTAATCCAGGAGCGGTCTAGCAGCCAGTTCCAAGGAGGTGTAGTAGTGGTGGACTTACTTAAGCAATCCCATTGTTTTTTATCAGGTATATTTTCTTATAACCTTTTCTGTGGATTGTTTGTTTATTAGAAGCTATGTTGATCATTTTTTAAAGATCCTAACCCTTTTAGGGTTTAGAGGGTTGTGTTCAATCCAGTTCCGCTTTTAGGACTGAACCAGTAGAATCAAACCCAGGTTTGACCAGTTTGTGTCATTGGGTGGTTTGGTAAGATCAAAAACCCTTTAGTGGTATCAGAGCCTCGGCTCTATGATCCATAGCTTCTAGGTTTATCTGTTTTTAGATTAAGGTTTTTGTTCTTAATTCTCTACTTGTTCTTGAGTTTTTCGAAAATCAAGTAGGTAACAAAACAGTTTGTTTTTGTTATCAGGTTTATCCTATTAATCAATAAATTCAAACGGTTAGTTTGAATGGTTAAAAGGATCATGATTTTTGAATAAGGATGAGGTTGAATTAAGTTTAAATTAAACAGTTTGTTTAAGTTGGTAAAAACCTAGTTAATCCAGATATTTGATTTGTCTAGATAATTTGATCTTCTTCATCTTGTTCTTCTCCAAACAGTTTTTCGAAGACCATAAGGTATAAAAACAAGTTTTCTGTTTTTATCCAGATTATAAAAGGTTTGATTTTAACCAGTTAGGTTTAAACCAGGTTTGTGTTTAAACGGTTAAAAAGGATAAACCGTTTATCTAAAACTTTATCTTAACCAGTAATTTGTGAACTTTTGTTTAAAAAAGGTTAATGTTTAGTTTTAGGATAATCAATTGTTAATAAAACTACTTTTAGTTAATATTAATAATTGATATTTTTTGGTTTTTGAAATTAAATCCAATTTTTTTTAATTAGGACATTAAAACAGTTAGTTTTAATAGGTTAAAAAGGATTTAAAAATATTTTTTTTAATTGGAAAACGGAATTGAGACCATCACCGTGAACGACAGCGGCGTTGGACGCGATGAAGGGATTTAGCGGCGCTAAGCCCAGTAAGCCTCGGCTAAAAGGGCTCCGGCCCAAGGTGGCTCTGGCCCAAGAGGGTTTCGGCCCAGTGGGTTCTCCGGTCCGAGTGGGTCACGGACCAAGTAGGTCTCGGCCCAGTGGGTTTTTCGGGTTAACGGGGTTTTGGCCCAGGTAGTACTCGGCCCAGAAGTTGTTGGCTGGAAATGTTTTTCAGTTAAAACAAAAGTGATATTAATTTTAAGTTTTAAAATTAATAAGCTGTTATATAAACTAGTATTATATGTTTTAATTAGTTTAGTTAAATTATATATTTGTTTAGATATTTATTTATTATGACTAGTTTAGTCATTTTGAATAAATTCTAAAAAGGATATAGTTTATATAACATAATGGAGAAACAAATAAGATAATATTTAATTGACCAAAATGTTGTCGGTTTTAAGTTTTTGGAAAACTAATAAGAAAACTCAACATAAGGATTTATTTCAAGTTTTGAATGAGATCAAGTTTTTTTAAAAGTTTTTGTTGAAAAACTATTTTGGTCAAATAAATTTAATTAGAAGACCATGATTCTCATTTTTGGTTAATAGGTATTAATCAAAAGGGTAAATGAGAATGTTTAACCAAATCTAGTTATGTGCTTAACATCACAGTTTATTGTTTATATATTATAACTGCATGGTTGTCTTTTATATATATAGTGTTTATATATAATTGCGTGGTTGTGATACATATAGCTATAGTTTTGCCGACTTAGGACTCGTTTTTCCTTTCTTCTTTTTCTTTTGGTTTTAGGAAGGCCTGCGTGCCAATTACAATCCCTTTCTCACTTGTAATATTGTACTGGTTCGGGGAGGCCTGCGTGCCACCTACAACCCCATTCAATATTATATTTGTAATAGATTAGTAATAGCTTAATCCCTCAACCGAAACGGACTCGAAGAAGGTAATCAAGTTAATGATGTTCTTCACACACAACACAGATACTTCGGGGAGGTGTAAAGGCTAGTGGGAGCAGCACATCAAGAAGGCGAATCCAAGTCACTTTATCCTTAGGTTTGACCTTAGGATTAGTTGGCAAAACTATAGGGCTTTATATGCTTATTTTTATCTGCGTGGTTGTGGTTTTTTATTTACTATTTATTCATATAGATATGTGACTTTTATATGATGCTAAATAAAAAGGGGGTTTAATAACAGGTTGTTATTAAACAGTGAAAAATCACCCGTTTTATGACAAACTAAAATATGACTTCAGTTTGGTAGTTGTATTAATTAAATTTTTATAAATTTAAAGTTCTGTCAAAATTATAAGTTTGGAACTTATAAAGGCCGTTTTGTGCACCTAGTTTAGGTACACATATAAATCGTATTTTTTTAAAACAGTTAGTTTTGAAATAGTTTTTCAAAAACTGGAAAATTAAGTTTTTAAACTTAATAGTAAAAACCCAAGAAAATCTTAGATTAGTGTGCTACCCACCTAATGGTACACCTTTGCTGTTAAACGGTACTCGGGTGTCGGAAGTGCCCAAAGCTTGGGCATCCGGGTTCAAACCATTGCGGGAAGGGGAATGAAAGATTCTGCGATAATCGGGAGTCCAGGCCAGAATTCATGATGTCTTAGGTGGTGCGATCTATTTTGGTGATAATCGGGAGTCTCGACCCAAAAAGCACTAGAGTATAGTTAAACATACTAGACTGGGTCTAAGTGCTCTACGAGGTTCTAGGAGTCGTATCAGTTAGGTACGATTGGTACAGGGTGTTACCTACCAGAAATAGCATGACTTGGCGGAAAGTGCCCAAACCTTGCGTCAAGTATGTGAAATATGGGTCCTAGGTCTAATATATATTATTTATGGGTTTGATGATATATGATTAGAAAGTTTATCTGCAATTACTAATTAAACCGAGTTTTTAATTTGTAGATGGCAACCAACGTTACTAGTACTAACAATCTCTCTCTCCGCTCTATCCTTTAGAAGGACAAGCTTGCCGGACCAAACTTTCTCACATGGCAGAGAAATCTCTGAATCGTGCTTAGGCACGAGAGAAAGTGGCATGTCCTAGAACAACCTCTAGGTAATCCTCCTGCCAGCAATGCTTGGGCAAATGTCAGGGAGGCTTTTCAGAAGCTCTCCAATGACGCCCTAGATGTCAGCTGCCTCATGCTTGCAACTATGAGTCCAGAGTTGCAGTCTAGAATGATGGAGACTCCTGCCTATGACATGATCCGCCAGCTGAGGGATATGTTCCAGGAGCAAGCTCGCACAGAACGTTATGATGCCACCAGGGCATTTAACTCGTGCAAGATGGCTAAGGGGACCTCGGTTAGTAACCACGTCATGAAAATGAAGAGTTACATGGACCACCTAGAGAGACTTGGGCACCCAGTACCGTTGCAGCTGGCAACGGATACGATACTCAACTCGTTGTCAGATGACTATAAGCCTTTTATAGTCAACTACAACATGAACAACATGGAGAAATCCGTGGCCGAGTTGAACTCTATGCTCAAGACAGCTGAGCGGAGTATCGGGACCAAGTCTAAGGACATTCTCATGGTGGGACATGGCGGACACAAGAAGAGGAAGGGGCGCAACGGAAAGGGAAAGGGCAAGGCCCAGCCCAGCCAAAATGCACCCAGGGCTAGTAATGACAACAAGGGCAATAAACCGAAGCCGAACAAAGCAAGAACCGAGAATCGGTGCTTCAGGTGCGGTGAGGTCGGACATTGGAAAAGAGATTGTCCGAAGGGACACGAGGCAGGTGGCAAGGCTGGCCCTTCAGGTATCGTGTGAATAACTTCTTTATCACTTTCCACTTGTAAAAGCTTTTTACGAGTATTCTAATATATTGCAATCGTTTATTGCAGGAGGAGATGGAAAGTGATGCAGCCCAGCATGAAGAGATCCCACGTGCAGCTTACGGATATTTTAATTCTATTTCCTAGTTTATAAAACTCTTTTAAGTTTATCTGAACATGTTTATCCTGTTTGTTTTTGGATACTTTTTGTTTGAGTTTATAATTTTATGGAAATTTAATTATTCAGTTCATATCCGTGCACGTATTTTTATTTTATGAGTCAAGATTAGTCCAGTTGTGACTAAAAGAATACCAATAAGTCAAGTCTTGACTTGATTGGTGATTCATAATGATCTTATGCTGTGATTTATTGTAGTTACATAAATGTTGCCTCCACTATTCAAATACTTAAATAAACAAGCTTTGTTTATAAAATTAGATAGTTTTTCTAATTTAACAGATGGTTAAGTTTTGAAAAATTGAATGTTCAAGGTCTTGAACAATTGGAAATAATAGTCATTATTTCTAAGATAAATAGTTTTTGATAAAACATTTAAGATAGTATAAGAGTGATTATAGTTGTCACTATAATCAAGGGAGTTTTATACTAAATGTTTTAAGAAAAAGAAATTTAAAATACCTTTACAAGTGTTTTGCACTTATGGTAAGTTTCATGAAACCACTTTCTGTAATTGGAAAGATAGATATTTTAAGATCCAAGTTTTTGGTTTCGAAAAACAAATTTCTTACAAAAACTAAGTTTTAAAACATGTTTTTAGAACACAAGTTTTAGGCATGATAGTCAAGGATTGACTAAAGCCTAAAATGATGTTTTAAAGTAATGCACTTTTTCATAAAAGACAGTGGGAGCATCTGACTAATGTATTTGTCAAAGTTAATAAAAGTTTTTTTAACTAGTATGATAAATACAAGTTTGAACTTTTAGAGTATAATTATCGGATAATTTTAGAGGTTATCTAAAATAGTAAATTCTTGTAAAAGGACTAAATCCGAGGAATGCATGACTTATTGAGAGATACTCAATAAAGATATTATTTCAAGGTTTTAATATGTTATGACTTGAATAAAATTATACACATTCTAAAAGTTTTCAGTAAGTCAGCTTAATTAAATATTGTTGGTTGGTCAACGTTAGAAATGATGAAATAGGATGTTCTTAAACATTCTTAGTAATGACATTAGATTAGTGTTGGTACACACTGCGAATCTAATTTCAAGTTTCTTGCAAGTATGTGTAAGAAGGTTTATCATTTCAAAAGGATAATAAAAGCTAGTATATCTACAAATGTAATTAAAGTTTTAATTACAGGAAAGTTATTTTATAAAATCAGAAACTTAGGAGTTATTTCCAGTTTCTCCAAGTTTAAGGAGTTTTTAAAATAAGTAAGTCTAGTTTTGTTCTTAGGTTGCAAGAAAGAATTTCTAGCAAAAACAAGAAGGAGTACTTGAGGGTACTAGTCTTGTGTTTTAGGTTTATAACCATATTATTTTTCCCTTGTAATCTGTGATAAGTTACAATGCAAAATAATAAGTAATTCAGATATACACTGTGAATCGAGTCAATGAAATGGTAGAAATTATGCATCTTTATTCCAGGGCGGAATATGGAAGGGTGTAGAAATTAGTTTCATTATTCTTCACAATTTTGTATGTTTTGGTTCATCCAGGAATAAACTAGGTTTATTCAAAACATTATCCGTGACTACTTATCGTGGTGGGAACTATGATAGGGGTATAAAGTCATCGTAATTTTGGGGTAGATTCGAAAGTATGTCGAGTATAGCTGCAAAAGGATTTTGCGGACCAAAATTGACGGATATTCATTAGGGTTACGAATATTGGATTGACCCACTGTGAAAAATACTTCGTGGACTCGTGTCAAAAGTATGCAAGATGCAAATATGGTTTGGGATGCGGTATTTATCACATAGGTTATCCTTAAGCCTGAGGTATTTGGTTTGGGATGCGGTAACTGTTGTCTTCTTAGCTCGTTTTAACGTCACGCCATAACAGTAGGAGCCGTATTTCCATATGCAAATATGCAAGATGGTAATTGCACCTTCTTTTTAGGAGAGATATTTCCGGGCCCCTTGACTGATTAGAGAAACTGGTAAGTGCACGGCCGTGCCCAAATGAACTGATTTGTTCTTTGTCGTTTATCACGCAGTTTTGAAATCAAGCATGTCATGAACCAATTTTTGAGTCTCTAAGTTGACTTTCTCCATGATCATGCTCAAAATTGAAATATCGCGCTGCAAGGGACAAACCTATATATATGCATGTATGTATATATAAAAACGTACCCATTCATGAACAGGGAGTTTATGATAGTTTAGTTCATAAACAGTTTAGTTTATAACATGTTACTTCTAAGCAGGTTGGTTATGAAGTTTTATCACAAGTTACTTTGGGGTATAAGAGTTCTTATAACTTGGTTACCCTAAGTGTCTGGCTAGGGACCTCCTTAGGCTAACAATGTGCAGTAACTATTACTTATCTTGCACAAGTGGGAGTCTGTTAGATTTTGTGCAGAGATAATTAATGGGAAGGGTCACACTGCTAGACACCCAAATCAGAACAGTTGGATTTCACAATAAATCTGTGTGGAAATAATTAATCAGGTTGGATTAATTATTAAAGAGAAAGGAAAATAATTAATCAAGTTTGTATTAATTATTAGAAAGGAAATAAATAATAAATAGTTATTTATTATTTAAAGAGAAATTAAATATTAAGTTTTAATATTCAACGCACCAGTTAATTAATAGTTAATTAATTAACTAGTAAAGTCCAAGTGGTCAAAGTGAGAAGATTGAAAGTTTAATTAAAACAAGTGGGCTTTCAATTAAACGGGCTTTGGGTCCTTTTAATCTCTATATATATATCCTTAAGCCTTAAGGATTAAAATAAGATAACAAGTTAAAAAGGAGATTAACCCTAGCCACCACCAATCGATCTCTCTCTCTCGATCTCGGCTCTCTCTCGTCGCACTCTCTTTCTTTCTCGGCATATCTCTCTCTCGTCGAACAAAGAAGAAACACCAAGTGGTGCTTCTCGATTTCTTGGTCGACGAAAAAGCACACGTACATACACTCTCGGTTTCGAGAGTTGTAGCTTTGGTAATCCAGGAGCGGTCTAGCAGCCAGTTCCAAGGAGGTGCCGTAGTGGTGGACTTACTTTAGCAATCCCATTGTTTTTGATCAGTTATATTTTCTTATAACCTTTTCTGTGGATTGTTTGTTTATTAGAAGCTATGTTGATCATTTTTTAAAGATCCTAACCCTTTTGGGGTTTAGAGGGTTGTGTTCAATCCAGTTCCGCTTTTAGGACTGAACCAGTAGAATCAAACCCAGGTTTGACCAGTTTGTGTCATTGGGTGGTTTGGTCAGATCAAAAACCCTTCATATAGGACCATTTCACACGGGCTGCAGTTTGGTTTTTGTACTGAAGACAAAACCCATACTGACTTGGGGGAAAATATGTCTTACTAGAGGTCGCTCTTTGTCTGTGATGCATTGGGTACGGTGAGTCATGTGCAAGTGGGAGTCTGTTGGAGTATGCCCACTGAGGCACGTACGCTAATTGATCACTGCCGATGACGTATGGGCCTATCGGGTCACACGCCGGGGGTTGATCTTGACAACAACCTAAAACATGAGGGTGAGAGAGAACAAATAATGATAGTTGGCATTTTGGACAGGGTTAGCGGAGCTAACCCTATCGTCGCTATCTCAGCCCCGATAGCGGCGCTAACCATAAGTGGTTAGCGGCGCTACACATGGGCGGTTAGCGGCGCTAACCCGCCTGACAGAAAGCAACTTTATTCTTTTCACCTCTTCTCTCCGCCAATGCATGTTGAGCATAATCATGAGACTTTGGCCGTCCAAGGGGAGTTCTGGAGGCACCTCTAAGTCTATAAAACATGCTTCTTTGTCTCTCACTTTGCTCTCTTGGCTAAGTACAAAAAATACACACATAAGCAAACTCAAAGTAGTGTTGTTCTTGTGTGCTTGAGAGAGTTCAAGGAAGTTTCTGGTGGCTTTGGGTTGGTTGTTCCAGTAAGTATCTCCACAAGGGTGTAGGATACTTGGAGTGCTAGTACACTTGGATCACGATTATCCCGGGGTGGACTTTGATAGAGGCAAGGAAACCGTTTTGCTTGCATTGTGATCTACCCAACCTCCAGAGACATCTAGGGTATAACCTCTACTCTCTTTTCTATTTTCAGTTGCAAAATCTTAGTGTAGAGCTTGGTACTTCATTTGGGGTTCACCATGTGGTTTTTGTTCATGTTTTTTAAATTTTTTTTTGTTCTTGTATGCTTCCGTTGTGCTTAACCACGAACCCCAACACTCCCACTTGCTTCTTGTAAAATGAGACAGTTCTCAAGAAACTCAGCATACCGAGCAACAAATACTTTTCTCTCAGGTGGGTAGTAGAAGTAGTTGTTGGATAATATGCCCACTGACACACGTAGATTATTAACTCTACTGATAATACACGAGTCTATTGGGTCACACGCCAAGGATTGATCCCGACAGCACACAACACAAACGAGAGAAACTGAAATCTCGAAAAAGGCGGCTTACGGCCGCATGGCATTTTGCTTACGGCCGTAAGGGTTATGCGACGCGTAAGTTTAAGTATTACGCGGAGCGTAAATCGCCTGACAGAAACTTGACTTTTTGGTTATTGCTTGGTTCAAGTTATTGACTTTAGAGATCAAAAGTAATGATCATGGACGACTTTGAGGCCTTGCCTATCTGCTGAAATGAAGCAAGGGGTCAAGTGAAGACCATAACTTGACCAAGAAAAGAAGCAAAAACTCTCCTTTTCTCTCTTGTACTTGCATACTCTCTTTCAGAGGGTTCTTGGGTGTTCTTCTATGAGTCCAGATTTCATAAGTGTTCTTCATGATTTCTGGAAGTTGTGTGTTGTACCAAGGGATGATTTCAAGTCTTGAAGATCATAACTTGGCTTACTAGCATTTGGGGATCGAACAAACTTGGTGTGGACTATCAATATAGAGTTGCTCTCTTGTGACTTTGAGTTCATCCGAACTTGGTGAAATCAGAAGCTGGAGGATGGTATATTTCCTATCACATCTCTTTTATTTGGTTGCTTTATCTTTTTGTAGAGTTCCACCATTAGTGGGTCTTGTTGGCATCATGTTTATTTACCCGGAAATCTGTTTTTCACGCTTCCGCCGCGCGGGTAAGATGGCCAACGAAACCCAACAGTGGTATCAGAGCTATCTCTACATAGGTATTGCACCTTGGTGGCCTAAAAAACCCGAAATTGAAAAACTGGATTTGCTGTCAGGTGGATTACGTGGCGCGGAACCTTTTGGGTTACGCGGCGCGTAAATGGATCTGGCAGAATTTGTTTTAAATTATAAAACAGTTTTTGCAGTCGGGTTTTTGGCATCCAAAAATGGTTTCTGTGATTTTTGTTCCAGAAATCATTTTTTGGTATATTAAGATGCCTTGTATCTTGGTTGGTGTATTTATATGTATATTATTATTTTTGGCATAAAAATAGTAATTGCATATACTTACATTATGTATATATGAATATGTTTCATCAAAAATGGTTTGTTGTTACTAATACATATATACATGGGATTATTTAGTGTCTTGAGTTTTTAGAAATAATCTTAATCAAGATACATAAGTTTACATGGTTTTGTGTGGCACACCATGTTGTTCATGTTGTTCATGTTATGTTGGTAACCAATAAATGCCCTAGACCTTGTGGATGTTTGGTTATGTTAAATTAGTTATTCATTCATTTGGTGACTAAATGTCACATGGTATGTAATAATTAATTTATTTAATTTAAATTCCATGTTATGTATTTTTTGTACTAGAAAATAAGATTTGTGGCTTGTATGCCATTTATTTCATTTTCTATGTAATTGTAATTTGGAGGCAACCATCGGGAGTCCTTGGAAAGACGTCTTGGCAAACACGAATCCGAGAAGCCCAATGGAGGTAGCGGGTTTAGTGGGAGCACATCAAAGTCAAGGATATGTCCTTAGATGACTTCGTTTTATCCGTAGTGGCTCACGGGAAAAACGCATAGGTTTTAGGGGCATGGTTATCAACTATTTTATATGCGTGTGGTTGTTTTATTATTTATTGTTTATGCATGGATATTAGGATTATTGCATGCTAGACAATTTTTGACAATAATAAAACTCAAGAGTTTTTAACATTGGTTTAACAAACTCGCGCGCGCATAAGATTAACAAAAGAGAATATAACTATGGCTTATAATTCAAAGTGTAAAATGCGTTTTGTCACTTATTTGTTAATCTAATCGCTCAAATGGTTTTTTAAACCGGAAAACTAAATCCCGTTTTCTAAATGTAAATTGCACACCACCCATAAGATGACACCGCCCGAATCTAGTTATACAAGGGTTGATTGTCGAGCTCTAGCCGAGTTAATCTTTGTATGGACTGTGTGGAAGGCGCATGTGGCAACTCGCAAGGTTGATTGTCGAGCTCTAGCCGAGTCAATTGTTGGGCAAGAGTACCTCAATGTATCTTGATGGTTGATTTACGATTTTAAAATAATATTTTAAATAATTGTCGAGCTCTAGCCGAGTTATTTAAAATCTTAGTTTGAAGTTGGTGTGGAGGGATCAAACATGCCAAATTTGAAACTATGGTTGTCAACTTGGATCCCGCATGGAACTAAGAGTTGTAACAATGGATTACAATCGGTGAATTTGTACCAGCCTAAATAGCTTTGCCACGTGATCCACGGAAAACCCGTCACGGTGCAAGGTGAAATATGGTTCTAAGTCCTTGTTAAAATTCAGATTTTATAAATCAAATGGGTAAAATATTTTAACGAGGATTATTTCAATGTTAACTAAATAGTATACTCTAAAGATAACTTACACGTTAACAACAACACATAGAAGTTAATACTCCGTCGGTTCCTAATAAAGGATAAACTCATACATGTAAACTTAATTGTCTAACATTATTGGTTGAGACAAAGTTGTACATTATTGAGAAAACCTTTTAAAGCCACTTGCTACCAATGTGAACTAGGTCATTAGATGCGCACAATGCGTGTCGTAGACACAAGAGAGGATTATGTGTCAAGACCTAAGTCGGTTGTCGGATGCAAGAAGGTGGGAATAAATATGTCTATGTCCTTATTATTAAGGCGTACATGGACCGAATGAAGAACTCTTTGATAGAGCTTCATGGTATGATTAGAGACTGCAAAGTCTAAACATGACCAATGAAGATTACTTCATATATTCCCAAATAAGGCTACTAAGGAACAAATAATCAATGAAATAGGAACTGACCTTTAATGGAATTTTTTATTTTTACTCAAGCCTTCCATTATATTGGAGTTAAAGGGCAATATGATTGCGCCTATAGTGATTAGACTCCATGAGGGGTAGTTTGCTACTTCACGATAAGATTAGAAATTAGTGCCACCATTTTGTCTAAATGGGTTAAAGACTCTTTTAGCCTTTTGACTTAAGATACATTCATGATTAAACTCCATTGTTTTTAATGCTACCTCTAAAGGCTAGGTTTTTGAACGCTAGCTATAATATTTAAATTTGTTGCAAATTTATTTGTTGCAAAGTATAAGTATTGGAAGGGAAGTAGGCATATAAGGCATAGAGAGCTGGACTTCAAATAGAAAAACAAGATAGTTGTTTCTATTAAAAGGATTGTAAGTATGACACTTGCCTATCCTTCTAGCTAATATATTACTTCAATAGATATTTGTTTTGCATTTTTTCGTGGCTAGAAACATTATATCTATTATGCCATTTGTTGGACGATGTATATTATTATGAACCATGTAATTGTTTCAAAATTTATACATGTCAAGGCATTTATATTAAGCTTATGCTTAAGAAGTAATATCATGATCATGAATAATTTGGATAAGTTATCCTTATGACATAGTTGACTTAACCATATAAACAAGATTTGTATCACCAAACTCCGTGTGGTAAGGAATTTGGAATCGTTTGATCATGGGTCAAATGTTGACTAACAAATATTATTTATTAGGTTAATTTAATTATACATCCTTCACTTTTGTATGTGAGAGGATTGATAGCTTGTTGGATTACGTACACACTCTTGCGTGTAAACCGTTCAAGCAAATCATAAGGTATAAAATCCAAATACTTCGTTATCTTTACCGATGATGGTAGAAGAAATGGATATGTCTATTCATAGATAGACTATGTGTTTGAAACCTTATAGGTGTTTGAGACACACTATAACGAAGTGCCTGATTTAAAATAGATAAAGAAATATGATACTCGATTCAAGTTACACAAAGGTTGATTGTCGAGCTTTAGCCGAGTTAATCCTTGTGTAGACTGTGTAGATTGAGTTAATATGTTCTAAAATTCTATTACCATAAATTGAATTATGGATTAATCATATAATTCACTCCTTCAATGACACATTGTATAATGGGTCATATCATGGAGGAACCGGACATTCTTGATATGGTCTGGTAATTGATATGTTATACTTTAGTACTCATGGAGTATACTAAAGTAGTGGCGGGCTATGTTCTTAATCTTAAACGAACAAAGACGGTTAAGACTACACCTTAGGGGATGAGACTAGAAAGAGTATCTTTGCTTGTCTGTCTCAAAGTCTGGATTGTCTAAACCTGCTATGTACGTGAGGTGAAGGAATCCGGAATCTAGAGGTGTTACTCCATTAGTATTCTTCTAAGACCATGGGATATTTGTTTTTATAAAAACAAAGTGTTTTCTCGGGAAAAGTTTCTTTTCTTAAAAATTAATATCCATGGATGTCTGTAGAAGTAAAAGTAAACCTTGAATGGAATAACCTGATGTTGGGACTAGCAAATAATCAGAAATGATTAAAATTCAGCATGAGAAGGATGGAGAACCTGACATATAGTCATTTCCTCTTAGACTGGTATATGTCGTCATAATACCAGAAAGATATAGTTTATTATATCTAAGGAAGACGACTTGATGATAACTCATCAACTACTGGAAGCGTAGTGGGCCTAGTGTCTGCTAGTAGAAAAGAGACAATGAATGTGAGATGTAATCCATTGAGGATATCAAGTTTGAAACTTGTTTTTTTATCCTATACCGGGGTGGAAACCCATAGAGTATATATGGTTCTTTTTGAAAGAAACCAACATGGATTTGTTTAAAACTTTGAATACCGACTAATAGAAAGATTTTTCCGATGATTGACCATGAGGGAGGTATCATCTGGAAATTTTCTCTTAGTGGTAATGTCAAAGAGTAAATTTGTAGACCATTTTGAATACCGACTTATTGGAAAGGTTTTCTTGATGATTGACCAGATGGAAGGTATCATCTAGAAACTTTCTTTCAGTGGCTATGTCAAAAGTAGTTTTGTAGACAATTTCAAATATCGCATAGTTGAAAAGTGTTCTCGATGATTGACCATAAGGTTGGTATCATTTTGAAACTTTATTCCAATGGTTATGTTGAAGTTTACTCAGATACTTATAAGATATCACTGCCCTTTTATGGCTATGATAAATTGATATAAGGACTCAATTCCTTAACAGGAATTTTTATGTAGTAGTGTTTACTACACTATCCGGAGGTCGTTTACATCAAAAGTATCCTTGTATTGTCTACAAGCACAAGCATCCTTGTGAAGTCTAAGAGCATAAGTATTCTTGTAAAGTCTGCAAATTATGGAAGTCTATTGATAGACTTAAATAAGCATCTCAGGGTTAGAACCTTTGCTTTGATATGAAAATCATATATATGATTTTTCAAAAGCAAAGATTAAACCTGTATGAATGTCAGGGCTAGTGGGAGCATTGTTATAATTATATTGGAGAAAATGTCCCGACTATGCTTGGTTCAAAAGCTTAGTTCAAGAGTTATTCGTCCATAATGATTATTATAAATATAATATTGATTATGGAGTACAAGAAATATTGAGATATGTTCTTGGAAAATTTATGGAAAGATAAAAGCTTAGAGTAATTTATTACTCCAGTGCTAATTTCTATAAAGGATATCTGCCGATTTAGATCGGAGTACATGATCCTATTTTATGTGTAGTTGTTAGTAAGAATGGTTCTCAAAACATTGATGACCCTATTTGGATCTTCTGTGATAATGAGGGTATAATGGCTTTTGCACAAGAACCATTGTCCTTAGTGTCACTTACCTTATTGAGTTCTTTTGAAACAATGAAGGTACTCGGACTTGGACAAAGGACCATAGTCTCGTCAAGAAATACTTTATTAGTGGTTTGGTTGTATTTGGAGGTATGGTCTTCATGAGAGTACAAACGGATATCATTATGACTTATCCGTTTAATTAAGCTTAAGTCATAGGCTGATGATGGTTGTCATACTACATGCAAATCCTTTTGCAAAAGGACTTGACTTAAGTTTATTTTAGTTATATATATTGATATACTAAACTTTGGGAACATTAAGCAGCATTGTATATCATATTATATCGATTATTAAATGTGATTTAATAATACGCCATGGGTGGGTATTTTCATGAATCTATACTGTGTTCCTTCTTAGCATGTTTAATTACTTCCCAGAATGCTTTTTCATTCTAAAGGTCCACAGTCGGTCATTCTTCAAGGGGAGGAAGTTTGAATTAAGACTGAGGGAAGTGGTTGGTCTTTATCCAACAATGGATTGGGTAAAGAGACGCAACACTTCGCCTGTGCTTGCAATGGTCAAGTGATTGGATGACCCACACCTGAGCTTAGTTCATGGTTTCTGTTATGAGTAACTCAGAAAGATAATATCATTTCGTCCTGAGACTGGAGATACATGTATTTCAAAGCATGAACCTGCTTTGCTTTGATTGCTTTCTAACGCAGTTCGTGACTGGCTGTTATAAAGGGAGCTTTTAGGTAAAGTATGGGGTATGTGGCGGAGTAATGCAGTCAAAGGGATTTGTTCCTCTAGTTTTAGAGAGATATCCATGAGCCCCTCGATGATTAATAGTTGACGTAAAATGCACGGCCGTGCTCATGTTGCAATGATGTTTGATCGATTGCAACTAGATTTTGGGTCACAATCAATCGAGATCGAGAAACATAATCGTGAACGATCTGGAGATTGACATTTAACCATGTCTTGTGTTCACAAGGATATCACGAACAAAAGGATAATTGATCGCTTATCTATAGGGACATATCAAACCTATAGGGTTGTGATTTGGTACTTGTCTTGAGATGACATAACTCTCGTTGACTTGGGGGCAGAGATGTCTTGCTACAAGCCGCTCTCATTCTGTGTTACTTCTTGATACGGTGTGTCATGTGCAAGTGGGAGTCTATTGGATAATATACCCACTGACACACGTAGATTAGTAACTCTACTGATAATACACGAGCCTATTGGGTCACACGCCAAGGATTGATCCCGACAGCACACAACACAAACGAGAGAAACTGAAATCTTGAAAAAGGGGGCTTACGGCCGCATGGCATTTTGCTTACGGCCGTAAGGGTTACGCGACGCGTAAGTTTAAGTATTATGCGGCGCGTAAATCGCCTGACAGAAACTTGACTTTTTGGTTATTGCTTGGTTCAAGTTATTGACTTTAGAGACCAAAAGTAATGATCATGGACGAATTTGAGGCCTTGCCTATCTGCTGAAATGAAGCAAGGGGTCAAGTGAAGACCATAACTTGACCAAGAAAAGAAGCAAAATCTCTCCTTTTCTCTCTTGTACTTGCATACTCTCTTTTAGAGAGTTCTTAGGTGTTCTTCTATGAGTCCAGAAATCATAAGTGTTCTTCATGATTTCTGGAAGTTGTGTGTTGTACCAAGGGATGATTTCAAGTCTTGAAGATCATAACTTGGCTTACTAGCATTTGGGGATCGAACAAACTTGGTGTGGACTATCAATAGAGAGTTGCTCTCTTGTGACTTTGAGTTCATCCCAACATGGTGAAATCAGAAGCTGGAGCATGGTATATTTCCTATCCCATCTCTTTTATTTGGTTGCTTTATTTTTTTGTAGAGTTCCACCATTAGTGGGTCTTGTTGGCATCATGTTTATTTACCCGGAAATCTGTTTTTCACGCTTCCGCCGCGCGGGTAAGATGGCCAATGAAACCCAACAGTAGTAACCCATTGTTTCCTTTGGGTATCCTACAAAGATACACTTGATAGATCTGGGCTCAAGTTTGTTCGGTGTGTCCCGCTTCACAAGAGCCTCACAATCCCAGACTTTCAAGTAACACAAATTAGGGACTTTCCCATGCCATATCTCATATGGTGTCTTACCAACCTTCTTGGTTGGAACCATATTGAGTACGCGTGCAACGGACTCTAGGGCATAGCCCCAAAAGGACATTGGCAAATTTGTTAGACTCGTCATTGATCGAACCATGTCTAGCAAGGCTCAATTTATCCTCTCAGACACACCGTTATGTTGTGGAGTGTAAGGTGGAGTAAATTGTGAGACAATCCCATTTCTAGTTAGATGGTCTAAAAATTCTTAACTTATATATTCTCCTCCTCGATCAGAATGGAGAGCTTTAATAGTCTTTCCGAGTTGATTTTCTACTTCACTTTGTAATGCTTTGAAAGTTTCAAAAACTTCATGTTTATGTTTAAACAAGTAAACATAACCATAGCGACTGAAGTCATCAGTTAAAGTCACGAAGAAGTTAGCACCTTCCCTAGAGATCGCTCTAAAAGGACCACACACATCAGTATGTATGAGTTCAAGTAGATCTTTAGCCCTTTCACTTACATGAGAGAAAAGGTTTTCTTGTCATCTTCCCAGATATGCAAGAGAGGCATTTATCAAATGATTCGTAATCATTTGGTTTTATAAGCCCATCGTGTTGCAGCTTAAAAATGCGTTTCTTGTTTATGTGGTAAAGACAACAATGCCATAGGTAAGTTGAATCCGGATTTAGTTTGGATTTTTTAGTGCTAGATGTATACACAGAACTATCATTTGAAATAAGATTATGCATGTCAATCTCAAAAATACCATCACGAGGAATAGCATTAAAATAAAACATATTATTCTTAGAAACAGAAATGCCATAATCCGTAAAAGCATGAATAAAACCATTATACCTCAAACGAGAAAGCGAAACAATACCCCTAGTAATAGTAGGTGCATAATGACAATTATCTAACACAATAATCAATCCATTATGGAGGATAAGATCAAAGCTCCCTATTTCTTCAACAGCTGCACGCATTCCATTGCCTACGTACAGATCCAAAGCTCCTTTGTTTAGCTTTCTACTTTTCTTCAGTCCCTGCAAATTATTACAAATATGAGTTCCACAACCAGTGTCATACACCCAAGAATTGTTAGGAAAAGCCTAAAGTTCTACGGTGAAGATACCTGATGTGTTGGCCTCGCTAGCATTGTTCTTCTTCAACCCAGCCAGGTAGGCAGTGTTGGGGTTACTCAGGCACGCAACGGAAGCAAAATACAACAAATAAAGCCCAAAGTACAACCATACAAAGCATACAAAATGAAACCCCAATAATGGATCATGCTCTATGTAAAAGAAATACAACATAAAGAAAGGACATAAAGTGTTATACCAGCCTCCTTAGCTCTAGAAAATGTCAAATGTGGTGATGGTGATCCTCCAAGAACCAAAACGATTGATATATTGGTGTATACCCCAGGAACACGCCAACCACAAGTGCTTGCTTGCCTTTAGTGGTGCTTCTCTATGAACACCACTTCTGGAACAGCAACAATGAAACCAAGTTTTCTGGAACAACCCTTGCCTATACTCTCTCTAAGCCCTCTTTGCACTTAAGAGTGTATATGTGTGTTTGGAATGGCAAAAATATCAAGTGAAGTCTTTTATAAACCTCAAATGACACTTCAAATGCCTCTTTGGCCGGTCAAGACTCGTTTGATTTGTCCCACATACATTGGCCAACTTTAGAGGTGATTTGACAAAAAGCACATGCAGCCGTAGCGCCGCTAACTATTAAAGTTAGCGGCGCTAACCCCTTAAGGGTAGCGGCGCTTTCGCGATCTGTCAGATGAAATGACACAAAGTACATGCAGCCATAGCGGCTCTAACCATTAAGTGTTAGCGGCGCTACCACCTAAAGGTTAGCGGCGCTAACACGGCCTGCATTGTTAACTTTTGTCTTTTGCCCATTTTGGTCCCTTTACTTTAAGCTGCTGTCAGGTTTGACCCCGGTGTATGACCCAATAGGCTCATACATCATCGGCAGTGATTCAAACGGCGTGTATGCATCAGTGGGCATATTCTAACAGGCAGGACAATTTCTCCTCCAGTGGCCTATCACTCCACAGTGATGGCAGGTGGCGTCCTTTGCAGGGTGCTCCTTTTTAGCAGGTGGGGGAATCTTTGGCTTGGGATTATAAATCATTTTACCGTTGCCCTTGCCTTGATTCTTGCCCTTTACATGCGGTTTTTGTTTTTGGATTTTACCTTCCCTGATTGCTAGTACAGCCGGGGCTTTCTTGGGCAACCCTTGCTCCGCAAGCTTCCGCATATCATGTAATTCCAGTATTGTCTTCCCCATGCTATGCATGTTATAGTTCATAACAAACTGGTCAAAGTCCTTTAAGAGTGAAGTAAGAATCAAGTTCACTCTAAGAACTTGTGGCATAGGGAAATCGAGACGCTCCATTTGGTCAAGATAACTTTTCATCTTCAAGACATAAGAGCTAACCGGTTGGCCATCCTCGTGCTTGCAAGCATGGAATGCTTTAACTGTTTAAAACAGTTCCTGCTCCGCTTGTTGTTGATGAAAGGGATTGTGTGCAAGGATAGTGTACACATGTCATCATATCCATGGATACTATGAGTCACTAAAGGGTAACACAGTTGCACACCCAACTCATGAACCAGGAATAAATCAGTGTGTATAAAATAGATAATTAACAGATAATTAATTATCAGGAAAGAGGGAATTAATAAATGGATTTTTATTAATAAAGAGAAAGGATAATTAAATATTAGTTAAATATTTAATAAATAAAGTTTAGTTGGAAAATTATTAATTAACAGTTGTTTAATTAATAATAACTGAACTTGGAGGGCTTATACTGTAATAGGATTAAGTTATAGATTATGGACCGGGCTTTAAGGTCCAAGGGCTTAGGCCCAGAGAATATCTATAAAAGGGGTTTAAACCTTAGTTTAAACCTAATTCAAACTAATCAAAGTTATCTAATCCTAAACAAACACAAGTCTCCTCCTTTCTCTCTCTCTACGACGGCCACGGCGGTGGTGGCCTGCGAGCTTAGCGGCGGGAAACCCTAGGGCCGAGAGCCCCTTTGCGGCGGCTCTTCTCGGCGGCGGCGGTCCAGGGAAAAAACCAAAGCCGGTTTTTGTCAGGTATTATTTATACACACGTGACATTCAGTTTTGTCGGTCTAGCAGCCAGTTCAACGGTGCAGTAGCTATGTATCCCCCATCAGCAGTTTTCTGGATATAATTTCTATCCTTTAGAAGTAACCGTCCTAAACCTATGTATGTTGCATGATAATTCTAATTTATGATTCTGGTATTGTTTCCCCACCTGATCCAGTTGGGATCCTGGGAACAAGATTTACAAGTTTTATATATTCCGCTGTGCATGTTTGTACCCTGTAAATCCCTACAGTGGTATCAGAGCCTTCTTCTAGACTCGATGGGGAACAAGTTAATCATAGTTATATATGTATATATACTTTGCGAAAATTAGTACTACCTCCGTCCTATTTTTATTGTCCACTTTTGACATTTCAAAGTCTTTCTTTTTCAATTTTGACCTTAAAATTTTTTGTTTATGTTATATAATACTTGATAAAAATTATATCAATGAAAATACATTCAAAACACAATGCATTCATATATTTTGTATTAAATATTATATAACACAAACAAAAATATTCAAGGTCAAAGTTAAAAAAGAAAGACTTTAAAAAGTCAAAAGTGGACAATAGAAGTGGGACGGAGGGAGTATTATGGTTTGGGTCAAGTTTCTGATCTATTACATGATTAATTTTCCAATTCTGCTGATTAAATATATTGTTTATATAATTGTGTGAAACTTTGGTTTTGGTTTAAGGATCAAGTTTTGATCTTTTTACCATTAAAGTTTCCAGTTTGCTATTTATATATTATTTATATATATTAACTGCGTGAAACTTTGTTTTATGGTCAAAGGTCAAGGTTTATGACTTTTAACCAATTAAAGTTTCCAGATTATGTGTTTTTATTATTTATACATTTATTATGTGAGAAACTTTGGTTTAGGATAAAAGGTCAAAGTTTTAACTTTTAACCGGATAAAGTTTCCAGTTTACATGCTTTATATATTTGTATGAATTGTATGTGAAACTTATGGTAATTAAAAGATTCAAAGTTCTTGAATTTTTTAAAAATCAAGTTTCCAGCTTTATTACTATTTATTTAATAATAATTGACGTTTAACCTTGTGGTATTTTTTGTTTTTTTATCCAGTTTGTGATATTTAACAAAAGGCCCAGTTTCAGGCCCAGTTTGAGGTCCAGGTTAAATGTTGGGGATAAACACAAAACCAGTTGGTGTTTTGGTGTTAGAGATTCAAGTTTGAATCTGCCCGGATTTATATATGTGTATGGTGGTTTATAATGCGTGTATTATTATTTAATTATTAGTACGTGATTGGTTGATTATTACATTTAAGCCAAACGCCTTAAATCTAGTGGATCAAGTTTGTGGTTGTTTATTTTATTGTTTGTGGATTGGTTTACATGTGTTTTTATCTGGTGTGGGGAGGCCTGCGTGCAACTTACAACCCTATTCAATTTTGTAAAAGTAATAGATTTAGCGGGCCTGCGGGCCTTTGAATTATTATGTAATAGGGCATTAGTTTTTATCAAAATTGTAATAGGTTAGTTTGATATTTGTAAATGTAATTTTTGGAGCCAATCAAAACAAGGATCAAGACGAAGGAGAGAGGACGTCATGGATGCTGGAGCCAGTGGGAGCATCAGCATCAGATTCATGCCTTGTGTGTTGTTTATGATCCACTTTAGGGTTTGACCACAGGGGTACTTAATTTTAATTAAGTGCCAGTGATGGTCAAAGGCATTATGCGTGTTGGCTTATTACTGTTATTATTAATTGCATGGTTGTGATTTAATTATTTAATTATATAGTGCACGCAAGTCATTAAAAACCATATACATATATAAAGGATATTTTTAAGTTGAAAAGTTTTTTCACTTAAAAAAATGTTATAAGTTTTACAAGTTTTGTAAAACGGTTAAAACTGGAAAAATGTTTTTGAAACAAATTAACCCTTTCAAAATCTTAGACCAGTAGTTCTACCCATCTAATGGTACACCTTTCCTGCTCTCAGTACTTTGGTGTGTTGTCATGCCCAAACCGTGCACACCGGGGTTCAAACTGATGTGGGGAGGGGTGAAAGACTTTGCGATTCCCTGATGTGACGGGCCAGAGTTCACCCCATCTTAGATGGTGAGGTTTTGGTGATTCCCTGATGTGACGACCAAAAGTGCACTTAGGAGGACTAAATATGTAAGAATTATTGTTTCATTCGATGTCCCAACGATATAGGAGTCGTGTTTTGGTTTACACATGATCAGTATGGTTTAAACCCACCAGAAATAGCACGGGGTCGGTGCTTTCGTGCCCAAACCGTGCACCGGCACGTGTGAAATATGGATCCTATTCTAAAATATATTTATTTAAAGGGTTATAAATTATTTTAGAGGAATTAAATTACTAAAATGTTTATTTCTTGCTTTTTCTGTAGATGTCAATATTATCTGTTATACCATTTTATACACCCGAGGAGTTTCTTAGCCTCATCATGAGCAAGTGGAAGCTTTCAGGTCCAAACTTTATGGTTTGGAAATTGCACTTTAGGAATATCGTATGGGAGCATGGAAGGTTGTACACAGTAGACAAACCTCCTCTACCACGACCTGACTATTCTCCTCAGGATGGAGAGTATGATACATATTATCAGTATCTGTCTATTGAATCTAACGTCATGTCAATTCTGATACTCTCCACAGAGTCTGAGTATTCGGATGAACTCAAGAATAAGTCGGCTTTTGAGGTCGTGCAGGGTTTAGAGGTGCGTTTCAAGGATAGTGAGCGCTATGGACGCTTTCTGCTCATGAAGGATATTCTTTCACAGGGGATGAAAGAAGACCAGTTATTGAGCGATCATCTCATTAATATGAGAATGCTGTTTGATTGCTTGATGATTCTGGGATCACAAGTCACTGAGCATGAACTTGTGATGCTCTTGGTCGGTACCCTAACTGACCGCTATCAGGCAGAGGTAGTGGACAAGTTTGGTAAACCAGATACAACAGTTGTTGGTATGCACGAGTTCTTAATGTGCATAGATGATCAGGTACACCCGGACCCCTTTGATGCAACAGTAGTCGAGTCAATGGTGGAAGACAACTGGATTGATGAGCTACTAGACGTTTGTTGCCCAGTTTGCGGTAGTAAGGATATTTGCGAGCACTCACTCGATATTGATCAGCTGGACGTCAGTTCTATCGACGAGTCAGGTATCTTTATGATAGATTGCTTAGTTACTTCATTTGAATCATCGATACTCTATACCGGATGTGGTCATCACATTTGCAATCATTTGCAGGGATTCAAGAGAAGTAGGAAACTAAGGAAGGGGGACATGGACCTACGGGTAGGCGAAGACTCCATCATTGGTGTTGAAGCTGTAGGAACCTATTGTCACAGGCTACCTTCAGGATTAATCATAGAACTAGAGAATTATTTTTACGTTCCTAGATTGATTAAAAATGTAATCTAGTATGATTTATTAATAGACAGTGGTTTCAACTATCAGTCGGTAGGTAAAACAATTTTGTGCATTAAAGATGATTTATTCTATTTTAAAGCAAGTTCACAAAATGGTCTATATATGATAAATCTAGAAGATGACAAGGAAATCTATCATATAAGTAAGAGGTCAAAGGACACTTTGAACCAGACTTACCTTTGGCATTGTCGGCTCGGACACATAAATAAGAAACGCATAGAGCAACTTCATAGTGATGGAGTTCGAGGGTCATTTGATCTTGAATCAATTGACAATTGTGAATCTTGTTTGTCCGGCAAGATGACAAAGAAACCTTTCTACAGTTTGAACGAAAGGTCAAAGGTACTGCTAGGAATTATACATACAGATGTGTGTGGTCCTTTCATTTAGGAAGCCAGGGAAGGATACTGGTACTTCATTAGCTTTACTGACAACTTCAATAGATATGGTTATGTGTATCTAATGAGACACAAGTCTGAAAGTTTTGATTTCTTCAAACAATTTCAGAGTGAAGTACGGAACCAGCTTGACAAGAAGATAAAGCTGCTTCAGTCTGACCGGGGTGGTGAATATCTAAGTCAGGAGTTTGACGATCATCTAAAGGAATGTGAAATGGTGTATCAGAAAGGAGGAATAGGACCTTACTTGACATTGTACGGTCTATGATGAGTCGAACTAGTTTACCAATGTCGTTCTGGGGTCATGCACTCGAAACGGCTGCTTATATGCTGAACTGAGTTCCAACTAAGTCTGTGGAAAAGGGAAAGACACAGTTCGAGTTATGGACGGGGAAAAAGCTCAAACTGTCTCTCATAAAGATTTGGGGTTGTGAGGCGTTCGTTAAACGACCGTTCTCGGATAAAATAAAACCCAAATCAGATAAGTGTATCTTCGTGGGTTATCCTAAGGAAACCTTAGGGTACTATTTCTATAATCCCGATGAGAACAAAGTTTTTGTCGCTCGGTCAGGGACATTTCTAGAGGATAAGTTTCTAAGTTCAGAAACTTTAAAAAAAGAAATAGATCTTCAATAAATTGAAGAGGATGAAGGTATGCCTCCTCCACTAGTGGAACCCGTAAGTCAACAAAGAGTTGTTGAATCCTAACCCGAGTCTGTGGTTGAGGAAGAAGTGGAAACACAAGACCTTTGCAAGTCCAGTAGGATTCGGACTGAGCCAGATAGATATCTAGGATTTCAAATCGCTCAGGAAGAAGGGGATTTTTACGAGCCCACATCCTACGAGGATGCTATGTCGGGCAATGAATCTGACAAATGGCTGGATGCCATGAAGGCAGAGATGCAATCCATGTATGACAACTAAGTTTGGGAGTTAGTAGACTTGCCACAACACAGTAGAGCTGTTGGGTGCAAGTGGGTCTTCAAGAAGAAGACCGACATGGAAGGAAATGTGCATACTTTTAAAGCTAGGCTTGTTGCAAAAGGTTATAATCAAACCCATGATATTAATTATGATGAAACCTTTTCGCCAGTGGCCATGCTTAAGTCAATTAGGATTCTTATGGCCATATCTACATACTTCAATTGTGAGATATGGCAAATGGATGTCAAAACCGCTTTCCTTAACAGGAAACTAACAGAGGATGTGTATATGGCATAACCGGACGGTTTTGAGGATTCCAAGAATCCAGGTAAAGTATGCAAGTTGCTGAAATCCATTTATGGATTAAAGTAAGCATCTAGGAGCTGAAACTTGCACTTTGATGAGCGCATCAAGGAGTTTGGTTTTACCAAAAGCGAGTTTGAGTCCTGTGTTTACACGAAGTTCAGTGGGAGCATAGCAATCTTCCTGGTACTGTATGTGGATGACATACTGATCATAGGAAATGATGTACCAGCATTACAAGGTGTAAAATCCTGGTTAGGCAAATGTTTCTAGATGAAGAACCTAGGAGAAGCCGCATACATACTTGGTATTAAGATCTATAGAGATAGATCTAGGCGGCTGATCGGACTTAGTCAGGGTACATACATAGATAAAGTGTTGAAACGCTTTAAGATGGAAGATTCCAAGAAAGGATTCATCCCTATGAGAACTGGTATACCATTGAGCAAGGCTCAATGCCCTACTTCTCCAAAGGAGTAGAAGAGAATGAAATCGGTTCCCTATGCTTAGGCAGTGGGATCGATTATTTATGCCATGTTATGTACTAGGCCCGATGTTGCTTACTCCATTAGCCTTACGAGTAGGTACCAGCAAAATCCGGGTGAACCCCATTGGGTGTCTGTCAAGAACATTCTCAAGTATTTGAGAAGAACAAAAGATATGTTCTTGGTCTTTGGTGGAAGCACGGATGAAATCAGTGTTACTGGTTACACAGATGCGAGCTTCCAGACAGACAGAGATGACTTTAAGTCGCAGTCAGGGTTTGTTTTTACCCTAAACGGTGGAGCTGTATCTTGGAAAAGCCAGAAGCAAGATACAATAGCAGATTTAAATACAGAGGTTGAGTACATTAAGGAAAATGATGCGGCAAAGGAAGCAGTTTGGCTGCGTAACTTTATCTCGGATCTTAGAGTGGTTGCCGGTATCTCTATACCGATTGATATACTGTGATAATATGGGAGCTTTGGCGTAAGCGAAAGAACCAATAGATCACCAGCGGACCAGGCATGTACTTAGAAAGTATCACATCATCCGAGAGATTATCGGAAGGGGAGATGTGAGGATATGCAAGATGCCAATAGAGGACAACGTTGATGATCCGTTGACCAAGGCGCTAGCAAGAGAAAAGCATGAGAGACATGCTAGTTCCATTGGAATGCAGTATATGGAACCTAGCACCTAGTTTTTCAGTATTTAATTAAAATTGTATGGATTGAGATTTAAATTTTATGATTATGTATTAAACATTTATGCGTGATGAAAATAGGAGGTTTAATATAATCTTTTAAATATCTCCATACTTTTAGCATATTCATTCATCCATGATATACAAGTCTTGGTATATCAAATTTACTTCGTAGCTACCTAATGCGGTGGGAGCCACATTAGGGTGATACTAACGCTATTATAAATACTTGTTGGATTATTCGGGTAGAGAATAACAGCACAAGTTATGTGATCAAGTATTTATAGATATTTGTCAGGGGTACAAATATTGGAGGTGATTCGCATCAGTCTAACTTCATGGAGCCACCAACATGAGTTATCTTATTGGTTGTCCTTAGACCTGAGATGTTTGATTTGGGGCACGAGGACTTCTGTATTTTGGAACGTTTTAACGCTACACCGTAACTGGGTATAATAACGGGCGTATCTGGGTGCAGCGGAAGACGTGTGCTCAAATGCAAATAGTCAAGATGAGATTTGCACCTTCTCTTGTAGAGAGGAGATATTCCAGGGCCCCTTGACGGTTGTGACTAAATGAAATGCGTGGCCGCGCTCGGATCTAATGATGGACATCATTTGGTAACTTCGTAACTGCAGTTAGTCGAAATCAGAAGTCGAGAAACATAATCTGGATTTTCAGAATAGATCACGTGCTTCATGTCTGAAATCCACATTACGGGATATTGCGATGCGAAAGGAAAATCTGGGTAATCCAAGTAGGTGATTTTAGAATCTCTGGACATAAGAGAACTTATAGTCATGGTTAACCTAAGTGTCTGGCTGGGGACTTCCTTAGGCCCGTGATAGACAAGGGAGTTTAACTATCGTGCACAAGTGGGTGTTTGAAAGGAGTGTGCAGGGATAGTGTACACGTGGCATCACATCCATGAACACTATGAGTCACTAAAGGCACGCAGCTGCACACCCAATTCATGAACCAGGAATAAATCAGTGTGTATAAAATAGATAATTAACAGTTGATTAATTATCAGGAAAGAGGAAATTAATAAATGGATATTTATTAATAAAGAGAAAGGATAATTTAATAAATAAAGTTTAGTTAGAAAATTATTAATTAACAGTTGTTTAATTGATAATAACTGAACTTGGAGGGCTTATACTGTAATAGGATTAAAGTTATTGATTATGGACCCGGGTTTAAGGTCCAAGGGCTTAGGCCTAGAGAATATCTATAAAACGGGTTTAGCCTTAGTTTAAACCTAATTCAAACTAATCAAAGTTATCTAATCCTAAACAAACACAAGCCTCCTCCTCCTTTCTCTCTCTCTCTCTCTCTCTCTCTCTCTCTCTCTCTGTGCGATAGGCTGAACACCACCCGAAGGTGGTTTCGGGTTTTCTCCGGTGGCGGACACAGGCGGCAGGCAGCGGCGGCGCACGGCGGTGGTGGCCTGCGACCTTAGCGGCGCGAAACCCTAAGGCCGAGAGCCCCTTTGCGGCGGCTCTTCTCGGCGGCGGCGGTCTAGGGCAAAAATCGAGGCCGGTTTTTGTCGGGTATTATTTATACACACGTGACATTCAGTTTTGGCGGTCTAGCAGCCAGTTGAAGGGTGAAGTAGCTGTGTATCCCCTTTCAGCAGTTTTCAGGGTATAATTTCTATCTTTTAGAAACAAGTGTTTTAAACCTGTGTATGTTGCATGATATATCTTATTTATGATTCTGGTATTGTTTACCCACCTGATCCAGTTGGGATCCTGGGAACGGGATTTACAAGTTTTATATATTCTGCTGTGCATGTTTGTACCCTGTAAATCCTTACAGTTGAAAGATAGTTTTCAATTCTTTGATCATATCAAAGGCTGTGAGTTCCTCCAAGTTCTTTTGGATCTCGGGGGTCATGCTCACTAGCATAAGAGAAGCGACCTCTCTTTGTTCATTAAACATTTTAGTATAGGCAGAACGAGCGGCAACAGAAGCAGTGGCAGGAGGTTCCTCAGGTAAGGCCTCTTCCAAGTGGAACAACTTATTCTCAGCTCTAAGAACGATTCTTGGGTGTAGATACCAATCGATAAAGTTGATTCCATTCAATTTTTCTATTTCAAGAACTGGCCTAATAGTAGAATTACCAAGGGGTTAATTTGCATAAGTCATCTACACAAGTACAAATTTTAATTAGTATTTTCAATAATTATCCTTTTTTAAAAACTAACTACCCAATGTTTTAAGAAAAACAATTAATTTTACAAAAAGGCTAAGATCCTCATTGTACTTCTATAATCACATCAGTTGATCAACGATAGATTCGATAGGTAGATGACGATCACCAATTTCATTACAAGTGCAACTCTTAGATCATTATGGGACTCATGACACCTAGTGACAAATCAACTAGTGTCAAATAGGCATGTTTAGTCCCATCCTTGCCTCGGGTTAAGGTCTCACTGGCTTAACACGATTTAGTCATCCAATTTTAAATTGTGTAAAAATAGATCTAGCTCTCACGCATAGAAAATAATTACCTCAGGGTTATAATTCACTCACGTCCCATGCAAAGGCAAAAAATAATGGCAAGTAATTTAAAACTATTGGACGGCATAGCTAAAAATTCAATTGGTATATAATTTGATAAAATAATTTTTGATCAAATGGATGTATGAAAGAAGCATGCAATCTTCATTCATAGTATGAGTTAAAAACTTTTTGTTAACTTAAAGTCCAACTTTATATAAAAACATGGTATAAGGCAAAACTCAATCACATAAGAGTAAATAACCACAACCACAATCACATATGTGCAAAACCTAAACCGAGGAAATCCTATGCTTGGTCTCGTGAGCAATCACGACGGACCAAGAGGTCAACTAAGGGAGGGGCCAACATAAAACCACAAAAGACTCCCACTTGAACCAAGATCACAATCATGGTCAAGTAAAAGCAACATTTAAAAATTTCCAGAAATTTTGTAGCAGCTTGTGAGCAGTTCAACCTCAGGAAGTCTTCCCCAATCAAAGTACCCTTCACGAAAGTTGTAGGTATTTGTCTTGTGAAACTCCACAAAAAAGAATCACGTCAATCCGAGTCGTCTAGCTCCGGGAATTCCAGTTTTCGTACAGGCTGTCCAACAGCTCCGAAAAACCGCCTTTGTCTTTAATTATTCCGCAATTCCATGTTGAGTAACGATTACAATTTTGTACTAAAATACAATTAACCTACTTCAAAACTAAGTAACAAAATTGCCCAAACAATGGCTACAAGTGACGAAAATTTAAATAATTACAAGGCCAAAAACCCGGCACCAAACACTAAATCAACCATACAAATGGTAATCAAGAACAAGGCACACAAACGGTCTAGGTTTTCATCGGTTTTGCACATTAAACATAATAACATTCATTCATGAATGTTTTGGCTTGGTCCATGGTGAAATTGCATGATTTAACCATGGATCTCAAAAACTTACAAAAAGAAGAAAAACAAGCCAACTTATCGAAGAAACAATTACAGTAATTGATCTACGAATGGTATAGGTAACAAGTGGCTTCAAGGTTTATAAAACTAATATTTTAAGACCATCACATGGTCGAAAAGACACAGCCAAGTGCTGTCCAAATATTCGAACCACACAAACCTAAAAAAACGATTTTTAACCACTTTTACATATACCCCGTTAATCGAATAGCACATACCATGGCTTGTGATACCACTGTTGGTGTTATTGAAGAAAATAATTCATAATAATATATATAAACGCAGCGGAAAACATCACTAAAACCGGATCTACGTATTGCCAAAACAATCAAACGAAAAGATAAGAATCAATTAGTTTTAATCACTATTAAGAGATATGATTCGGGATCTTGTTGTGTATCCTTGAAACCTTAGTGTTCAATGTAGAACACCTCTAATGTAGTCCACACTACACTTCCTTGATTACCAATGGATTCTAGTCCTTTTGAAATGCTTGAATTAATCACCAAGAACAACCCTTTGTTGCTTGGATCATTAAGAACACAAAACCCTCCTCGTTTAAGATCAAAATCGAAAACTCTTCGTATATATTGAAATTCTAAGTGTATGTATAGGAGAAAATTAGTTTGAGATAAATATAAACTCTTTCATGTTTACCCCAAACTAATGTTTATCCTTAATCCCTATTCAGTCTCATGTTTATCCTTAATCTATATTAAGGATTATGTTTATCCTTAATTCAAATTAAAGTTTATCTCCTAATTAATAATAAAGCCCATATATTAATTAAGCCCAATAACAATTTATTTATTAAGTCCATACTTAATTAGGCCCAACTAATATTTTGCATTACATAAATAATATAAATACATTAGTTATATTATTATTATTAATTGGTATCTCAGTGTATAAGTGTGTGACCCTTTAGGCTCACGTGTATCTAGCCATATAATCATATTATGACATGAGCATAATCCATCACTTTTGGCAGCCAAGGTGACGGCTGATGTTATGAGAGAGTTACGAGAAATGTTGTCTAATATCTTTACTGAGATCAAGGATATGGAAAAGATGATGGATCAGATACTTTGCGCTTTGTGGGCTGTGAGAGAAGTTGTTGTTACACCTGCAGCGAATCAGACACAACAGAGTGGTAACTACAGAAACTTCTCGGTGTGTGAGCCGCTGGTCTTCGAAGGGGATATGGATCCCGTTAAAAGTATTCATTGGATCTCCACAGTAGAAGGAACTTTCCATACGAGCCACTGTGCAGAGGAATGTAAAGTGTGGTTCTCGTCAAACCTTCTGAGAGGAACCACAAAGACTTGGTGGAACCTGCTGAGGCAGATGAATGGAGAGTTAGTTTCTGCTATGACATGGGGTGAATTCAATGAGTTGTTTACCGACCAGTTTGCTCCAAAGGTGGAAAGAGAGAGATTGATGAATGAGTTCTTAAGACTCGAACACACTACTGAGTAGGTGAATGAGATCACCGTTGTCTTCAAGGAGAAAGTTTTATACTGCCCTGCCTATGTTGTAGATGAGAGTCTACAGATGCATCGTTACTCCCTGATATTGAGGGAAGATATCCGCGAGTATGTGACGATGGGTAGGTGTACGAACCTAGCTCTAGATAATTAAAGTTGCGAGAAAGAGGGAGATGGATCTGGATATGAGAGCAAAGAAAAGAACTGCAGGGCAGGTTGTGTTGGGTGCTAGGAGAATGTCGTCTGTGGCAGATGAATTGTTACAAATGCGGGAGACAGAGGCAAATGAGCAGGGACTGCCGGTCCGGTGCAAGTGTATGTTTCAGATGCAATCAGCCAGGGCACCATATAGCAGAGTGTCCTGTGGGAGGAGGAGGACCTATTCAACAACAACCACATCTTATGATCAAGAACGGAGAGAGGGCATATACCGAGGGCTAGAGGTCGAGCTTTCCAAATGGTGGCAGAGGAGGCCCTTGCAGGACTAGATGGGACCGCATTGTTGGGGTTTCAGGGACACACAACGGAAGCATGGTACAAGTACAAAAACATAATGTACAAGTCAATAATGCATAAAAACAAAGAAACCCCAAGAATGGACCAAACTCCATAACAATAAAATGCAACATAAAATAGAGGAAATGAGATTATACCCTTATCAAACTTCTGGAAATGGTGAGGATGATGGTGAGAATCTAAGAAGCCGAAAATGACTTCCTCTATTGAAGTCCATCACGGGTATATGCCAATCTCCAAGTACTTGCTAGCCATTGGTGGTCTTCAAACTAGAAACTACCTCTAAAACAACAGCCATGTGTTCTCCTTACCCTCCTCTTCAAGATCACACAAAGAACCCTCAAAGTTACCTCACAAAGTAAAGAGTGTTTTGTGTGTATATTTTGCAAGAGAGAGCTCCCTTGAGAGAAAAAGCATGTCTCACTCTTCAAAAGGTCCTCATCAGACTTCTTTTGACCCCAAAGGCCGGCCAAGAAGTGGTCTAAGCAACCACAAGTGATTGGTGGAGAACGGAGGCAACATGCAAAAGTTGCATGCAATCAGATAGCGCCGCTAACTCTTAAAGTTAGCGCCGCTATCGGGCTCTCGTTAGCGCCGCTAACCTTTAGGAGATAGAGCCGCTAACTTTTAAAGTTAGAGCCGCTAACTCCATCAGCATGCCAACTACTTGCAATTTGACCAAATCAGTCCCTCCACTTAGGTTGACGTCGAGATTGATCCCCGGTGTGGGACTCAATAGGCCATACATCATCGGTAGTGATTCATATGCCGTACGTACGTCAGTGGGCATATCCCAACAAACTCTCACTTGCACATGACACACCATACCCAAGAAATCACAGACAAAGAGCGGCCTCTAGTAAAACATCTTTGCCCCCAAGTCAGTATGGGTTTTGTCATCCTGAACAAAATCAAATCCAAAATAATAATTGGATGGCCTAATAGGTAAGTGATCAAACATCCTTTTGTTCGTGATATCCTTGTGAACACGAGACATGGATTAAAATGTCAATCTCCAGATCGTTCACGATTATGTTTCTCGATCTCGATTGGTGGTGACCAAAAGGGTGAGATATATCTGATCCAAATCAATATATCCCTGTGCATGGCCATGCTATTTTTGGTGTCAGCTACCAATCATCGAGGGGCCCATGGATATCTCTCTACACAGAGGAACAAATCCCTTTGACTACATAGTTCCTCCACACGTCTCATACTTTTTTGAAAACTTCCTTTACAGCAGCCAGTTACGAACTACGTTTGAAAGCAATCTAAATAAAGCAAATTCATGCTTTGGACACTCATGTATCTCCGGTCTAAGGATGAAATGATATTATCATCCCAAGTCACTTGTGACCATGATCCGTGAAGTGAACTCAGGTGCGGGTCTTCCAGTCACTTGAAACTCTTTTCAAGCACAGGTTACTGTTATGTTTCATGCATTCAATCCTTGATTAATGCATAACCAACACCTAACCTCAGCCTTAATTCAAATTTCCTTCCCATGAAGAATGACTGACTGTGGAAATTTAGAATGTATATACATCCTGGGAAGTGGTTAAACATGCTAAGATGGAACACAGTAAAGACCAATGAAGGTAACCGCGTCTTGCGTATATATAGTCTCTACTATATATCGATACAATCATCGGTAGCAAAACTACTTACAATTCCCAAAGCTAATTATAAAATCAAACACATACTAAAATTATGCTCAAGCCATGTCATTAGCATATAGGATGCTAATATACCTAGTATGACATTCATCACTAGTATATGACAACGACTTAACAATGGGATCACCAACCCAATATCCCTTAGTACTCTTTTATCTCTTTTATTAAACCACTTTCATAGCATTTATTAAAGAGATTACACATAGGTTCATCAATGTCGTCACATCCTCATTGTTACCAAAGTTCACAATAGGGTCAATGACACTATGACTTTGTATTCTTTTATATTCTCTTATTAAACCACTTTCATAGTGTTTATTAAAGAGATTACATATATGTCTATTAGAGTCGTCACACCCTCAAAGTCACCGAAATTCACAATAGGGTTAATGAAACTCAAAAGGATCTAGATGTCAAGCTATAGATTAACACCACTAAACTAAAGGATCATAATCTTCGATTAAGATCGAAAGTTATCCTATTGTAGATTGGCTTACAGTAAATACCTACTCAAGGCAAATCTCTTTTGTCGAACATTAAGAACATAGTTCAGTATTTCTTGAATCAAATGATATTCAAATCCGTATTTCCCGTGTGTTCTCATGGAACAATAATTCCAACAATAGGTTGAAAGCAACCCTAAGTTAGGATATTATTTTCAATGAGTGCACTTTTCTAGGAACATTTAAATCACCCACTAGCCCTGACATATATATTGCCTATATTTATGCTTTCTAGAAAACTCATCTTCTTGACTTTCTCATAAAGCAAAGATCACAGTTATAATATGCAAGTTTAAGTCCATCAGGACTTCTTCACAATTGAAGACCTAATTTGGATACCATGAATATATAAGACCCTCGGAAAATGCTATAAGCATCTCCTCAACCTTGTCTTGTGAAGGAACTCAGCCTTTTATATCCGGGTGAACACAATAATCACCGTAAAGGTGGCAACAAGTTTCACCAAATCCAAATTATCTTCAACATAGCCACTAGGATAGGTTTACATATATCTAATACGAAACCCTTTGCCACTAGTCGGTATTTGAGGTTGTCTACAATTGTACGTATGTTAATCCCTATGACCTCCTAGGTTTACACCTCGGTGTTGGATTAACCCAAGTCAAATACTTGGATGCATTTATCAATTAGTTACTTCTTTTAATCACTAGTGAACTCTGGACCCACTATGTTCACTAGTGATTAGGGTTTAGGGTTTAGGGTTTAGGGTTTAGGTAGTGGCCTCATCATGACCCACCATCAAGCATATGCCTTTAAAACATGAGAAACTCATATTTTAATGGCTTGTTATGAATTCTATCAGATTATGAATTCTATCAGATTAAAAGAAGTATTTGAAGGGTTTTGAACCTGACCAAACCACCATATGACACAAACTGGTCAATCATGGGTTTGATTCCACTGGTTCAATCCTAAAAGCGGAACTGGATTGAACATAACCTTCTAAACCCCAAAAGGGTTAGGATCTTTAAACTTTAACTTGATCAACATAGTTTCTTACAAACAGTCCATAGAAAAGGTTACAAGATTATACATGAACAAAAAACCTTTAGGATTGCTAAAGTGGTCCACCACTACTGCACCTCCGATTGAACTGGCTGCTAGACCGCTCCTGGATCACCAACCGGCAACACTCAAATCGTGAGTGTGTGTGTGTGTATTCTTGCGTAATCACCAAGTCGCAAAACACGTTGCCTCTTTTGCTTCTTCGGTTTCGTCGAGACACAAGTGAGCCGAGAGAGAGAGAGAGATAGAGTGCGACGAGAGGGAGGGCGAGATCGAGAGAGAGAAGGAGAGTGGTGGCTAGGGTTAATCCTTTTGTCACTTATCTTAATCCTTAAGCCTTAACATATATTTATAAGGATTAGCTTGGACCTAAGCCCGTTTAATTAAAAGTCCACTGGTTTTAATTAAACTTTCAATCTCTTCATTTTGACCCCCTGGACTTTACTAGTTAATTAATTAACTTAGTCCGTTAAATAATAAATAACTATTTATTATTTATTTCCTTTCTAATAATTAATCCAAACTGGATAATTATTTATATCTCTCAATAATTAATACTACTGATTAATTATTCGTTTATCTCTTTAATAATTAATCTAACTGATTAATTATTTACTCTTTCTCTTTAATAATTAATCTAACTGATTAATTATTTCCACACAGATTTATGGTGAAATACAACTGTTCTGAATTGGGTGTGTAGCAGTGTGACCCTTTAGTCTCTTATAACATTGGATACAATATGCCCGTTAATTATCTCTGCACATAATCCAACAAACTCCCACTTGTGCAAGATAAGTAACAGTTACTGCAAATTGTTATCCTAAGGAGGTCCCTAGCCAAACACTTAGGGTAACCAGGTTATAAGAACTCTTATACCCCAAAGTAACTTGTGATAAAACTTCATAAGCAACCTGCTTAGAAGTAACCTGTTATAAACTGACTGTTTATAAACTAAACTATCAAAAACTCCCTGTTTATGAATGGGTACGTCTTTATTTAGACAAGCTTGCATATATATATAGGTTTGTCCCTTGCAGCGCGATATTTCAATTTTGAGCATGAGCATGGAAAAAGTCAACTCAGAGACTCAAGAATCTGTTCATGACATACTTGATTTCGAAACCGCGTGATAAACGACAAAGAACAGATCAGTTCGTTTGGGCATGGCCGTGCACTTACCAGTTTCTCTGATCAGTCAAGGGGCCCGGAAATATCTCTCCTAAAAAAGAGGTGCAATTACCATCTTGCATATTTGCATTTGGCAACACGGCTCCCACTGAATCTAGACACGCCCCTTATGACCACCCTGTTACGGTGTGGCGTTAGAACGCGCTAAGATGACAAGAGTTACCGCATCCCAAACCAAATACCTCAGGCTTGAGGATAACCTATGTGATAAATACTTTTGACACGAATCCACGAAGTATTTTTCACGGTGGGTCAATCCAATATTAGTAATGTTTGGCTTTGGCTTCTTGCCCTTGTTGTCGTTACTAGCTCTGGGTGCATTCTGGCTGGGCTGGGCCTTGCCCTTTCCCTTTCCTTTGCGCCCCTTCCTCTTCTTACGTCCACCATGTCCCACCATAAGAATGTCCTTAGACTTGGTCCCGATACTCTGCTCAGCAGTCTTGAGCATTGAGTGCAACTCAGCCACGGATTTCTCCATGTTGTTCATGTTGTAGTTGACTATAAAAGGCTTATAGTCATCCGACAACAAGTTGAGTATCGTATCCGTTGCTAGCTGCAACAGTACTGGGTGCCCAAGTCTCTCTAGGTGGTCCATGTAACCTTTCATTTTCGTGACATGGTCACTGACCGAGGTCCCCTTAGCCATCTTGCACGAGTTAAATGCTCTAGTGGCATCATAACGATCAGTGCGGGCTTGCTCCTGGAACATGTCCCTCAGCTGGCGGATCATGTCATATGCAGGAGTTTCCATCATGCTTGATTGCAACTCTGGACTCATAGTTGCAACCATGAGGCAGCTAACATCCAAGGCGTCATTGGAGTGCTTCTGAAAATCCTCCCTGACCTCTGCCCTGGCATTGCTGGCAGGGGGATTTTTTAGAGGTTGTTCTAAAACATACCACTTCCTCTCGTGCCTCAGCACGATCCGTAGATTTCTCACTCAAGTGAGAAAGTTGGACCCGGTGATCTTATCTTTCTCAAGGATAGAGCGGAGAGAGAGGTTATTAGTATTGGTAACGTTGGTTGCCATCTACAAATTAAAACCCGGTTTAATTAGTAATTGCAAATAAACTTTCCAACATATATCATTAAACCCATAAACAATATATATTAGACCTAGGACCCATATTTCACATACTTGACGCAAGGTTTGGGCACTTCCCGCCAACTCATGCTATTTCTGGTAGGTAACACCCTATACCAATCGTACCTAACTGATACGACTCTAGAACCTCGTAGAGCACTTAGACCCAGTCTAGTATGTTTAACTCTACTCTAGTGCTTTTTGGGTCGGGACTCCCGATTATCACCAAAATAGATTACACCACCTAAGACAGCATGAATTCTGGCCGGGACTCCCGATTATCGCAGAATCTTTCATGCCCTTTCCAGCAATGGTTTGAACCCGGATGCCCAAGGTTTGGGCACTTCTGACACCCGAGTACCGTTTAACAGTCAAGGTGTACCATTAGGTGGGTAGCACACTGATCTAAGATTTTTCTTGGGTTTTAATTAAGTTCAATAAAAACTTAATTTTCCAGTTTTTGAAAAACAATTTTAAAACTAACTGTTTTAAAAAATACGATTTATATGTGTACCTGAACTTAGGTGCACAAAACGGTTTTTATAAGTTCCAAACTTATAACCTTGACAAAACTATAAATTTTTAAAAATTAACTAACACGACTAACAACCTGTAGTCGTATTCTTAGTTTGTCATTAAAATGTGGTTTTTCACTCTTTAATAACAACCTGTTATTAAACCCCCTTTTTTTATTTACCATCACACGCATGTATATATATACCATACACATATATGTAAAGCAGTAAATAAAACACAACCACGCAGATAATAATAATAAGCACATAAAGCCCTATAGTTTTGCCAACTAATCCTAAGGTCAATCCTAAGGATAAAATGACTTGGATTCGCCTTTCTTGATGTGTTGCTCCCACTGGCCTTGACACCTCCCCGAAGTGTCCGTACTTCGCGTATAGAACACCATTTTCTTGATTGCCTTCTTCGAGTCCATTTTGGTGGAGGGATTAAACTATCACTAGTCTATTACAAATACAATATTGAATGGGGTTGTAAATGGCACGCAGGCCTCCCCTAACCAGTAAAATATTACAATTAAGAAAGGGATTGTAATTGGCACGCAGGCCTTCCCAAAACAAAAATTAAGAAAGGGGTTGTAAATGGCACGCAGGCCTCCCCTAACCAGTACAATATTACAATTAAAAACGAGTCCTAAGTCGGCAAAACTATAGCTATATGAATCACAACCACGCAATTTATATATAAATACTATATATATAAAAGTCAACCACGCAGTTATAATAAATAAACAAAAACTGTGCTGTTAAGCACACAACCTGGTTTGTTTAAACTATTCTCATTTATTCTTTTGATTAATGCCTATTAACCAAAAACGAGAATTATGATCTTCTAATTAATATTTATCTGACCAAAAGAGTTTTTCTAACAAAAACTTTAAATCCCTGATCTTATTCAAAACTTGAATGAAACCTTATGTCGGATTTTATTTCTAGTTATCCAATAACTTAAAACCGACAACTTTTGGTCAATTAAAAAATCTTGTTCAATTCTCCATCTTATTATATAAACTTTATTCCCTTTAGAATTTTATTCAAAAATGACTAAACTAGTCATAATGAATAAAAAGTCTAAAATATATTTTAACTAAACTAATTAAAATATATAACACTAGTTTATATAACACCTTATTAATTTTAGAACTTAAAAATTAATAATCCTTTTGTATTAATCCGGAAAAACTATCTTGGACCAACGTCTCCCGTCAACCCGTGTAACCCACTGGGCCGAGACCCTCTTGGGTTGAGAACCTCCTGGGCCGTAAGCCCTATTGGGCTGTGAACCATCTGAGCCGAGAACTACCTTGGGCCGAAGTTCCTTGGGCCGAAGCCCATTTGGCCCTTAGCGCCGCTAAGTCCTGTTAGCGCCGCTAAAACCATTTTAGCGTCGCTAACGGTCACGGTAATGGTTTCGGTTCCCGTTTTCCGATTAATACAGTAATATTTTAAATCCCTTTTTAATCTATTAAAACGAACTGTTTTAATATACTGATTAAACACTGGATTTAATTCAAAAACCAAAAAACTATTAATTATTAATATTAACAAAACTTGTTTTATTAATAATTAATTATCCTAAAACTTGATTTCAACCCCTTTTAAACAAAAGTTCAAAAAGTAGTTAAAATCTAGTTTTAGATAAAAGTTTATTCTCTTTTAACCATTTAAACACAAACCTGGTTTAAACCTAACTGGTTAAAATCAAAACTTTTATAAACTGGATAAAAACAGAAAAACTTGTTTTTATCCCTATGGTTTTCGAAAAACTTAAAAGGAGAAGAATAAGATAAAGAAGATCATTTACAATTAAACAAACCAAAAAATGGATTAACTAGGTTCAATTAAAACAAACTGTTTAATTTATCTTAATCCAAAACTTGTTCTTATCCAAAAATCACAATCCTTTTTAACCGTTTAAACTAACTGTTTAAACTTTCTGATTAATAGGATTAAACTTCTTAAAACTGGATAACAAAAACAAACTGTTTTGTTGCCTTTGGTGATTTTCGAAATAGCCTAGAGCAAGTAAAAGATCAAGAATCAAACCTTAATCTAAAAACAGATAAAACTAGAAACTATGGATCATAGAGCCGAGGCTCTGATACCACTGAAGGGTTTTGAACCTGACCAAACCACCATATGACACAAACTGGTCAATCCTGGGTTTGATTCCACTGGTTCAATCCTAAAAGCGGAACTGGATTGAATACAACCCTCTAAACCCCAAAAGGGTTAGGATCTTTAAACTTTAACTTGATCAACATAGTTTCTTACAAACAGTCCATAGAAAAGGTTACAAGATTATACCTGAACAAAAAACCTTTAGGATTGCTAAAGTGGTCCACCACTACTGCACCTCCGATTGAACTGGCTGCTAGACCACGCCTGGATCACCAACCGGAAACACTCAAATCATGAGTGTGTGTGTGTATTCTTGCGTAATCACCAAGTCGCAAAACACCTTGCGTGTTTTGCTTCTTCGGTTTTGTCGAGACACAAGTGAGCCGAGAGAGAGAGAGAGAGATAGAGTGCGACGAGAGGGAGAGCAAGATCGAGAGAGAGAAGGAGAGTGGTAGCTAGGGTTAATCCTTTTGTCACTTATCTTAATCCTTAAGCCTTAACATATATTTATAAGGATTAACTTGGACCTAAGCCCGTTTAATTAAAAGCCCACTGGTTTTAATTAAACATTCAATCTCTTCATTTTGACCCCCTGGACTTTACTAGTTAATTAATTAACTATTAATTAACTTAGTCCGTTAAATAATAAATAACTATTTATTATTTATCTCCTTTCTAATAATTAATCCAAACTGGATAATTATTTATATCTCTCAATAATTAATACTACTGATTAATTATTCGTTTATCTCTTTAATAATTAATCTAACTGATTAATTATTTACTCTTTCTCTTTAATAATTAATCTAACTGATTAATTATTTCCACACAGATTTATGGTGAAATCCAACTGTTCTGAATTGGGTGTGTGGCAGTGTGACCCTAGTCTCTTATAACATTGGATACAATATGCCCGTTAATTATCTCTGCACATAATCCAACAGTAATGACTCAATGTCCGGTTTTCCCAGCATCTCAATGTTGGTTGCGCTAGTGTCAACATCAGGTCTTTAATTCTCACGTTCTTCTACTGGAATGCTTTGGTTATTTTCTTCCCTTTTGAGAAACTAAACATGGTTCTCAGAAGGTTATGAAGCAAATGTCCAAAACTCAGAAGAACTACTTAAATATGTGAGCATCAATTTAGGTCAAAATTCATTCATCTCCCACTGAATGTAGATTAGATAATTTTAAATTGTGAGATTGACAAGCAAAGAACTCTTTCTAGTCATATCTCATTTGATGCTCATGTGACCATCTTTGATAGCTTTAGATTGATGACTTGGACACTTAGATTAATGTATACCAATCAAATTGAATACATGTATTTGGCCTGCCTTTCACCAGATCATTTTCAATGATATCTAGTTTTATACTATGTGACACCATGCACTAATGTGTCTTAGTAGAAAATGAATTGTGAGATAAACTCATGATTCATTTTACGGCTACCCAATATAGATATATAAGAAACATTAGCATCTTTTCTAGATCTAAGTATATTTATCTATATGCCCTTATTGATTCTTTATTTACTTTGGTTAGTTCCGAACACCTTCAAGATTTCGGACATTAACCCTTTGACTAGTAAACATTCTCACAACAACAATCATCAAAGATGGTGATGGAGAAGTTTCACTATTGTTACTCCTTGTGGCGCTTGAACGGATTATCTACACAAGTGTGATCAATATTCCAACAAGTCTTAATCCTTCTCACTAACACTAGTGAGGGATTTCTTAATCGTCTTAATCCAATAAACTAGATTTGTATCAAGATTTAGCCCAAGGCCAAACTTTCTTGAAGATCCTAACCACTTGGATTCAAGTGATGCAATTCTTGTTTACTTGGTTTAAGTTGATTATGCCATAGAGTTATCCAAACAACTTTTGGATCTAAGAATAAATTATCCGTGATTGTCTTATTACTTACTTTGAGCCTTTATGTATGCTATGATATGGATAAGTTTTGATTTTCAACAATCATCTCAAAACATTTTTCAAAATAGTGTTTCAATTCAAAGCCATATCCATCGTCATCTAATGTATATTAAACACCACAAATGGTTAAAGTAATACATAAGCATTGACATGGATAAAATTCGAAATGAAACTATTGATATGAAAAATCTTTTACTTCAGAAACTACTAGAGTCAAAAACATCCATCATCTTTAAAGAGCATACAATAAAGCATAATTTGCCATGTGGGGCATTACAACAAAAGTAATAATCCGGAAATAACGGTGAGATCAAAACTCCCAATTCACTTGTAGAGGACAATCAACAAAGTTTCCTCTTCAGAGATCCAATTCTTCAAGCTTTTCCTTGTTTCAGCAAACAGACCTATACTTTGTAACAAAATAAATTTGTGACAAACGTGAGTCTTATAGCTCGGATTAACAAACCAGCTTATTAAGGAATAGCAATGAAGTGTAATCATGAATGTACATTAAGTAGGAAAATTAACTCTCTCCTTTTGGAGAAGTTTTATTTCCTCTCGGCACGAAGGGCAGGCATGACGGCCCCAATCCCCAAATCTTCCGCAAAAGTAGCAAAGCACCCCATGATGAGTCTCCTTAGGCACACCATCAATGTCCAAAGACTCTATACTTGAAGCAGGCTTGGTTACTCCAACCTCTTCTTGTAGGGTCGATTTCTCCTTCTTCATAATGTTCCGCTCCTTAGAACCAAAACCGGGAATAGATGAGGTTGAATCATGCTTGGACATGTTAGACTCAACAGTCTTCAACATTCCATGGAATTCATCTATGAATTTCACCATCTCATGCATATGATAGTCCATAACAAACTGATCATATGATGCGGGCAGGGATTGAAGTATGAAGTTCACACCAAGCTCCCCTCCCTAAAGGAAATCCTAGCCCTCCAATTGATCCATGTATGACTTCATCTTGAGAACTTGGGCACTAACACTCCCGCCTTCCCGCATTCTACAACCGGCTAGGCTTTTAACATACTCATAGTGTTCCTGCCTAACTTGCTGTTGGAACATATCCTTCAGCTTGTTAATCATGTCGTACACACTCATGTGCTCAAATTGCTTTTGCAGTTCTGAGCTCATAGTTGACAACATGAGACAGGCAACATCGTGTGTGTCCTTAACACGTTTTTTATACGCGTATTGGACGGCCCAAGCCGCATTGGTAGCAGGTGGTTCAGGAAGGGGTTCCTCAAGGATGTGCAACTTAGACTTAGGGGGCGTTTGGTTAAAGTATTGATTTTGGGGGGATTGGGATTTATACAAGGGAATTGCATTTGGGGGGAATTCATTTTGTGGGATTTTAAATCCCACACTTGTGTTTGGTTCACCTCATCGAAGACACCACTAAACCCATAACACCATCACCAAACCGCCGGCCACCACCTCGCCGCTACTTCTCCCTTCGCTGCTCTGCGAACACCGCCGGCCACCACCTCGCTGCTCTGTTTCGAACCCTAGCTACTGCTCCCTTCTTTGAGAACGACGGGGCCACCACCTCGCTGCTCTGCGAACACCGCCGCCCTAGGGTTTCGAACGACGGCTAGGGTTTCGAAGGCCAGTGTTTCGAAGGCTAGGGTTTCGAACGACGGCTAGGGGTTCTCGATGGTTGCAGCGGCTAGGATTTCTCGAGGGTTGTAGGGCGCTAGGGTTTCTCGAAGGTTGCAGCGGCGACGGTTAGGGTTTCGAAAGGGTTGCAGCGGCGACGGCTTCTCGAAGGGGATGACAAAGATGATGGAAGGTTGACGGTTTCTCGAAGGCTAGGGTTGACGGCGAGGGTTACGGTGACCGGTGATGGAAGGTGACCGGTGATGTTTGACGGAAGTGATGACGGCGAGGGTGATGTTCGCCGGAATTTTAGCCGGACGGTCGCCGGAGGAAATACCTCATATGAGGGATTTCATAATACCAAGGGGGTAGGAGGGAATGATAAATCCTTCAGCTGAGGGATTTTGGTGATTCCTGAGATTTTGAATCCTTCCTCAAATTTGCAAACCAAACACATCATTTGGCGGGATTTGAAATCTCATTCCCATGAAATCCCCCCAAATACCACCAACCAAACACCCCCTTAGCACATAGGACAATTCTAAGTTGCCTAAGCCAGTCAACAAAGTTCACTCCCGTGAGTTTCTCCCTTTCTAGGAACATACGAAGTGAAAAGTTCGACGTGGTGTTATTATGATTTGATTCAATCCTCGTTAAAATAATTACCAATAACGTCTCGAAAAATATTTTAACAAGGGCTAAGAACCATATTTCACTCCAATTCATAACGGGTTTGCAGCGGATCACCTCATGGAGCTATTTAGGCCGGTAACCATTTTACCAATTGCAATCTCTATTGCAACTCTTAGACACTTGCGGGATCCTACGACTACCATCGTTCGTTCGGAATGTTTAATCCTTACTTGCACCAATCTTAAGCTTTGAAATTTTGATTAACTCATGCTAAGCTCCATAATCAATCAAGATTTCTAACTTAAAATTGTAAATCATCCAACAAGATACACGGTAACAACTTTACAACCATTGGCTCGTGCTAAGCTCGATAACCAATAATTTCAAGTTGCCACAATCACCTTCCACACAGATCCACATGGAATAACTCGTGCTAAGCTCGACAATCATCCCATGCTTCACTAGATTAAGGTGTTGTCATCTTTGGATGGTGCATGATTAACATTTTATGAAAAAACGGGCTTTTGTTTCCGGTTTGGTTTTAGATTAACTATTTAGTGACAAATCCTAATTTTCACTATGTGAGAGTTACTCTTGTATATGAGCGCACGCGAGAAAAGTAAACCATTTTTAGCAAATCTCTTGTGACTTTATTAATTTTATGAAAAATTATCTAGCATGAGAATCCTTACAATCCATGCAAGATATAAAAACACATCACACGCAAATACAAAATATTGGTAACCCTTGCCATAGTAAAATGTTTATGCGGCCGTAGGGAGGTGTTTTTTAAGAATTACTGAAATTAAGCCTTCTGTGGCCGTAGGAAAAGGTTTCTGCGGCCATAGGAGGATATTTTGTGTGGTTTACAGTCTACGGACGTAAGAACAAGATCTACGGGCGTGGGTACATAACTACGGTCGTGGATCATCAAAGAACAGTCCCTGCGGCCAAAGGAATAAGTTCCTGCGGCCAAAGGACATGATTCTTCGGAAAGAACTTCTGCAGGCGCAGGGAATTATCCCTACGGCCGTAGGAGGTGTTTGTCATGTATCCTATGAAGGGTTTTGAACCTGACCAAACCACCATATGACACAAACTGGTCAATCCTGGGTTTGATTCCACTGGTTCAATCCTAAAAGCGGAACTGGATTGAACACAACCCTCTAAACCCCAAAAGGGTTAGGATCTTTAAACTTTAACTTGATCAACATAGTTTCTTACAAACAGTCCATAGAAAAGGTTACAAGATTATACCTGAACAAAGAACCTTTAGGATTGCTAAAGTAGTCCACCACTACTGCACCTCCGATTGAACTGGCTGCTAGACCGCTCCTGGATCACCAACCGGCAACACTCAAATCGTGAGTGTGTGTGTGTGTGTATTCTTGCGTAATCACCAAGTCGCAAAACACCTTGCGTGTTTTGCTTCTTCGGTTTCGTCGAGACACAAGTGAGCCGTGAGAGAGAGATAGAGTGTGACGAGAGGGAGGGCGAGATCGAGAGAGAGAAGGAGAGTGGTGGCTAGGGTTAATCCTTTTGTCACTTATCTTAATCCTTAAGCCTTAACATATATTTATAAGGATTAACTTGGACCTAAGCTCGTTTAATTAAAAGCTCACTGGTTTTAATTAAACTTTCAATCTCTTCATTTTCACCCCCTGGACTTTACTAGTTAATTAATTAACTATTAATTAACTTAGTCCGTTAAATAATAAATAACCATTTATTATTTATTTCCTTTCTAAAAATTAATCCAAACTGGATAATTATTTATATCTCTCAATAATTAATACTATTGATTAATTATTCGTTTATCTCTTTAATAATTAATCTAACTGATTAATTATTTACTCTTTCTCCTTAATAATTAATCTAACTGATTAATTATTTCCACACAGATTTAAGGCGAAATCCAACTGTTCTGAATTGGGTGTGTAGCAGTGTGACCCTTTAGTCTCTTATAACATTGGATACAATATGCCCGTTAATTATCTTTGCACATAATCCAACAGACTCCCACTTGTGCAAGATAAGTAACAGTTACTGCACATTGTTAGCCTAAGGAGGTCCCTAGCCAGATACTTAGGGTAACCAGGTTATAAGAACTCTTATACCCCAAAGTAACTTGTGATAAAACTTCATAAGCAACCTGCTTAGAAGTAACCTGTTATAAACTGACTGTTTATAAACTAAACTATCATAAACTCCCTGTTTATGAATGGGTACGTCTTTATATATACAAGCTTGCATATATATATATATATATATATATATATATATATATATATATATATAGGTTTGTCCCTTGCAGCGCGATATTTCAATTTTGAGCATGAGCATGGAAAAAGTCAACTCAGAGACTCAAGAATCTGTTCATGACATACTTGATTTCGAAACTGCGTGATAAACGACAAAGAACAGATCAGTTCGTTTGGGCATGGCCGTGCACTTACCAGTTTCTCTGATCAGTCAAGGGGCCCCGAAATATCTCTCCTAAAAAAGAGGTGCAATTACCATCTTGCATATTTGCATTTGGCAACACGGCTCCTACTGAATCTATACACGCCCCTTATGACCACCCTGTTACGGCGTGGCGTTAGAACGCGCTAAGATGACAACAGTTACCGCATCCCAAACCAAATACCTCAGGCTTGAGGATAACCTATGTGATAAATACTTTTGACACGAATCCACGAAGTATTTTTCACGGTGGGTCAATCCAATATTCGTAACCCTAACGAATATCCGTAAATTTTGGTCCGCAAAAACCGTTTGCAGCTATATTCGATATACTTTCGAATCTACCCCAAAAATTACGATGACTTTATAACCCTATCAAGGTTCCCACCAAGATAAGTAGTCATGGATAGTGTTTCGAATAAACCTAGTTTATTCCTGGATAAACCAAAACATACAAAATTGTGAAGAACAATGAAACTAATTTCTACACCCTTCCATATTCCACCCTGGAATAAAGATGCATAATTTCTACCATTTCACTGACTCGATTCACGGTGTCTATCTGAATTACTTATTATTTTATATTGTAACTTATCACGGATTACAAAGAAAATAATATGGTTATAAACCCTAAATTGCAAGACTAGTACTTTGAAGTACTCCTTCTTGGTTTTGCTAGAAATCATTCTTGCAACCTAAGAACACTTCTAGGCTTACTTATTTTATAAATTCCTTAAACTTGGAGAACTGGAAATAATTCCTTGTTTTTTATTTATAAAACAACCTCCCTGTAATTAAAACTTTAATTACATTTGTAGATGTATTAAATCTTACTTGATTTATATCCTTTTTTGTAATGATAAATCCTCTTACACCTACTTGTAAGAAACTTGAAATTAGATTCCCTGTGTATACCAACACTAATCTAATATCATTACTAAGAATGTTAAAGAACATCCTATTTTATCATTTCTAACGTTAACCAACCAACCATCATTTAATTAAGCTGACCTACTGAACTTAATGAGTATAATTTTGTTTAAGTCATAACATAACTCAAAATCTTGCAATGATATCCTTATCGAGTACCTCTCAATAAATCATGCATTCCTCGGATTAGATCTTTCTTAATAACTTACTGTTTTAGATAACTTCTAAAAACATCCGATATACTTTAAAAGTTCAAACTTGTATTTATCACACTGGTTAAAAAAAACCTTTTATTAACTCTGATAAATACATTAGTGAGGTGCTCCCGCTATCTTTTATGAAAAAGTGCATTCTTTAAATCATCCTTTTAGGCCTTAGTCAAAAACTTGACTACCATGCCTAAAACTTGTGTTCCAAACACATGCTTTAAAGAGCTTAAGAAATTTGTTTTATGAAACCAAGAACTTGGATCTCTCATATATCCATCTTTCCAATTACGGAAAATGGTTTCATTAAACTTACCATGATCACAAGTATGAAACACTTATAATGGTATCTTGAATTTCTTTCCTTAAAACATTTAGTATAAAACTCCCTTGATTATAATAACTATTATAATTACTTTTATACTTTCTTAAATGTTTTATCAAAAACTATTTTACCCAGAAATAATGACTATTATTTCCATATGTTCAAGACTTTGAACATTCACTTTTCATAAAATCTTAAATACTTGTTGGATTAGAAAAACTATCTAATCTTATAAACAAAACTTGTTTATTCAAGTATTTACATAGTAGAACCGGCATTTATGTAACTACAACATAGCATAAGATTATTATGAATCACCAATCAAGTCAAGACTTGACTTATTGGCACTCTTTTAGTCACAACTGGACCAATCATGATTCATATAATAAGAACACGTGCATGGATATGAATCAAAAATTATAATTTCCATAAACTTAAAAGTATCCATAAACAATATAAAATTTGTTCAAATAAACTTAAAAAGTTTAAATAACTAGGAAATATAAATAATATCCGTATGCTGCACGTAGGATCTCTTCATGCTGGGCCGCATCACTTTCCATCTCCTCCTGCAATAAACGATTACAAGATGTTAGAATACTTGTAAAACTTTACAAGTAGGAAAGTGACAAAGAATCTAATCACGCAATACCTGAGGAGCCAGACTTGCCTCCTGCCTCGTGACCTTTCGGACAATCTCGTTTCCAATGTCCGGCCTCGCCGCACCTGAAGCACCGATTCTCGGTCTTTGCCTTGTTTGGCTTTGGCTTCTTGCCCTTGTTGTCGTTACTAGCTCTGGGTGCATTCTGGCTGGGCTGGGCCTTGCCCTTTCCCTTTCCGTTGCGCCCCTTCCTCTTCTTACGTCCACCATGTCCCACCATAAGAATGTCCTTAGACTTGGTCCCGATACTCTGCTCAGCAGTCTTGAGCATTGAGTGCAACTCAGCCTATTTCTCCATGTTGTTCATGTTGTAGTTGACTATAAAAGGCTTAAAGTCATCTGACAACAAGTTGAGCATCGTATCCGTTGCTAGCTGCAACAGTACTGGGTGCCCAAGTCTCTCTAGGTGGTCCATGTAACCTTTCATTTTCGTGACATGGTCACTAACCGAGGTCCCCTTAGCCATCTTGCACGAGTTAAATGCTCTAGTGGCATCATAACGCTCAGTGCGGGCTTGCTCCTGGAACATGTCCCTCAGCTGGCGGATCATGTCATATGCAGGAGTTTCCATCATGCTTGATTGCAACTCTGGACTCATAGTTGCAAGCATGAGGCAGCTAACATCCAAGGCGTCATTGGAGCGCTTCTGAAAAGCCTCCCTGGCCTCTGCCCTGGCATTGCTGGCAGGGGGATTTCCTAGAGGTTGTTCTAGGACATACCACTTCCTCTCGTGCCTCAGCACGATCCGGAGATTTCTCTCCCAAGTGAGAAAGTTGGACCCGGTGATCTTATCCTTCTCAAGGATAGAGCGGAGAGAGAGGTTATTATTATTGGTAACGTTGGTTGCCATCTACAAATTAAAACCCGGTTTAATTAGTAATTGCAAATAAACTTTCCAACATATATCATTAAACCCATAAACAATATATATTAGACCTAGGACCCATATTTCACATACTTGACGCAAGGTTTGGGCACTTCCCGCCAACTCATGCTATTTCTGGTAGGTAACACCCTATACCAATCGTACCTAACTGATACGACTCTAGAACCTCTTAGAGCACTTAGACCCAGTCTAGTATGTTTAACTCTACTCTAGTGCTTTTTGGGCCGGGACTCCCGATTATCACCAAAATAGATTGCACCACCTAAGACAGCATGAATTCTGGCCGGGACTCCCGATTATCGCAGAATCTTTCATGCCCTCTCCCGCAATGGTTTGAACCCGGATGCCCAAGGTTTGGGCACTTCTGACACCCGATTACCGTTTAACAGTCAAGATGTACCATTAGGTGGGTAGCACACTGAACTATGATTTTTCTTGGGTTTTAATTAAGTTCAATAAAAACTTAATTTTCCAGTTTTTGAAAAACCATTTTAAAACTAACTGTTTTAAAAAATACGATTTATATGTGTACCTGAACTTAGGTGCACAAAACGGTTTTTATAAGTTACAAACTTATAACCTTGACAAAACTATAAATTTTTAAAAATTAACTAACACAACTAACAACCTGTAGTCGTATTCTTAGTTTGTCATTAGAACGTGGTTTTTCACTCTTAAATAACAACCTGTTATTAAACCCCCTTTTTTTATTTACCATCACACGCATGTATATATATACCATACATATATATATATATATATAAATATATATATATATATATATATATATATATGTAAAGCAGTAAATAAAACACAACCACGCAGATAATAATAATAAACAGATAAAGCCCTATAGTTTTGCCAACTAATCCTAAGGTCAATCCTAAGGATAAAATGACTTGGATTCGCCTTTCTTGATGTGTTGCTGCCACTGGTCTTGACACCTCCCCGAAGTGTCCGTGCTTCGCGTATAGAACACCATTTTCTTGATTGCCTTCTTCGAGTCCATTTTGGTGGAGGGATTAAACTATCACTAGTCTATTACAAATACAATATTGAATGGGGTTGTAAATGGCACGCAGGCCTCCCCTAACCAGTACAATATTACAATTAAGAAAGGGATTGTAATTGGCACGCAGGCCTTCTCAAAACCAAAATAAAAGAAGAAAAGAAAAACGAGTCCTAAGTCGGCAAAACTATAGCTGTATGAATCACAACCACACAATTTATATATAAACACTATATATATAAAAGTCAACCACGCAGTTATAATAAATAAACAGAAACTGTGCTGTTAAGAACACAACCTGATTTGTTTAAACTATTCTCATTTATCCTTTTCATTAATGCCTATTAACCAAACACGAGAATTATGATCTTCTAATTAATATTTATCTGACCAAAAGAGTTTTTCTAACAAAAACTTTAAATCCCTGATCTTATTCAAAACTTGAATGAAACCTTATGTCGGATTTTATTTCTAGTTATCCAATAACTTAAAACCGACAACTTTTGGTCAATTAAAAAATCTTGTTCAATTCTCCATCTTATTATATAAACTTTATTCCCTTTAGAATTTTATTCAAAAATGACTAAACTAGTCTTAATGAATAAAAAGTCTAAAATATATTTTAACTAAACTAATTAAAATATATAACACTAGTTTATATAACACCTTATTAATTTTAGAACTTAAAAATTAATAATCCTTTTGTATTAATCCGGAAAAACTATCTTGGACCAACGTCTCCCGTCAACCCGTGTAACCCACTGGTCCGAGACCCTCTTGGGTTGAGAACCTCCTGGGCCGAAAGTCTCCTGGGCCGTAAGCCCTATTGGGCTGTGAACCATCTGTGCCGAGAACTACCTTGGGCCGAAGCTCCTTGGGCCGAAGCCCATTTGGCCCTTAGCGCCGCTAAAACCATTTTAGCGTCGCTAACGGTCACGGTAATGGTTTCTGTTCCCGTTTTCCGATTAATACAGTAATATTTTTAATCCCTTTTTAATCTATTAAAACTAACTGTTTTAATATACTGATTAAACACTGGATTTAATTCAAAAACCAAAAAACTATTAATTATTAATATTAACAAAACATTAACTTGATCAACATAGTTTCTTATAAACAGTCCATTGAAAAGGTTACAAGATTATACCTGAACAAAAAACCTTTAGGATTGCTAAAGTGGTCCACCACTACTGCACCTCCGATTGAACTCGCTGCTAGACCGCTCCTGGATCACCAATCGGCAACACTCAAATCGGGAGTGTGTGTGTGTATTCTTGCGTAATCACCAAGTCGCAAAACACCTTGCGTGTTTTGCTTCTTCGGTTTCGTCGAGAAACAAGTGAGCCGAGAGAGAGAGAGAGATAGAGTGCGACGAGAGGGAGGGCGAGATCGAGAGAGAGAAGGAGAGTGGTGGCTAGGGTTAATCCTTTTGTCACTTATATTAATCCTTAAGCCTTAACATATATTTATAAGGATTAAGTTGGACCTAAGCCCATTTAATTAAAAGCCCACTGGTTTTAATTAAACTTTCAATCTCTTCATTTTGACCCCCTGGACTTTACTAGTTAATTATTAACTATTAATTAACTTAGTCCGTTAAATAATAAATAACTATTTATTATTTATTTCCTTTCTAATAATTAATCCAAACTGGATAATTATTTATATCTCTCAATAATTAATACTACTGATTAATTATTCGTTTATCTCTTTAATAATTAATCTAACTGATTAATTATTTACTCTTTCTCTATAATAATTAATCTAACTGATTAATTATTTCCACACAGATTTATGGTGAAATCCAACTATTCTGAATTGGGTGTGTAGCAGTGTGACACTTTAGTCTCTTATAACATTGGATACAATATGCTCGTTAATTATCTCTGCACATAATCCAACATCTTGCGGCCGTTGGACATGTCCTCTGCGGCCGTAGGAGCCTGTCCAGTGCTGACAGTTTGTAATTCGTATTCTGTGATAAGTGTTAAGTGTTGACAAGTCTGTAAATGATGTGTTAGGCTCTCCTGAAGAACCAGAGGACACCGAACACTACATTTTCCTGCTGTAGCTTTTAAGGTGAGTACCGATTAACCTTAGACGTCATGATAAGAAGGTTGTACCACGCTTAAGGTAAGTTATTGATTATGTGTTGTTAATTGATATAGTATGATTCGTTATATAACCATGGTAAACCGGTGTTAGATATTTGTTATGATATGGCTTGAGTAGGCCAATTATGTTATGCTTTGTTATACTATATGCTTTTGTAGGCCACTTTGCTATGCTATGGCTTTCTGTAGGCCAACTTTGTTATGATATGGGCTTTTGTAGGCCAACCTCGATATGATATGGCTTTTTGTAGGCCAACTTTGTTATGATGTTATGATGAGGCCAGAGTCGGCCAATACATGTTCGTGCCGGCACTTTGTTAGCTGTTTGGGGTACGGTGATTCGTCGATCGCGAATCGGGTTCTTGCAAAACCTCCATGCCTCAACTATGGACTCTCAGTTCCTACTGATCCCGATAGGGGTTCCATTTACCCGCTCGTTAATGCAATGGTGGACTGCTACCCGCTCCCCCACCGGCGCGATATGATAGATGTATTCGGTTCCTCCAGTTTGGATCATTGAGTCGGGCTTACAACCGTGCAAGACGTTACTCCTCCTGGCTATACCGAAACATCGCTAGCTGTTAGGGTAGACTTGTTTGATAACCTGTGCTATACCTTGCATGCTATCATATTCTTGTTATGATACTATGTTTAATCGTTGCTCACTAGCTATTTATAGCTAACCCCTCTATGTACTCCTTCCTAATTGCATGTAATTAGTTATTGGTGAGGATGAGGTGCTATGCTATGTATGTTACTGCCGAGTTGGAAATTTTTGGGGAACACTTTTGTTGTTGCTTTTGTAACTCTGATACTGGCTCTAATGGTCGGTAGATATTTGTTAACCTCGTCGGGTTCTTTTGTTAAAACTTATGATACAGTTGGTGCAAATAACTAACTTGTTACTTCCGTTGTGTTTGTTAAACATTATCTTTTGATTAAACAGTTGGTGTCTTAATTATATTTTATTAATTAAGCTTCTGAAAACCCGGTGCGTTACAAGTTGGTATCAGAGCCTTGGTTTGAGGTAATTCGGTACTTTAAGGAGTATTCAATCTCAAACCCAGGCCCGACCATTATTCAGTGTTCCCTGGGTGGTATTGGGGTGTGATGAGCATTATATGTGAATTGTTATGTGTTGAAATAGTACTGGTATGTGATAACTGTTAAATTATTTGAGTTATAGCTAGTATTTATCTTTTGGTATAGAAGTTGAATCAGATGGCTAGTTCCTCCGGTAACGAAGATAGGGATGCCTACATACGTCAGCTGGAAACTTAACTGAAGCAAGCGAACGATCGAGAGTCGCTACGAATCACTCGAGAAGTTTCCAAGTCTGCTGGCTATAAAACCTTCATGAGTTGTAAACCTCCTGTTTTTACTGGTGTAAATGATCCATCGGTTGTGGAAACCTGGATTCGGAACATGCAAAATGCTTTCGAGTCCAGTAAATGTGAGGAGAAAAACAAAGTTACTTTTGCTAAGAAAATGATGCGAGATCGTGCACTGACTTGGTGGGATACGGTTGTGAGTGTCACACCATCGAAGGTTCGAGACGCTTTAAACTGGGAGGATTTCTTGAAGAAGCTTAGAAAGAAATACTGCTCAGATTATGATATGCAGAAGATCGAGGATGAGTTTAGAGCTCTACAGAAAAGCGATAAACCTGTGGAGGACCTGATATCTAAGTTCTCCGATAAGATGAAGTTTGTTTCTCATCTGATACCGGACGAGAGAGCTAAGATTAGCAAGTTTTCCAATGCCTTACCAGTTGAATATCGATCTGCTGTGCGGTCTGCAGCAACTTTAGATGTGTCTTTTGATATAGCTCGATAGACTGAGGACGATTATATGCAAAAGCTAAAAGTACAGCCCCAACAACAAGGAGGAGGGTACAAGAGGAAGTATGAGTAGTCGTCTGGTAATAGGAGAGGTGATGGTGGATCTAGAAATAGGCCAAGAGGTGATTCGTCTCAGAATTCGGGAAGCTGGGACGTGGTTAAATGTGGGAAGTGTGGAACGAAGGGTCACCAGACGCACGAATGTAGATTCAAAGATAATGTTTGTTACAAGTGTCATAAACCTGGCCATAGAATATCTGAATGCCCTCAATGGCAAAGTTCGGGTGCTAGTGGATCATCTGGAGCATCGGCTCAGAAGAAGGGAGGCGCCCTACGTGCACAGGGGAGGGCCTTCCAGATGACTACGGAAGAGGCAAAGAATATAGGTGATGTTATTACTTGTATCTTCTTAGTTAATTCTATACCTGCATGTGTTCTATTTGATTCTGGTTCTACCTATTCCTATGTGTCAACTGTTTTTTGTGATAAATGGCAACTACCTGTTACTATAATGAAAGATCATATTAAAGTAGAGATTGCCGACGGTAGTCAAGTTCTTGTTACGTCACACGTACCTCAAGTTTCTATTTCTATTGATGGGCATTGTTTTGTTATTTCTCTACTCCTCATGCCGATTGCTGGTTTTGATGTTGTTATTGGTATGGATTGGCTTACCAGCCAAAATACCAAGATATTATGTTCCAAAAAGCTAATCAAGATTCCTTTACCGGGTGGTATTCATGCTGTGGCGTGAGGAGAAAGACCTAAGTCTGATATTCCATTGATAAATTTTATTGAAGCCCATAAGTCTCTTGTTAAAGGTTGTGATTCCTACTTAGCATACGTAATTAATGCTGAGGTGGAAGAAAAGATTGTTAATGATATAAGGGTGGTTTCGAAATACCCTGAAGTGTTTCCTGAAGAATTACCGGGTTTACCTCCTGTCAGGGATGTAGAATACTGGATTGATCTTGTTCCTGGTGCTACACCTGTAGCAAAAGCTCCGTATCGCCTTACACCATCTGAAATTCGGGAAATGATGACTCAAATCTAGGAATTACTCGATAAAGGTTTCATACGCCCGAGTTCTTTACCTTGGGAAGCTCCGGTGTTGTTTGTCAAAAAGAAGGACGGGACTTTACGCATGTGCATCGATTACAGGTAGCTGAATAAGCGAATTGTAAAGAATAAATATCCGTTGCCTCTTATAGATGATCTGTTCGACCAATTGCAAGGTGCTACTTGTTTCTCGAAGTTTGATATTCGTTCTGGTTATCATCAAGTCCGTTTTCGAGACGAAGATGTTCCTAAAACGGCGTTTAGAACTCGTTATGGACACTATGAAATCTTGGGGATGCCGTTTGGTTTAACCAACGCTCCTGCAGTTTTCATGGATATGATGAATCGCATATGCCGTACTTTTCTTGATAAATTTGTTATTGTGTTTATGATGATATCTTGATATCTTCCAAAACAGAAGCGGAGCATGAGCAACACCTCCGCCTAATTTTGGAAATTCTTAAGCAGGAACGACTCTACGCTAAATTGTCTAAATGTGAATTCTGGCTTAAGGAGGTGCATTTCTTGGGTCATGCTATTTGTAACAAAGGTGTTAAAAATGATCCAACCAAAATAGAAGCTGTTATGAACTGGGAAACTCCTTGAAGTCCTACAGAGATTAAGAGTTTCTTAGGTCTTGTTGGTTATTATAGGCGATTCATTCAGAATTTCTCTAAACTTGCGGGTCCGTTAACCAAATTGACTCGTAAGGATGTTGCGTATGTATGGGGCCGATGAGCAAGAGAAAGCATTCCAGACCTTGAAGCAATTGTTATGTCAAGCTCCTATTCTGACATTGCCTAATGGGTCGGAAGACTTCATTGTCTACTGTAATGCTTCATATGCGGGTCTAGGTTGCGTTCTCATGCAACGAGACAAGGTGATTGCATACGCTTCGCGTCAGTTAAAACCTTATGAAAAGAATTACCCAACCCATGATCTGGAACTTGCAGCTGTGGTATTTGCTCTAAAATTGTGGAGGCATTACTTATATGGTACTAAATGTGTGATATGCTCAGATCACAAAAGTTTGCAGTATGTATTCACGCAAAAAGAGCTTAATATGAGACAACGACGTTGGTTAGAGTTGATTAAAGATTATGACTGTGAGATCAAGTATCATCCCGGGAAGGCCAATGTTGTAGCTGATGCGTTAAGTCGAAAGAGTTCTCCTGAAGTAGCTAAGTTCATGAGACTTACGGTTGTATCTGATATTATAGCTAAACTGAAGGAAGCACAACAAGAAGCGCTGCAAGAAGTTAACTTGAAAGCTGAAACGATAACCAAATTGTCAAAGCAATTACAAGAGGATAGTCGGGGTTTGGAAACGTTTCATTCTCGTATTTGGGTACCAAATCTTGGTGGTAATCGGGAACTAATCCTACAAGAGGCGCATAAGTCAAAGCTGTCTGTTCATCCCGGCAGCACCAAGATGTACCAAGATTTGAAAACTTTGTATTGGTGGCCTACTCTAAAGCGTGACATAGCTTCGTTTATCGAGAAATGTCAAATATGTGCTCAGGTGAAAACAGAGCACCAAAAGCCCTATGGTAATTTACAACAGTTAGAAACCCCGGAGTGGAAATGGGATCATATTACCATGGATTTTGTGACGAAGTTACCTCGTACTTCTAAGGGGCATGATATGATTTGGGTTATTGTTGATAGACTTACTAAGAGTGCTCATTTTCTCGTGACTAACGAATCCGCACCTTTGAAACAATTGGCCCAACTTTATGTTGCTGATATAATATCTCGACATGGTATACCGTTGTCTATTGTATGTGATCGGGATGCACATTTTACTTCTCATTTCTGGAATAGCTTACAACACGAGCTAGGTACGCGGGTAAATCTTAGCACGGCATATCATCCGCAAACTGACGGTCAGTCCGAAAGGACTATTCAAACTCTTGAAGATATGCTTCGGGCTTGTATACTCGAATTTGGTGGTTCGTGGGATACTCACTTACCCTTAATCGAATTTGCTTATAATAATTCATATCATTCGAGTATCGGCATGCCGCTATATGAGATATTATACTGTCGGAGATGTCGTACTCCTACCTGCTGGTTGGAACCTAGAGAGAAACAATATGCGGGTCCTGATATTGTTCAAATAACTCCTGACAAGGTGAAGATAACACGCGAGAAGTTGAAAGTTGCACGTGATAGACAAAAGATGTATGCAGATCCTAAACGAAGACCAGTTACGTTTGAAGTAGGTGATCGTGTGTTCCTAAAAGTTTCACCTTGGAAAGGGGTGATTCGATTTGGTCGCAAAGGTAAGCTGAGTCCAAAGTATATAGGTCTATTCAAAATTCTGCGACAAGTTAATGATCAGTCAGTATCACTTGAGCTGCCACCTGAATTGTCTGGTATTCACAACACTTTCAATGTATGTTACCTGAGAAAGTTTAAAGTTGATGATGATCAAATCCTACCTCTACAAGAGTTGAAAGTTGATTCAGCTAAGCGCCTGGTAGAAGAACCTGTTGAGATTCTCTATACCAAGACCAAAAAGTTACGCAAGAAAGTGATCAAGTTGATTCTGGTAAAATGGAAGCACAACTTGGGTCCTAACTTAACTTGGGAGGCAAAGGATAAGATGAAAGCTCGATACCCTCATTTCTTCGCGGTAGAACAGATTCCGAGGATGGAATCTTCTTAGGGGGGGTAGACTTGTGACATCCCAAAATAGGGCCTAGTAGTTAGGTGTTGTATTATGTGCTTATATGGTTGTACATTGATTTTAATCAATGTATTTTGTTGCTAATTGTGTTATTGTTGGTTATATGTGATAAAAAGGTGTTATATAAAATAATTATGATAATAGATAAAATTGGTAAGTTAGTAACCGGTTTTAGGTAATGGTTCTAAAAATATCCCCGTTAGTTGAAACGAGTAAACGAGGGATTAGTTGTAGGTTAAAAAGGGGAACAAAATACCCGGGTTTAATTTAATTAAACCCAAGGTCAGCTTCTATGTTCTTATCCCCTATTGAGTTTGAAAACACATTCCAAACACACATACATACTTGTACAAACATATACCCTCTCAAACTCTTGGAGATTTTGGAAAGCAAATCAAGAATCCAGCTGTGTCAAGTGATTTCAGTAAACAAAAGAGTGTTTAATTTGTTGTTCTTCATCACATGTAAGTGTTTTTCAAAGTTTGAAATCTAGTTATTGTGTTCTTGAAGTACCTACACCAAATTGATTGTGTAAATGATATTTTAATGATTAGTTTTTGTGTTTAATGTGTTTATAAGCTCCTATTGATGTCAAACAAAGTCTATGAACAATCGAAATTGAGTTTTGGTCGAAAAAAAGGTCAAAAACGGGTATTTGCAGGTCTGTCCGCGAAGAGGGACGAAGGCCTGTTGTGCAGGACCTTCCTGCGGCTGTAGGAACATTTAGTTCCTGCGGCCGTAGTAAAATGTTCCTGCGGCCATAGGGAGGTGTTTTTTCAGAAATATTGAAATTAAGCCTTCTGTGGCCGTAGGAAAAGGTTTCTACGGCCATAGGAGGGTATTTTGTGTGGTTTACCGTCTACGGACGAAGGAACAAGATATACGGACATGGGTACATAACCTACGGGCGTGGATCATCAAAGAACAGTCCCTGTGGCCAAAGGAATAAGTTCATGCGGCTAAAGGACAGGAAAGAACTTCTGCGGGCGCAGGGGATTATCCCTACGGCCGTAGGACATGTCCTCTACGGCCGTAGGAGCCTGTCCAGTGCTAACAGTTTGTAATTCGTATTCTGTGATAAGTGTTAAGTGTTGACAAGTCTGTAAATGATGTGTTAGGCGCTCCTGAAGAACCAGAGGACACCGAACACTACATTTTCCTGCTGTAGCTTTTGAGGCGAGTACCGATTAACCTTAGACATCACAATAAGAATGTTGTACCACGCTTAAGGTAAGTTATTGATTATGTGTTGTTATTTGATATGGTATGATTCGTTATATAACCATGGTAAACCGGTGTTTGATATTTGTTATGATATGACTTGAGTAGGCCAATTATGCTATGCTTTGTTATACTATAGGCTTTTGTAGGCCACTTTGCTATGCTATGGCTTTTTGTAGGCCAACTTTGTTATGATATGGGCTTTTGTAGGCCAACCTCGATATGATATGGCTTTTTGTAGGCCAACTTTGTTATGATGTTATGATGAGGCTAGAGTCGGCCAATACATGTTCGTGTCGGCACTTTGTTAGCTGTTTGGGATACGGTAATTCGTCGATCGCGAATCGGGTTCTTGCAAAACCTCCGTGCCTCAATTATGGGCTCTCAGTTCCTACTGATCCCGATAGTGGTTCCATTTCCCCGCTTGTTAATGCAATGGTGGACTGCTACCCGCTCCCTCACCGGCGTGATATGATGGATGTATTCGGTTCCCCCAGTTTGGATCATTGAGCGGGCTTACAACCCTTCAAGACGTGACTCCTTCTGGCTATACCGGAACATCGCTAGCTGTTAGGGTAGACTTGTTTGATAACATGTGCTATGCCTAGCATGCTATGATATTCTTGTTATGATACTATGTTTAATCGTTGCTCACTAGTTATTTATAGCTAACCCCTCGATGTACTCCTTCCTAATTGCAGGTAATTAGTTGTTGGTAAGGATGGGGTCCTATGCTATGTATGTTACCGCCGATTTGGAAATTTTTGGGGAACACTTTTGTTTTTGCTTTTGTAACTCTGATACTGGTTCTAATGGTCGGCAGATATTTGGTAACCTCGTCGGGTTCTTTTGTTAAAACTTATGATACAGTTAGTGTAAATAACTAACTAGTTACTGATAGGATTTGTGTGCATAACCGTCGAACCCTGATGTCACGTCCAATGTCATAAGGCACTCAAGGGTCACACCTGTGAAGGCAAGTAATCCGAGAAGTAATGCAACCACAAGTGGGAGAACGGTTTAGTAACAGTTAGTTATAAACCAGTGTTAGTAAGTTATGGTTTTAACTTACGGAGAGAACTAATTACCAAGTTATTAATTAACAAGAAAGTATATATTTATTAGTTAAATAAATATATATTGTTAATTAATAAGATTAATAATTTAAGTTTAAATTATTGGATAAGGATAATATATATTAATTAATAAAAGGAAAATAAAATATAATATATATATATTATATAAGGCGTACGCCTCATATGAATATATATGCATATATATATTTTTTATTATTTATTAATTTCTAATATATATATTAACTTGGTGATTAAGTTATCTTAATTCAAATTAAGGAAATATTCAAATAGTTTCCTAATATAATCCTAAATCCTATTCTTATAAATATGAGATTATATTGTGCATTAGAGTTAGTCATTCTATGAAATTAGAAAAGAAAAAACTCTCTCCTCCTCTCTCCCTATGGAGTTCGGCCGAGAACACCAAGAGAAAATCCGAGTTTCGGTTTTTGGTTCGATCACAAGCTATGGTGGTCGTGGTTCGTGGTTTGCTCACCTTTCTAGCGGGATCTCGTCTTGCTTCATCACGGGTGGATTATTACTTCAGCAACCCTAAGGTAAGAAAAGGTATGATATCCATATTCTTCATCTTGTTCTTGTTTGTTGATCGAGTATATATATTATATATATACTAGTACCGATCGATATATATATATATATATATATATATATATATATATATATATATATATATATATATATATATGTATAAATATACAAGTTTTGTATATTGTTTCTATACATCATATGTTCATATTATTATTGATTGTTTTACATACATACATGTTTCGTTTTATACATATACCTTGTGATAAACAAAGATTCTAACCCTTTGGGGTTTTTGGGTGGTTGATCTTTCAAGTTCCGCTTTATGAAAGATTAATCAGTTTTTCATCCTTGAGTGGTTGATCCTTGTGATAAAATTGGAATACGACAACAGTTTTATAAAATTAAATATTTTATGATTGTCGTATCAGCATTTTAGAACAGTTTGTTTTAAGATGGTTTTATCATAAGATGTATTGTGTACCTAGTTCAAGGTATACTAAGATATACGGATTTTAAAACAGATAGTTTTAAAATGGTTTTACAAAACTGGAAATCAAGTTTTTCAAACTTGGATAAAACCCAAGAAAATCTTAGATCAGTGTGCTACCCACCTAATGGTACACATTTGCTGTTAAAATGGTACTCGGGTGTCGGAAGTGCCCAAACCTTGGGCATCCGGGTTCAAACCATTGTGGGAAAGGGTATGAAAGATTCTGCGATAATCGGGAGTCCCGACCAGAATTCATACTGTCTTAGGTGGTGCGATCTATTTTGGTGATAATCGGGAGTCCCGGCCCAAAACGCACTAGAGTAGAGTTAAATATACTAGATTTTGTCTAAGTACTCTACGAGGTTCTAGGAGTCGTATCAGATAGGTACGATTGGTACAGGGTGTTACCTACCACAAATAGCATGACTTGGCGGGAAGTGCCCAAACCTTGCGTCAAGTGTGTGAAATATGGATCCTAGGGCTAATACTTATCATTTAAGGGTTTTTATCGATTTGTATTAGCAAATTCTATTGTGTGTTACTAATTGAACTACATAATTGAGATTGTAGATGTCAAACACATCCAACACTAATAACCTCTAATAACCTCTTACTCCATTCTATCCTTAAGAAGTATAAGCTCGCCGGACCTAACTTTCTCAACTAAGAACACAATCTTCGGATCGTGCTCAGGCATGAGAGAAAGTGGTATGTCTTCAAGGAGCCGGTGGGAAATGCCCCAGCCAATAGTGCATGAGCATGATGGAAACATCGGCTTATGACATGATCCGCTAGTTGAGGGACATGTTTCAAGAGCAGGTTTGTATAGGATGGTACGATATAACAAGGGCTCTTAACACTTGCAAGATGGCTAAGGATACTTCGGTTAGTACCCATGTCATGGACCACCTAGAAAGGCTTGGACACCCAATACCGTTGCAGCTGGCAACGGATATGATGCTTGACTCGTTGTCTAATGACTATAAGCCTTTCATAGTCAACTACAACATGGAGAAATCCATAGCTGAGCTTCATTGGATGCTCAAGATAGTTAAGTATAATATGGGTACTAAGTCCAAAGATATTCTCATGATAGATAAGGGGAGTAGTAATAAGAGGAAGGGGCGCAGCGGCAGGGGAAAGGTAAAACCAAGCCAGGACCATCTGCACCCAGGGCCAAGGTAAATGGCAATGGCAAAGGCAAGAGATTTAAACCGAACAGAGCAAAGTCCGAGAATTGATGCTTTAGTACGGTGAGATTGGCCGGTACAAGGTCAACTGCCCGAAGCGTCACGAAGGTGGTGTTTAGTCTAACACCACAAGTAACTTCGGTGACTAATTTCAGTATTTGCTTTCAAGTAGAGTTTGACATTTGCAATCGTTTATTGCAATAGGTCAATGAAAGCAAAAGGTGCCAAGAATGCAAGGATCCTACGTGAAGTAAACAAGGATATTAATAATTCATAGTTAAATATTTTTTTTATTTCAAAGCTGTTTTTAAAATATTAATGAATTATTTAGTGACATATCCATGCACGTGGTTTGTGATTATATCTAGTCAAGTTTGACTAGAGGTTAACTAACAAGTCAAAGTTTTTGACTTATTAGTGGTTGATCCTATCCATTAATTATTGCCATTGAGGTATATTAATATTAATTACTCGACTAAACTTATGAAATTACTTGAATCAACACGGTTGGTGTTGTTGATTAGAAGGTTTATCTAATCGACTAAACTTATGAAATTACTTAACCAAGTTGTTTAAGTTGTTTTTGTTGATTAATTGTTGTTAATTGTTGGTACACGTGATTATGTGGCTAAAGTTGGAAATGTGTTGTTAATAGATAGAGTTGGTTAATAGTTGAATGGTTTTAAATAATGATTCCGAAAATATCTCCGTTAGTTGAAACGGATAAACCTAAGTCGTGTTTTAAGTTGAATAGGAGAAGAAAATACCCGTAAGAGGCATTAACTTATAAAGGTCGGCCTAAAAGCCTTCCTTATCCCGTGTTAACGCATTAAGAACACATACACACACTACACACACACACACATACGTACGTAAACCTTTACACACACACGTACTTTGGAGTTTTGGAAAGAAATCAAGAAGGAAGATCATTTGCTTACTGATTTTGGAAGAGATTCAAGTTCAAATACGTGTGTTTATCCTCTTCTTGTAAGCTTTTCTTGTACAAGCTTAGTTCTTAAATTTCATGTTGGAGATGACCTAAATTGAAGGTCAAATTGTGTTGTAAGTGTTGTTTTGAAGCAAGGATTCGTGTAATTCATGCGTGTGTATGTTAGGGATCATATGAAAACGCTTGAATACGGATTCAAGTTGGATTTTGAGTCAAAAACTCGTAAATCGGTTGTTGTGTTCGAACAGAGCAAGAACCCACTGTAATTGGGGTCCTTGCGATCGCATAGATGGTCCTTGCGATCGCAAGCATGTTTGATAAGCCTTGCGATCGCATGGTTATCCCTTGCGGTCGCATGTATGTGTGTGTTGTACTTTGCGACCGCAAGCATGGTTTGTGTAGTCCTTGCGGTCGCAAGCAAGGGTCTTGCGATCGTAAGGGGTTCGTTGTCATGGTTTACCATCTAAGGATGATGGAAACATACTTGCGGTCGTCAGTACGTAACTTGCGATCGTAAGCCCCCAAGATACCACCCTTGCGGTCGTTTGGTTAAGCCTTGCGGTTGCAAGTTGGTGTGGTTTGGGTAGGACCCTTGCGGTCGCAAGTGGGGTGTTTAAGAGGACCCTTGCGGCCGCATGGATATGTCTTGCGACCGCAAGTGTTGTTGTTTTGTTGGCAGCTTTGTTATATTGTGGTTTAAGCCTCGTTGGTTGTCGTTGTATGGTGTCTAAGCCTGAACCTAATGTGTTAGGTGATTCGGAAGACTCCGTGTACTCCTGGGATTCCCGAATTCATATCTGCCTCCTGTAATCTCGAGGTGAGTACCAGTTTCCCATGAGTCTCGGTAAGTAGCGTTGTCTGTTGTTTATTGAAATATGTTGGCGATGCCGCATACGTGCGTATATGAGGTATATTATGCCATGTTGTTATATGTTACTGCCATGATAAGTTGCTTTACACGTTGGTTATGAATCGCATGCGTATAGTTGAACCCACTACGGGTTGATGTTGTATATAGTACTGGTCCGGACTGTTGATGGCATGGTTAAGGTCAGCTTTCTTCCCGAAGGCTGGATCCCTTTGATGGAATAACGGGGATCAACGGTACTCGGTGTGCAGCACGCCGGGGTGGTCTTGCAAACCGCCGCTCCTTAACGTGAGTTGGGATCTTAGCTTTCGTTGAGATCCGAGATGTTGAGCTTCGAGCTTCGTAACGCGTTTGGTGGACTACTCTTCGCTCCCCCACCATTGCGGATAGTTGTAGCTGATGGTCCACAGTTTGAATCGTTAAGCGGGGCTTTTCCCCCTGCGAGATAAGATTCCTACTGACTCGTTGGCGCGTAATTGGGATAACCTGCTTATTGATGCTTATGTGTTAATCTGTACTCACTAGCTAGTTGTAGCTAACGGTGCCTGAATTTCCCTTTTTGTAGGTGCGTAGTTGTTGGCCTGTGTGAGGCGGGGACATGTTGGTAGTTGTTGTATATACCTTTTGCAGAACACTGTTTGTTGTATATATCTGTGATCCGATGGTCGGTAGTGTCGGTTAGTTGGTAACACCAAACTGTTGAACTTGGCGTAATTCTTTTGTTGTATTATAACCGCTGAGTCTGTTAACACTTACTATATTTTGTAATGACGCTTACTTCCGATGCTGGCTTTTGTTTTATAAGTTTAAAAAGCTTAAATTTTCCCTAATTTTAAGCGCGTGAAAAACCGGTGTTACAATTAGGTATCATAGCCTAAGTTTGAGGAATTGGGTACTCGTAGGAGTATTCAATCTCAAGCTCGGTCACGACCATCGTTAAGTGTTCCTAGTTGGGTATTTGGGGCTGAGTATGAGCGTTATGTGCTAGTTGTATGTGTAAACTAACTTGTAGCGTTAGTAGTTGTTGAATAAGTAGAGTACTAAACATTGTTCCCATGTGTAGTAAGTTGACCTAGAATGGCTGAGCAACGAGTTAATACTGAAGAGGCCCTTAAGCGTATGGAGGATGAAGCTTCGAGCGTTCATCCCGAGGCTGGAGAAGGATCTACTCCGCATAATTACGAGCCGCCAAGGCAAGATCCAGATCAAGCAGCTCGTATTGTACGACCGGAGGAAGAGCTCCGACTTACAAGGGAGTTGTTGTTAGCGGCTGTGCAAGGGCGTAAACCGGACACGTGTTTGTTTAAGAAGTTCCGTTCTTGCGGTCCGAAAGAATTTGAGGGTGGTGACGGTCCTTCAGATACCGTGAGGTGGCTTCGACAGACCTATGAGGTGTTCGATTCTTGTGATTGTGAAGCCGAGTTACGCGTCAAGTACGCGGCACGGATGTTGAAGGGTAGTGCCTTGTTTTGGTGGGATTCTGTGAAAGCTACATTGAGTAGAGAGGTTATTACTGCCATGACGTGGGAACAATTTGAGGAGAAAGTCATGAAGCGGTATTCTACTGACTATGATATGGAAAAGATGGAAAGAGAGTTTAACGCTCTGCGCAAAGGGAATGGGTCAGTGGATGTTCTGATTCAAGCCTTTATTGATAAAGTGAGGTTCATTCCTCACTTGGCTACTGACGATGTTGCTAAAATGAGAAAGTTTGTGGGAATGTTGCCAACGGATTACCGCACTCTTGTTAGAATGGCTGGGAGTTTGGATCGAGCGTTTGAGATCGCTCGACAAATTGAAGATGATCGTGCACAGGGTAGAGATGACCGAGCTGGTGAAGGTCATAAAAGAAAATTTCAGCAGTTGTCGAAGCCGGGTCCTTCAAAAGGATAATCTGTTGCTGGTGGGAAGTTTGATTCCCAAAAGAAGCCGAGGGTAGATCATCCGTGGTGTGCAACTTGCCGTACGTATCACAGTGGTGATTAATCTAAAGCCACTGCTCGATGCTTACGGTGTGGGCAGAAGGGGCACGTGGTTGCCGAGTGTAAGTTCAAGGAAGATGTTTGTTACAAGTGCCACAAGCCAGGGCACAGAATATCTGATTGCCGGTCAAAGCAGAGTACCGGTGCTGGTGGATCTGTCTCTGGGCAGAAGAAAGATGGCGCTCCCCGAGCTAAAGGGCGAGCATTTCAGATGACAGCTGAAGAAGCTATGGGTGCTGGGGACGTGATAACGGGTACTTTTCTTATAAACTCTACCTCAGCATGTGTATTATTTGATTCTGGAGCTACGTATTCTTTTGTATCTGTATCGTTCTGTGATAAACTGCAAATGCCTGTATTTGTACTATCTAAGCCAATAAGAGTAGAGATTGCTAGTGGTAAAGTAGTTCCAGTTGTTGATAATGTTCCTCAAGCGGTTATTGATATAGACGGGAGTAGTTTTCCTGTTTCTCTTCTTCTTATGCCTGTCGCGGGATTCGATGTTGTAATTGGGATGGATTGGCTTAGCAAGCTGAACGCTGAGATTTTCTGTTCCAAGAAGTTGATTAAAGTTCCTCTACCTGACGGGTCATATGCTATGGCTCGTGGTGAAAGACACAAATCGGATATTCCTGTTGTTTCTCTGATGAAAGCGAGAAAGTCAGTTTCAAAAGGCTGCGAGTGTTATCTAGCCCATGTGATTGACGCTAAATTGGAGAAACGTGTTGTTCGTGATATTCCGGTGGTGACCGATTATCCAGAAGTATTGATGAGTTGCCTGGGTTGCCGCCAGTTAGAGACATTGAATATCGTATTGATCTTGTTCCGGGGGCTACCCCTGTAGCCAAAGCTCCATATCGTCTTGCTCCTTCCGTGGTTCGCGAGATGATGACGCAGATTCAAGAGTTGCTAGACAAAGGTTTTATTCGCACGAGTTCTTCTCCTTGGGGTGTTCTTGTACTTTTCGTAAAGAAGAAAGATGGGACGATGAGGAAGTGCATTGATTACTGGGAGCTGAATAAGCGAACGGTAAAGAACAAGTATCCTTTGCCGCGGATAGATGATTTGTTTGATCAACTACAGGGAGCGATGTGCTTCTCAAAGATTGATCTGCGGTCGGGATATCATCAAGTGTTAGTTGCTGACGAGGATATTCCAAAGACAGCTTTCCGTACTCGTTATGGTCATTACGAGTTTTTGTTGATGCCTTTCGGCTTAACCAATGCTCCTACTGTTTTCATGGACCTGATGAATCGGGTTTGTCGTCCTTTTCTTGATAAGTCGGTGATTGTGTTTATTGACGATATCCTCATTTATTCTAATACTGAAGCTGAACACGAGTCGCATTTGCGAGAGGTTCTCAAAACTCTTAAACGGGAGAAGCTTTACGCTAAATTCTCGAAGTGTGAATTCTGGCTGCGAGAAGTTCATTTTCTTGGTCATGTGATTTGCAGTGATGGTGTGAAGGTTGATCCAGCCAAAGTTGAGGCATTCATGAATTGGGGAGTTCCCAGAACTCCTTCTGAAGTTAGAAGTTTTCTTGGCTTAGCTGGTTATTATCGTCGGTTTATCCGCGATTTTTCTAAACTTGCGGGTCCTCTGACTAAACTAACTCGCAAAGATGTTGCATTTGTGTGGGTAGAAGCTCAAGAACAAGCGTTTCAATTTCTGAAACGGCTATTGTGCGAAGCTCCAATCCTTTCCTTACCAGATGGATCTGAAGACTTCATTGTTTATTATGATGTTTCGTACTCCGGATTGGGGTGTGTGCTGATGCAACGTGATAAAGTGATTGCCTATGCTTCGAGGCAATTGAAACCTCATGAAGGTAATTATTCGACTCATGATCTGGAATTGGCAGCCGTGGTGTTCGCGTTGAAATTGTGGAGACACTATCTTTACGGTACCAAATGTGTGGTTTGCACAGATCACAAGAGCCTACAATACGTCTTCACGCAGAAAGAGCTCAATATGAGGCAACGCAGATGGCTAGAGTTGATAAAAGACTATGATTGTGAAATTCGCTACCATCCTGGTAAGGCCAATGTGGTAGCGGATGCCTTGAGTAGAAAAAGCTCTTCTGTAGACGCGAAGTTTATGAAACTTACTGTGGTTCCCGATATCATTGCCTGATTAAAGGAAGCACAGCAAGTGGCATTACAAGATGAAAATCTGAAAGCTGAAATAATGAGGAAGCAAAAAGATCAACTCGTAGACGATAACCGTGGATTAAAGACTTTTCAGTCTTGCGTATGGGTACCACTTCATGGTGGTAATCGTGATCTGATACTGCAGGAACCTCACAAGTCTAGGCTGTCGGTTCATCCGGGCAGCACAAAGATGTACCATGATTTGAAAGCGTTGTATTGGTGGCCGACTTTGAAGCGAGACATTGCTTTCTTCGTGGAGAAATGTCAAATATGCGCGCAAGTTAAGACAGAACATTAGAAGCCTTATGGCAATCTGCAGAAACTTGAGATCCCTGAATGGAAGTGGGATCACATTACGATGGATTTCGTGACAAAGTTACCGAAAACCCTTAGAGGTCACGATGCAATTTGGGTCATTGTCGACCGATTGACCAAGAGTGCTCATTTTCTAGCTATCAGCGAGTCTACTCCGTTAGAAAAGCTAGCAAAGTTGTATGTAAACGAAGTGGTGTCACGACATGGTTTGCCATGTTCGATTGTATCTGATCGTGATGCGCGATTTGCTTCCCATTTTTGGCAGAGTTTGCAGAATGAACTTGGTACTCGTGTTCACCTGAGCACAGCATATCATCCACAGACAGATCGTCAGTCAGAGAGAACGATTCAGACGTTAGAGGATATGCTTCGTGTATGTGTCCTCGAATTCGGTGGTGCGTGGGATTCTCACTTGCCTTTGATCGAGTTTGCTTACAACAACTCGTATCACTCCAGTATCGGGATGCCTCCATATGAGATGTTGTACGGGAGGAGTTGTCGCACACCTACATGTTGGCTCGAACCCGGTGAGAAGCAATTTGCCGGACCCGAGATCGTTCAGCTCACAGCTGATAAAGTGAAAGTCGCTCGCGAAAAGTTGAAATCCGCACGGGATAGACAGAAGGTATACGCAGATCCAAAACTTAGACCTGTTGAATTCAAGGAGGGCGATCGGGTATTCTTAAAAGTTTCTCCTTGGAAAGGTGTTATTTGATTTGGCCGGAAAGGCAAATTGAGTCCGCGATATATTGGTCCGTTTAAAATCCTTCGTAAGGTTAACGACCAGACGGTGTGGCTTGAGTTGCCACCAGAGCTTTCTGGAATTCATAACACGTTCAACGTGTGTTATCTGCGTAAGTGCAAATTGGAGGAGAACCAGATTCTGCCTCTGCAAGAGTTAAAAGTAGACGCTTCAAAACGTCTAGTTGAAGAACCTGTTGAAATAGTTGGTTCAAAGATCAAGAAGTTGCGCAGAAAGATGATAGAGCTAGTTTTGGTCAAATGGAAGCACAACCTAGGTTCAAACATGACCTGGGAGACCGATGACGACATTCAAGCAAGATACCCTCACTTGTTTGTGTAAGATCAAAATCCGAGGACGGAATCTTCTTAAGGGGGTAGATTTGTAACACCCTAATTTAGGGCCTAGTTGTGCATTGTTCTACCTTGTGTTAGTTAAGTTGTACATTGACGTTAACCAAGTTGTTTAAGTTGTTTTTGTTGATTAATTATTGTTAATTGGTGGTACACATGGTTATGTGGCTAAAGTTGGAAATGTGTTGTTAATAGATAGAGTTGGTTAATAGTTGAACGGTTTTAAATAATGATTTTGAAAATATCTCCGTTAGTTGAAACGGATAAACCTAAGTCGTGTTTTAAGTTGAATAGGAGAAGAAAATACCCGTAAGGGGCATTAACTTATAAAGGTCAGCCTAAAAGCCTTCCTTATCCCCTGTTAACGTATTAAGAACACATACACACACTACACACACACATACGTACGTAAACCTTTACACACACACGTACTTTGGAGTTTTGGAAAGAAATCAAGAAAGAAGATCATTTGTTTGCTGATTTTGGAAGAGATTTGAGTTCAAATACCTGTGTTTATCCTCTTCTTGTAAGTTTTTCTAGTACAAGCTTAGTTCTTAAATTTCATGTTGGAGATGACCTAAATTGAAGGTCAAATTGTGTTGTAAGTGTTGTTTTGAAGCAAGGATTCGTTTAATTGATGCGTGTGTATGTTAGGGATCATATGAAACGCTTGAATACGGATTCAAGTTGGATTTTGAGTCAAAAACTCGTAAATCGGTTGCTGTGTTCGAACAGAGCAAGAACCCACTGTAATTGGGGTCCTTGCGATCGCATGGATGGTCCTTGCGATCGCAAGCATGTTTGATAAGCCTTGCGATCGCATGGTTATCCCTTGTGGTCGCATGTATGTGTGTGTTGTACTTTGCGATCGCAAGCATGGTTTGTGTAGTCCTTACGGTCGCAAGCAAGGGTCTTGCGATCGTAAGGGGTTTGTTGTCATGGTTTACCGTCTAAGGACGATGGAAGCATACTTGCGGTCGTAAGTACGTAACTTGCGATCGTAAGCCCCCAAGATACCACCCTTGCGGTCGTTTGGTTAAGCCTTGCGGTCGCAAGTTGGTGTGGTTTGGGTAGGACCCTTGCGTCACACGGTAAACCCTTGCGGTCGCAAGTAGGGTGTTTAAGAGGACCCTTGCGGCCGCATGGATATGTCTTGCGACCGCAAGTGTTGTTGTTTTGTTGGCAGCTTTGTTATATTGTGGTTTAAGCCTCGTTGGTTGTCGTTGTATGGTGTCTAAGCCTGAACCTAATGTGTTAGGTGATTCGGAAGACTCCGTGTGCTCCTGGGATTCCCGAATTCATATCTGCCTCCTGTAATCTCGAGGTGAGTACCGGTTTCCCATGAGTCTCGGTAAGTAGCGTTGTCTGTTGTTTATTGAAATATGTTGGCGATGTCGCATACGTGCGTATATGAGGTATATTATGCCATGTTGTTATATGTTATTGCCATGATAAGTTGCTTTACACGTTGGTTATGAATCGCATGCGTATAGTTGAACCCACTACGGGTTGATGTTGTATAGGGTACTGCTCCGGACTGTTGATGGCATGGTTAAGGTCAGCTTTCTTCCCGAAGGCTGGATCCCTTTGATGGAATAACGGGGATCAACGGTACTCGGTGTGCAGCACGCCGGGGTGGTCTTGCAAACCGCCGCTCCTTAACGTGAGTTGGGATCTTAGCTTTCGTTGAGATCCGAGATGTTGAGCTTCGAGCTTCGTAACGCGTTTGGTGGACTCTTCTTTGCTCCCCCACATTGCGGATAGTTGTAGCTGATGGTCCCCAGTTTGAATCGTTAAGCGGGGCTTTTCCCCCTGCGAGATATGATTCCTACTGAGTCGTTGGAGCGTAATTGGGATAACCTGCTTATTGATGCTTATGTGTTAATATGTACTCACTAGCTAGTTGTAGCTAACGATGCCTGAATTTCCCTTTTTGCAGGTGCGTAGTTGTTGGCCTGTGTGAGGCGGGGACATGTTGGTAGTTGTTGTATATACCTTTTGCCGAACACTGTTTGTTGTATATATATCTGTGATCCGATGGTCGGTAGTATCGGTTAGTTGGTAACACCAAACAGTGGAACTTGGCGTAATTCTTTTGTTGTATTATAACCGCCGAGTCAGTTAACACTTACTATATTTTGTAATGACGCTTACTTCCGCTGCTGGCTTTTGTTATATAAGTTTAAAAAGCTTAAATTTTCCCTAATATAATCGCGTGAAAACCGGTGTTACACAAGTTCAAGGTTTGAACTAGTATTAAACACTTGAAATAATAGTTATTATTTCTGGGAATGTGTTTAAGGATAAAACATTGGTGAGCATGATTATAATGGCTATTATAATCAAGGGTACTCACATGTTTAAAATAAGAATCCGTACAAGTGTGTTATACTTGTAGTCATGTAAAGTTTCGAGAAACCAATTTCGTCGATTATAAGATTCTTATTCAAAATCTAAGTTTTAGATTTATACTTAAAATCAGTTTTTTTTTTTACTTTTGTGTCAAGTTTGACCAAGTCAATAAGGTATTTTAAGTAATGTTAAGTTTTCATAATAGTCAGTGGGAGCAATTGACCTACGCAAAGGTATTTATCAAGTTTTGATAAATTGAAATATATATGTACATATATTTGCGTAGAAGCTAATAAGTGTTTCGGATAAACACGGTGATTATTAGCTTGTTGAATTTCAAGAACGTATATAATTTTAATGACGGGTTTTTGAGGATTCAAAATGGTCCAGGTGTTAGGACTAGTCCCAGGATGTCATAATTATATATTGGAATTCGATGTCCAATATTAATATATATAAAAGAATTAAGTGTTGAAAATAATAAACAGCATATTGGATAAGTGTTTATACACTAAGTATCTAATTTTGTTTGCGGGTTAGTGTAAACAAAAGGTTTATTATTTTAGTCTATTTCTTGGAATAGAAAAGCTTTATACATCTACAATGTAACTAGGTATAGTTGCGGGATAATTTTATATATTCAGGAACAAGGAGTTAATCCAGTTCTCCAAGTTCAGGGAATATGATAAAATTAAAAAGACTAGACTTGTTTTCAAGGTTTGCGGAAAACAAATCATCTAGCAAAAATGAGTGGGAGCACTAGTTAGTGCAAACTTGTTTTTAGTTCATAGTAATGTTGATGTTTCAAGAAGTGATCTGTGATAAGTCCACTTGAACCAACATAGTAACGCAAATAGATGCGGTGAATTGAGACGATGGACTAGTATTAATTTTGTATATATTCCAGGAGAGTGAATATGGATAGTACATTATTAATCACATTACTTTTCACAGATTTTGTATGTTTTGGTAATATCCGTGAATAAAAGTTTATTTATTCAAAATCTTGTCCGTGACTACCTATCTTGGTGGGAACCTCGATTAGGGAGGTAATAACGTCATCATAGTCCTTGGTGGAGATTCATAGTGATTGAAGACAGCTACCAGGAGTGTAGGCCAAGGATGTACGGGTATTCACCAGGGGTTTGAATACTGGATAGTGACATCGTGAAGAATACCGCGTGGTCATCAAGTCAAAGGTATTCGTCACATAGGTTGTCCTCAAGCCTAAGATATTTGGTTTGGGATGCGTGGACTTCTGGCATTTGGAACGCACCTAACGCTACGCCGTAACAGGGTAGTCATAACGGGCGTATCTGGTGTCAGCGGAAAGCGTGTTGCCAAATGCAAGTATGGGTGAGGCATTCTGCACCTCTTTGTCGTTTATCACATCAGTCAAAATCGGATAGTCGAGAAAAATTTCTGAGTGTTAAGAGTTGACTCATACCATGCTCACACTCACAATCGAAACGTCATGCTGCAGAGGGAAAAGCCTAAAGTATACCCAATCATAGGACAGGGGGTTCTTATGAAGTTTTATTATAAAACAATTAGTTTTATAAATTATAAAACAGTTTGTTTTATATGGACTTATTATCACACCTGGGTATAAAAGTTCTTATCGCTTGGTTAACCTAAGGACTTGTCTAAAAGTATCCTTAGGCCAGTGTCATCAAGGTACCCTGGTTGACGGTGAGCACAAGTGGGAGTCTGATAGGATTTGTGTGCATAACCGTCGAACCCTGATGCCACGTCCAATGCCATAAGGCACTCAAGGGTCACACCTGTGAGGACATGTAATCCGAGAAGTAATGCAACCACAAGTGGGAGAACGGTTTAGTAACAGTTAGTTATAAACCAGTGTTAGTAAGTTATGGTTTTAACTTACGGAGAGAATTAATTACCAAGTTATTAATTGACAAGAAAATAAATATTTATTAGTTAAATAAATATATATTGTTAATTAATAAGATTAATAATTTAAGTTTAAATTATTGGATAAGGATAATATATATATTAATTAATAAAAGGAAAATAAAATATAATATATATATATATATATATATATATATATATATATATATATATATATTATATAAGGCGTACGCCTCATATGAATATATATGTATATATATTTCATTATTTATTAATTTCTAATATATATTAACTTGGTGATTAAGTTATCCTAATTCAAATTAAGGAAATATTCAAATAGTTTCCTAATATAATCCTAAATCCTATTCTTATAAATAGGAGATTATATTGTGAATTAGAGTTAGTCATTCTACGGAATTAGAAAAGAAAAAACTCTCTCCTCCTCTCTGCCTATGGAGTTCGGCCATGAACACCAATAGAAAAACCGAGTTTCGGTTTTTGGTTCGATCACAAGCTATGGTGGTCGTGGTTCGTGGTTTGCTCACCTTTCTAGCGGGATCTCGTCTTGGTTCATCACGGGTGGTTTATTACTTGAGCAACCCTAAGGTAAGAAAATGTATGATATCCATATTCTTCATCTTGTTCTTGTTTGTTGATCGAGTATATATATTATATATATACTAGTACCGATAGATATCTATATATATATATATATATATATATATATATATATATATATATATATATATGTATGTATGTGTATATATATATATGTATATGTATAAATATACAAGTTTTGTATATTGTTTCTATACATCATATGTTCATATTATTATTGATTGTTTTACATACATATATGTTTCGTTTTATACATATACCTTGTGATAAACAAAGATTCTAACCCTTTGGGGTTTTTGGGTGGTTGATCTTTCAAGTTCCGTTTTATGAAAGATTAATCAGTTTTTCATCCTTGAGTCGGTTCAAACCAGTTTGAGTTTGAATCAGTATGACACATAGGAGGTGCTATAAAACCCAACAGTTACTTCAACTGTGTTTGTTAAACATTATCTTTTGCTTAAACAGTTGGTGTCTTAATTATATTTTATAAATTAAGCTTCTGAAAACCCGGCGCGTTACAAAATAAATGGCATGCAAGCCACGATTTTCCTATTTATCTATTACAAATTTACACGGATGAATGAAATGGCATGCAAGCCACAATATTATTACAAATATATCAAATTTAATAAATATTACAGCTCATGATTATCAAAAATCACCAAATGCATCCATACACAAAAAATCAACCACAAGGCCAAAGACAATGTCACCAATCTAATATCAACCACATACAACCAAACATGCAAGATGGTAACAAATTTACCAAAAAGTTTTCAGAAACAAATTTCCAGAAAACATGAAACATGCCAAAAACCCGAGACCAAAATAAATTTCTTTTTAAAAACAGAAAACTGTCCGGCGCACGTAGCGCCGCTAACTCAAGTGAGTTAGCGCCGCTAACCCCTTGTTCCATAAAACAAAAAATTTTGTTTCGGGTTTTTTAGGCCACCATGTGCATTTCAAGTATGGAGGTGGCTCTGATACCACTGTTGGGGTTTCTGGGACACACAACGGAAGCATGGTACAAGTACAAAAACATAATGTACAAGTCAATAATGCATAAAAACAAAGAAACCCCAAGAATGGACCAAACTCCATAATAATAAAATGCAACATAAAATTAAGGAAAGGAGATTATACCCTTATCAAACTTCTGGAAATGGTGAGGATGATGGTGAGAATCTAAGAAGCCGAAAATGACTTCCTCTATTGAAGTCCACCCCGGGTATATGCCAATCTCCAAGTACTATCTAGCCATTAGTGGTATTCAAACTAGAAACTGTAACACCCCAAAATGGGGCCTAGTTGTAAACTGTAGTACATGTAGCTTTAACAGTTGTACGTTGACTTTAATTGGTGTTTTGTTGCTAACTGTAGTATAAATGTTGCTAAATGGTGTCTTAAATGTGAATTGGTGTTTTAAACATGAATTGGTGCGAATTGGTGCTAATTGGTGTTAAATGGTGTTAACTGGTGTTAAATGTGGATAAAAATGTAGTATTATGAAAAGTGTCATAAGTTGACCATGTTGACAAATAGTTGAACGGTTTTGGATAATGGTTCCAAAAATATCTTCGTTAGTTGAAACGGATAACCCTAAGTTGAGTTTTAAGTTGAATAGGAGAACGAAATACCCGAGATGGGGTATTAACTTGTTAAGTCGGTCTATATCCTCTTTCTTCTTTACTGGATAAGCTTAAAACACACATACACACACTACAAACACATACATGCGTACGTACGTGAAGACCTACACACACACACTTGAAGAAATTGAAAGAGAAATCAAGAGGGAAGATCTTTTGTTGCTGATTTCAGTTGAATCCAAGTCTAGAATCTGTTCTATATCATCATCTTGTAAGTTTTCTTGATCAAAAACCTAGTTCTTGGTGTGTGTATGTATGTGGTGTCAAAGTGAAGATTTAGAAGTGTTTTGATGTTGTTCTTGTGTCCAAATCATGTTAGTAAGTTAGTATATATGTTAGAAATGTTGTATAAACACTTGAATATGGATTCAAGTTGGATTTTGAGTCAAAAACTCGTAAAACAGCGTCTGTTTACGAACAGAGCAAGAACACGCTGTGATTATGGTTCCTACGGGCGTAGTATGATGTTACTACGGCCGTAGGGTGTTGTTTATGTTACTGCGGTCGTAGGTAATGGTTGCTACGGCCGTAGGATTGAATTTATGAGGATTACCACCTACGGGTGATGGAAACAAGACTACGGGCGTAGGATATGGTTGCTACGGCCGTAGTTGCCCAAAGGATACATACTACGGGCGTAGTGAATGGTTACTACGGCCGTAGGCCATGGTTCTTTGGCAAGAGATTCTACGGGCGTAGTGCATATGTACTGCGGCCGTAGTGCATGTTGGAAAGTTATTCTGCGGGCGTAGGAACATGTTCCTGCGGCCGTAGGAGGCTGTCAGAAGCCATGTTGACCTTTTGTTGAGACTGTTGTTAGTGCAGTCTGTTGTAGTGTATACTAAGGGGTGTTTATCTATGTTTATTGGTGTTAGGTGACTCAGACGATTCTGTGTGCTCTTGGGATTCCCGATTGCATATCTGCCTCTTGTAGTTTCGAGGTGAGTACCGGTTTCCCATGAGTCTCAGTAGGTAAGTTATCTGTAGTACATGTTGACACATGATTGGTGTATTGATACGTGGAAATGGAGGTATGTTATGATAAAGTTGTACAAGCATGCTTAGTATTATTATTGTTGATATGAAAGATATTGTTGTGATTATATGCGCGCATGAACTGGATCCTTATTGGATCAACTAGTTGTTTATGAAGTTTTGTCCGGACACTGAATTGGAGAACACGGAGGTCAGTCAGGTAGACGGGTGTCAATACTTGGCTGGGTTCTCGGGTAGACGGGAGTTAGTACCCGGGCATTAACGGTACTCAAGTAGTATACGCTTGGGTGATGGTCCTGCAGGCCGCCGTTCCTCTAAGGAGTAAGGTTCCTTGATAGATGGGAACCAACATGATAGATAATTGGCGTACTATGTGGAATGCTTTTGGGTTGTTGAGCGGGGTTAGCTCCCCTGCAACATACGACTACTGCTGACACGTTTGTCACGTCACAATATGATAGGATAGCCTTGTGTGCTGTTCTGATACGTGATAGCCTGCTTATTGTTGCTTATGTGTAATTGGTGCTCACTAGCTAGTTGTAGCTAACGGTGCAAGATTTACCTTTTTCGCAGGTTGATGCTAGAGGCCTGGTGAGGCGGGTACCGATGGTAGTTTTTGTTGTATATACCTTTTGGGGAACACGTTGTAGTTTGTATGGATCCGGTGGTCGGAACTAGTTGGTAACGCTTGTAGCTTTGAACTTGGCTAACCTTTTTGTTGTAATTAATTAGCCGAGTCAATCTTGTAGTTTTTGTAAATGGTGTTTAATTCCGCTGCAACACTTTTGATAATCGATGTTTAAAAAGTTTAAATTAACTCAAATTTTAAGCTCGTTAGGGGTGGCGTTACAGAAACCACCTCTGGAACAACAGCCATATGTTCTCCTTACTATCATCTTCAAGATCACACAAAGAACCCTCAAAGTTACCTCACAAAGTAGAGAGTGTTTTGTGTGTATATTTTGCAAGAGAGAGCTCCCTTGGGAGAAAATGCATGTCTCACTCTTCAAAAGGTCCTCATCTAGACTTCTTTTGACCCCAAAGGCCGGCCAAGAAGTGGTCTAAGCAACCACAAGTGATTGGTGGATAATGGAGGCAACATGCAAAAGTTGCATGCAATCTGACAGGAGTTAGCGCCGCTAACTTTTAGAGATAGCGCCGCTAACTCTTAAAGTTAGCGCCGCTATCGGGCTCTAGTTAGTGCCGCTAACCTTTAGGAGATAGAGCCGCTAACTTTTAAAGTTAGAGCCGCTAACTCCACAGCATGCCAACTACTTGCAATTTGACCAAATCAGTCCCTCCACTTAGGTTGTCGTCGAGATTGATCCCCGGTGTGGGACTCAATAGGCCCATACATCATCGGTAGTGATTCATATGGCGTACGTGCATTAGTAGGCATATCCCAACAAACTCCCACTTGCACATGACACACCGTACCCAAGAAATCACAGACAAAGAGCGGCCTATAGTAAAGCATCTTTGCCCCCAAGTCAGTATGGGTTTTGTCATCCTGAACAAAACCAAATCCAAAATAATAATGGGATGGCCTAATAGGTAAGTGATCAAACATCCTTTTGTTCATGATATCTTTGTGAACACGAGACATGGATTAAAATGTCAATCTCCAGATCGTTCATGATTATGTTTCTCGATCTTGATTGGTGGTGACCAAAAGGGTGAGATATATCTGATCCAAATCAATATATCCCTGTGCATGGCCATGCTATTTTTGGTGTCAGCTCCCAATCATCGAGGGGCCCATGGATATCTCTCTACACAGATGAACAATTCCCTTTGACTACATAGTTCCTCCACACATCTCATACTTTATTTGAAAACTTCCTTTATAGCAGCCAGTTACGAACTACGTTTGAAAGCAATCTAAATAAAGCAAATTCGTGCTTTGGACACTCATGTATCTCCGGTCTAAGGATGAAATGATATTATCATCCCGAGTCACTTGTGACCATGATCCATGAAGTGAACTCAGGTGCGGGTCTTCCAGTCACTTGAAACTCTTTTCAAGCACAGGTTACTGTTGCGTTTCATGCATTCAATCCTTGATTAATGCATAACCAACATCTAACCTCATCCTTAATTCAAATTTTCTTCCCATGAAGAATGACTGACTGTGGAAATTTAGAATGTATATACATCCTGAGAAAGGTTTTGATTCAAAAAGAATTGAATTTGGTTAAGTTTTAGAGAGCTTGGAATTTTAAAAATGAGTTGTGGTTTCCTGCCCGTTACCCTTGATTTTGACATGCGCTATATATATATATATATATATATATAAGTGCCATATGAAGGATGTGTTAAGAGTGACCCGTTATTCTTACGATATAGAATCCAAAATATATTTCATTGAGCGGGACGACTTGAGTAGAGGTCCGACCTAGGGAGGTTCGGCCCGAGTGTGAGACCGTTACAAGAATTATAAGTTAAACAGTTGTGCGACGCGCATATTAATTTATTGATTTAGTGAGATATGTATAGTGGTCTTCGCAATTGGACGTATTAAATATCCAGAGTTGTGAAATCTGCTACGTATCAACTGTGCTGCGGATCAGGTGAGTCCATTAACTTATACATGATATTAGTGTGAGATGTATATGTTGTATATGTGTGAATTGATGTGTATGTATTTATGCGAATGAAAGGTTACATTATGTGAGTGAAAACGTAACTCAGGCACAGTCAGACATAGTGTGAAGCCCTTGGTACGGCTTGGGTAGTCGGCTTTGACCCAAAGTGTGAAATCGTCTTTGGTGCACTGAGTCGGTAGTATGGGAAATGATATATGATCATGGATTTGATATGTGAAGTATGATATATGCATACCTAGTGTAATGTGTAATTTAGTGTGCTCGCTAAGCTTTATGTTTACTGTTGTTGATTTACTATTTTCAAGACCTAACGGTGGGGAAGTTCCGACACTGTGAAGATGGCTCATCGCTTTTCAATGTTTCCGCTATTTCTACCTTTCAAACATTTTATTTAAACTATATATGTGATTATTATTCGAAATACTTTACGACGTGTAGTTCCGGGTGCGGGACCTCGTTGTGTTTTGTGAACCGCTCGTTACAGATATATTGTTGATTGTGAAATTCGTTTCGTCTCGGTTTTACTTATTTAAATAAATAATAATTTTGGGACGTTACAGATGTCATTATAATGTGTGAATATAATAGTCTTACGTTAATAAAAGCGGACATGTTATCAAGTAAGATTATTTTTATCCGCCGGATTGCGTTGGTACTATGCTAGTTTTTATTAATAACAAGAATTAAACATATCAATTTTGTAACGCCGGCTTTCACAAGTTTAAAATCAGTGGAAATTAAAACTTTTTAAATTATATTTACATCAAAAGATTAGCAGCGGAACAAACCACTGATTACATGTTTAGTATTGTTCAACGACTTGGCGATCAAAACAACAAATCAAACCAAGTCTCAAAAATAAGCCAGTGTTACCACTACTAACTGACCATCACATCAGACTAAAGTAACAAGTACAAGTGTTCCAAAAGATATATACATAGCACTACCCAAAAGCAACCCGCCTCGCCAGGCCATCACATCACTAACCTGCGAAAAGGAAAATATATGGAACCGTTAGCTACAACTAGCTAGTGAGCACATATTTCACATAAGCATCAATAAGCATGCTATCACATCACAGTAAGGCACACAAGGCTAAGCTATCACGTAGCGGTGCACCGACATGTCAGCCGAGTCATATCTCGCGGGGAAGCCAACCCAGCTCAACGACCATGACTGGGGAATCAGTCACAACCAATCGCACACGTGGGGGAGCGAAAAGCAGCCCACCAACACGCTTGAGCCACAAGGACTCGGTTCGGATCTGGTCGTCGACCAAGACCCTCTCTGAATGTCGATGAACGGCGGCCTGCAAAACCTTTAACCCGGAAATCTCCGTCGAGTACCGTTAATCCCGAATAACACTCAGGGATCCATCCGCGTTAGCAAACTGACCTCAACCTCTTCGTTTGTTTGGACAAGAATCACAAACACAGTTTGACCCGTAACGGATCCAAAGTACGCATGCGTATCACAAATCACAAGTTATATAACATGGCATAACATGTATCACTGTATCACATTTCATAACACTGAACACTGATATAAGCATGGCATCATAGCAACAAGTAACAGATAACTTACTTGCTGAGTCTCATGGGAAACCGGTACTCACCTGGGGTTTACAAAAGACAGATATAGTGCTCGGTGTCCTCTGGTTCCTCAGGATCACCTAACACATCATATACATGCTTGGTTACCACTTACACATAGCACATTTAGGTCAAAACGCAAGTTAAACAATCTGTCAGGACTGAACCACCGCTTGCGATCGCAAGGACATGCCTTACGTTCGCAAGGGCCCCTTAGCAACATCCCTTACGATCGCAAGGCTATCCCTTGCGGTCGCAAGAGACCACTTCCCATCAACCAGTACTTACGATCGCAAAGGAAGTTCCTTTTGCCCGCAAGCATGGTTCCAGGGCTGGTTACGATCGCAAGTTACGTACCTACGGTCGCAAACCTCATTTCCTTCGCCCGTAGGCTGTAAGACCACAAAACAGACCCTTATGGTCGCAAGTACCATTACCTGCAGCCGCATGTACTACAAACTAGGCTTACGGTCGCAAGGCTCCACCCTTGCGATCGCATGGACAATGGACACCCCTTACGGTCGCAGGAACCACCCCTTGCAACCGCAAGGCCCCTCGTTACAGTGTTCTTCGACCCTGTTTTCTGCACAACTCCGAAAATCATGTTTTTGACACCCAATCGATTCAAAACTCAATTTTTATCACATGTATACTTCACTAAACATTGTTTGGAGCTTATAAACATATTTGACACACAAGTTAACACTTAGAACACATTTATACAGCACCAATTGGTGTATTCTCATCAAGAACACAAAACTAGGTTTGATGTGGAAGAACACTTACAAATCAGTAGGTAAACAGCAACTAGAACTCATTTTTGATACTGGAACTACTTGAAACCAACTTGTTTCTTGAATTGCTCTTCAAAAACTCCAAGGAACAAAGGTGTGTGTGTGTCGTTAGTTTGTGTGTGTTTTAGTGTGTGTCTTTGGTTTCAACAGGGGATAAGAAGAAAGGAAACCGACTTGGGTTTCTTTAATTAAAACGTGGGGTATTTTGTTCCCCTTTTCAACTCACAACTTGACATACGCCATCCCGTTTCAACTAACAGGGATATCTACGGAATCATTACGCGAAACTGTTTAATATTTTATCACTTTTAGACACTTACGACACTTTTCACATAATCACTTTAATTAACACAAAACGTATTAGTCACTTAAAACACATTAGTTAAAACTCACTTAAAGTCTCTGTACAAGTACATGAACACGAGGTACAAGTATCTACTGCTAGACCCTTTAACAAGGTGTTACAAATTTATAAAGGGCAAACTGCGTTAAAATACAATGAACTTTGTCTTAGTTACCGTTATATACAACTAACCTTATTTCTTAAAAATAAAACAACCAATTTTGATAATTCTCACATTGTATGCAACTTGATTTATACTATGAAAGTTAGGGCGAATTTCATTGTATATAATGGTAACTAAACAACACACATAAAAAAGTTTTTTACGAAGATTATAAAAACTAATTATATTATTTTTAAAAATTTAAAATTAATTATAAATAATAATAATAACTAAAATAAAATTTATTATACACAATTTACCCTTTTATAAACCCTCTAAACACTGAAAATGTCTATTTATTAATTTTTTTTCTAGTGCATCTTGTCATCCTCATCCCTGTTTCTACTATTGATCTCGTTCTCGCCATTTCGGAGCTATTATTCGACAAACGAAAAAAGTTTCCATTCTCAAGTTCAAACAACGGCCCCTGAATTCAATAATCCTGCATTCCACTAACATAAACGATCAATCAGTTGAAAACATAAAGGATCAATCATTCGAGGGTTTATTCCGAGCAAGGAATCAACATAGACGAAGGTTTTTCAATCATTCTGAATTCCGGAAGAATCAAGGAGGATGAGTGAGGAGGAAATTGGGAAGAAGAAGAGAGTGGTGGTGGAATCCCTAGGATGGTTGACGGAATCCTCAATCATGCCCAAGAAACACCGTGCCATCGCCGGTGTAGGACCGTCTTCGATCCTCGAACTCAAGGCCCAACTTTACAAGTCACAGGAAGAGGCCAAAAGTAATAATCCCAATAAAAATCCTGATCAACTCGAGGTACACCGCGCCAAGAAGAAGATTACTCCGCATGATCCATTTTCTGGCAAGAACTCCGGCGTCGATTCTCGTTCTCACAGGTTTGGAACCCTACCTTAACCCTAATTCTATTGCTTGCTTTGTTTTGTTTACCGTCCTAATTTTGGCACGGGAGTAGCACATGTCATCAATAGCAAATTGGCATGTGATTGATTAGCTAATGACAAATAACAGAATTAGGATAAGTATGTTAGAGAGGGAGGGAGGGAGGTTAGTTAAACTGCTAAAAGATGGAGATTTGTCTTGTTTACCTATAAGAAAGACTAGTATTAGCTTTTAGAAGTAGATTTGGTGGAATGTAAGTTTGTAACTGTTCCTTCTTAATGTTTCAATAAAACCCTTCTGTGATCCTAAGTGCTTCTAATACTTCATCATTATAGTTTGTGTTCTGATCAATAGGTTGAATTCCTCAATCCTTTGAGAATTCTATTTTCAGGTCCTAGTAATTGGTATCAGAGTAACTATGATACTCTGACCAAATTGTAATTCGTTGTTCAATCCAAACTTGATTCTGATTCCTTCCATGGTCTTGACACGAACAAAGATGATAGATGAGAGCTGAAGGCATTAATTCTTGAAGTCATTGCAGCCAGTGTAGAAGTCTCGATGATTTAGGACTTCCTATAGAAGCCATCAACAGCTCCATTATTGGTGTCTGTTTGCCACAGATTTTTTTGGCTAACAAATCGTGAGAAGTATTTGGCGAAGTTTGAGTTTCGTCCCTGCAAAATTCAGTAGACTTACCAAGGTGGAATTCCCCAAATTCAGTGGTGAAGATGTCCAAGGTTGGGTATAACGATGCCTACAGTTCTTCAAGATTGAAGATCTTAATGATGAACAAAAGGTCAAAATTGCGTTGGTGCACCTCTACGATAATGCCCTTGAATGCACCAGGAGTCCATAATTGGAAGGGGAGTGTATTGAGTGGGAGTTTTGCATCACAAGGAGATTTGATTCATTCGATGAAGATCCCCTATCTGATCGTAAGAAGCTTCAACAAGAAGGTACAGTACAATCTTACCAAGATTCATTTGACATAAGCCATCAGCTTATTCTTGGGAGGTTTGCAACCTGACATGGAGATGATTCTTAGGATGTTTAAGATTAAAAGTCTAAGTGATGCACACTACCTAGCTGATAGAGATTAGAGAATATGCTATTATCAGTTGGTTCTATTGTCATACAGTGGTTAGGATATCTAGCTTTCATTCAGGAGACTGGGTTTGTTTCTCAGCAACAGAACCAATTGATAAGAACTGATTACAAGGAAAGGAATACAAATCAGGAGGAGATGACTCTCCGCTGCCCTAAATAATGGGGTAGGTAAGAAGAATGTCAATCCTTACCCTTTACTCCTAACTATCCCTTAACCCTAGTGACACAACCCATGAATCCTATGCTGCCAAAATTGTCCTCTTTTAGCCTTACCTTCTACATGTCAAATCTTAACTTCTAGGCCAAGAGCAATAGTGACTAATGCCCAATCCAGAAGAAACTTAGTTAAAAAGAAACTGAAGATATCGGGTCATAAGTGCAATAGGCAGTTGTTTTCTACATAAATCTTGGCAGATGAGATGTCAAAGAGGGATATGTTGGGACCAAATGTGAAAAAGCTATGAAACTGCACTGTAGTGCATTCTTATCATACCATGAGGGTTAAAGGGTACCTCAAAATCAAATTGTTCATGTATTGATAGATAGTGGTAACACCCATAACTTCTTGGATTTGAACACAACTAAGAAGTTGGTTTGTCAATTGAAGGCCACCTGTCATTTATCTTACTTTTTTAGCTGGTTGAAATTCTGTGATCAGCATGTATGAATGTTCGAGTGATAAAAAAAATGTATGAATGTTAGAATGTTACATGGAAGTTGTATGGGGAAGTGTTTGAATCTGATATTATGATATTACATTATTACCACCAAAGGGCAGTGGAAATGTTGCTTGGAAATCAATGGCTATCCACTTGTAATGAATAATGAAACTTTGATGCCCTCAGAAGTCAGAATGGGATTAATGATCAAGGCAGAGGAGTGGTTTGAGGGGGTTCACACATAGTGAAGTGCAGTGGTTAGAGGGTAGGCAACTTTCCAAAACCACATCAATAGTCTTCTAAGATTGATTGCGTATATCCTCCTGCCCTTATGGTCATGACTCATGAGTTCAGTCGTTCAGATATTGGTTATGTTAATGCAACAGAAGTAGACTTTCCCATTGTTGAGGGTTGCCTATGTTTCAAGGTAAAAGAATTATTATGATGGTAGTGGACAGACCTAACAAGTATAGCTGTTCATTTACCTATCACACCTATTCACAGGTTGCTCAAGCCTTCCTTGAGAATGTATACAAACTGCATGGGCTCCCGAAAACCATCGCAAGTGAACGAGATAAGATTTTTCTTGTTACATTTTGCCAAGAATTGTTCTAGAAAAGATGCAATTGCAGTTTCTACTTTTTACCATCCCCAAATTGATGGTCAATCAGAAATAGTAAATAAAGGTTTGGAATGCTACATTCGATGTATGACTGACAGGAAGCCCAAGGAATCGGTTGGTTATCAGTTATCACTGCCTGAAATTTGTTGCAACACTAATCTTCGTAGCTAGCATCCAAACTAATCCCTTGAAATATGGTATGGTCAATAACCCTTTTCTAAGATCACTTAAATGCATGGAGATTCTACTGTGGAAGTTGTTGACTGAATAATTTGCAAGGGAAGCAGTTATCGACTACTTCAAGTTCACAGAACTGAAAGGGTGTTATATTTGTGACATTGGGTGTTTGTCAAGCTTCAACCACACAGACCGATCACTTTGAGGATATACCAACAGCACAAGCTGTCTTCCAAGTATTATGGCCCATTTCAAGTGATTGCTAGAGTGGGAAAGGTAGCCTACAAACTTGCACTACCGGCTACATCAAAAAGTCATCCAGTATTTCATACTTTGCAGCCTACACAGGAGTATTGCAACCATGTGATGTGAAGGGTTGTTACTAAATGTCCCTGTTTGTGTTTTGTTACATGAACTTTCTAGGCTCAACAACAAGGCTGTTGTCCACTGGTTTGTGTAGAGCAGCCCAGGTGATCGTGAGGATGCAACATGGGAACTTTCAGATAATTTCAAGCTTCAATTTCTTGATTTTTAGTATGATGCTTATTGTTTGTTGAGGACAAGAATCTAAAGAAGTAGAATGAATTGTTATGGTCCAAATAGTGGCACTTCAGTAACACGCTTATTAATAGCAAATTAGCATGTGATTAGGTCATGAGTGTCATCATGAATAACAGAATTACATTAGTTTGTGAGAAAGTGAGGGGAAGTTAGTTAAATTGTTAAAGATAGGGATTTATCTTGTTTACCTATAAGCAAGACTTGTAAGTTGTAACATCTATTAGAAATAGATTTTTGGTGATTTGAACCCTTGGTCTAATCTTTCAATAAAACCCTTCTGCAATCCAAATTGCTTCCAGTACTTCATAATTATAGTGAGTGTTGTGAGCATAGGTTGAATTCCACAATTCTTTGAGAATTCTAGAATTTATATCCTAACTAGTTTCTGAATATTCTGCTAAACTGTTTTTTGAGCAACTTCTTATTCATTAGATTGCAGTAATAGGGTATGTAACTCAATATAAACTTGCAAATCGGCCGTCTCTGATGAAGTAACAATAGATTGACAAATGGAGCAACATTATCATTGAAGTTTGATACAGGGCTTTCATCATAACCTCAGGTTTTAAGCATCAATGTACCAATCAAGCTAGATTGCTAAAAGTGACCGGTGTTATGGTTTCCAAATGTGGTCATGTGGAAACGGAATTGTACATTGAAAGTTGAAGAATAAATTTGCTTAAATGTAGGCTATCTTGCTTTGGTCTTGGAGCTCAATCGTGGATACTAAATTACAAATTCAAATTAGTAGTAGAAACTGAGTTTATAGTTTTAATAGTTATGAGTAGCCCTGATATTGGAAGATTCATCTTTCTTGTAAACTAACTAATTTTAGATTGTTTGCATGGACGGAGAATTAAATTTTTGTAGACTCTACGTTTTCAATCTGGTGATAGTTAGGCTGTAATATATTGATTCGATTTGGACATTTGGTGGCACAACTCAATGATTATCATCAAAATTTTAAATATTGACTTCATATATAGTACAGTCTATAACAAAGAGCCTATTTGAAAATTCGGAATAGTAACAACTTAGTATGTATACGTGATATATATATTCCACATTTCTACTTATTATATACTTCTATATGCAATTTGCTCTTATCACGGTCTCTCTTTATTCCTGCTTATTATCTCAAAACGAATTTGAAGGATAAGAGAAATGATCATGTAGAAGAATGTTGGCCTAAAACACCTGTTTAAATGATTTCTCTGTATTCTGTTTTCTAATTTGTGGGTCTCGTCGTTATTTTTCATGAAGCAAATGAAAACCCTAATTACATATTCACATCATATATATAAGAGACCCACAAAATCAAAATGAGTAATGGCATAAATATATAACACGAAACTTTATGCGACTGTATAATATTACTAGCAACTAGCATCCAACTTGAAACTATTTCTCTTTATACATGTATTTAGAAAGTTGTAAAAATTAATTTTTTTTTTAATTTCAGGGACAAGCTGGAGATGAAAGCAGCGAAGGATGGGTCAGATAGTTATGCAGCCTTAGAGAAAAAAGCCGAGTTGTATGAAAAGCTGGCTAGGGGAGAACTATCTGATGAGGAAGATAAAGAGAAATATTGTGTTGATTTTTTCAGTAAGAGCCTTGTAAAAGAACCAAAACATGAGGGACGAGATATATATTCTGCAGAAATCACAGAACGCGAGTCTAATACGGATAACGAGCCTGTGTTTCCTGATACACGAGCTACGGTTCTTGGTAGGGCTGCTGGTACAGTAGACAATGATGAACACAAGCGTTTTGTAAGGTAATTATACTGCTCATATATATTTATTATTTTATGTGGGTTAGGGTTCAATTGTTCAATTATGATGTTCTAGTGTTCATAATTGGTTTTCAGGGGACTAGAAATTGTTATATGAGTTTTTTTACAATGTATTACCTATAGATTTAAGTACCTTATTGTGAAGTGGTAAAGAATTCTATTCCAATTTTACTAGGTTAAAATGAATATATACATACATTGGAGACTCAAGAATTAAAACCAAAATAAAAAGAAAGAAAAAAAAGAAAAACAAGAAAAAAAATGAAAGAAAGGGAAGTAATATTTACAAATTAGAACTCTTTCTAATTAGAACTTAGACTGAAACTCCTAACAGATACCAGACCCAACAATTTCTTCATAATTACACCATGTTTTTAAATCTTTTTCTGTTATTATGATGCAGTAGTCTTCTTCTGCTGTAGATACTGTCAAGAAACAATGCTCTTGATTACCATTTTCTGCAAATAGTGTTGCTTGATGCTCTATCTAATGTTGACAACCTGAATTTTACATTTTTTTACATTTTTGGTTGTTTTTCTACAGGGAAGTTCATGAAGAAGTGAATCAAGCTCGGGAAAAAGTGTCTGAACTGAAAGTTCGCAGGCAAGAACAGGTGGCGGTTCGGCGAGAAAAGCTAAAACAAGCATATCTGAAGAAGCAGCTTGAGAAACTAAAAGCTCAATCTAAAGAAGGGAATAATACATGATTGCGAATGAATGTAAGAATCCATTACCTTAACCAACTTTTAGAAAAACAACGAACATAGAAGAAATTACATCCTTTTTGTCGTATTGAAACTAATTATATACGTATATTAGGCTTTTTATCTACCATTTGATGAACTGACTACTGTGGTTTTCAGTGCTAGAATTTCATTTGTTTAAACTTTTTTGTTCAAGTTGCACATTACAAGTTCTTTTTCACCTTCATATTGTTTTTAAGATTTTCAAAAGTAACTCACTCTTGCACTCTGTATAGAAGCCCAACTTTGGGTGTTTTTGCTGTTTGAATTCTGGTGAGAGATAAACTTGTCATACCATTGAGACAAAGAAATGTTTAACGATTTGCAAAATAAGAGTTGAGGGACCCAATTTGGACATTAATAAGAATCTAAACAAGAACAGTTGCAAAAGAAGAGAAAGGCTGTTATTTCAATTGATTGAAAGATAGAAATCAGATGAGTTCCTTTAGAAGGAGGTCTCACCGCCCAAGCCAACCATGGCCGAATACAAGAGAAAAGGAAATTCATAAAAATGCAACAGCTCAAAATGTATCTATATAAGATCACTCCCCTGCTAACAAAATAACTAACTCCATGAATCAGTCCCCTACACGTGTCCCCTTCCTCCTTTGATAGACTCTCCATATGTTGGGCCCGCTGGGCTGGGAATGGGCTAAATCAATGGGTTGTTCCTTATCAATAGACCCCTCTTGAAGAATAGGCTTGTCCTCGAGCCTAAAGTCAGGAAAGCGGACAGCAAGAGTAGAATCATCTTCCCAAGTAGTAATCTCTGGTGTACTTGGTAATCATTGGATAAGCCTCTGTTGGACCCGTATTCCGTCACGAGTAATAGTACGAGTGTCCAAGCTCTTGACAGGCTGGGGATCAACTGCTGAATCAATTTCGAGTCCATCTGGGAGAACGGGATCAACTGGCGACTGCCCTACTCTTTTTTTAGGAGTGAAACGTGGAAGACCGGGTGGACTTTGGGGGATTCCAGTAACTATAGTTTGTAAGAAGCAGGACTAAATGACCAATACGTTCTAGAATTAAAAAAGGGCCATAAAAACAAGCTGACAGCTTCTGATTAATGCGACGAATTACGCAGTGCTGCCGATGTGGTCATAACTTAAAAAAAACCCAACCACCGACGTACTCAACATCACGTCGATGTTGGTCTGCTGATGTCTTCATACGGGTCTGGGCACGCGTCGCGATCTGAGAGATCCTGTGCAACAGCTACACAACGGACTTCCCCAGGTACGAATTGGAAAATAGTAGGAGCAGGTCTGCCATAAACTGCTTCGAATGGAGTTGTCCCCGTAAACACATGATAAGAAGAATCGTGCCAGAATTCTGCCCATGATAACCAATGTGACCAGTTCTTGGTTGCTCTACAGCGAAACATCGGAGATAAGTCTCTAAACTCCGGTTAACAACTTCAGTCTGCCCGTCTGTCTCCGGATGATAAGCCGAGCTGAACTTCAGTTTGCTACCTTGTAGCGAGAATATCTCCTGCCAAAACTTGCTTAGAAAAAGTGGGTCTCGATCGCTTATAATGGACTTGGGTACGCCATGTAAACGAATCACTTCACCAAGGAAAATATCAGCCAAAGAGCGAGCGGTGTAAGGATGTTTCAGAGGAACGAAATGACAATACTTAGACAATCTGTCCACAACAACCAAAATAGCTTCGTATCCTCTCGACTTAGACAGCGCGGTGATAAAATCGATGGAGATGTCTTCCAAGATTGTGGTAGGAATAGGCAGCGGTTGAATTAAACCGGCTAGAGACAATGTGGAATACTTGTAACGTTGACAAATGTCACAACTTTGAACATACTCCTCCCGGATAGATTTAGTCATACCTATCCAATAAACGTGGGCGGCAAGGCGTTGATATGTATGAAAAAATACCGAATGGCCACCACTAGGTCGTTGTTAAATTCATATAAGAGTTTAGGAATCCACGGGGAGGAGGCCGGTAACACCAACTTTCCCTTATAAAACAGTTGACCATCAACAAGAGTATGCCCCGGCTTGGGTCGATTGTTGGAGTGCAATTTGTTGCAGTTGGGGGTCAGAATCAACCCCTTGCGTGAGCTCACTCCCTTCCAACCACTGGGGAAACAAAATCAGTGTTGCTAATTCACCTTCTCCCTGAACAAGAGACAACGCATCAGCAGCCCAGTTGTCCTTTCCGGGTTTATATTGGATCGAGAATTGGTATCCCATCAACTTAGCTAACCAGTTCTGTTGGTCGGTGGTAGTAATACGCTGCTCGAGAAGATGTCGCAGACTTTTCTGCTTGGTATGAACGACAAACTGTCGACCCAGCAAGTACGGTCTCCAATGTTGAATGGCTAAGGCAAGGGCCATAATTTCTCTTTCGTAGGCTGATTTGCTCAAGGATCTATCGGACAACGCCTTGCTGAAATAAGAGACGGGACTCCCGTTTTGCATTAATACGTCGTCGATGCCCCTGCCCGATGCATCACACTCTATCTCGAAAGCCTTAGCGAAGTCAGGAAGGGCTAAGACAGGAGCTGTAGTCATCACACGTTTAAGGGTGTCGAAGGAGTCTTGTTGCTTCTTTCCCAACGAGAAATTGTCCTTCTTAGTTAACTCAGTTATGGGTTGTGCGATTTTTCCGTACCCCTTGACGAACTTTCGATAATATCCGGTTAACCCAAGGAATCCATGGACTCCCTTGACATTCGAAGGTGCTGGCCAGTTAATGATCGATCTGATCTTGGCCGGATCCATAGATACCCCCATTTCATTAATAATGTGTTCCAAGTATTCCACCGACTTTATACCAAACAGACTTTTTTTTATTAATGACTAGTTGGTGCTGCTGAAGAATGTGCAAAACAGCCTGTAGCAAATTTAAATGGTCATCCCAGGTACTCCCATAGATTAGAATGTCGTCAAAAAACACTAACACCCCCTTTCGAAGCAACGGTCTAAAATTTTCGTTCATAAGAGCCTGGAACGTGGCGGGAGCGTTCGTCAACCCGAAAGGCATTATGAGAAATTCGGAATGCCTATCGTCGGTGCGGAAAGCCATTTTCTCAACATCCGACTCCCTTACCCTTACCTGATAGAACCCCGATTTTAGGTCGATCTTCGAGAAGTAAACAGACCTGTGAAGCTCATCTAATATTCGAGAAGTAAACAGACCTGTGAAGCTCATCTAATAGCTCTTCGACAACCGGAATTGGAAACTTATCCAGCACTGTGACTTTATTGAGGGCCCTGTAGTCAATACATAATCTCCAAGTAGCGTCTTTTTTCTTCACTAGAATTACGGGACTGGAAAACGAGCTTTTTCTGAAGTGAATAATTCCGGCAGCTAACAGTTCTTGAACCTGACTTTGAATTTCATCTTTGTGAATGTGTGGATAACGATAGGGTCGGACACAAACCGGTCCTTGCCCTTCTTGAAGCGTAATGGTGTGTTCAATAATTCTTTTCGAAGACAGCCCTTGTGGGGTTTGAAACAGAGAATCAAATCCGTTGTAATAACGCAGTTAATTGAGACCGATGAACCGGCTCCAAATCGTTTTGACCCGATGGCGTAGCAGTGATAGTCGATAATTCCCTTTGTACATTATCGCTAATCATAGTAGAGGTGATCCCTTGTAACTTAATACACTGCCCTTGATTCCAAAATTTCACTACGTGTGTTTGCTAGTTGAATACCACGCCTCCCAGTCGTTTTAACCAGGCTATGCCCAATATGAAATCCAGAGGCCCCAAATCGTGGACTAGAGCATCCACCTTACATTCAAATATACCCATCCGTAATGGTACATCTGTACATTGCTCCCGTACCCATACCTTATTTCCATCACCCAAAGGGATGCCCACAGGAGGTATGGTTATGACCTCTAATCCCAAAGTAGACACTAATCTTTTTGAAAGGAAATTGTGAGACGCACCACTATCGATCAAGATCAAAGCTGAGAATCCATTAAATCACCCATTAGCTTAAGAGTTTTTAAATCCGAGGAGTTACCTGGAGAAATGCCGCTCAATTCCAAGGCCTGACATTCCCCTTCCACAATCTCTTCTTCTTCATGATTGCTGAGAGTCTCGAGTTGGCAGATTTCGCCCTCGCCGTTGAGTTCCTCACCATCAGCGAGCAGTAGCACCCTCAATTTACCTTCAACGCACTTGTGCTGAGGTGAATACCTCTGACCACAGACGAAACACAGCCCTCGCGTGCGTCTATCCTCCCATTCTTGTTTAGTTAGGTTACGAGTGTTGCTAACAGGGGCTTGAGTAGGCTTGGCGTAGTTAGCAGATCGGTTGAGAGGTTGGGCCCCAGGTGGATTAGGGTATTGAATGGGCATGTGTATAGTTGGGCCCGAGTAATTGGGCTTCTCAAATCGGGTTTGGCCCCTCCAAACAGTATAGTTACTTCTCGAACTAATCTTCTCCGATGGGGAGGCGCGGTGGCGATACATACGTGACGGGCATAATCCATTGCTTCGTCAGATGTGTGTGGGTTTAGCGCCCTCACCCAATTTCATACCTCGTTCTTCAATCCCCAGAGAAACATGTTGATCGACTGCTCCTCCGTCAGATTTGAGATTAGACAGGGCTTCGAATTCTTCGATGAATTCTTCAATGTCTCCTTCGTGAAACAGTGACCCTAATGCCTCATGAGCATTTCGGAATTTGGTTCCACTGAATCTGGTTAATAGCTTGGTTCGAAATTGGTCCCATCCCGTATTTGGAAGCTTATTCATGAGAGTGGTGAACCAATTCAGTGCAGCTCCGTCCATACACATCTGGACAAGTTGCAATTTCTGTGTTTGAGGGATTTTGTTCACCTGGAAATAGAGGTCCGCCTTGGTGAGCCATCCTCGATGATCTGCTCCATCGAGAAGAGTGGAAGCTTCACCTTTGGCAGAGAGAACAAGGATGCTTCGAAATGATTTTCTCTGAAGTTTGGAGGTTTGAAATTGGACCCTTCTGGGTGGTCCTCGAAAACTTCAGAATTGATCGTTGTACAGTGGGTCTTCTTCATCGGTGCATGGTTTCCTTCCTTCAGCTTTCTCCCGGTTATGGATAACCTTCTCCATTAATCCCCTCATTGCTTGCATCATGGTAGACAACTCTTGGACCTGATCAGTGAGTTGGCCCAGTCTTTCCTCATGAGTATTCAATTGAGATTGGATCCTGGTATTCACGATGGGAGGCTCGGGTTGCATCATGCTTTTGTTTCCCGGCAATGGAACCAATTAATAAGAATCTAAACAAGAACACTTGCAAAAGAAAAGAAAGGCTGTTATTTCAATTGATTGAAAGATAGAAATCAGATGAGTTCCTTTAGAAGGAGGTCTCACTGCCCAAGCCAACCATGGCCGAATACAAGAGAAAAGGAAATTCAAAAGATAAAATGCAACAGCCTACTCAAACGAATCTATATAGGATCACTCCCCTGCTAACAAAATAACTCACTCCATCAATCAGTCCCCTACACGTGTCCCCTTCCTCCTTTGATAGACTCTCCATATGTTGGGCCTACTGGGCTGGGAATGGGCTAAATCAATGGGCTGTTCCTTATCAGACATTTTGAAAAAGTTGGTTCTTACTTAATCCATTTTGCTTCTGCCTATCTTTTTACTTTTGATATCTTCAACATCTTGTCTTAGGTTCTTCATACTTTTGAGTTTTCTTTATATAACTCAAGTCTTTGATGGGAACACCTTTAATTCTTGATATTTGAATGCCTTCTGCCCATGTGAAAAACCCCTTTAATATGAAAACATCAAGATTCACAATTTTGAAGATAGGGTTTCACTTTTAATATTGTCCTCTACAATCGGCTCAATTTTTTTCATTTGATAGCAAGATGTATATTCCAGACCGCCGATCTTGCTACCAAACTGAACAAATTGAGCCGATTGTGATTTGTGGATGATGATTCTGAAGATGAAACCCTAGCTTCGAAATTGTTGAGCTCTATGTTTTGAAGTTTTAATCGTACTACGTGGATTTTGCATTAGTTGCCGGTAGGGCTGTAAACGAACCGGACGTTCATGAACCGTTCGTGAAACGTTCGTGAAATTGTTCGGCAGGAAGTTTGTTTATGTTCGTTTATTTAATAAAAGAACGAACATGAACAAAATTTTCCGTTCATTTAATTAAATGAACGAACATAAACAAAGATCTCGTTCGTTCATTATGTTCGTGAACGTTCGTTTATCGTTCGTTTATATTTTATATAATCATTCATTTAAATATGAGTGTGTTATAGTGTTTATTTGTGTTTAATAATTTTGGATTTGTATTATAGCACGCGTTCCTTTGTTTACGTTTGTTTTCATTTAAATTAACAAACAAAAATGTACACGAACTAGCCATATATTTTAAACAATCGAACACACTGCCCGTTCGTTTATTGTTCGGCTAAAGTTAAACGAACTAACACGAACAAGCCTCGTTCGTGTTTGTTCGATTCGTTTACAGCCCTAGTTGCCGGTCATAGAATCCATGTCGAAAAGGGATAGAGGAGAAAAGGGGATGTTTGTAATAGCAACTTAAATGATATGGAAACCATTTCAACAAGGAACAAGATGCTAATACATCATGATCAATGATATACATAATGTACAAATACAAAGTGACCTCCGTATTTAGTAGGTCGAAGGCCAGATATTGTAGTTACTTATTGCACATCGAGTGAAAAATTAGGATTACCCGATTGCTCCAGGTTATCTCGAGGCAAGTGGATCATTAGGTTGAAGGTCAAACATCTTAGTTACTTATTGCAATTCGAGTGAATTAGGATTTTCTTATTGATCCTGGTTATTTCGAGGCAAGCGAATCATTCATGATGAAAATGACGAGCTTCAATAGAATGATTCGATAATTAAAGTTCTTTGGACTATCTAATATGATCATTATAGTTTAAAGATAACTTTCATATAGTTGTGTTCAATAAAGTCTATATAAAACACAGTCCTGCAGTTTTAATACTCAATCAAATGTGATTCAGATCACATGTGAAGTACCTGTTCAAAATTTTAAAATTTAATCTTGACCATTGATGGTGCTGATGCAAATGCTAAAATTAGTCTCTTAGGACTATGCATTAAGCATGTTATATTAAATATTTCTCAACTGTTATAATTAAAGTTTTTAATTATTATAAGGTCTCCTGTGTTGGGATGAAATTGTTATTTTTAAACTTAGTTAGGTTATCGTGTTTTTTTTTTGAAAATCTTGATTTATTTAATAATAATAAGTCTATTAATTTATAGGTAAACTAAATACTTTTATTGAGCTATTGGTTCAGTTTTGAAGAAGAATTCCCTAAAACAATAATGGCTTACCACAACATCAAAATCAGTTTTAGTTGTAATTAGTCGGTTAAGAACTAAAACCGAACCATAACTAATAATTTTGGTTATGTTTACTTCAATTTTATCGGTTTCGGTTTCTTAATAGGTCGGTTAGTTGATTATGGGGGCGGTTAACTAATAAGGAAGTTGGAGATTAAAAATAAACTCGAGTAAAATAAGAATTAAATATAGGAAATTAACAAAACTTGACATAAAAATAAATAAGTATGAAACGAAAATAAATAAATACGAAACGTCATATAGAAGAGTATATAATAGAAAACCGTTATAAAGCTTAGAAATAAAACAAAAACTCAAACACCATACTCTAAAAAACTTTTTTATGAATTTTACATATAATGATCCCTAATAAAGTTTCATAGTAGATAAAAAAAATACAAAATTACTATATGTTATTAGGGTGGTTCGGTTAAGAATGTGACAGTTTGTTTGATTAACTGTAGCCGGACACCGTCCTTATCAGTTAACCAAAACTTAACCTTTTATTTTTGAAATGGTTTGTTTAATCTAAATCGGTTAAATCGGTTTGATTTGGTTAATCGGTTGTGCTAACTCCTAGTTGTGATCCTAGATTATTAATTAGCATTATGCCATTATGATTAATGATGTAACTGTTCACTACCATTTTCCTTTGTCAATGGTAGCAAACAAAAGGAGGAAACAAAAATTGGGGGGTTAATTTGTATTTTAAAGAAAGATGGAGGCTGATTATGTAATTACCGCCGAAAGAAACCCAATAGCGTATGTGTCATTGCGTTGATTACGGGACTTTGTAGGGATCAAAATGATGGCGAAACTTGGCAGAGTGACTTTGCAACTGGCCATATTTGTCGAGGCAATCTTGACTCTTTTGTAATAAAAAGTTATATGGATATCGATATTGTAGTAGTTTGTATCTAACCTTAACTTACTTAGAGTTATATATTGTCACTTCAGTATTCATATTATCTTTCGGCTTTAACCCTACCCAGATATCCTCACATTCAGCTCACATATATCCACATTAAATATTAATAAAAAAATATGTATTAATTAAGAGTAAAAGAAAAAGATAAAAAAGAAAAAAATAAATAAAAGAAAACAGAGCTGTTCTCCAAATGAGCCCTAGTTGAAAACTTCTTGAACCAGCAATATCATGATGGTGCTGGTTGTGATTTGGGAACAAGCTGGAACCGGCCAAGCGGGTTGGCCACCGATGCGGCCGGTCCTACCTTGTTGCTCATGTGTTAAGATGATAGGTTTGAGTTCCGTTATAAACTAATTTGGAAGTAAATTGAAGAGCCATTTAAAAAATCTACTTTCATTTTTAAAATATGAACGCAACGGCTATACATATATGATGCATATAAAGAGTTAGATGCATCTATTATAGTTATCATTTTTATATATGTTTTTAAAATAATATAAATTAATTATTTTATGTTATTATGTATTAAAAATAAAAGTAATTTTAGTCAAATTTCTTGATTTTTATAACCCTATTTTATGCAGTCTACGAGAAAGATTTTTTTTCCTACCTTCAAATATATCTATGATCCATCTTTCTTTGCTGTAAAAAATTTAAAATTTTTATTGCCTTTTTATAACTTTCAAATTCATCTTCGAATTAACATATAATAAATCAAATGTTTGCGTACTTTTACAATGATATAATTCTATTTTTTATATAAAATTGAATAAAATTTTTTATTAAATTGAGACAAGATTTTTTATAACATTTAAACACACATACTCCCTAAACCTAAACCTAATTCTATACCATTTTGTCTATTACGGGGTTTAAACCCAAAACCTTATGAGATAGCAAGAACATTAGATACCGCTAAATTATAAGCCCCTTTTGGTAATTTAGAGAAGATGATAAGATTAAAAAAAACAGTAATTAAAAACCGATCACGCTAAAATGGATTTATGAACAACATTACTAGTGTTTCCGTGATGGTAAACATTAGAATATACGTTAATCGAAAGAGGTAAATTGAGATAATAATTAAAAAGATCTTCTATCTAACAATATTAAAGTACGACTTAAGGTGTTTCTTACGACTTAAGGTGTTTCTTCTTTCTCGAGATTAAGAATTCAAGTTTTATTATTGACATAGGTCTAAATTATTTGGGGGAAGGGGGTGTGTTTGAGGTTAAAGAAAAGGTGAATTTGGAAAATATATGGGTAGCAAGCTATTGAAAATTTTAAATAAATCTCAAATTCGGACAATATATTTTTAAATAATTGATTTTGAGATAATTTTCAGTTATTTTTAAAACATGACAGATAAATTTTCTTATAAGTACGAGAGCGCAACATGTATTTTAGATAAAAAAACAGTTAGGTTTGAAGGTTTACGCTTGTGTGTTTAGAGAAAATACGACTATTTATTTATGGGTTTAGTTCATTTTTGTGTATCCAACTTTACAACTTTTGCTATTGTATGTACTGAACTTTCAAACTTACCATTTGATGTATCAAACTTTTCAAAATTTACCATTAAGTGTATTTAACCTAGTATAACAGGTAACATGGTGACTTGGAACCGGTTTTGATGACGTGACAATGACATGGAGGTGAGTTGGCACCTTATGTGTTATTTCCTCTTTAAAAATAATTCTAATAATAATAATAATAATAATAATAATAATAATAATAATAATAATTTAACACAAGAACAGGGCTTGCTTCATCTGCGTCAATCTCATCTGCGGCACCACTTCATCTGCGTCAATCTCATCTGCGGCACCACCGCACCACCGATATGGTGGTTTGCGATTTATCTTCTTCCATCTTCATCTGCGTCAATCTCCACACAGGGCTTGCTTCATCTTCGATTAAGGGTTTCAGGCATCATTCAAACCAGAACAGAGTCTCACACTGAAAACACACGATGGATTTGCTTAGAGTGATCTTCATCTGCGTTGGATTATGCCTTCATTTGCGTCGATCTTCATCTGTACATTCATCTTCGATTTAGGGTTCAACGATTTAGGGTTCTGCCAACGAAGGGTTTCATCGATCTTCATCTATACGCCTCCATTATTACTGTGGATTTCAGATCTCAATTTCAAGGTCTGTTCAACGAAGGGTTCTGCCAAGGTACGCAAGTTCTTTGTTCGATTTAGGGTTACGGTTCTTGATTTAGGATTCTTGATTTCTAGATTTAGGGTTCTTCCAGATCTGCTACTCGTTTGAGGGTTTGAGTTAGGGTTCTTGATTTCTAAATTTCATCTTCATTGTTGATTTAGGATTACAGTTCTTGTTCCTTATAGTTCTTGTTATTGGTGATGTCGAATTGTATTTTTCTTGATTTCTGGAATTTATCTTCATCACTATGGACATTCATGTTCTTCGTAATAAATTTAGTGTATTGAAGATTAAGTTGAGTTCATCTGTTGATAGTTCATCTGGGATTCATGGAGGTGTATTGAAGATGGAGATGGAGATGGATGAAGATCTGATGTGGCATTTTAGTAGTATAAAAAAAAATAAAAAATCATAAAATTACCTGGTACCTGCTAAGCAGGTTAATGGATACATAAAAAAGTTAAGTTTGAAAAGTTTGATACATCAAATGGTAAGTTTGAAAGTTCAGTACATACAATAGCAAAAGGTGTAAAGTTGGATACACAAAAATGAACTAAACCCTTTATTTATTCGTGTTTGACTTAACTTGAAATAATCTCGATCGAAAAAATGATATCAAAATTTATTGAGTAATATCCCATGTTGGACTAAAGTAATATACTCAATAAAGGTCATGAGCTATTTCACTCATAGCCAATTATTTTTGAATTAAAATTCATGAAATTATAGTAAAACCTCTATAATTTAATACTCGATAAATTAATAACCTCGATAAAAATTAATAATTTGTCTGGTTCCAACGTGGGATCAGTACAAAATTTGGACCCCAATCGATAAAATAATAAAATAATAATTTTTTTGAAATCCCAATGTAAATATATTGGTCCTAGCGAAACTATAAATTAATAATTACTAAAATATTCCAAAATTCTAGAATTTTCTAGTAAAAAATGAATCTATAGTCACTTGTTTTTTTGTAAACTTCAAATCTATATTGAGTTCATCTTTAAATCTCTCAATTGCACTTAAGAGTTGAGGCACTGTATTCTCGTATTGTAACAAGAAGTTGTGAAGAGTTGTTGCCGCTTGCAATGCTTCCTTCCGAGTGATTGGTTCCAAAGGTACTGAATATGAGCCAACTCTTTAAATTAATAATTTATTAATTTATTGATATAATAATATCTTGCTAAATTAATAAAATATCTCAGCCACAACATTATTAATTTATAGAGGTATTATTGTATATGGTATAAGAACAAGATTCGTCTGTGGCTGTTCAAATATAACAAAGTCATCATAACTCATAAGTATCTATATATTAGATGCTATTAAAAGAATCTCATGTGACCAAATAGTTTTAAACAAAAACCAAACAAACTTACAATATTAAGTGTGAATGGAGGGTGGAAGAAAGTCCTAAATATGGTGGCAATCGTGTCGGATTCAGGTTCGGGTTGGCGGGTCACATGTTGGCGGGTCAGGAATGGTTGACACGAACACGACCCGTTTTATTATACGGGTTCATGGTTCATTTCGTGTTCACGGGTCATTTTCGGGTTCACGGGTCACTTGCTAGCTTTTTATCATTTTTAACCCAAATCTAAAATGCCAAATGTAGTTCAACTTCATAAAAATCTATAATACAATTAAATTAATCTTTAACAAAATATAAATCTATGATGTAACCTACGCATGAAAGAAGCAAAATCTGTGAATCTATGATGCAAAAAAGAAGCAAAAATCTACAATCGAATTTGTGATTTAATTTGTAACATTATTATTTAAATATCTTGAGCATGAGGAAGATCTAAGAACCATTAGGGCTACAATGTGGAAAATGAATTTTTTAATTTTTTAAAAAGTCAAAAAATAAACGGGTTGACGGGTCAACCTGCGAAACCCTATACCAACCCGAACATGACCCGTTTAATTATACGGGTTCGCGGGCAACCCAAAATTGACCCCAACCCGTTTACGGTAAAACCAAACTTGTTTATTTTCGTGTTCATATCGTGTTTTATGTCATGTTAAGAATTGTCACCCTTCCTAATGATTGCTTGTATCACTATCAGGCACACGATTCTACACTCCAAACATCATTACACGACAAGCAATTATGGCGTGGGCATTGTGTTTATAATTCAAGCGTGGATACACTTTGGGAGATCCCAAGAGAATCTACCATACAAATAAAATAGAGCCCAAAATAAGCTTTTATGCTCTATGTGATCATGTTCTTAAAACAATCATTGATTTGCATCATATGTGATTACATGCTATATGTAAATTATTGTCATAATAATATTATTAGAGGTATCCTCGCATGTTTGAGTCAAACATGACCCATCATGTTCTCTCACAAACTTGAGACTGAACCCTACAAAGGGGACTCATTCTTGACTAATATAAGGGACTCACTCTCATGTTTGTGAGAGAACATGATGGATCATGTTTGACTCAAACATGAGAAGATCGTAACCCTATTATTAGAGCATATTTTTCTATATACTTTATCTTTCTATTTCTTCAATAAAAAAATGTCAAAATTATAGGATAAGTTCAGAAGAAAAAGTTAATATATTACACATGTCAACTATTGAATAAGTATGAGCATAGAGTAAGAAAAATAAATATAAGCAAACAGAATTTTTTGCAGTAATATTTTATCATAATAACATCATATTTAATTATATTTTTTTACAGTAAACAAACACCTATCTAATCTACACTTTATATTCTTAATAAGAGTTAAACTCTTGATGTCTAAGAAAGATAGACATCCTATTCACACCTTAGTCAGATACATTAAAGACCCTTTGATATATTTGATTACATGCTTAAAGTAATCCACTTTAGTCCAAAAAAAATTATAAATTTTACTTATTTGGCCGTTGATCTCAGATAATTTCTCTTGGGTTTGATAACCATTTGTACCACTCGATTTCTCTATCAAGTTTTTTGTTATTTATCCATTCGAAACTTGAGATCAAAGGATGAGATCATAAGGCCAATGATACTCTCATAATTCAAGTTTTATCGGAGATCAAATTCATAAAAAGTTTGATTACTTATGAATCAAAACTTTAAAAATAAAGTATTCCTCTATTCATCAATTGGCAAAGTAAAATGCCATTTTCTCATGAGAAATTGAAGGGTGCTTTAGTAATTTCTCATAAAAACATGAGAATTCCATATTCTCATGATATTTTAAAGTATAAACTAAACTTAAGAGGGTAAGTGGATGTTTTTTTTGGATGGATTATATTTTTAAGAATTTCTTATCTTTTTTAGTTATATTATTTATTTAATCAATAAAAAAAATCAATATGCATTTGCTAAGCTCAATATTCCATTTTGAACAAAAATACATTTAATTAAAGGAGAATGATAACCACGTCTCTTAAGGTTGTGGATAGAATGAAAAAAATGTGATTATAGGTTTTTAAAATTGGTAACTTTGTTTCATATATAGAAAATTGAAAGTCAATTAAAAGATAACTATGAAAAGTATAAGAAGTTGATTATTGAAAAATATGAGTTGTGATTGTCATTTTTTAAAATTTTTTAAATAATTAATAAAAGAGAACAAGAAGAATCGATACGAAGTTGGTTATGGTCAAAACATAATTTTTATTAAAAACATACATGTAATGAATTGAAGTATTAAAATATTTGTATCCCGGTGCAACGCACGGGCTACCAAAAATATAATTAATTCTAAAATTTTTGAACTTACGTTTATTAAATTATTATCACTGACTTATAAAAAAGTAATTATAGCTATTAATCAAAGGTAAAATAGGAATACAAGAAATTAATGACAAATTTTTAAAGGAGTGAGTAATATTTGGAAACAAACTAAAATCATATAGTAAACAATAATTTTGAATTTTGGAGAGAGCATAAATCAAATATTGATTATAATATATAGTATGACTATCTACATATATTAAGGTAAGCAATTTTTACATTAACGTGACTTAATTTTACACGTTATGTAGAGTTGTAAAATTTCTATTACAAGGCCGAGAACACGGCGAGTACTCTTGATAAAATAGGTGTCCTTGCAAAATTAAGGTGAATCTTAGTATTGCATAATTCAACCCAACTTGGTCAAACTCAAAATGATTCGTTTCTAATTTTTTACATAAATAGTTAGTCTTCTTGGTTTCCATAATTAATACCACTAGTAATACTAGTTTTCTTGTGTAATGAGTTAACAACCTATTTGAATATTTAATTTTTTTAATTCTATAATCCATGAACATATCATATCTTATAATTTTAAATTTTTTTTTATAAAAGTTCCACTCCCAATATTACTCAAATACTAACCCAGAGAAATGTTAAATACAATCCATACTTATTGCATAGTCTCAAGGGACTAATCTTAGCCCTTGGATCAGCTCCATCAATAGTCAAGATTGAATTTTAAAAATTTGGACGGAGTGACATTTTCGTAATTAACATGTAATAATTTTACAATCACATATGATTGTATATTTAATCACATATGATTAAATATTAAAATTTATGACTATACTTTTATATACACTATATTTAACATAACTCTACTAACCCAATTACTAGCTACAATTTATTTGCCCCTAAGTACCACCTAGCAAGTTTTACTATATTAAATTGTGTTAATATATATTCTTCCCATTTTAATTTCATGTCACCGATTCCTTGAATGTCAGATTTGTGTCTTATTTTGCCCCCTTTTCTGTATGTATATATAGTGTATATATATAAGAAGAGAGAAATTGGGCTTTAGGGCAAACATCAACTGTTGTTTGCTAAAGGAAAGATGAGCAGAAATTTAAAGAACGCTTTGATTGCATTTCTGGCTCCTCTTCCTTCCATACTTTTCTACAAATCCTTCCTCAAAAACCACCATAACCACCACCACCTTCTCTCCGCAATCTGGTCATGGTGCTACCACCACCCTTTTCTCCTAGCCAACACTCTGTTTTTCTTCAACATCGATCTTCTTTTCTGGGTCATTAGCCTCATTCAATCCAGCAATTGGGTGATTCATTCTTTACTTCTGTGTTCCAATTTCACTCAATTGTTGCCTCTTGATCTACTGTAAGTCGATAATCTTATGAAATTTTTGTGGGTTTTGCAGATGATAGATGTTTACTGGACGGTGATTCCGGTGTTACTGGTGCATTTCTTCCAGACCCACCCTGGCTCCGGCTCGGAATTCAACCTATGGCGGTCGAGATTGGTGGTGGCGTTGACTTGGGTCTGGGCCGTAAGGTTGACCCACAGCTACTTCCGGCGAGAAAAATGGCAATGGGGTGCCAGAGAAGACTGGAGGTTTACAGATATGGCTCGACAGTATGGTAAAAATTGGTGGTGGATTTCTTTCTTTGCCGTTTACCTTATTCAACAGGTATTTATATTATCAATGTTTTTTTAAAGCTGTTTGGTAATTATTTCAATTGTTACATGTTTAAAATAGGTTAAAATATAGTTTAAACTTGGTCAATTAGGTTAAAAACTACCCTAAAGTGAGTATTATAGTATCCCGAATTTGAAGACTCGGTTACTTTATTATCTTGACTCGCTAAAACTCGATTGGAAGCTCACTTAATTAGAACCCCACTTGATAAGTCAGATACTAAATTGACGGAGTTACGAAGTTTATGGTACTAATACTAGAGATGTGTTTAATAAAATCAATGAAATACAATATAGTTTTAAAATTTTACTAATATGCAATCACAGGTGATCAGTATACAAACACATGTGATTTGTAAAAGCATCACATATGAATTACGAAAATACTACTCCGTCCAAAATTTTAAAATACAGTCTGACCATTGATATAATAATCCAAAGTCTATAATTAATCATTTGAGATTATGAATTAAGTATAAAATATATTAAATATTTTTTATTATACTATGCTACATTTTAATACTTTGATAATATTTACTCCTAACGTGGGATCTTTATTTATATGAAGAAATCAAACAAAATAGTACCCACGTGCGAAGATACTAATAATCAGAATATTTTTATATACTATTTATCCTTGTTATATAAAAATCAGATAACAAATGTTTGGTAATTATTTTCTAAGGGCTAGGATTGAACATTTGAACTACAGTATAAGTATAATAGTTATACATATGTATTTTCCTAAAAAGAGAAGGATTTTAATTAATTATTCTAGTTTTTAATTAAAAAAGATAAAATATACAACTGCTGATTATCATGCAAAAAACAAGATTTTAAAACTTATCCAAGAAAAATGTCAAATCTTGATACCGTTAGACGAAAGGACGTTTTGTAAATAATTTTAGAGTAAATTATAAAAATCGTTCTTGTGGTTTACCAAAAATCACACTTTTCGTCCTTTATAATAAAAAATTACATCAATGATCCATGGGGTTAGCATTTTGTAACACATTTGGTCCTTTGACCGTTAAAGATGACAGCGTTAGTGTAACCCTTTTCTCACATATCACATTAAGTCCTTATGCTTTATGTTTGTTGCATTAATGGTCCTTTATAGAATATTTTTTAGTTTTATCACTTTTAATTAATTAACTTTTAGTTTTAATATTTTTTAAGTCTTTTTAGTATTATTATATAATTAAATTAGTAAATTGATAAAATATATATTTGGGTTTTGTTTTTATCCAAATTTATATTAATTATTTAAAGTTCTCAAACTATTATTAATTTAAATGTATTTTTTAGTCTTGTTAGTATTTTTAAGTCATGCTTCTTTTCTTTGTTTTTAAATTACTTCTTTATTCCTTTTGCCTTAAACCCATTTAAATTACTTTTTAATATTTCCATGTCTCTAAATTATACAATTAATTTCAATCAACTTATATTTGCTATTTCTTTTTCATCACCTTTTTTACTTTTTGTTTTTTGCATTTTATTTTGTTATTTATTTTTCAAATTTCTACGGTTTATAGTTTATTATACTTAGAAACATATTGGCATTTTTCTATTAATTTCTTTTATTTCTTAGTTCTAAGTAAAAAAAATAATGTCTTTGTTATTTTCAATTAGTAAAAAATAAATATTTTATTTTTGAGTCCATAAAATGTAATCAAAATACTATTTATGTTGTTTTGAAACAAATGTTATACTTAATCTTTAAAACTCGATGACAATAAACATAAACCAATTATTCATGTCGGGTATGAATTGGGATTTCAATCTAGTTTCCGATTAGTCGACTCAGCCAGTTAGGTTTTCTAAAAGAATAAATATCAATCAAAACCCGGCCTTATTAAGGTTCATGTTAGTTAGGTTCAATTTAATCTTGTTTTGGATTAATAGGGTCGGGTCGGCCGTGATATTTTGAATATTTATGAACTAATTTTTTTTTTTTACTTTTTACTTTTTGAATTTGGTTATGGATGTAAGTGTTTGCATGAACCATGTGTACTCTTTGGTATTAAGTGTTAAAAATATTTGTATGAATATTTTATCAAATAAACTACTTATAAGTTTTAACAATTGCATTTACAAGATCCTATAACCCTATCACTAATTATCTAAGAATATAAAACTAAACTAAAAACTAACATATACAAAAATATATTTAGAAACCATCGAAGAACTAATATGTTTTTTTTAATATAAAGATTATATTTATTAATATTTATAATATTATTTGGTAAACTAGAAAAAAGAAAAAAAAAAGGAACAAATTTGTTCATTGTCATCGAGTTTTAAAGATTAAGTATAAAATTTGTTTCAAAACAACATGAATAGTATTTTGATTACATTTTATGGACACAAAAATAAAATATTTATTTTGTGCTACTTGAAAATAACACAAACATTATTTTTTTACTTAGAACTAAGAAAGTAAAGAGAGTAATAGAAAAATGTCAATATGTTTCTAAGTATAATAATCTATAAACCGTAGAAATTTGAAAAAAATTGTACAAAGTATTTTTTTAATAAAATGCAAAAAACAAAAAGTAAAAAGGGTGATGAAAAAGAAATAGAAAATGTAAGTCGATTAAAATTAATTGAATAATTTAGAGACATGGAGTAATTAAAAAGTAATTTATATGGGCTTTAGGCAAAAGAAATAAAGAAGTAATTTAAAAAGAAAGAAAAGAATCAAAACTTTAAAATACTAACACGACTTAAAAAATACATTTAAATTAAAATAACTTTAAATAATTAATATAAATTTGGATAAAAACAAACAAAATATATATTTTTATCAATTTACTAATTTAATTATATAGTAATACTAAAAAGACTTAAAAAATATTAAAACTAAAAGTTAATTAATTAAAAGTGATAAAACTAAAAAATATTCTATAAAGGACCATTAATGCAACAAACCTAAAGCATAAGGACTTAATATGATATGTGAGAAAAGGGTAAAAAAGGGTGAATAATGGTTTAATCATCAAAGTTTTCGTTTAATTTTGGTTTAATCATCAAAGTTTTTTTTAAACGATTTATTAACCCATAAAAAAAATTTGGATGTTTGATTTTTGTTAAACATTGTAGGTATTCTTGATCGGTGTATGCCTACCGCTATACATAGTCCACACAGTGAACAAGCCGTTGAACATATGGGACATAGTTGCGATGATCGTTTGCGCGAGCGGCATTGTTATCGCTTATTTCGCAGACACGCAACTTCACAAATTTGTGAGCAAAAATGAGAAACTAAAAGAACTCGGCAAGCCATTGTTGCCTACTCTTGATGAAGGCTTATGGTATTTCTCTAGACACCCAAACTACTTCGGTGAACAATTATGGTGGTGGGGTTTGGTCATCTTTGCCTGGAACCTTGGCTGCACTTGGGTTTTTGTTGGTGCACTAGTGAACACCTTTTGTTTAGCATATGTCACCATACTTGTTGAAAGAAAGATGCTCAAACCAGAGTATAGGGCTGAACCATACAAATTGTATCAAAAAACCACGTCTGTGTGGGTACCATGGTTCAAATCATCCACAAACCAAGTGCCTAAAGAAAAGTCTAGTTGACTTTTACTTGGTCAACATGTGTTATCTGATATCTTTAACTCAACTAGTCTACAAGGTTTATTATTATTCTTTTTCGACACCAAGTGTCTTGTGTGAAATAGTATCAGTTTGAGCGAGAAATGTATCGTGTTAGAGGAGTGTATGTTGAAATATAATTCGGGTATCTATATTAGTTATGAACTTTTATATTCGTTGAAGCTCGAGTCTTTTGGTGAAACCGAAGTGAATTTGTTTTTAGTCTAACTAACGAGATAATAATTGTATGACAACATAAAAAAATGATATATAGTAATGATAATATAGTGAATAGTTCATTTGATTCGATACAAGTTATCGTTCTTTTATGGAATTGAATAATTCCTCAAACGACCTTTTAGAAGCTTCTGTTCGTTGAAAGATCTGGACAACTGTGTAAGAAGATTGCGATGAAGTAGTAACTCTACGGCAATAGAAGATCTTTTAAATAGCGTGTTTTACAGAGAAAGGATATTGATTTGACTTTTATGGTCAAACAAGTCAAATACAGGATGCAAACTTGATACGGGTTCAGTCGGATACAAATACTAACAAACACACTTGATGCTATAGCATAAAAAGGACTACATGCAACAAAACATTCTTGTTTAAGTGGAGATATATTTTCGTGCCACTTTCGAATTTGAAAACAATCGATTTGACCTCAAAAGTCAAAGTGTTCCTCTGTTGCAAAACAACTAGATTATATACCTCTGGTTCCATGACATTTTTCCCATTCGGCCGGTTGATTTTCATGCCTCTGGGCCTTATAAGTTATGATGGTTTAATTAGTACCAGATTTGCAAATGTGTTGCTCGGCCCGAAGTAATTGGCCATGGCAACACCATAGACCAAAAGAGAAGTCACAAGGATTGACCTACTCACACCAACTTATCTACAAATTGGAATGAAGTGATCATCCATGGTGTTGGGTGTGACTTGACTAGCAGTTTGCTATTTGTGACTAGAATGGTTACTCGGCGATAAACGGTTTTGATTTCGTACGTGGATGACGTATGCATGGATTTGCATGGGATTATGGTGCATGGATCTTGAATTAGTTGTGATAATTAATTGTGATTTAAAGTACACGTGGAGGGATAAGCATGCCGTGGAGTTGATTATTTATATTCAAATAAGATTATGGTTTATCCATTAGCTTATCTTGTATTTAAATTCCATATGTACGGCTGAAGTCTTTGAGTTGTATGTTTATCGTGATGTATTTGAGATAGCTTAGGATTCTAGTTGGTTGCTTATAAATACCAAGGCTAAGGGTTAAGTCACATGTACATCGAAATATCTCTGGAGTCATAATAAAGAAATCTCTGTTCCTGCACGTGGACGTAGGTCGTGTTTGGACCGAACCACATTATATCTCGTGTTCGTTTATTTTCTGTTTTCCGCATTATTCTAACGCTTGTTTTAGGTGTCTCGATCCTAACAAGTGGTATCAGAGCCACGGTTCTGTTCACCGGGATCGCGTATTTGTTGATTGTGAAGATGTCATCTTTGAAGTTTGATTTGGAGAAATTCAATGGTTCAAAAGATTTCACATTGTGGTAAAGATGAAGGCTCTTCTGGTTCAACAGGGTTGCGCGGTGGCATTAGAAGGAGAAGATAAACTTCCGATGGAGATGATGGAGAATGTTAAGAAAGACGTTCTAGCAAAAGCGTATTCGACAATTTTGCTATGTTTGGCTGATGAGGTATTGAGAGAGGTGTTGGATGAAACAACGGTTGCGGGTATGTGGAAGAAGCTGTGTGAGAAGTATCAGAAGAATACCTTCACGAATAGGATTTATCAGAAGCAGAGGTTGTATACCCTCCGGATGTACGAAGGTACCCAGGTAAAAGATTATCTGGATAATTTTAACCGTATTACCCTTGATTTGAAGGCTGTGGATGTTAAAATTTAAGATGAAGATTGATATATCCGTATTTATATACGTTTTACACACCGAAAACCCTCGCATTTAATGTACGTATTTCTATCTCAATTGCTTTGTTTTCACCATTGCAGGATTATAGGACCAAAAGTGAAGATTCCAAGTTAATCAAGTGAAAATCTGAAGAAAAATGAAGTACTGTTGAAAAGAACAGGTCCATGCAATCGCATGGACCCTACATGCGATCGCATGTAGGTCCCGAATCTAGCTTTGACACTTGTCACCTTCTGCAAGCTACCTGTCTTGTCAACCTCCCAAAGCCAAGCTATGCGACCGCATGGCTTTGCCATGCGATTGCATGGACCCCCGTTTCAGTACCTATATAAAGAGCTCTTGGCAGGAGACGTTGATACACCAACATATACATTCAGAAAATTACACAGACGATATACACATTATTCTCTCGGTTTCTTCACTTCAAAACACTCTCCCGGAGATACCCAAACACTCCAAACCCTATTCCAAAGGTGTTGAAACTTAGTAAAGCTTGGAACTTTAGAGAAACAAGTATATAGCTTGAAGATTGCTTGGTATAGTCTAATCATTTCTTGTTGTTAACATGTATCCAAGTGTTTTTCTTGTTATTGTACTTGTAATAATGAGTCACTAAACTATTTAACTTGGGCCAAGATGATTCTTATGATGTTCATGTTCTTATGATGTTGATGTTCATGTTCATGTTTTGTTAACCTTTTACGTAACAACTTAAAGGTTATATTTCATGCATATTCAAGAATGATGGTTTAATCTTAAGATCTTGTGGAGTTATCACTAGAAATGGTGTAACAAGCAAGGTTGTCATTTGAAAAACATTTTTGGAACTTATCTTTGATCATTTCAGGTCTTCACAAGTTGGTCATGTTTATCATATTATGATTTTACACATGCTTAAATATGTTAAATGAAAGTTTCAAGTGTATAAGTATATCATGTGATCATTAATACTACAAAAGAACAAAAAGGATTGAAAAGGTGTTCTTGAGCATGCTAAGGTTGAAATGAACTCCATAAATGTCATTAAGAATCTGATCTTTATGATTCTATGTGCATGCTTATGTGTTTCATGTTTTGCATGTGTTAAGTGCTAGAAATGGTACTTAACATGATGATATCTTAAGGAAATAACATAAGGCTTGATTTTGAACACAACACACGTGGTTTGAGTCTTGATGAGTTCATGACTTCATAGTACTCATTTCCATCTGCTTATGACCTTGAACGAAAGTCCAAGTTGTACGTGTTTGATCCTTGGTGTAAAAATGAATTTCTGCTGTAAATTGATGCCATGCGACCACATGTCAAAGACATGTTGTCACATGCACCTTTGTTCCAGTTCAGTTTGCTGTTTCTTATGTTTAACCCATTTTCAATCACTTTGACACTTTCCTAAGTTCTGAAAGCTATAAGAAATATTATTTGACAGAATATATATCTTGTAGCTGGATTTGAACATGGTTAAGTGGATCTGTGTTATATTTTGTGATTCTATGCTTACATGTTATGTTTGATTGTCAATCAGAGTCTTGATAACTCAGGTAATGATTCATATGATAATATGATTTGTGAGTATTAGATAGAACAGCATGCTGTGTGCTTCATTGCAATTTATCAAGTCATCAACAATTCAATTAAAATAAATATTGCCATAACTAGTCAGGATGATTCTGAAGCCTGAGTGATCTTTTCCTTGATTGTCTAGCCGTTGTGATTATTCTGTTTGTGTAACTTATTTCTATCATTAGTCCTAATCTGATAAATCACCTGATATTGTTTATTTACCAAACAATGATGATGTTCGAATACTAGTAGTTGCCAAAATAATTTCCCTGTCGTTCGATACTCGGTCTTACCCGATCTATACTACTATTGATCAGGTCATACTTTCCTGAGTCGTGTGTAGTATTTATTTAGTAATTCCATTTTATAAATTTTAAAACACGAGTGTGTAAAAGCTTTTAATCATCTAAAAAAACCCGTACGCGGGCTGCACACCAAGTTTTTGGCGCCGCTGCCGGGGAGTAATTTTTGGCAATATTAGAAAACATCTAATTGTTGATTTGGTTTTTGTTTACTACTTGCTATTTGTTACTTTAGTATTAGGATATAGTATAGATTAGATTTCCTTGTTTTCTGTTTTTTTATTATGTGCGTTTACTCAAAGAAGCTGAAAGAAAGTTATAAGTGCTGCCTCGATTGTCTCATATTGTTTGAAACAGAGATAGAAGATCTTGAGCAACGAGCATTGGCTACTACTAGTCTCGCGGACTTTGATTTAATCTTAGCCGAAATTAACTATTGGGAGTACATAACGATGATCACTAAAAGTAATATCGACTATATTCTCAGCATGCCTATCATCTAGTAGTCGAGTTACTGTTTATCATCTTTACCATTCCCGATTGCTTTCTTTTGTCTATTTCTTTTCCTGTGTTTAGCTTCCTTTTGTTTCCGTGCATTTTCTTTCTTTTCGTTTTTCCTTTATGTGTGTCTACTCTCTTGAACTTCGGAGAAGGATTAAGGATTACCGCAATAGCATCAAAAATTCTGAAATCATCATAAAATCTTTTGAAGAAGCTTTGCAATCTGAAACCGACCCCCGAGAGTTTGAAAGATTAAATAATCGCATTCGCCACGAACATATTTGATTTACCTCAATCAAATGTTCATCCGAAGGCTCTTGGCCCGTAGTCTAACTTTTTAAATTTCTGGAGTCTCTTTTTTCCTCTTTTGAAATTCGTTTCTATTATGTGTGTTTATTCAGAAAGAATTCGAAAGAAGAATTAATTTTACCGTGCTAATCTCAAAGTCTTTGACCAGAACATCGAGAATCTTGAGAGAAGGGCATTAGCTACCAACAATTATCACGAGTTTCAGCAAGCTAATCTCGAGATCTGCCATTGGATATATATGAAGAGAATCACTCAGTACCATATTGATCCAACATTAAGTAGTGTTTGCACTCCTTAGTTTTTGAAATTCTCGTTCTATCTTTATCCTTTGGTCATGTGTATTCGTTCAGAAAATCTTCATAAGAAAACTAGTAATTATCGCAACAACATTGATCTTCTTGAAAACCAGATTCAGTCTTACGAATACGAATTGATCTTTGAAACCGACATCTTTGAGATCGAGCAAACTTACGAGCAAATTCGTCGATTGAGGGAAGAACAAAATTCCATCAGAGACTGCCTTCGTAGACTTTTGAGAAATCGTCTCATTCCTTAGTGGTCAAGTGTTTCATTTTCTTTTTTCTTTTGTACTTTAGTTGTGTGTTTCCTTCCTGTATTTTAACTTTCGTTCGCATTTTCCACTTCCTCGCAAAATCCACATCATCTCTTTTGTTCTCTCATGAACAATTGAGCCCGTTGAGCCTTACGCAGAGCCTGAACGTGAATTCAGACGTCGCCTACGTCTGGCACATAGACGAGCCGCTCGTAATCGAAATCGTATCCGCAATATGGCTGAAGGCCCACTACCAATTCCACCGAATACTAAAACATTAGGAGATTTCGCTCGTCCTACTCTTAATGGAATGCACGCAAGTATCGTTCGTCCTCCTGTCACCGCTAATAATTTCGAAATTATGCCAAATATCATTCAAATGGTTCAAAACACAGTCCAATTTCAAGGTTTACCTGAAGAGGAGCCCAATAATCATCTTCAGAATTTTCTCGAGATCTGTGATACGTTCAAGATGAACGGTGTCTCTCAAGATGCTATTCTCTTACGGCTCTTTCCATTTTCACTAAAAATAAAGCCAAGCTTTGGCTTAACTCCCTTCCTACTGGTTCCATCACTACATCGGATGACTTAGCCAAAAAATTTCTTCAGAAATATTTCCCACCTTCGAAAACGGCTAAACTTCATAATGATATATCATCTTACCAGCAACAAGAGGGAGAATCTTTGTATGATACATGGGGAAAGGTATAAAGATTTACTGCGTCGATGCCCTCATCACGGACTACCAATGTGGCTTCAAGTTCAAACATTTTACAATGGTTTGACAGTGGCTACACGCCAAATGATCGATGCTGCATCGGGAGGTGCAATCACAAACAAAACTCCCGAGATAGCTCATGAGCTCATTGAGGAAATGGCTATGAACAACTATCAGTGGCATTCCTCTCGAATGAAACAACCCAAAACAGCTGGTGACCTTACTCACTGCACAAGTTGAAGCTTTATCCCAAAAGCTCGACCAAATGAAAGTAAATGTAGTGCAGTCTTCATGTGAGTTCTGCAATGGTCCTCACTTAAGTAGAGATTGTCAAACTGGCAACAATTTCTCCTCTACAGAAGAGGTGGATTACATGGGTACTCAAAGACCCAAAAACAATCCCTACTCAAATTTATATAACCCTGGTTGGAGAAATCATCCGAATTTCTCTTGGAAATCTGGAGCGGGTACTTCTAGTAAACCCCCTCGCGGATTTTCTCAGCAAAATCAAACCCAACAAGGTTCGGGTTTATCTCAAAACCGTTAACCAGCTCAGACTCAATCAAAGATTGAGAGCTTACTTGACAGATTTTCCTCATCTGTCGAAAGTCGTTTCGTCCAGAACGAAACTGACATGAAAGATCTTCATGCTTCATTCAAAATCCTGGAAATCAAGTAAGTCAGATCGCTAACTCGTTATCAGAGCTTCAATTGGGTGGTCTCCCGAGTAACACCGAAGCCAATCCCAGGGCCGATGTTAAAGCTATCATTCTCAGGAGTGGTACCACCATGGTCCCACCTCCGATGCCTCTAGCTGATCAACCAAGCACTCCTGTCACATCCAAAGATAATAAAAACTCAGAATCTACCGAATCTCAGTTCCCAGTCGAGGGAACTAACGAAGAGCAAAATAGGCTCCACCCAGCAAGTACCGCGCAAGTTAAACCCCCGATTCCTAAATATCAGCCTAAGATTCCTTATCCTCAGCGATTAAAGAAGGAACAAATGGAGGAGCATTACAAAAAATTCCTCAAACTTTTCAAACAGCTCCACATCAACATTCCATTTGTTGAAGCTTTGGCTCATATGCCAAAGTATGCCAAGTTCCTTAAAGATCTGCTGAGTAATAAAAGGAAATTGGAAGAGCTGTCAACCGTCATTCTTAGCGAAAAATGCTCAGCCATCTTGCAAAACAAACTTCCGGTGAAGAAGACCGACCCATGTAGCTTCACTATTCCTTGTCAAATAGGGCAACTCTATGTTAATAATGCTTTAGCCGATCTAGGGGCTAGCATTAATCTCATGCCTTATTCCGTGTTTGCAAAGCTAGGTCTAGGTGAAGCTAAACCAACCAAAATGTCTATCCAGCTAGCTGACCAATCAGTGAAATATCCACGGGGAATGTTGAAAACCTTATGGTTGAAGTTGATAAATTCGTCTTCCCGGTTGATTTTGATATCCTTAACATGGATGAGGACAAAAATGTTCCTCTTATCCTAGGACGACCATTTCTGGCTACTTCTAGAGCACTTATGGACGTTTGCGATGGTAAACTTTCTCTTAGAGTAGCTGACCAGGTTGTTACCTTCGATATCCATAAATCCATGAAACAACCGTTTATTCAAGATGACGCCCTGTACTTTGTTGATATCTCTGATCAATATTGCATACCTATTTCTTCTGAGAAAGACGTGCTAGACACGCAGATTCTGGAGAAAGGCTCTCTTCCAAAGGACCTCACGCAGCTTGAGCTGTATCAACCAGTTATTAATGTTATCCCTAAAGACGCATTAGTTTCCGAGACTTTCGAAACTCTCGATGTTGATAAAGTGCCTCACTCACAACCTTCTATCATTGAGCCTCCAGCACTTGAGTTAAAAGAGCTCCCATCACATCTAGAATATGTTTATTTAGATAGTGATTCCAAATTTCCTGTAATCATAGCTTCTGACCTCACCTCTGATGAAAAAGTGAAGCTATTGAATGTGCTCAAGAAGCACAAGAATGCTATTGCGTGGAAACTTTCCGACATTAAAGGAATTAATCCTTCTTTCTGTACACACAAAATCCTCGTGGAGAATAACCACAAGACAAGTGTGCAAAGACAGAGAAGACTGAATCCACATATGCAAGAAGTGGTTAAAAAGGAAGTCATTAAACTCTTGGATGCGGGTATGATTTATCCGATATCTGATAGCCCTTGGGTTAGCCCCGTCCAAGTCGTTCCCAAGAAAGGAGGTATGACCGTGATCACTAACGAGGAAAACAAGTTAATTCCCACCCGCACTATAACCGGGTGGCGTGTTTGTATTGATTACCGAAAACTGAATGACGCAACTCGTAAAGATCACTTCCCGCTCCCATTCATTGATCAAATGATTGAGAGACTGGCACGTAACGCCTTTTATTGTTTTCTTGATGGTTTTTCCGGGTACTTTACCAATCGCCCGAGAGGATTAATAGAAAACCACATTCACTTACCCCTATAGTACATTTGCCTATAGGTAGATGCCATTTGGCTTGTGTAATGCCCCATCTACTTTTCAGCGCTGCATGACAGCGATATTCCATGATATGATCGAAGAATGTGTCGAAGTTTTTTTGGATGACTTCTCCGTTTTCGGAGATTCGTTTGACACTTGTCTTCTCAATCTGGAAAAGATGTTGTCCAGATGTGAAACTACCAATCTCGCTCTTAACTGGGAGAAATGTCACTTTATGGTGCGACAAGGTATTGTCCTTGGACATAGGATTTCTAAATCGGGAATTGAGGTCGATCGTGCAAAAATCGATGTCATTTCTAAACTGCCTCCCCCGATGAATGTAAAAGGTTGGAGTTTCCTAGGCCATGCCAGTTTTTATCGTCGTTTTATCAAAGACTTCTCAAAAACATCGAGGCCTCTGACCCAATTCTTAGAAAAAGATGCTCCGTTTGTTTTCTCTTCTGAATGCATGAAGGCATTCAACACTTTTAAAGAGAAACTCACAAACGCCCCGATTTTGACCAGCCCTGATTGGTCACTTCCGTTCGAATTAATGTGCGACGCAAGTGATTTTGCTGTCGGTATAGTTCTAGGTCAGAGAAAAGAAAATCGTTTCCATCCAATCCATTATGCAAGCAAAACCCTGACAGACGCCCAGGAAAACTACACGGTAATAGAAAAAGAGTTACTGGCCGTCGTCTTTGCTTTTGATAAATTTCGGTCTTATTTAATTCTTTCTAAGACTGTGGTTTTCACTGACCATTCTGCCTTGCGATTCTTGTTTTCCAAACAAGACGCTAAACCCCGCCTTATTAGATGGATACTCTTGTTACAAGAGTTTGATCTTGAAATAAAAGACAAGCGAGGTGCAGAAAATCTTGCTGCCGATCATCTTTCACGTCTTGATAATCCAAACCTTGAGGTTTTGGACGAATATGCCATTCAGGATACATTTCCTGATGAGTTTCTGCTAGCATTTTATAATTCTAATGATGCCCCATGGTTTGCAGATTTTGCAAATTATTTAGCAGCAGGGGTATTAGAAAAAGGTCTCCCGCATCAGCAGAGGAAAAGATTCTTTTCTCAGATAAAATTTTATTTCTGGGAGGATCGCTATCTATTCAGGATAGGTGTCGACCAAATCATATGTCGATGCGTGAGCGGTCAAGAAGCAATGGACATCCTAGAGCAATGTCACTCAGGCCCTACGGGAGGCCATCATGGACTTGTTTCAACAGCTAAGAAAGTCCTTGATTCTAGTTTTTATTGGCCTACTCTGTTTAGGGATGCCCGTGAGTTTGTTAAATCATGTGACCCATGTCAAAAGTCCGGAAACATCTCATCACGCAATGAGATGCCCCGAAACCCTATCCAAGTTTGTGAAAATTTTGATGTTTGGGGGATAGATTTTATGGGTCCTTTTCAAAATTCCCATGGAAACAAGTACATTCTTGTTGCAGTCGATTATCTTTCCAAATGGGCCGAAGCAAAGGCCCTAGAAACTAATGATGCACGAGTTGTATGCAAGTTCCTGAAAAAGTTTTTTTTCCGCTTTGGAACTCCGAGAGCATTAATAAGCGATCGGGGTACTCACTTTTGCAATACTCAGCTTGAAAAGGTATTAAAGCGTTATGGGGTAACCCATAGGTTTTCTACTGCATACCATCCACAAACAAGTGGACAATTTGAGGTCAGTAATCGTGGTCTAAAGCGAATTCTTGAAAGAACCATTGGAAATAGCCCGGAATATTAGGCAGAAAAATTAGACGATGCACTGTGGGCATTCAGAACAGCCCACAAAATGCCTATCGGAACCACACCTTATAAGCTGGTTTAAGGTAAAGCATGTCGCCTTCCCGTTGAACTTGAACATAGAGCATATTGGGCATTCAAAACCTTAAATCTTGATCCCACTATTTTAGCGGAAAATCGTCTATTCCAGCTCAGCGAGCTGGAAGAACTGAGAATTCAGGCATACGACAATTCCTTGTTGTATAAGGAAAGGACGAAACTATTTCATGATGCTCGCCTGAAGGACAAGAAATTCCACGGCGGTGATCGTGTGCTTCTGTACAACTCTCGATTACGTCTTTTCGCAGAAAAATTAAAGTCCAGATGGACGGGACCTTTTATAGTGCATACTGTGTATCCACATGGTGCTGTTGATATTACTAACTCTGAAGGAGTTACATTTAAAGTCAATGGCCACCGTGTCAAAAAGTATTTAGGCACCCCGATCCAGGATGAACCCCGAGAAACAATACAACTACACCTCGCTACACCTTAGTAAGTGTATTTGGTCTTTTACCGGCAGACCTAAAAGAACTGAAGATGCTTTCCATCGATTCACTTTCTCTTCTATATTGTCTATTTCTACGCACTCACTTACCTTCTGATATTCAGCGTGATATTGTCATGAGACTTGAGAAACATGTGAGGAGAAATCAAAACTATGCCAAATTCCATAGAGGCACTTCAATCTATGTGGCTAAGAGGCGTGCGAAACATGTAGGGAAGTGTCAGAAATGTGGTGCTCTGATTCACCACGACGCTTGTAGGGATTGGCCGACGTATTCTCAATCAGAGTGTGCTAGTGCTCTTCGGGAAGATCCTGTTAAGCTAAAAGCCGAGAGGGTTTTCAGGCCTAATAGTAATGCTAGAGCGATGGTTGAGGAGTTGGTCAGTCTCCGATCAAGCAAACTCGAGCCCAAGCTCCGCTAGAAATCCCTAAGTCATGCCTATGTTACTACCGTATCACTCCTCGTGTTTTTTCGGTTCTGTTCTCATTCAGTCTAGAGAGACAGGAAAATAATCCGCATTTCAACGCGTTAAAGTGTTCGCTTACACACTGTACTAATAGTGTGTTACATGTTCTGACAGCGTGTTTTAGCAAGTTACAAAATAAGTACAAGAATTACGACAAATATAAACACACGGTATCCCAGCAAGTATGACTGGATCGTGTAGTAGTATAGATGAGGTAAATCAGGATCGATCCACAGGGAAATAATCTTGGAATTATAATACAATTCTATAAATTATATTACTTAATCTAAAAGGGGGGAATTTAATTTTGTTTTATGGCAGAATAAGATTACAAATTAATTACGTCGAATTAATACAATAGAAATACAATAAGTGAAATATATGATGATAATAATATTCACTATGATAATAATCCTCCAACATATAGATTTGATTTTTTAAAACCCGATTATATTGATTTTCCCAAGAGGTTGGATTTTTAACTCCCGTTAACGACCCGCAATGTTATTTAATAGTTTTTTATTAACTCCCGTTAATATTCTTTTTAAATAACACACCTCAATTATCGTATAATTGTTTGAATTAGCTCCCGCATCATCCTAATTTACAAACTCCCGTTTATAAATTAACTTAAAGTTTATTCCGTTATTAATTAATTAATTTCACTTGTTAGTCATAACAACCGATTATATTATTACCAAAGGTAATAATATAATAGAAACCACCCAATTATTCATTCCCATGTCAAATTGATAGACGTGATTAACAAATTTATTAACAAAAGGTGTAGAATAATAACGTTAAGGTTTTTTTCAATTAATACGATAATCGGATATGAAAATCAATATAATACCGAAAAGTAAATCAAATCATTATAAAGGATTCATAAGATCATAGTGAATATAGAAAGAAGTTACCCCATAGATGAATTAATCTTGTACATGGCTTGGTACATCATGGTTTGGACAACCATGATGACTTCTCTCTTGATTACACACAAACAAACTATATATTCTTTTAGATACTATCTAATTAATTTAGATAGATCTAAAAAAGAAGATATTCTAGTCTAGAGAGGAGTAGAGAAAGAATAGAAGGTGTACTCCAAATGATAAATATTGCAAGCTATTTATAGGCAAAAATCTGGCATACTTCAGGGCGTGAAGAGGGGCTTCACGGCTTGAAGTCACCGCTCCAATCATAATTATCATTTTTCTTTTTCTTTTTCAAAACAACTCCATATTATGTCATGAGGTGTGCTTGATTTGGCTGGTACTTCATGGTTTCATCCCTTCATTCTAGAATTTATCTTGAGTTTAATATAATTCCACCATGAGAGTAATAAATATGTTGCTTTTGATGGTAAAAATATTCATGGCATGAACCTTTTGAGTTCATCGCATGAAGTAGTGTATTTTCCTCTTGATTTTAGCACTTTCCTTTGCTTTTTTGCTTCATTCTTTAATTCCAAGTGCTATTTTCCTATAATCACAAAATAATAACATATTTATTAATTATATGTCCATTTTTATATAGAAAATAATTAAAACTACATGATATTGGGATATAAAAATATGTATAAATTTGGCAATATCATAAGTTCTCACACTTAAATTTGGCAAACCTATTATAAATTTTTTTACTTATTAATCAAATAAATTAATTTTCTATTATTATACCAAACATTGAAACTTTTAAAACTCAAAGAAATTAAAAGAATAAAATCAATATCATGCAAACCTTTCATCCTGTATCTGAGGTTTTCTACCATATGTAGATAGAAGTTAAAAGTTGGTGAAAGTTCTATATGTCAAAACATACTTTTATTAGTATAGGTTTGTATCGAAATCTCATTTCCACCACTAGAGACATCAACCTTCAAGAGGACTTTGGGGTTGTAATCTTAAGTTAGCGGTTAAACACAAGTTAGTGTAACGAAAATCCGGACTTTTGTTAAATAGAAATTGACTATTTCTTGACTCGAATGAAACGCTAAAACATAGTATTCTACAAACTTGTATTGCACAAATTTTCTCGTTTTTTTATGTGCAATAGTTACAAGTTTTTACAACATAAATCATAGTAGTAACAAAAACAACATTCTAATCTATTTTTGAGCCAAAACATTTTTGATATACGTTATCAACGTTTTTCTCTTATTTGAACAATCTACCAAATCTATCAAACACTTAGACACTTCCTATTTAACTAAATCCGGTTTTTCAATTACGGCCAAAAGATGGTCAAAACGGAAGGTTAAAAAGTTAGGCTAGAAAATGAAAAGGCTAGGCTTCAACATGTTTACAAGGGTATCGAGTGCTAAAATAAGCACTACGCAAAACAAAGACAAGAGTCAATCAAAAATTAGTATGTTAGTAACAAAAGAAGGCCTCTATCAGTGTAATCGTATGTAGTCTCATTTTTATGGTTTTTAACAAGAATTTAGTAACAAGTTCTACCTTAATCGTATGTTGACTTCCTCACTTCAAAGAAAATATAGCTTCATAAGATAAATGTTAATAATTATAGGCTCAATCTCTCTTTTGGGTAATGGAATAGGATTAAAGTAAGCATGATCTTTCAATTATTTTTCTAATTTAGTTGTGAGAAAAAAATAATAATGTTTAGGTATTAAAAAAAATTGAAAATTTTGACCACAATTTTTTAAAATTTTTTATAATAGAATTTTTTTATCTTATCGGCTTTTAGCCTTAAGACTTTCGATTTATAACAAAATTAAGAATTTAACCCCTTCCCACACTTAGAAATTTTCATTGTCCTCAATGCAAAAACCAGTATAGATAAAATTTTATCTGTCTCGGCCAACGGTCATATGACCGTTACCCGATCCTTTCCTTTTAAAACTCCAATTTTTACACTACATTCCACACATCTTACCAACAACTTCTCCAACAACTCTCCCACATTTTCTCCAACAACTCTCCCACATTTTCTCCAACAATTCTTTCCTTTATTAGAGAAAACTGGTTGATCCGTTTTTGGTTTTTCTTCTTTTTCTACTAATCCCGTTCACCATTATTCTTTTTTTAACTTTACCTTTTTCAAACTGGCTGGAGCTTTATCTTATCTTTTCTGGTATTTTCTGGTCACTACTCATAATGGCTTTTTTAATCCCATATGTTTAAAAATGTAGTAGGTATGTAATGTAGGAGATAAATAATAGAAAGAATTACTCCACTGTAGGTTCGAGTTAGCTTCCTTTCTGTAATTTGTACTCTTTCTGTAATTGTTGGTTCCGAATGTATTTTCTTCCTTGTTTCTAATGTGAGTCGAGTTTATCTTCCCGTGTGTTATTTCCTTATCTTCTGTAGATACACTTCTTTATTTCTTTTATTTCATACTAAAAAAAATAATAATAATAACACGCAATATAAAAATAAAACATCACACCAAACTGAAATATAATAAATAATCCACAAAAATAAAATAAGAAAAATAGGTAGCTGCAATATAGTAAAAATAAAACTAGATAGAGTTTACCACAAACACTTAACGTCAATAGGATCGTCGGATCCAATGTTCGTAAGGCGTCTTGTATGGTGGGTTACAGTTAACTCACTTTCGTAGGAATCACGGTTGCATTTAGCATATGCAACAAGCCTTTAAACCTCTCGGCAGCCCGAGTGGACGAGTTATAGTCTCGTGAGGGTTTCCAGGCAACACACCCACAAAGTTGGAATAAAATCACATTTTATCAATTACCGTCTTGTCGACAGATCCATCTGTCGTAGGGCGTCTCATAAGGAGGGTTATACTGATCCGCGTTCCAGTTGGGTAAAGACTCATATGGTGGAATCTGTGGTGGTCGAGTTGCTGCGGCTGCAGGTGAACCCATCCAGGATGATAGTACTTGGTTGTTCCACGTAGACTGATGCATCATCCTGTATTGGTCATACATAGACCTCCTCTGCATTTCGTACATAGATTCTATAGAAACATTTAAGTTACTTACCCTTTCAGATAAATCAGTATAGGCAGCATGTGCATCCCAACCAGATGGGGCTCTACCACGTCCTCGCTGTCGTGGCGGGTCTTGTACCTGTTCATGCTGTCTCTCCGGATCCTCATCATCACCATCAGAATCCTCCCTCGTATCACCCCACAGAGTAACAGATCTCGTGGCATCCGCATAGTGGGCCACTCTCATACGCCTCATTGCTGATAAGTTAATCCATCCCATTTTTGGGATGGGGGTCAAAGATGCACGTACCTGAGCAGTGAGTACGTTAAAGTGCTTTTCCAGTCTTGTCACATACCGGCCTCTAACTATCGGACTATCCCCACGCAGTCCGCTTGCTTCGTATTAGAATGACAAAATACAAAAAGGAATGTCAGTGTTTCTTGACAAATCAGATATCTGGTATAGTAACGAGAGATCTCTTCTGTTAACTCTATCTTGACCATACCCCCTGTCATTAATAGAATGAGCTATCATTCTGTGAAGAAGTCTGAGATGAGGGTCTCGGATATCCGAAGCTTTGCTCATACTTGCTTGATAATCCCCTCTTCCTATCTCTATCCAAGCATCTTTATAGGAAAAGTTATCAGGCGTTTTCCTTTCACATGTCTCTATATACTCCTGAAAAATAGGATATGCTAACTGTACTGGTGTGTAGATACCCAGTGCCATAGCTAAATCAGAAAGAGACAAAGATCCCATCTGTCCGCCTAATCGGAATACCATAATGTTGTCATCATGATAGCTGGTTATTTCACTGTTCACTATCAATGATGCAAAGAACTCTTTGCAAAGCTCCACATATATATCCTCCCTTATACACATGGCATTTTCCCATGCCCTACAGTAGAACATTGTTTCTTCGTAATGTTCCACCGTTCTAGTCATTATCTCCCTGATTGAGTTGGCTTCTCCCAACTGCTCTAATGCATTCCAATCTATAGTTTTTTCGGGTTTCATGGCTTTGTTCTTGAGTATATTGAGATTAGAATTGCACTTTCTTCTATATTCCACGGGTGTTACGCTTCCAAAGTGTAGGAAAGCGTGCGTTCCATCTTCAGCTAGTAGATCAACAATCGTATCGGGTGCGGAAGATGAAGATGATCCTCGTGTATGTAACATCCTAAATCCGGGCCCAGTCGTTTAGTGAGTTTTCTTTTTAATTGCTAAGTGTTTGTTTTAAAAGCATGCCTATATGGTATCGTTAGATTCGTTTTTAAATAAGGATTCCGAATATATTTTTATTAGAAATTAATTAATTGTTACTAGTTGGTTATGTGAAGAACTGTATATTCGAACGTAACGTTTTAAATACTGAAATACGTATGTGAGTAGTAAGGGGCTGAAAATTGAAGGGTTAAATATAACTTCATGAGTAAGTTATGTGTATGTTAAGTGTGTGTTTTCTAAGGTGTGTTTTGAGAGAGAAAGTTACTACAACTTGGTACTTGGATTTTTCATCTTGATTCTAAGTGTTGAATAATTACAAATCAAGGTAGTATGATATTCATGGTTACTAAATAACATGATTTCAAGTTGTTACCATGCTTAATTTTATGGAGTTATCATGGATGAAGTTTTTGTTTGAACTTGAAAGTGGGTTTTATTTATTTAAGGATTTTAAAGTGTTATTAAGTATTCATGAAGAATAGAAATATGTTTTTATGATGATTCATGAGTTTATGAATTAAAATCATGATTTTAAAGTGTTATTAAAGTATGTGTGTTCTTGAATTCTTCAATATGTTCTTGAAAATGTATGTACGTAAGTTTGATTGTAGAAGATGTAAATGGAGATAAGTTATTAAAAGAATTTAATATTAAAAGAGTTTAATATTAAAAGTGATGATAAGTTTATGGAATGAATAAATTCTATCTTGACTTCTTTGACATGGTTGCTTGCTTAGATTGTATAAAAATATATATTATATGTTTGTGTAAGGAAGATGAAAGAAAGGAAGCATGGATAAATTTTTAGTTACGTATATGATTCTATAAGCCTTGTTTTCTTGTTCTATAGATCCCATGCTATAGACCTTGTTCTATAAGCCTTGTTTTCTTGTTCTATAGATCCCATGCAATAGATCCATGCTATAGACCTTGTTCTATAAGCCTTGTTTTCTTGTTCTATAGATCCATGCTATAGACCTTGTATTTTTATAGTGCAAGTGTTGGGATAATCTTGAGTGTTAGTACATATATATATATATATATACATATATATATATATATATATATATGTGATAGTATATGTGTAGCAAGTGTTGGAATTAATTTATGGTATATGCGATAGTGTGTTGTGCGATGGTGTGTATGTGAGGTGTGTGTATGCGATAGGATATATTTATATATGTAGTTATCGATTGCATGTGGTTTGTATACATGCGATAGGTGTGGTATAATAACAAATCCATGAAGTTATGTATCAAGATCGATGAAGCTATTTAATTTATAAATGAATCCTATCGATGATGATTAACATATATGCTTACTTGGATCAAATTGTGAGAATATGTTAGTATGCATGAGGATAGATTGTGATGTTAGATGAGATTGATTATGCGATTATATTATGATGATAATTTAATAATTGATATAAATATATTTATGGATATATTTATGGGTTGAGAACTGATTCGGTTGATTTTATGTTCTCAGGAATTTCAAAGGCTTAGTAATTAGTAACTGAGTGGACTGCGGTATGGATACGAGGTGAGTGGACTTTGACTCACCGGTGGTTGTTAGTTGTAACTGTTTTGGTTACTTGAATTTGTGTACGTTCGAGCATGCGATAGACTGTTTTGTTTGTTATCATTGTTTGACCGATTGTTGGATTAGAAGGTTGATGATGGATTGTGAGAAAGTGTTTGATAGGAAATATCAAGGTTAGAAATTGTGAGCCTGATGGTTGTGGCAGAGGTCAGCTAAGCGTGGTATTGGGTTGGGCTAGATGCTTCTGGATGACGGTTATAGATCATCTGCTGCATTCGTTGTAACGGAGGGGATTTAACTGTGCCAGTTTGCAGAAGGCTATCGGTAGATCATTGCTTGGCCAGCTTTGGTCGTAGCCTCGGCAGGGCCGCCGGTCCTTTGTGGGTTCCGATTTTACCCGATTGCAAGGCATTTGTGACGACTGGTTCATGTGAACATTGTGGTTCTGCTAATTGTTGCTTGTGGCTTGATTTCCATTCACTTAGCTTTGTGCTAATTCCCCACCCTAACTCTGTGTTGCAGGTTTTGAGGGCTCGGTAGGCTGCTGTTGTTGTTGTACAGGGGAAGTTTGACTGTCGCTCTGATATTATGGTTTTTGAGAAACGATGAGCCATTTTTGTGAAATATTTTGTAACACGAAACGATATACTGTGTTGTGATACAATATGGGTTTTAAGTTTGTGGGTGTTGATATTCCTTACTATTTTCTAATGCAATACTTCCGCTGTGATAAAAAAAAATTGGCTTGAGTTTTACGGTGTTATAGTGTAAATCTTCCTCTCTGAAATATTAAAAATTATATAAATGTGAGAAGAAAAATATATATAATTTCAAAAGAGTTAATAAATTATGTGGAAAAATAACAAGTTGAATACTATGCTTATATATTCTTTTCCAAGTTTAATTCAACTAAATATAAATTTTCCCACACTTAAAGCTTTGGTAACTCTATTTTGAAATATATAAATATATATACATATATATATATATATATATATATATATATATATATATCTATATATATACACACACAAGTTTATTAATTAATCAAATAAATTTTTTCAAGATAAATGAAAATGTCAAAAAGACAATAAAAAAAATTTATCTTTACAAAAATTATAAAGATTACTTAATAAAACTTGTAGTGTTGAAAAGTACGAAAATTTTTAACAATTTTAACCAACAAAATTTCAAATCTTTAAAAATAAGATATTAAAACCAATTTGAAATTTACTAGTTTCCTTAAACTTTTCAACATCTAATATATTTTTCTTATTATGAAAATATGTATCTAAGACTTAATTTATATATATATATATATATAAGTAATTCTTAAAAATCAATTTAAAAAATTACTTAGACATTTTTAAACTAAGTTTTAATACACATATAATCATATTAACATCTAACAATAGTTAAACATGATGAATTAAACTAATCTTGAAGATTTTAACATTCTAACATCAAATCTCCAAATCTTTCATACTTATATTTAACCAAATCATTAATTCATCATATAATCAACCAAGTTTATGTTCCTAATCATCATTCATAACATCATATAGCAATTTCTAAGCCAAAATCATGATCTTGAAATTTCCATAATCAAGGATTAACAATTTTTAAGCATAATATCTAGAAATTTCAACACTTTTTTCATGGATTAACATCATATTATCAACAAGAGATCATAATATCATCAAGAAATCACTTTTCATTATCAAATCTTCAAACTCTATGTTCAAGAACATCAAGAACATCCCTAAATCATGATTTTCATGGATCAAAGCGTGTAGAATCATCAAAAGTTGCAGGAAATCATGAAATCTTACCTTAGGAGCCATGTATATGCAATGGATCTTTGAAATTGATGATTTTTGTGGCTTTGAAGATGAAAACCGAGAGTGTAGAGAGAGTTGGCGGCGTGAGAAATGACATGAAACCCTATTTTTTTCTTTAAAAAACCCGACTTCACGGCGTGGAACCCTAGGGTTCACGGCCTGAAGTCCCCTACTCCGAGGATTTTTAAATTTTTTTTTGAGTTTTGCGTTTTATAATTTTTTTTGAATTTTTTGGGCAAAGAATTATTTTTAGAAAATGGCCAGGCAAGTCTATCAGAAGGCAGGATCCTTTCGGTATTTTACAAGGTTCTAAAAAACGCGCCATGGCGGCGCGAGGCGCGAGGCCGCCGTTACGAAACAGATCTTGGCGGTGGGGTTTGGCGTGACGTACGACAAGGCGGGATAAGGCGCGCCAAATGGCGAGTTTTTTAAAGCGTGGCGCGCAGAAATTAATTTTTTTTTAAAAAAATGGTCTTTTTTATATACATTTTACGATCGCATGTATTGAACTTCTATAAATTTGTAGTTTTTAATTTGTATAAGTTACTTTGCTCCTCATTTGTGTAAATTTGTGTAAATTGTATATTAATAATGATAGATTGGACATATATTATTATAAAATATATACAAAATTGCCGCCTTAAGTGACGCCTTAAAAAACGCCATGGCTTCGCCATAGCTCGTAAAGCTTGAGGCTTGACCTCGCCACCACGCCACGCCTTACGTTTTTTAGAACCTTGGTATTTTACCTTTCGGAAAATCCAACAACCTTTCTTTAAATAATCTTCACAAATTAAATCACACAAAATATTACCAAAAAGTTCGATCGAGAGGTATTTAACTTTTTCGGCTTTTGAGCCTTAAGTTTTTGAACTTACCATTAGCCCTTCTCTATTTTTCTTGGCAACAAAAACTGTACGCAACTTTTGACTTCTCAAATAAGAATTCAAAAGAACATTTTAACACTATCGATCAGCGAAATCGTTTTAACGTCAGATCTTTAAGACGGATGGAAGAGATTATACGTACCTTCATCAATAAAGATTTCTGGTTCAAGCTTATTTAGTTTGAGAAATAAAAAATCATTAATCATCATGCTAACGTTTGAATTAGGTCTGAGATTGCCTTCAACTTTTAGCTTAACTGGGTCCCTCCTTAATGCATCCGCGCATTCTGATTGTGAATTTGTTGTTGTTTTCCTGCATTTTGTATAATGTGCCGGTGCACCATATTTCAAACATTTTCCTGTTTGTAATGTCCTTCTTTTCCTTGCATATATTGAAGTTCCTCTTCCAAATCTTTCAAAATTATGATCACTCAAAACATTTTTCTTAATTTTTAAACACCTTGAAATTATATCCATTCGAATATCCAAAGGCAAAATCGTTTTAAAATGCAAACAATTCAGAAGCGTCATGATGTTATTTGAAAGCAACCAAGCAATATTCAATTTTAAAACACTATAGCAATAACAATTTTTTCACAAAAGCAAGTCCAGTTCTTTTATGTCTGCTGGTAAAAGACCAAACCACACAAAAATAAAACAAAACGGGTTGCCTCCCGGAAGCGCTATATTTTTGTTTCTCAAGTCGTCAGCTCGACTCTTTTTTTTTCTTTCAATTTCCGGCTTTATAGAGAGTAAGGTTCTCTCTCTTTGTTTCTTTCATGCCTTCTTGGTATAATTTTAGACGATGACCATTTACATGAAAAGTATCATACTTACCTTGAAGTTCCACATAACCTGATGGAAATGATTTAATCACCGTGAAAGGTCCTATCCATTTGGATTTTAGTTTCTTTACAGAAAACTTAAATTTTGATTGATAGATCAAAACCTTCTCCTGTATGAAATTCTTTATTTCCTTTCAAACGTTTATCATGCCATAATTTTGTTCTTTCTTTGTATAATCTAGAGTTTTCATAAGCTTGCAATCTTAATTCTTCCAACTCATGTAATTGATAGAATCTTTCATTTCCAGCCTTATCAATATCTAGATTACAATTCTTTAAAGCCCAATAAGCTTTATGTTCGATTTCAAAAGGTAAATGACATGACTTACCATACACCATTTTAAACGGTGTTGTCCCGATCGGTGTTTTATAAGCTGTGCGAAATGCCCATAATGCGTCATTCAATTTGGTTGCCCAAATTTTAGGATTATTTTGCACAGTTTTTTCCAAAATTCTTTTTATAGATCGGTTAGTGTTTTCTACTTGTCCACTTGTTTGTGGATGATAAGAAGTAGAAAATCTATGTGTTACTCCATATCTTTTGAACACTTTTTCTAATTGATGATTGGCAAAATGGGTTCCTCTATCACTAATTAAAGCTTTAGGTGTACCAAAACGTGAAAATAGATTTTTCAAAAAGTCTACCACAACTCGGGCATCGTTTGTTGGTAATGCTTTTGCTTCAGCCCATTTAGAGACATAATCAATAGCAACCAAAATATAACCATTTTTATTTGAATTAGGAAATGTACCCATGAAATCAATTCCCCAAATATCAAATACTTCACAAACTAAAATACCTTTTTGTGGCATTTCATCACGTTTAGAAATATTACCAATCCTTTGACATGCGTCACAAGTTTTTACCATTGCAAATGCATCTTTAAAAATTTTCGGCCAATAGAAACCTTCATCAAAGACTTTTTTCGCAGTTAAATTAGGGCCAAAATGTCCCCCAGTAGGTCCTTGATGACATTCTTGTAGAATTTGTTCGGCTTCGGTACTTAATACACATCGGCGCAATAATTTATGTGTACCACTTCCGAATAGATATGGTTCTTCCCAGTTGTAATACTTTGCATCCGACAAAAGCTTTGCCTTTTCTTGGTATGTCAATCCTTTGAGAATAGTACCTGCAGCTAAGAAATTTGCAATATCTGCAAACCAAGGAGTATTTAAATCATCACTTATATTAATTGATTGAAGAGATTCATCAGGAAAAGTATCATGAATTTCCTTTTCATCAATTTTTTCTAAATTCGGATTTTCTAATCTTGATAAGTGATCTGCAGCTAAATTTTCAGCTCCTTTCTTATCACGAATTTCTATGTCAAACTCTTGTAAGAGTAAAACCCACCGGATAAGTCTTGGTTTTACATCTTGTTTATTGAAAAGGTACTTTAGAGCAGAATGATCCGTATATACTACGGTTTTGGACAATATTAGATAAGAGCGAAACTTATCAAATGCAAAAACAACGGCTAAAAGTTCTTTTTCTGTTGTTGTATAATTTTCTTGTGCATCTGTTAATGTCCTACTTGCATAGTATATAGGTTGAAAATGTTTATTTATTCTTTGTCCCAACACCGCTCCTAATGCATAATCACTAGCATCACACATTAATTCAAATGGTAAATTCCAATCCGGTGATACTATAATTGGCGCATTAGTGAGTTTTTCTTTTAAAAGATTAAAAGATTTCATACACTATTGTGTAAACTCAAATGGTGTGTCCTTTTCTAATAAGTGGATCAATGGTTTCGTAATTTTTGAAAAATATGTTATAAATCTTCTATAGACCCCAGCATGACCTAGAAAAATTCTTATTCCTTTTATGTTTGATGGTGGAGGTAGTTTATGTTGGATTATATGCTCACTGACACGCGTAGATAAGTAATGCTACTGATGATACACGAGCCTATTGGGTCACATGCCAAGGATTGATTTCGACAGCACACAACGCGAATGAGAGAATCGGAAAAACTGGGAAACAGGCCTTACGGCCGCAAGGCATGTGCTGAAAACATGCTTGCGGCCGCAAGCAGTTCCGCGGCGCGGGACCTGAGGGGGCTGCGGTGCGGGATCCAGTCTGACAGAATCTTGACATTTTTGTCATTGTTGCTTGGCTCAAGGTACAATAATTGAGGACGACTTTTTCTACTGACAACATGCATGTGAGGCTGGTTAAGAGTCCATGTGACTCTCTCACTTGTTTAACTCTCATTATTGATTTCCTTCCTTGACCAAGAAACATAATGCGCTCTCTCTCTCTACTTGCATACACTTTCTCTAAGTGTTCTTGAGTGAAGTCCAGAAATTCATCCATGACAATGGATTAATTCTGGAGATTGTGAGCTGTACCAAGGAATGGTTTCATAGTTTGAAGATCATAACTTGGCTTACTAGCATTTAGGGATCAAACAAACTTGGAGTGGACTATCAATAGAGAGTTGCACTCTTGGTGACTATGAGTTCATCCCAACCATGAAGATTTCAGAAGCTGGAGCATGTTATATTTCTTATTCCATCTCTTTATTTTTGTTGCAATACTTGTATGTAGAGTTCCATCATTGACGGGTATTGTTGGCATCTTGTTTTTCTACCCAAAACCATGTTTTTCACGCATTCTACTGCGTGGGTGAGATGGCCAACGAAACCCAACAGTGGTATCAGAGCCATCTCTACATAGGTATTGCACGTTGGTGGCTTGAAAATCGAAAACGAATTTTCCAGCAGCTGCAGAAGGCCTTGCGGCCGCAAGTGTATGCTTGCGGGCGCAAGCCTTGGCCGCAAGTGTTGCTTGCGGTCGCAAGCCGTTTCTGACAGTTTTTCGATTTTTAAAATCGTTTTCGGATTTGGCACTTTTGATAGCTTCGGGATTCTTTTCAGAATATTTGTATATATTCATGTTGATCTCCATAATATTTTGATTCACATATTTATATACATGTTAAGATTTTTTATTAAATTTATACATGTATATATTTATTGTGAGTATATATATATATATATATATATATATATATATATATATATATATATATATATATTTATATGTTTCATCAAAAATAGTTTGATGTTACTAATACATATATATATACTAGGATTATTTTTGTAAATATAGTTTTTGACAAAATAATCTTAATTGGTCAAAATGGTGTTAGACACCATTATTATCAATTTTATTATTTGTGGTTGTATATGTTTCGTATCCGGTTATATATTTGCCCATAGACCTATGTTATTGGTTTTTGGTTATTTTTATATATTTATTCATTCATTTGGTGGTTTTAACCACAATGGTATGTAATAATTAATTCAGTTAATAAATTTTATATTTATTGCGGCTTGCATGCCGTTGTATTATTTTTGTACTTGTGAGTAGCTTAAAATTACAACTGCGACTTGCACGCCGTTTTTTTCAAATTTGTATGTAATTGTCGAAAAGAAGAAAACTGAAGACAACCACCGGGGGAGACATGTAGGTGATGTCCCGGCTAGACTTAAATCCGGAGGTCCAAGTGGAGGTGACGGATTTAGTAGGAGCAAACCGACAAGGTCAAAGGTATATGTCCTTAAATTGACATTGTTTTTCCGTTTTGGCTCACCGAAGAACACATAGGATTTTGGGGCAAATTACCGGATATATATGTGCGTGGTTGTTTATTATTTTGTATTTTCTTGCGTGGTTGTTAGTAATTCGCATGCTAGAAAATTTTTCAAAAATAATAAAAATCAAGAGATTTTGTTAAATTATTAACAAACTCGCGCGCGCACACGATTAACAAACAAATATAAATATGTATATATTTTATGTTCAAAGTGAACAATGTATTTTGTCACTTATTTGTTAATCAAACTCGTGCACAAGCAGTTCCGCGGCGCGGGACCTGAGGGGGCCGCGGCGCGGGATCCAGTCTGACAGAATCTTGACATTTTTGTCATTGTTGCTTGGCTCAAGGTACAATAATTGAGGACGACTTTTTCTACTGACAGCATGCATGTAAGGCTGGTTAAGAGTCCATGTGACTCTCTCACTTGTTTAACTCTCATTATTGATTTCCTTCCTTGACCAAGAAACATAATGCTCTCTCTCTCTCTCTTTACTTGCATACACTTTCTCTAAGTGTTCTTGAGTGAAGTCCAGAAATTCATCCATGGCAATGGATTAATTCTAGAGATTGTGAGCTGTACCAAGGAATGGTTTCATAGTTTGAAGATCATAACTTGGCTTACTAGCATTTGGGGATCAAACAAACTTGGAGTGGACTATCAATAGAGAGTTGCACTCTTGGTGACTATTAGTTCATCCCAACCATGAAGATTTCAGAAGCTGGAGCATGGTATATTTCTTATTCCATCTCTTTATTTTTGGTTGCAATACTTGTATGTAGAGTTCCACCATTGACAGGTATTGTTGGCATCTTGTTTTTCTACCCAAAACCATGTTTTTCACGCATTCCGCTACGCGGGTGAGATGGCTAACGAAACCCAACAATTTATTGATTACTTCAAATTTTGCTTGGTCAACTTCCAATCCTGTTCTTGAAATTTTATGTCCCAAAACAATACCCTTTTTAACCATAAAGTGACATTTTTCCCAATTTAAAACAAGATTAGTTTCTTCACATCTTTTTAAAACTTTTTCTAGACTCGATAAACAAGTATTGAAAGAGTTTCCAAAAATAGAAAAATCATCCATGAATACTTCCATAAATTCCTCAATCATATCATGAAAAATAGCCGTCATACATCTTTGAAAAGTAGCTGGTGCGTTACAAAGTCCAAACGGCATTCGTTTATAAGCAAAAGTTCCGAAAGGACATGTAAAAGTTGTTTTTTCATGATCTTTTGGATCTATTGGTATTTGGAAATATCCTGAAAATCCATCTAGAAAACAATAGAATTCATTACCTGCGAGTCTTTCAAGAATTTGATCAATAAAAGGGAGTGGAAAATGATCTTTTCTTGTTGCATCATTTAATTTACGATAATCAATACACACTCTCCATCCCGTGACAGTTCTTGTGGGTATAAGTTCATTATTTTCATTTATAACTATTGTCATACCTCCTTTTTTTGGTACTACTTGAACTGGACTAACCCATGGACTATCAGAAATTGGGAATATTAGTCCTGCATCGAGTAATTTAATAATTTCCTTTTTAACCACTTCTTTCATATTAGGATTTAATCTTCTTTGTCTTTGTACACATGGTTTAAAATCTTCATTCATAAGTATTTTATGTGTGCAATAAGAAGGATTAATACCTTGAATATCAGCGGTTTTCCAAGCAAAAGCTTTTTTATGATTCTTGAGTACTTTTAATAGTTTTTCTTTTTCTTCCTGTTTTAAACTAGATGAGATAATAACAGGAAGTGAAAATTTTTCTTGTAGAAATACATACTCAAGATGTTCTGGAAGTTCCTTAAGTTCAAGTTCAGGTGGTTCCTCAATAGATGATTTAATTTTAAAATCAGGTATTACCTCGATTTGTTCCTTATCCTCTGAATCACTACCTTCAATATTTATTTTTAGTAATTCTTCCAGTTCTATGTCTAGATCTTCATCATAAATGATAGTTGTTGGAGGATCTTCATCCTTCAAAAATTCTTCAATTTCTTTAGAGATGCAATCATCAATAATATCTACAAAGAAGCAAGAATCCTCAGAATTTACCGAATGTTTCATTGCTTTATTAATAGAAAAAGTTACCCTTTCATCTGCTACACCAAGAGTAAGTTGTTTTTTAGAAACATGAACTATGGCATCCGCAGTGTTTAAAAATGGTCTTCCTAAAATTAAGGGTACTTTACTATCTTCACTCATTTCAAGAACAACAAAGTCTACCGGAAAGATAAATTTATCAAATTTTACCGGTAAGTTTTCAATTATGCCAATTGGATACTTAAAAAATCTATCTGCCAATTGAATGCTCATTCTTGTTGGTTTTAGCTCACTTAGTTCCAGTTTTTTATATAATGAATATGGCATTAAATTTATACTGGTTTCTAAGTCGGCTAATGCATCATAAACAATTGTATCGGAAAAATAGCAAGGAATAGTAAAACTCCCTGGATCTCCCAGCTTTTGTGGCATTTGTTTTTGTAATAATGCTGAACATTCCTCATTAAGATATGTGGAAGAAATTTCTTCCATTCTTTTTTTGTTTGAAACCAAGTCTTTTATGAATTTTCCATAATTTGGCATACCTGAAAGTACATCAACAAGTGTTAAATTGATTCGTATTTGTTTTATCATTTCACTAAACTTATCATATTGTTCTTGAAGTTTTTCCTTTTTAAGCCTTTGAGGATATGGTACTTTTGATTTATATTCCTTAACTGGAGGTTGAGTTTTGAATTATTATCTTTTTCTTTTGATTCTTCTCCATCTTTTTTTTTCGTTTTGTACCTTATGTTCCTCTTGAATAGGTTCAAGAATAGAAGAAGATTTTACCTCTTTACCACTTCTAGTGGTAATTGATTTTACCTGTTCATGTCTTTGATCTCCTTTTGGGTTTTCTTGAGTATTGGGTGGAAGTTCACCTTGATGTCTTTCTGAAAGTTGTTGAGCCATTCTTCCAATATCTCTTTCAAGATTTTGGATCGAGGCTTGATGACTTTTGATTATCTGCAAATTAGTAATATGTTCCTTTCTAATATTTTCATTTATTTCATTTGCAAATTTTCTCATTATACTTTCTATATCTGATTTTTGTTCAAAATTATCATTTATTTGTTGTATTCCAAATTGGTTATTCTTATAAAAACCTGGTGGTCCTGGTTTTACATAATTATTATTTCGATTATTACCTTGCCAATTTGAATTACCACCTAGATAATTTCCTCCTTGGTTTAGAAAGTTTACCTCTTCTGGAGCTAGAATAGGTTTATCATTGATGTTGCATTCCTTTGTAAAGTGTGGTCCTTTGCAGATGTCACAATCAATCTGTATAGCTTGTATAGAAGAAGTTAATTCGTCTATTTTCTTTTGTAGAATTGTTTGGTTTGTTCTAAGAGCTGCAAATTCTTCTTCATTATTTCTGTTATTTGTACTTATTTGATTTACCATTTTTCTTTTGTCCGAATTCCAATCAAGATTATGAATTGATACATCATCAAGAAGTTTATATGCTTCATTAGGTGTTTTATAAAGAAAAACTCCTCCACTTGATGAGTCTAAATTCATTCTTGAATTTGGGTTTACGCCTCTATAAAAGATTTGTACTATTTGACCTTTTGTAAAACCATTATTCGGACAACTTCTAATTAATTTTTTCATTCTTTCCCATGATTCAGATAAATTTTCATCACCTTCTTGCTAAAAGCTAATAATATCATTTTTTAATTTTTCAGCTTTTGAAGGAGGATAAAATTTAGTCACAAATTTATTCCTTAACTCTTCCCAATTAGTTATAGAATTTGGCTCTAAGGATTTAAGCCAAGCTTTTGCTTCACCTATAAGAGTAAAAGGAAAAATTCGAAGACGTACCGCATCATTAGAAACACCTTGATTTTTAAAAAGTTCACAAATGTCCAGAAAATGTTCAATATGAAGATTTGGATCATTAACACTCTTACCATCGAATTGCAGATCTCGGATCATATGAAGTATTTGTCCTTATATCAAAATTTTCACCTTGTATGGTAGGATTTTTAATTGCTGAATCAATGGATTTTGGAGCTTTATCTCTTGAATTCCACATCGGTTGATCGTCCTCCATAATTTCTTTAATTTTTTCTATCTTTGGTTTCTTAAATAATCTTTTTTCAGGTTCAGACAAAGGTTCAATTAATTTTGTTTTTGAACTTCGTGTCATAGACTAGAGAAACCAAATAAGAAGGTGAAAAAGTAAAATATATAAATATATATATATATATATATATATATATATCTTACTTGAAAAAGTGAAATATATAGATATATATATATATATATATATATATCTTACTTGAAAAAGTGAAATATATAGATATATATATATATATATATATATATATATATATATATATATATATATATATATATATATATATATATATATATATATCTTACTTGAAAACAAGTTTTCAAGCAAGGCTTGATTAATTAATAATTTAAGAGATGTAAAATAATACCTTATTTCCCCGGCAGCGGCGCCAGAAACTTGACAGCGTGTTTTAGCAAGTTACAAAATAAGTACAAGAATTACGACAAATATAAACACACGGTATCCCAGCAAGTATGACTGGATCATGTAGTAGTATAGATGAGGTAAATCAGGATCGATCCACAGGGAAATAATCTTGGAATTATAATACAATTCTATAAATTATATTACTTAATCTAAAAGGGGGGAATTTATTTTTGTTTTATGGCAGAATAAGATTACAAATTAATTACGTCGAATTAATACAATAGAAATACAATAAGTGAAATATATGATGATAATAATATTCACTATGATAATAATCCTCCAATATATAGATTTGATTTGTTAAAACCCGATTATATTGATTTTCCCAAGAGGTTGGATTTTTAACTCCCGTTAAAGACCCGCAATGTTATTTAATAGTTTTTTATTAACTCCCGTTAATATTCTTTTTAAATAACACACCTCAATTATCGTATAATTGTTGGAATTAGCTCCCGCATCATCCTAATTTACAAACTCCCGTTTATAAATTAACTTAAAGTTTATTCCGTTATTAATTAATAAATTTCACTTGTTAGTCATAACAACCGATTATATTATTACCAAAGGTAATAATATAATAGAAACCACCCAATTATTCATTCCCATGTCAAATTGATAGACGTGATTAACAAATTTATTAACAAAAGGTGTAGAATAATAACATTAAGGTTCTTTTCAATTAATACGATAATCGGATATGAAAATCAATATAGTACCGAAAAGTAAATCAAATCATTATAAAGGATTCATAAGATCATAGTGAATATAGAAAGAAGTTACCCCATAAATGAATTAATCTTGTACATGGCTTGGTACATCATGGTTTGGACAACCATGATGACTTCTCTCTTGATTACAATCAAACTAACTATATACTCTTTTAGATACTATCTAATTAATTTAGATAGATCTAATTAGAGCTACTACTAAAGAAATAGAAGTGTTCACAGAGGAAAAGAAGATATTCTAGTCTAGAGAGGAGTAGAGAAAGAATAGAAGGTGTGCTCCAAATGATAAATATTGCAAGCTATTTATAGGCAAAAATCTGGCAGACTTCACGGCGTGAAGAGGGGCTTCACGGCGTGAAGAGGGGCTTCACGGCGAGAAGTCACCTGCTCCAGTCATAATTATCATTTTTCTTTTTCTTTTTCAAAACAACTCCATATTATGTCATGAGGTGTGCTTGATTTGGCTGGTACTTCATGGTTTCATCCCTTCCTTCTAGAATTTATCTTGAGTTTAATATAATTCCACCATGAGAGTAATAAATATGTTGCTTTTGATGGTAAAAATCTTCATGGCATGAACCTTTTGAGTTCATGGCATGATGTAGTGTATTCTCCTCTTGATTTTAGCACTTTCCTTTGCTTTTTTGCTTCATTCTTTAATTCCAAGTGCTATTTTCCTATAATCACAAAATAATAACATCTTTATATATTAAATGTCCATTTTTATAAAGAAAATAACTAAAACTACATGAAATTGGCATATAAAAATATGTATAAATTCAACAATATCATGTTCACACAATCTGCTTGTCGGATGCCACTTTCTGGTTTCCATTTCCCTTTCGCGCATTTCGTGTTTTATTTCATTCCGTTAGCTTTTCCGTTACTATAGATGCATTTGCGAATTTCCGTCACATCAAATTCTATCCCGATCAAGCCCGGAGTGTAAAAGAGTGTTTCTTAACATATCATGATGGGTTGTATAACTAGTCGGGCCAAACGAGCCTTAAACAAAAATTTTGAAATTCTGAAATTTAGCTCTATACGATCGCATAGAGCTGCCATGCAATCGCATGGCATCTTGGCTATTTAAACAGCCTATGCGACCACATCACCATTCAAAGATACACACTCTCTCGCTACTTTCTCTCTCTAAAACGCGATTCCGAGCACTCCACGGCGATTCGATCGTTTCTCTCTCGTTTCCGATCCATTTTCTTCGTACAAGGTATCCAAATACTCCTTATCACTCCTAGAACATGATTATATGCGTAGATTCAAGTTTAATATGCTTATTTGTGCCTATTCATCAATCGATTGAAACCCTAGATTTCTGTTTCCGATTCGTGCGATCATGCGATCGCATGTACCTGTCATGCGGCCACATGGTAATCTGATTAAGGTTTTCATTTCAAACTGTTATGAGACCGCATGTAAATGTCATATGGCCACATGGATTTCCGATTAGGGTTTTCGATACAATCTGCTATGCGACCACATGACATAGCCACGCGATCGCATGAGCCAGTACTAAGCTGTTTTTCAATATTCGAGCAAATCTTTGATCAATCCAACTTTCTTTCAAAATCCAGCACCATAGTACAACTCATTATCGATCGATGAACTGTTCTTACCATAGTTAGCATTCCTAACTTGTGTCTGTGTATATATTCCAGCTATGGCTCGTAGACGTTGACGATCTCCTGAGGTTCCACATGTTGACCCGCACACACTACCTAGAGTCCCGGCTCCTGATCCAGAGCCTGGGGCAGAGCCTGTTGAGCACCCGGAGGATGATCATTTACACCCCTACCTACGATTTGATCTAGACGAGGACTGTACTGGTGGTAACTACCTACTAGACCAGTTGCGCAAGCATGGTTATGCGCACCTGAGGTATCTAAGATGGGATGCCTTGGGCACTGTTGCTCTTACGCCGAGAGCTGAGGCTATCACAGGACCACATTGGAGTCGACTCCTGACTATTGACCGCCCGGTCTTCACAGAGTTGACGATTAAGTTCTTCTCGACCTTGCTTCTGATCTCACCAGTCACTGATTATGATCGCCCAGATGCCCTTACTTTCAGACTCTGCAGAGCAGAGAGGCAGCTATCTCTTCTACAGTTTGCCTTATATATGGGATTATATATCGGAGATGAGCTTCAGTCCCTTGATTTCACAGACGGTACTATTGATTATCCAGCTGGACTTACTTATCTTGATACATGGGCCGAGATTGGAGATGGGCCATATGCTGCGCCCCATCCCAAAGAGCACATCCATCTGCGATCCGCTTTACCGCATCTTCCACCGTGCTACTGCTTATAGTTTATCTGCCCGCACTGACTCTTCAATAGGCAACATTACACACAGAGATTTATTTTATCTACACTGTATAGAACATGAGCAGCCCTTCCAGATAGCTGTTTGTCTGGCCCAGCAGTTGTTCACTATCAGCCGGCCGCGCAGGATGCAGTCCGTATTTGGTGGCGGTTTTGTCTACCATCTTGCCATGGGCATGGAGCTTATTATTCCAAAGGACTTTGAGGATCTCACTTATATTTCCGCTGCCTCTGCCATTGATATTGAGGTTTTGACCAGGATGAGGGTAGTCGCGATGGTTGGGAACAGGTATGTTCTACTTGACCACCAGGGTCACCGCTGGGTTCCACCTGGACAAATAGCTACTGATGTTGATGCGTTAGTTGTTAAGGGCCGTAATGAGGGCCATGATGAGGATCGTGCTGCATCACCTATTAGGCATGAGAGTAGTCCAGAGCCGAAGTCGTCAGTTAGGTTCGGCTATGCCAGGGATCAAGGACCGCGCATCAGTGCTATCTAGAGTAGACTCCAGAGGATGGAGGAGATGCAGAGGATGGAGTACACACATGCTGAGGCCCATAGACAGTATGTTACTAGCATGTTGTGTGACATTGCATACGTTTTACCGCAGTCTGAACAAACCCATACACCGCCAGAGCCACCTCAGAGGTTGAGAGATTATTACTCTGGGGCCAGTTCATCATCTGCACCACCACCGCCTCCGGCCTAGTAGTAGATAGGGATAGATAGATGTATTTATTTTAACTATTGTTAGTTTAGTTTTTGTGTACGATGTTAGATGTTCTGTGCTTTTATTTTGTTTATCTGTATCACATCTAAACATTATGTACTCTCTATTGGTTGATTATATTTCCATAATATCTTGTTTTCACTCTCGCATTTCACTTGTGCTTGAGTTTTTGTTTTGCAAGTTTCACTCGGAATATACATTGATATATATCAAAGGAGTGCAGCTCAGTCCAAGTGTGGGGAGAAAATCTTGTGCCTTAATCTATTGAAAATCGGTTACAAATACCGATTCAGGGAGTTTTCACAACTCTTCTCTTACACTTATCACACTACATCACTGTTTACATACATTGTCTGTACATTGAGGACAATGTACACTTTTAAGTGTGGGGAGGGGATATCTATCACGGGGATATCTATCACATGCCTGCTAGAGTCTTGTTCTCTTGAAAACTCTTAATGCTATAAAATCTTAGAATTGAATTTTGCCGTAAAAATTTATATCCTTTTTGACATGTTTAGATCCTCTTGCATGAAAGATTCTAAGCAAGTAACATTATGAGGAACTTGTTTTGTATAACTTTCATGAAGTTAGCTTAGCACAAGTACTTGAGTTTTGCCTAATGTTTGACTTCAATTGCACAAACCACACCTTAGCACTAGAATTCCTGAGCATTTGAGCCACAACATTTCATGCCGTAGATTACAGGAACAATCAAGTAAGCAACACTTGATATGTAAACACCTAATATAAATCAAATCTCTCAATCTCTCAAAGTTTGCTATCTATAATCAACTTATGATTATAGATACAAACTGACTCTCTAAACAGGATTTATTCATAGATTGAATACTTACCAACTTCACAACAGACGTGAAGATCGAACACACGACAATGTTGGCAATCTGAGAATTTCTTGATCACGTTGAACTTACAAACGGTGTATCAAGATTCGTAACACATACAATGAATAGATTGAGTTGATATTAGAGTGTGGCTCCGTACCTCTAAACTTATCAGGAAATAAGTATTTATAATCCTGTTCCTACGGATCCTAACAAACTAGAACTTATCCTAATATGCTAACAAACTAACGGATAACTCGGAATCTTGAATCTTCTATCTTGAGTCTTCAATCTTCAATCTTGATTCTGGAATCTTCTTATTCATGCCGTAGACATAGAGAGTAAAAGGAATTTAAAACATATTTAAATTCTCTTAAACTGACTTCTTTAGTCGGGCTGAGTTACTCAGCTTGAAACTCATCAAGCTGAGTCCTTCGAGAACAAACTCAAAAACAAACATGTAATAACATGTATAATGACTAACTCATCCTTAGAAGTCATAAGAGTTAGCTATAACTTACGTAGCAACTCTGTTGAGCTGAATCAGTCTATAAGGTGAGTCACTCAGCTCGAAATGCATCAAGCTGAATACTCAACCTATACCTTAGGTGACACACACAGCTTACCAAACATAGTGATAAGCTGACTAAGATATAGTCTAAGCTGATCAACTATATGCTCAGCTCATATTCAGCTTATGCTCAGTCTGAAACACTGTAAGTGCTCAGTCTGATCAAGCTTCATAATTCTGTTTAAGTTGTATTTAGAACATATCTTACAAACTTAACTTTGTCTCATCAAATCTCAACTGATGAGATCATTTGACCAACAAACTTCCCCTATTTGATGATGACAAAACCATCAAACAGTTCTTAAGTTTGAACATAATTATGTTTTAAATCTTAAACTTACTAAGATTTTAATTTTGAACTTATCAAATATTAATTGAACTTATCAATTATAAGTTGAACATACCAACCAATTATATTAATGAACAAGAACTAATCAAATTGTTCATTCAAGCTGAACTCATCAGACTAAGAAATATGAACATATCATTAACAGTTGAACATATCAAACCAATACTTGTATTCATTAAATTGAACATATCAGAATATAAAATTTTCATCACTTAGATCATGCACACTTAGTGCTTACATATTATTAGAATTAATCTAATAATTACAAATAGAACTAATCTATTACAAAAGATCAGGATGCAACTCTTCAAATTCTTTGATCTCCTTGTTAATATCTATAAGAAGTTCTTTCTGATTTGGCAAGTGTTGAAGCTCATCCTTTTGTGATCTGATCGTTCTGTTTAGTCTATATCTGAACTTGAAGTTTTGTTCAGTCTTCTCCACTAATGATCTTAGAGCTAACACCTGAGCTACCCCACATATATAAATTGATGCATCAGCCTGGAAGCATTGTTCTTCATTACTGTCCAAGTACATAAATCCTTTCTGAGGCTTTTCAACATAAGTATTTTCTTTAAACTCCATGCCTTCAAGATTGTACTTGCTCCTTTTTTCTAATCCAGCTGGCTTTGATAACTTTTTCTTTCCAACCTTGTAAAAAGAAGTAAGTAGGGTTCTGATCTCAGACCTGGGTATGATTTGCAATGTATCAGCTCTTGCTAGCAGCCTTAAGATCTCATCCTTTACTTGATTTCTAGCAGAAGACTTTTCCATCCGCTTGATGAGTATGGCTACTTTCTTCCATTCAGCATATCCCAGTCTGTGTAGTTTATTAAGATCCAAGGAAGGTGTTTCACCATTTTCTAGGACTAACTCTAGAATCACGATCCCTTGAACTGTGCTCAGCTTAAGTGTTTTAATCCGAGAGGAGAAGTGTGTCTTGACATAACACTGAGTAATGTCTTCTTCCTCTGGTTAATTTTCTACAGGAAGCTCTACTTTTTCTTCCTTTGGCTCTGTAGGCAGTCTGAGTCGGACTAACTCCTCATTCTACTTTCTTATTTGTTTAGCCCAAGCTTGCTCCCTTGCTTCTTTCTCATTCTGAACATTTGCTAACTCAGCTTGTACATTTATTTGCCTTCTTCTTAACTCATCCACAGACATCCCAAGCTGGTCAGCGTCTTGTTGTTCCAATCTTCTAGTTACTATCAGAGAAGCTCTTTCGTTCAAAGTCATGCCATCTGCTGAGTCTTCATCTGAGTCAGATTCACCAAGAATCATTTTTCTTCTTTTCTGCCCTGGGGCTTCTGAATCCTCTGAGCTGACTACTTGAGGTCTTTTTCCTTTAGCTTTTTCAGTAAGCTCAGCTTCAAACTCTTTCTCTTTCTCTATCTCCTCTCAACCTGATGTGGCTTTTCTGCTCCCTTCGCAAGAAGTAGCAAGGCCTCAGCTTGAACTGACTCAGCTTCAGCCTCTTGAACCTTCTCCCTCTTTTTGTCATCATCAATAGGGTTCGAAGTCTGTTGTTGTGTTAGAGCAGCCACTATAGATTTCAGTCTAAGCACCTCTTCATCTAGGGAGTCCAATGTCAGCAACATATGCTTATTGGCTATTCTCCTCTTGAGATGCAATGTTTCAAACTGATCTTTAAAGAATAACAATAAATCATTCAAAGAAGCTTGAGAGGGTTGGTATTTGGGTGCATCATCCAAGGGTTTATGTATACCCTCAAAGTCATGTGCACCAGAAGTTGGACCCTGTAATTCACCTTGGTATTGAGATGAATCATTGACAAGTCGTGATGGAGAGTGTGAGAGGTGAAGAGAAGTAAATGGGCTCAAAACGTGATGAGAGTGGGTTGGTAGTTGGCTTATGTGGTGAGTGGGGGGTAATTGACCCTGGGGATTGGTCAGATATTCAATGTTACCTGAGTGTGTCTGCTCAGGCACAGTAGTAGGCTCTCCCATGGCTCGAGTAAGTGTGGGCTGAGTAGTCACCACACCTAGGTTAGGCTGTTGGGTTTAAATGAGTTGTGAGGTTGGCACCTGAAGAGTAGGTTTATCCCCATCAACTCCTGCCGGTGAAGGAATCAATGTGATTTAAGCTCCAGTGGTACCTTTACCTTTGGCAGTCTTTCGAATATAGGTTTGGATATTTTCCTTGGTAGCAGTGGGCACACCAAGGTTGGCTTCAGATTGGGGGCTGGAACAAGGCTCCAGACTTTGTTTATCTCAAACTCATTTATTCCTCTTGCATAGCTTCAATCCAGTCCTCATCCTCTAAGGATTCTTCAGTCTTCTTTGGTTCTATTTGAGATATCCAAAGTAAGCAGCATAATTTGCTGTTGCCTTCGATCTGGTCATGACTCTTTCTTGAACATTACCAATTATTTGATCTTGAGGATGATCTTTGAGGAATTTAAATGTTGTAGTAGGTGGATCTGAATGATATTAAGAGTTCTGAGGTGAACTTACATTCTCACTCTCAATTGCAGCATTATCATCAAACTGTTGATCACCAAGATCTTAAGTCTGAGTATTATCAGCTCCAAAGGGATTAATGAACTCATCATCTTTCTCAGCCTGAGAATCTCTTGGAGCTTGTGATGATTTCTTTGATGGACACACATCATCATCACTGTTGTCATCGATGACATACATAGGATTTGACATATTGGTTTCCTTAGGCTTTTCAAGCTCACTCAGACTGACCAAGTCAGCTTGTCTTTTATCAGCTTGATCAAAACTGCCTTCATCAAATGAGACGTGAACTGATTCTTCTATAGCCTTTCTCCATGTGTTATACACTCTGTAAGACTTGGAGATTGATGAATAAACAACAAAGATTCTAGGATCAGCTTTAGGTTCCAACTTATGGAGCTGATCTCTTTGATTTTAGCACAAAGCATTTTGAACCAAAGACATGGAAGTAGCCTATATTGGGCTTTCTAGATTTATACATCTCATATGTTGTTTTGCCATGTCTTTTGACAATGATTGACCTATTCTGGGTATAGCATGCTGTACTTACAGCTTCATCCCAGAAATAGAGTTTCAATCCTGCCTCACATAGCATTGTTCTAGCAGCCTCAATTAAGGTTCTGTTTCTCCTTTCAGCAACTCCATTTTGTTTAGGAGTCCTGATTGAGGAGAAATTTTGTAATATTCCTTTCTGTTCACAAAAGCCTTCCAGGATTGAGTTTCTGAACTCAGTCCCCTGATCACTTCTGAGTTGCTTAACAGACTTACCTTTTTGCAACTCCTCCTGTTTGATAAAACTTATTATCTCCATGGCAGCTTCACTTTTGGCTTTACGGAATATTACCCAGGTGAATCATGAGAACTCATCTACCATCACCAGAGTGTACTTCTTGCCACTTAGGCTTGGAGTACTTATGGGTCCATACAGATCCATATGCAACATATGCAGTGGGTCTGTTATTGAAAAATTTTGCTTTGATTTGAAGGACCCTTTATGATGTTTCCCCTGTTCACAAGCTGAGCACAATTTGTCCTTGACAAATGTGATCTTTAGCAATCCAGAGACTAACTCTTTGTTTGATAGCATATTTATGTTCTTGAAATTTAAATGTGATAATCTTTTAATCCACAGCCAACTCAGCTTAGGAATAGATTGGGAGTATAAGTAGGTTTCAGTATAGGGATCAGCAGAGTTAAGATCAAGTAAATACACATCTCTTTCTCTTTTTGCTATTAATACAGGCTTACCCTTAGCATTGTATATAGTCCCTGCTTTCTTCCTAAAAGTAACAATATTGTCTTCATCACACAATTGGCTGATACTTATTGGATTATGTTTAAGACCTTTAACATATGCAACTTTCTGGAAAGTCACCTTGCCAGCATGCATCTTCCCATATCCTTTAGTTCTTCCATGGGAGTTATCACCAAATGTTACATTAGGACCTTCATCTTCCTCGAAATCACTAAGAAGTCCTTTCCACCCAGTCATGTGCCTTGAACATCCACTATCCAAGTACCATTTACTTGAACCCTTCATATGATAAGAAAACTAAAGACATTAGTTTTGTTTGGGAACCCACTTCATAGTAGGTTCAGATGATGAGCACTTAGCAGCTTCATCTTGTGGAACTGACAGGTCAGCTTGAGCAGGTGTTGAGTCATGTGTAGGCTGATCAGCTTATTCCTTTTCAGGCCTTAAGATTTCACTTTCACAGTCCTTGGCCTCATGTCCTCTACCACTACACTTGTAGCATTTTTTTCTACCAATGACTACAGGAGATAGATCATCCGATAATCCTTTAGGGAACTTATCCTTAGTTTTAGGATTATTGGTGGTGGATAACTTCTCAACTTTCTTTGCAAGTTGATTCACCTGATCCTCATTGACTTTGGACTTACCTTTGTCAGATCTAGGTTTATTATCCTTTTGAATAGAAGCTTGACCAACAAACTTCTTTTCAATGACTTTGGACTTACCATTGTCATGTTTTCTAGACTTACCAGTTTCAACAGTCTTGGACTTACCACTGTTAAGTTCTTTGGACTTACCAATGTCAACAACTTTGGACTTACCATTTTTGTGATATGACCTCTGACTTACAGTGGTCTTCCTATTCTTGTAACTTCTCTCTGAGCCAGACAGAGAGTGTTGTCTTTTGAAAGGATTTGGATTAAGCCTTTCTATAACAGAAGTTCTTTGATAGGCTGAGTGCCTAATCTATCAAGCACAGAACTACTATGCTATTTAGATGTTGAGCACTAATTTCCATGATCTTTTGCCTTTACAAACATATTGAATTTAAGGTTTTGACCATGTTTCTTCTCCGAGGCTGACTTCTAAGACTCAATCAGTTGTCTATCTTCCTCAGAGTCTGTACTTGCTATCTCATCATCATCAGCTGCATAGGCTACGGATTGATAGTCACCTCCAAGTACAGTTGTACCTGTTTAGGGATTTGTTGGTTGATGCACTTTTTAGCAAGCCTTAATGACTTACACCATGATTCAGTGACCTATTGAAGTTGGTCAGCTTTATCTTTGGCTTCCTGAAGTTCTTCACTTAGAAGTTTATTAATGTGTCTTTGACATTCAAGATCACATTGTGCCTTTTTACCAACATCAATGAGAGATTGATTTTCCTTAATCTCATTTTTCAGTTTAGCTATCTCAGCTTTGAGGTCATTTTGAGACTTAATGCTGGTCTTTAAATCATTTAGTAGATAACTAATGCAAAACCTTTTTCTTCATCGGTGTAAGAGTTGAAATTACTAACCTTGTACGTGGAAGAAGGATCCCAGTCACTAAGTTTGCTATTTTCCTCAGCTTCCTTCATGTCAGCTTCAAAAGTTGATTCAAACATACCGTAATCAACTTCGTCTAATTCAAACTCTTCATATTCTTGAGCTATCATACATTTATCATCATCATCTGAGGTAGATGATTCTGTATCCCAAGTTTCAGCATAGAGTCTTTTTGCAGTGGGCTTGTCTTCAGGCTTTCCTTTCTTGAGCTGAGTATATTTTTTTCTTATACTTATCAGCTCTGTAAGCATTCTTATCAGCTACTGAAGCTGATTCATCCTTCTTTGATCTGCACTCAGCAGCAATATGTCCCTTCGTCTGACAATTGAAGCACACAGCTTTCTTGGGATCAAAAGAACTTTTTCCTTTGCCCCTGTCGGATCTTCCTCTACCCCTTTGAGCCCTTCTCAAACGTCTGGCTAGCATGGCTATCTGCTCAGTGATTGTCTGAACATCATCAGCTTCACTTGAGTCTGAGTCTGAGTGGTCAGTTTGAGAGTCTGACTCAGTCTCAGATTCAACAACTAAGGCTTTTGAACTTTTCTTCTTTTTCTGTGCAACTAATGCAATATCAGTTTTATTAAGAGAGTCCTTTAGTTGGTGTTGAGAAGTTCTCTTGTGCTATGTGATCTGTTCATGATTGAAAAAACCCATATATGGACTATAGGTTATACATATGTAATTTTCCTCCAGCCCTTAATGCTGTAGTTACTTCATTGAACTTTTCTAGTAACACATCCAGAAATTTCAGCACAAGTTCAGCTTCATTCTTTTTAATTCCTACACCTAGCAGGTCATTAATCAAGCAGTGAAACCTGGTAAATACATCAGCCAAGGTTTCATTCTTCTTAGAGAAGAATTTTTCATAAGATCTGTTCAGATGATTCTTCTTCTACTGCTTGACCAGATCTTGCTCTCATATGTAATACTCAAAGTATCCCAGATCTCTTTTGCAGATTGACACCCAATCATAGTATGCAAGATCTCATTAGTCAGGGCATTAGCAAGAACACTCTTTGCCTTGTCATCCAGAGAATACAGTTTCCAGTCTTCTTCAGTCCAGGATGCAACAGGCTTCTTCACTTCCTTTTCAGTTTTGTCAGTAGACGTATCACTGACAACAGTAGGAATCTTGGGGATGATTGGTCCTTTAGTGATGACATCGTACATACGATTGTCGATGGACTTGAGGAAAAGCATGGCTCTTAATTTCCACATAGGATAATCAGATCCATCGAATATGGGACAACCCTTAGTAGACATCTGAGGAAAGTTTGATGAATTGTTGCTTGTCAACATTGTATACTTTCTCAGAATCTTGAACTTTCAACTCATAAAATCGTTTAGCCTGCTCAGATTCCAGTTGTTGGTCCCTTGATGAGAATATTAACAAGCAAGTGATGTGTAGAAGGGGGGTTGAATACACTTTCTACGGAAAATTGACCAAATCAATAAAAAGTGTTAACACACATCAAAGCACAAACAATCGAATGCTTTGCTTTTATTAATAAGATGATGATTACAGAAACAATCAAGTAAGCAACACTTGATATGTAAACACCTAATGTAAACAAAATCTCTCAATCTCTCAAAATTTGCTATATATAATCAACTTATGATTATAGATACAAACTGACTCTCTAAACAGGATTTATTCACAGATTGAATACTTACCAACTTCACAACAGACGTGAATATTCGAACACACGAACAATTAGCAATCTGTGAATTTCTTGATCACGTTGAACTTACAAACTGTGTATCAAGATTCGTAACACATACGATCAATAGGTTGAGGTGAATTAAGTTTGGCTCTGTAACTCGTTATTCCTCTAAACTTATTAGGAGATAAGTATTTATAATCTTGTTCCTACGGATCCTAACAAACTAGAACTTATCCTAATTTGCAAACAAACTAACGGATAACCCGGAATCTTGAATCTTGAATCTTCTATCTTGAGTCTTCAATCTTCAATCTTGATTCTGGAATCTACTTATCCTTGCCGTAGATGTAGAGAGATAAAAAGAAATTTAAAACGTATGTAAATTCTCTTAAACTGACTTCTTTAGTAGGGCTGAGTTACTCAGCTTGAAACTCATCAAGCTGAGTTCTTCGAGAACATACCCGAAATCAAACATGTACTAACACGTGTAATGACTAACTCATCCTTAGAAGTTATAAGAGGTAGCTAGAACTTACTTAGCAACTCTGTTGAGCTGACTCAGTCTATAAGCCGAGTCACTCAGCACGAAACGCATCAAGTTGAATACTCAACCTATATCTTAGGTGACACACACAGCTTATCAAACACATTGATAATCTTACTAAGATATAGTCTAAGCTGATCAAACATACGCTCAGCTTATATTCAGCTTATGCTCAGTCTGAAACACTATAAGTGCTCAGTCTGATCAAGCTTCATAATTCTGTTTAAGTTATATTCAGAACATATCCTACAAACTTAACTTTGTCTCATCAAATTTCAACTGATGAGATCATTTGATCAATAGACTGACCTTGCCACGTGCTTCGTCACAGCAGGCTCGGACATATCGTTTTGAGGGAGTTGAAGAACTTCCCTTAGCCGTTGAACTGTGAGAACAATGCTTCTCTCCCCCATTCAGCACCGTGCCTTGGATTTCGCCACTGTCCTGGTAAAAAACACACGCGTACCAGAACTCCAGTAAGTGTTGAGGAACCACATGGATTGGTGCTCCAGTAAAAACGAATGCCAGTGGGCATTTGCGGATTTAATCCACCCACGCTTCGTAGCCCCTGTTTCTCTTGCATTCAGGGATTGCTACACAGGCACGTTGATTATTGATTTTAATCAACGACAGTCCATTGTTCTTGAAGGCAGCACCCCTTACTATTCGATCACTCAGATTTAGAATGATTCCGTCCATCGTAGAATATTTTTGATTCACACTGAGTAAATGCGCAATTCGCACTGAGCGATTTAGGGTTTCAAAATCGATTGAACGGTGAAATACACTTAGCAAATAGGTGGTTTTTGAAGGTATAGTAAGTATATTAGAAGTCTAGTACCTTTTTGAGGTGAGAGAAAAGTTATCGTTGGAAATCCCTATTTATCCGTTACTCTAACGAACTTACAGATAGATGTATCAGTAATTGAGATGAAACACATCATATCCCAATGGATAAGTTTGTAAAATAACATTCTTGACTTACAAAAATATTATTTACACTGTTGTATTACAGCAATATGTAATCGGTATACAACTTGATTTGAGACTGACTCAAATATAATGACACATGAAATAATAACACATAGTAATTAAAACATGATTTGGACATACCAAGCTAAGTAAACGTACCACTCAGTGTGAGTCAAGCACTCAGCTTGATTTGAGCACTCAGCTTGAGATTGACACTCAGCTTGAGTGTAGCACACAGCTCAGAATCAATGACACTTAGTCATTTATATTTGAGACTAACCCAAATCGATATTTTAACCACACTTAGCAGTTAAAACATGTTTGGAACAGACCAAACGAGTGAACTTATCACTCAGCTTGACCAAGTAAACAGTTTATGAATACATATCTATAAACTGTATGATCAGCTTAAGACACATAGCCTTTGTCAAACTTAAACTCAGTTTTAGAAACTTATGTAGGGGTTGAGGATACCCAATTTACTTAGCAGATAGGAAAGCCTTTTCTCATCAAGAGGTTTGGTAAAGATATCCGCTAATTGATCATCTGTAGAGATAAAATTTATTTGAACTTTACCTTTTTCCACGATGTCTCTGATGAAGTGATGTCTAATTTCTATATGCTTGGTTCTTGAGTGGAAGACTGGATTATATGTGATGGCTATTGCACTTTGGTTATTACAGAAGATAGGAGTTTTTCTAAAATTCTACCAAAGTCTTGAAGCTGATGTTGCATCCACAGAATTTGAGCACAACAGCTACCTGCAGCAACATACTCAGCTTCAGTAGTTGAAGTAGCCACTGAGTTCTGTTTCTTACTAGTCCAGCTTACTAACTTCCCTCCAAGTATTTTACATTCTCATGTTGTTGATTTTCTGTCTAACTTGCACCCAACATAGTCAGCATCTGAAAAACCAACTAGAGAACTCATCTACTATCACCAGGGTGTACTTCTTGCCACTTAGGCTTGGAGTACTTATGGGTCCAAACAGATCCATGTGCAACATATGCAATGGGTCTGTTATTGAAAAGTTTTGCTTTGACTTGAATGACCCTTTATGATGTTTCCCTTGTTTACAAGCTGAGCACAATTTGTCCTTGACAAATGTGATCTTTGGCAATCCAGAGACTAACTCTTTATTGGATAGCATATTTATATTCTTGAAATTTAAATGTGATAACCTTTTATGACACAGCCAACTCAGCTTAGGAACAGATTGGGAATATAAGCAGGTTTCAGTAATGGGATCAAGATAATTGAGATCAAGTAGATACACATCTCTTTCTCTCTTTGCTATTAACATTGGCTTACCCTTCGCATTGTATATTGTTCCTGCTTTCTTCCTAAAAGTAACAACATTATCTTCATCACACAATTGACTGACACTTATCAGATTGTGTTTAAGACCTTTAACATATGCAACCTTCTGGAAAGTCACCTTGCCAGCATGCATCTTCCCATATCCTTTAGTTCTTCCATGGGAGTTATCACCAAAAGTTACTTTAGGACCATCATCTTCCTGGAATTCACTTAGAAGTATTTTCCACCTTGTCATGTGCCTTAAGCATCTACTGTCTAAGTACCATTTACTTGAACCTGGTCTGTTTGAGCAGGTGTTGAGTCCTGTATAGGTTGATCAGCTTGTTCCTTCTCAGGCCTTAAGATTTCACTGTCACAGTCCTTGGCCTCATGTCCTCTACCTCCACACTTGTAGCATTTCCTTCTACCATTGACTTTGGACTTACCTTTGTCATATCTAGGTTTATTATCCTTGTGATCAGAAGTTTAACCAACAAACTTCTTTTCATTAACTTTGGACTTACCATTGTCATGTTTTCTGGAGTTACCAGTTTCAACAGCTTTGGACTTACCACTGTTGACTTCTTTGGACTTACCAATTTCAACAACTTTGGACTTACCATTGTTGTGGTATGTCCTCTGACTTACAGTTGTCTTCCTATTCTTGAAACTTATCTCTGAACCAGATAGAGAGTGTTGTCTTTTGAAAGGATTTGGATTCAACCTTTCAATAACAGAAGTTCTTTGAATAGGCTGAATACCTAATCTATCAATCATAGACTTACTATGTTGTTTAGAGGTTGAACACTCATTCCCATGATCCTTTTCCTTTACAAACTTATTGTATTTGAGGCTTGGATCATGTCTCTTTTCTGAGGCTAACTTCTGAGACTCAATCAGTTGTCTATCTTTCTCAGAATCTGTACTTGCTATCTCATCATCATCATATTCATAAGCTGCGGATTGATAGTCACCTCCAGGTACAGCCTTTACCTGTTTAGGGATCTGTTGGTTGATGCACTATTCAGCAAGCCTTGATGACTTACACCAGGATTCAATGACCTTCTGAAGTTGGTCAGCTTTATCCTTGGCTTCCTGAAGTTCTTCATTTAGAAGTTTATTAATGTGTCTTTGACATTCAAGATCACATTGTGCTTTCTTTCCAGCAGTAATGAGAGTTTGATTTTCCTTAATCTCATTCTTGAGCTTAGTGATTTCAACTTTGAGGTTAGCTTGAGCTTTAAGGCTGGTCTTAAAGTCGTTTAACAAATAACCAAATGTAAGACCTTTTTCTTCATCGATGTAAGAGTTGAAATTACTAACCTTGTACATGGAGGAAGGATCGCAGTCTTCCTCAGCTTCTTTCATGTCAGCTTCAAAAGTTGACCAGACAGACCATAATCAACTTCATCTAATTCAAACTCTTCATCTTCTTGAGCCATCAAATACTTGTCATCATCATCTGAGGTAGATGATTCTGTATCCCAAGTTTCAGCATAAAGTCCTTTTGCATTGGGCTTGTCTTCAGGCTTTACTTTCTTGAGCTGAGTATATTTCTTCTTATACTTATCAGCTCTATAAGCATTCTTGTCAGCTACTGAAGCTATTTCATCCTTCTTCATTCTGCACTCAGCAGCAATGTGTCCCTTTCTCTGACAGTTGAAGCACACAGCTTTCTTGGGATCAAAAGAACTCTTTCCTTTGCCCCTGTCAGACCTTCCTTTTCCCCTCTGAATTCTTCTCAGTCTTCTGGCAAGCATAGCTATTTGTTCAGTGATAGTCTGAACATCATCAGTAGCACTTGAGTCTGAGTCTGAGTGGTCAGCTTGAGAGTCTGACTCAGTCTCAGATTCAGCAATGAAGGCTTTTGAACTCTTTTTCTTCCTCTCTGCAACTAATGCAGTTTCATATTTATCAAGAGAGTCCTTCATTTGTTGTTGAGAAGATTTCTTGTGTTCTGTGATCTGTTCATGATTAAGCAAGAACCCATATATGGACTGTAGGTTATACATGTGTAATGTACCTCCAACCCTTAGTGCTACAGTCACTTCAATGAATTTCTGTGGTAACACATCTAGAAATTTCAGCACTAGGTCAGCTTCATCCTTTTTAATGCCTACACTTATCAAGTCATTAATCAAGTAGTGAAACCTTGTGAACAAATCAGGCAAGGTTTCATTCTTCTTGGAAAAGAAGTTTTTATAGGATCTGTTAAGATGATTCTTCTTTTGTTGCTTGACCAGATCTGTGCCCTCATATGTAATACTTAAAGTATCCCAGATCTCTTTTGCAGTTTGACACCCAGTCACAGTATGCAAGATCTCATTGGTCAGGGCATTTGCTAGAACACTCTTTGCTTTGTCATCCAAGGAATGTAATTTCCAATCATCATCCGTCCAGGATGCCAAAGGCTTCTTGACTTCCTTTTTTGTCTTGTCAGTAGACTTATCACCGACAGCAGCAGAAATCTTGGGGATGATTGGTCCACGAGTTATGACATCATATATCCTGATGTCAATGAACTTAAGGAAAAGCATTGCTCTGAATTTCCTCATAGGATAATCAGATCCATCAAATATGGGACATCGTTTAGCAGCCATCTGAGGAAAGTTTGAAGAATTGTTGCTTGTCGACATATTATACTTTCTCAGAATCTTGAACTTCAACTTATGAATAGTTCAGCCTGCTCTGATACCAGTTCTTGGTCCCTTGGTGAGAGTATCAACAAGCAAGTAATGTCTAGAAGGGGGGTTGAATACACTTTCTGCGAAAATTTGATCAAATCAATAAAAAAGTGTTAACACACATCAAACCACATGAAATCGAATGCTTTCATTAATAAGAAGATCATTACAGGAACAATCAAGTAAGCAACACTTGATATGTAAACACCTAATATAAATCAAATCTCTCAATCTCTCAAGCTTTGCTATCTACAATCAACTTATGACTATAGATACAAACTGATTCTCTAAACAGGATTTATTCACAGATTGAATACTTACTAACTTCACAACAGACATGAAGATCGAACACACGAACAATGTTGGCAGTCTGTGAATTTCTTGATCACGTTGAACTTACAAACGGTGTATCAAGATTCGTAACACATACGATAAATAGATTGAGGTAATATTAGAGTCTGGCTCCGCACCTCTAAACTTATCAGGAGATAAGTATTTATAATCCTGTTCCTATGGATCCTAAGAAACTAGAACTTATCCTAATCTGCTAACAAACTAACGGATAACTCGGAATCTTGAATCTTGAATCTTCTATCTTCAATCTTGATTCTGGAATCTTCTTATCCATGCCATATACATAGAGAGTAAAAGGAATTTATAACATATTTAAATTCTCTTAAACTGACTTCTTTAGTCGGGCTGAGTTACTCAGCTTGAAACTCATCAAGCTGAGTCCTTCGAGAACAAACTCGAAAACAAACATGTAATAACATATATAATGACTAACTCATCCTTAGAAGTCATAAGAGTTAGCTAGAACTTACGTAGCAACTCTGTTGAGCTGACTCAGTCTATAACCTGAGTCACTCAGCTCGAAACGCATCAAGCTGAATACTCAACCTATACCTTAGGTGACACACACAGCTTACCAAACATAGTGATAAGCTGACTAAGATATAGTCTAAGCTGATCAACTATATGCTCAGCTCATATTCAGCTAATGCTCAGTCTGAAACACTATAAGTGCTCAGTCTGATCAAGCTTTATAATTCTATTTAAGTTGTATTTAGAACATATCTTACAAACTTAACTTTGTATCATCAAATCTCAACTGATGAGATCATTTGACCAACAAAGAATCTGATCTTTATGATTTATGTGCATGCTTATGTGTTTCATGCTTTGCATGTGTTAAGTGTTAGAAATGATACTTAAGATGATGATATCTTAAGGAAATAACATAAGGCTTGATCTTGAACCCAACACACTTGGTTTGAGTCTTGCTGGGTTCATGACTTCATAGTGCTCATTTCCATCTGCTTATGACCTTGAATGAAAGTCCAAGTTGTACGTGTTTGATCCTTGGTGTAAAAATAAATTTCTGCTCTAAATTGATGCCATGCGACCACATGCCATATGCATGCGATCGCATGGATCTAAAATCCCATGCGACCACATGTCTCTGACATGTGGCCACATGCACCTTTGTTCCAGTTCAGTTTGCTGTTTCTTATGTTTAACTCATTTTCAATCACTTTGACACTTTCCTAAGTTCTGAAAGCTATAAGAAATATTATTCGACATAATATATATCTTGTAGCTGTATTTGAACATGGTTAAGTGGGTCTGTGTTATATTTTGTGATTCTATGCTTACATGTTATGTTTGATTGTAATCAGAGTCTTGATAACTCGAGTAATGATTCATATAATAATATGATTTGTGAGTATTAGATAGAACAGCATGTTGTGTGCTTCATTGCAATTTATCAAGTCATCAACAATTCAATTAAAATAAATATTGCCATAACTAGTCAGGATGATTCTGAAGCCTAAGTGATCTTTTCCTTGATTGTCTAGCCGTTGTGATTATTCTGTATGTGTAACTTATTTCTATCATTAGTCCTAATCTGATAAATCACCTGATATTGTTTATTTACCAAACAATGATGATGTTCGAATGCTAGTAGTTGACAAAATAATTTCCCTGTGGTCCGATACTCGGTCTTACCCGAGCTATACTACTATTGATCAGGTCATACTTGCCTGAGTCATGTGTAGTATTTATTTAGTAATTCCATTTTATAAATTTTAAAACACTAGTGTGTAAAAGCTTTTAATCATCTAAAAAAACCCGTACGCGGGTTGCACACCAAAGATCTTGCCCTAATTTTGATGTGCTCACTACCGCATTCGTATGAGAACTTTGTTGATACCATGTTGTATGGTAGGACAACAATTTCTGTTGCTGAAATAAAGGATGCCTTGTTGTCGAAGGAACTCAAGCTTAGGGTTTCTTATAATGAGGGGGAGTCCGGTTCAGGTTTATACGTGGGTAGGGGCAGAGCACATGGTGGAATGGGTGGACTGGGGGAGTCGCATTCGAAAACAAAATCCACGAGAAAGGTAATGTTTTATCACTGTAAGGAGATTGGTCACATCAGGAGAGATTGTCCTAAAAAGAGGGGAGATGGTAATTTGGTTCAGGAAGATGAAGGCATAGGCGATGCTTTGACTGTATGCACGGATCTTTGATACCTGGATCTTTGATACCTGGATCTTTGATACGGGTACTTCTCATCACATGACATTCTCACGTGATCTGTTTACTTCCTTTAAGAAGTGGAATGGTAAGGTGAAGCAGGGGGACGATGGGATTCGGAGTGTCAAAGGTAGTGGTAAGGTGCAGATTAAATTGCATGATGGAGCGGTCAAGCGGTTTAATTGCTATTATGTCCCGGATCTTCGGAAGAATTTGATTTCTCTTAGTACTTTGGCCAGGAATGGATATGAATATTCTGGTAAAGGGAATGTACTGAAGGTTTCTCAGGATGCTCGAGCGATAATGTGGGGTAGACTGCGACGTGATATTTACATTTTGGAGGGCAGTTCTGCGAGTGGAACGGCGGATGTACCGACCTTGGAGCGGAAAATTGACATGACGAAGTTGAGACGACATGGGTGGAGTTGGTCTCCGGTTAAGTCGCGCTACACGGTGTCGGACTTCGTGACTCGGATAAGGAGGTAGTCCCTTCGGGGAGGCTGGAAGATGAGAGGCGGTTCTTTGGTGATGACGATTGACAGGTGAGGACTCGGGTCATGGGAGATTGGTGAATCTCAGTTGACTGGTTGAAGGGTACTTAAGTCAAGGGGGAGATTGTTGGGCGTGACTTGACTAGCCAGTTTGTTATTTGTGACTAGAATGGTTACTCGGCGATAAACGGTTTTGATTTCGTACGTGGATGAAATGTGTGCATGGATTTGCATGGGATTATGGTGCATGGATCTTGAATTAATTGTGATAATTAATTGTGATTTAAAAGTACACGTGGAGGGATAAGCATGCCGTGGAGTTGATTATTTGAATTCAAATAAGATTATGGTTTATCCATTAGCTTATTTTGTATTTAAATTCCATATGTACGGCCGAAGTCTTTGAGTTGTATGTTTATCGTGATGTTTTTGAGATAGCTTAGGATTGTAGTTGGTTGCTTATAAATATCAAGGCTAAGGGTTAAGTCACATGTACATCGAAATATCTCTTGAGTCATAATAAAGAAGTCTTTGAACCTGCCCGTGGACGTAGGTCGTGTTTGGACCGAACCTCGTTATATCTCGTGTTTGATTATATCTGTTTTCCGCATTATTCTAACGCTTGTTTTAGGTGTCACGATCCTAACACATGGTGTCATTAAGGCCTGCCATTATATAAACATCTAGTTAGTGAGGTTGATCCAATTGAAATTAAGTCTTTGCAAGAGTAGTTTTTTTTACCATAAAGATGAAGCGTGCTCACACTAAATGTTGGATGTGACTTGATTAGCGGAATTGTATTTCAAACTAGAATTAATCGAAAGCTTGACGTTAACAAAAATTGTCGGCAAAAAATTAGCATAAGCATGTAATGTTTTCATGGAATGTTTACATGGGAATTATTGTGTATGGGAAATCAATATTTGCATGGAATAGTTTCTGCCGTGAGTAAACTGTGGAGTCAAAAGCATGGAAGATGGATTGACTAATTAAATGGTGTGGATAAGTTCTAAATTTGAAATTGGATGAATCACGGTTCTCATCTAATGAGGTTCGGCAGACTTAATTTTTATTCAATTTTAGTGATTATCTTTGTTTTTAGTTAGTTGAATTATATTAGGATTATGATTCTAGTTTGTTACCTATAAATATCAAGGTTAGGGGTCAAGTCATGTATATTAGAAATATATCTTGAGTCTTAATAAAGAAGTCTCTGGTTCCTGCCCGTTGACGTAGGTCGTGTTTTGACCGAACCACGTTATATCTCGTGTTCATTTATTTTCGGTTTTCCGCATTATTCTAACGCTTGTTTTAGGTGTCTCGATCCTAACAAGTGGTATCAGAGCCACGGTTCTGTTCACCGGGCTCGTGTTTTTGTTGATTGTGAAGATGTCATCTTTGAAGTTTGATTTGGTGAAATTCAATGGTTCGAACGATTTCACGTTGTGGAAGGTAAACATGAATGCTCTTATGGTTCAGCAGGGTTGCGCGGTGGCATTAGAAGGAGAAAATTAACCTCCGAAGGAGATGAAGGAGGATGTTAAGAGAGACATTCTAGCAAAAGCGTATTCTGCAATTTTGCTGTGTTTGGCTGATGAGGTATTGAGGGAGGTGTTGGATGAAACAACGGTTGCGGGTCTGTGGAAGAAACTGTGTGAGAAGTATCAGAAGAATACCCTCACGAATAGGATTTATCAGAAGCAGAGGTTGTATACCCTCCGGATGTCAGAAGGTACCCAGCTAAAAGATCATTTGGATAATTTTAACAGTATTACCCTTGAAATATATAGGAAGATGTTCATTTGAGAACCATTCTTAGTTCGAGAACTGCGAGAACCAATCTGAGCCGTCCAATTCCCCCTCCTTTAATGTCATTGCCCACCCATGAATTCCTTACATGTACCCTGCCACACTCTATCCCTTCACGCTCTCCATCCATGAACTTCCCATATCCAAGGAACGGGTAAGATTAGTTCTCACGGTTCTAGCACTAACAATGGTTCTCGAATGAACCCTCTCTCTCTCTCTCTCTCTCTCTCTCACACACACACACACACACACACACACACACACATATATATATATATATATATATATATATATATATATATATATATATATATATATATATATACACATATGGGAAGGTTTAAATGAGAATTAGAAATTAAATGAGAATGGGAGACTCAATCTCAGCCGTTCATTTTGTAATGGAATTAGTGGATAGAGAGCGTGGGGGATAGAGTATGACAGAGTGCATGTGATGAATTCATGGTGCGCAATGACATTGAAGGAGGTGGAATTTGACGGCTAGGACTGAGTCTCCCATTTCTTATTTAATTTAAGGTTCTCATTTGAACCTCCCAATATATATATATATATATATATACATATATATATATATATATATATATACATATATATATATATATACATACATATATATATATATATATATATATATATATATATATATATGTATTTCAATCATTATATATATATATAATATAGTTTCATGAATATTAGGATTGATTTGAGTATTTAAAATTTTAACCGACGTCCGACGGAAAGCGGACACAAGATGGATAAAAACAAAAAACATGATGTAAGTTTAACATCGATTGAAATGAATATTGTGACCGAATTTATTTGTCACAAATTTGTCGCAAATAAGTAGATGCAAAGCTGAGGCGATAAAGTCAAGAGAGATCCAACGCAAATGATGCTATTTTCCAATGCAAATCCATCGTAAAAGACCTAATGGTATGATGGAATCCAATTACCAAGAGAATTACGATGGAATGATCCGTCGCTAATATGTATATTGCAACAACTGTGACAGAATTAGCGACGAGTCTTTTTGGGATTGTTGTTTGAACCGTTCTAAGTTTGTCGCAAAAGGTCTTTTGCGCAAGATTAGTTACTGATTTTTCCATCACAAATGACCCATTGTGTTGTAGCGGCGGGTAGTATATACATACATACATACACACGCTTGTGTGGGCACGTGTAGTCGGTGTAGACACACAACCAATATATATATATATATATATATATATATATATATATATATATATATATATATATATATATATTGAGTAGTTTCATAAGTCACTTTCAAAAGGTAAAAGAACTACGATGTAGTTGTTTATTATTTATTATTATTATATTACAAAACACATCGCTTGATACAAACCAAAAAGAAAACTAATGATCACTAGGATTTAGGCTCAAATAGTAATGACTTATGATGAGATTTATGAAAATCATCTGGTGCACCAAACATATCCCCACGATCGTAGGTAAACTGCCCAATCCGACCAAGGTTTGTTGCACATTCCATAAACATCCGCAAAGTTGGAGATTTACATGCCATTCTTTCTTTATTTATCTGCTTATGTGCATCTATGATTAATCTTTTCATATGTGCCACAGCTTCTTTTCTAGAAGCACCAGTTTCATGCATATAGCATTCGACTGCTTTAGAAACATCACCTCTTGCAAGCTCAGCCTAATTATAACAAGACAATCTTTAATTCTCTTGATCTTAAATCAAAACCTCTAACAAAAATTAGATAATTATAGAAAATAAACTATATATACCTCTGATGTACCCTGATCGTCAGTAAGTCGTAAAATCACAGCTGACGAGTAAATTACATTTTGCAAGGCCTCACCTATAAAGTCATTTGAATCCAAGAAATAAGCAGCTAAAATTACGACGGGGATTGCTACAGTAATAACTGCTTTCTCAAGGTACTCCTCAAGTGTTGGGATATACCCACTGTTAAACCATCGTGCTTCCATGAGGTTTGCCTCACAATAATCTATCCACTATAACACAAATTTCAATTTTATCCTTAGAACAAGAAAAGTTAAAATCATGACATGGAAGAGGAAAGGCCAAGGAAAATAGATCACCGCTTTTGTCAAATTCTGTACAACAAAAGATTTATGGTTTGTCAAGGTGTTGTATGCCATCTCATTGACAGTGTTGTAAAATCCAAAGAAACATATCTTCATGAAATCAGGAAGTCCTTCTGCTTCCTTGATGTCCCATCTAATTCAAAATAACTATATATTAGAAACATTTCAAAAATAAAAAATATATTTACTAAGCACGTGTGCATATTCCAACTTAGTGCAAAAATATCACAAACCTTCGCACTACTTCCGTGAATTGTTCGAGTTCCTCCAAAGTACCATACACATCGTAAACATCATCTAGCACACTTGTCATGGTAAGATTCCTTGCCATGTTTCTTCTTAGAATACTAAATGGTGGTTCGTGGTTTGCTGCAACGGACCACGTAAAGCACTCTACCATTGAGTCTCGAGCAAAATCAAGATTCTTGTTCCATTGTATACATTCCCACCATCTGTACTCAGCGCATAGATTACGTGACTTAATATAGAAAAAGTATTTTGTCACAATTTTGATAATTCATTCGACTATAAAATTTAAATTCTAGTAATTTTATCAATAGATTAATTAGCATTTACGATAATTATATGACATTATAATGCAAGAGTCCAGTATGTGAAATTAATGAATAAAAACGTCATACTTTGATGTGTGTTTTAGATCTTCTTGGTGAATTCCTTGCACAATATTGTAATCCAATAAGGCAAACTCTAACAACAATGGTATCATGTCATCCCTCATCTTGTACGCTTCTATAAACCATGTTGACTCGAACCTTGGAATCCTCCAAAGCAACGGATGCTCCAAGGCATGACTTATTAACATCATCGTACTACTATCAAGAGTATTGTTCTTTTCTAATATCTCTTTTAGACATTTTGTCGTAAATTCCCTAGCTATATCCATGATATTTTCATCCGCGACAGCGAAAAATGACGCCTCGTACAAGTTAAGCATCCCTGTAACATCCTCATGTACACTAGTCTTGATGTTTCCAAAGTCATCCATGATGTCCTCAAAAATTTCTTCATGAAAAATCATATATCAGAATATGCCCTAAAATCGTAAGTGTTCTTCATATATATATATATATATATATATAGGGGAGGGTTCATGCGAGAACCGCGAGAACCAATCTCAGCCGTTCCTTGGATATGGGAAGTTTCATTGATGGTGAGCGTGGAGGGATATAGTGTGACAGAGTGCATGTGAGGAATTCATGGGTGGGCAATGACATTGAAGGAGAGGGAATTGGACGGCTCAGATTGGTTATCGCGGTTATCGCACTAAGAATGGTTCTCGTATGAACTTTTTCATATATATATATATATATATATATATATATATATATATATATATATATATATATATATATATATATATATATATATATATATATCATGAAAAGAGAGAGAGGGGGAGGGATGCAACAAGCATATTACCTTCTGAGATATGATAGCCATGTTGTCTTAAGAGTCTAAAGCCAAGGGCTTTAATGTTAAGATCCAATTCATTCCAATTCTTATGAGCATCAAAGTGATAATTGTATATCATCTTTAGCACATTGCTTATTTCGTCTTTAAAATGGTAGGATACTCCAAGCCTTTGTAAATCATCAACTAATTGGAGTGTGCTTAAAGGATTCTTCATTAATATGTGTTTAGAAATCATCATCCTCACTCTTTCTTTCAAATTTAGTGATGTTGTCTTGTATTTATTATTCTAAATAAACAAAGAAAATTGCAAGCAATTCGCCATAAAAAAATTAACAAATGAAGTTATAAGGTCTAAATAATGATAAGGGTTAACCAAATGAGAATGTACTAAATTTATATGTATGTAACTGTGGTTCCTTATGTCGAGATTAAACAGACAAGAATCTAAGAACAAGGTCTAAGTAAGAATATCTGCTAAGAAGAGAGCACACACATATCTTAATCTCCTTCTATTAGAATATTTCAAAAGTTATCAATTACATAAAGTCATATCTCTATACATACTAAGCAACTTAAACCTTTAGCCCATATACTTAAAAGTGTTGTTAAGTTGAACCTATATTTTTTACATAAGAAAATGCATCAAGATTTATCTTTAGCCGTAACATTTACTTTTTTTGGATTTCTTACATTATCGGTCCCCACTAACCGGTATCATGACTAACATTGATGTTTAAATGTGTTTCACTTATATGTAATTAACATTCCTTTTTTAACATTTTATACTTATATTTTGATGTAATTGTAAGTAAACCATGAATTGTGAATACACGTTTTGCTACAAGTTTGTATTGTTAACTTATTTAGTAGGTAACTTTTTGCTTATTAGAGATAACATTTTGGTTATCTTTATTATTATTATTATTATTATATATAATAAAAGACTAACTTGAGAGAAATCTATGAGATAATTCTAATAATTGATTTAGATAAAAACTTTTAATATCAAATCTAAACCATCCATTTTTTATTTAAATTTAAATTCAATTTTTATTTTTTGAGTCAAACAAACGAAATTATCTTTAACCATTTAAATTTTAAATTATCTCTCAAAAAAACATATTTCATAAAGATTTAAATACTCTACGATTTGGATACTTACAATGTTCCAAAAAAAATGCAATATTAATTTTTTTAACAACATTTACTTGTAAAACATATCGTGTGTTTTAAAATAAAACTTTGATAAAGTAGTATTTAAATTATATTTACAAATATATATAAACAATAAATTATCTTCCAATATAAATAAAATACTAATTAGAAAAAAATATTAAAAAATCTAAAACCCTTTATTTAACAAAGAAGCAAATTTTGATTAGTCATTTGATTTAAATCAAAAAATAATTTTTTTTTTACTTTTTAGAGTCAAATTATTTTAAATCTTATACTAAATTACTTTGTATGGTAATTTTTTACATCCTTCTTAAAATTGTCATCGGATCGAGTTCTTGTTTCGTTTAGACAATACATTCATATATTTAACTAAACGATTATAAAAAAAAATTCACATAAATAATTATGGCTACCCGGCCGTGTATTTACACGGGTCCTCTAAACTAGTATATAATATGTAACTAGTTAAATTAAGGCCGCGCTTTCCGGCGGGGTTTTTAGATTAAAAAAAACAAATATTATATATTAACAAAGCATAACTATTTAAAATAAAGCCAATGTTTTTTAACATTTAGTCACATAATACCGATATTTGGTTTAGATTCAAATTAAAGCTTGTTTAGTTTTTCATATTACGTCTATCATAACATTGGTTTAGGGATTCAAATTGATTAAAGTTTTCTTATATTTTATCGTACATAACAATACAATATTATTAATCCCTACAATTGAATAAATGTTTTCACAAAAACAAAAATTTATGCAACCATTATAACATACAATATTATTAATATTTACAGTTGAATAAATATTATTTTAAAAAAAGAATTTTCATAAAACCATTTAAAAATTTGAGATCAAAATATTTAAATAAAAATTTTAAAATTAAGAAAAAACATGTGTCATATAAAACGTATAAATTAAAAGTTAATATAGAAACATCAATTAGTAAATTAATTCTAAAGGCTTGTGGACATGAAAAAAAGAGAGGCGTTTTTTCCATATGTGTCCACTTCAATGAAAAGAGCAGGAGTAAGAAAAAAAACAAAAAAGCAGCCAAAAGAAAAAAAAACTGAAGCTATAAGAATTGAAACCATGACCTGGAGCTTACAAAAAGAACACCTTGACCATTCCACCAGAAGTGGTTTTCGGTAACCATAGCCAACCTAAAATATATAACTATAAAATGAAAAGTTGGCAGAAAAGGACAAAAGCTTTACTTTTCATTTCATCCTGGTAAATGTTAAGAGATATAATTATTATGGTTTAATTTAGGGTTTAGTTTCTAAAAGTATATGGAAGTTGTCACTTTTCGGTAACCATAGCCAACCTAAAATATATAACTATAAAATGAAAAGTTGCTCTTGATTTATGCTTGTGTTTCGATTATGCTTCTGTTTAGATTGTTCTTCATGTTTCGATTATGTTTCTGTTTACGATTCAGATCTGGGTTTTGATTGTTTAGATTGTTCTTCATGTTCAAGATTTGATTTTCTTCTTCATTAGTTGTTCTTGATTGTTTTAGGGTTTCAATCTTTCATTTACGGGTTCTTGATTCTTCATCAGGTTTAATTTAAGGGTTCTTGATTTTTTATCAAGGTTTTGATTGTTTAGATCTGGGTTTTGATTATTTAGATTGTTCTTCATGTTCTTCATGGGTTTATGATATTCTTCATTTTCATTTGGAACATTTAAATTATAAGAGATATATATGACGTGGCAAAAATTAATGACATGGCTACATATGTGGCATTTGAGGGATATTAAAATAAATAAAAAATATCAGAATTATTGGTTACCTGCTAAGCAGGTAATCTAATGTATTAAATGGTAGTGTTAGGAAGTTTGATGCACTAAATGGTAGTTTTGAAAGTTGAGTATACATAATAGCAAAAAGTGACAACTTCGATGTACTTTTAGGAACTAAACACTTTAATTTAAAGAATGTTACTTTCTAATATATTATTACTGATTATGTAAAGCAATTTATGTTTTTGAGTTCATGTTTAATTAACTTAGGTGATTTTTAGTTAGTTAAACCTTAATTTAGTGTTTATTAACCAATTTTAAGTTTTTTACAGACATGTATATTAAAAACATAGTATAGTATTAAAACAAAATAAGTTGTTTGTAATATATTCTTTTACACACATAATTTATTAATAAATATATGAATAGTAAAAGAATTTTTTATATGTAGTTATAAATATATACTAATTTGTTGTTAAACCATATGCGAGAAGAAAGTACCAATTTAGTATAAATAACCTATAATATAACATCTCATAAAAATTATATAAAAAACCTTAGTTATCATTGTATACAAGCAATATTTTTTTAACAATACAATCAACTTTCATAATTCTATCATAATATTGTATGCGAATAACTTTTTTTCTATGTTTGTTTCTAGGTACCATCTATACAATAAATTTTGTCATAATTCTCATTATATACAAACAACTTGAATAAAATAAGAGAGTTATAAAAGTTTATATATATATATATATATATATATATATATATATATTTAAAATACATAGTTCATTTTACATAGTAGTAACTAATACAAAGTGTACTGTATTTTCATACAATTTACCTAATATTTATTGACAAAAAACAAAATTCGTGCGTACAATTACTATTCAAATTTCGTTGTATTTTGATATAATAAGCACTTAAATATATAATATATCGACACACGTACTGTAAATGACTCAATTTACATGTTATGAAAATTATTTATAATTCTTAGATTGGGAGAAATAATAAAAATTATAAATCTCGTGTACATACACTATTACAAAATAGTTATATATATATATATATATATATATATATATATAGTATTATGAAACAAATAATAATAGGAATAATTAAAATAATTAATAAAGATAGTATAAATTTATAAGAAAATTAAATGCAACTATTTGCTATTATCAAATTATTTTTTGAAAATAGGAAAAAGTAAATAATATATTTTTATTAATTTATAAGTAAAAAAATAAAGGAAAACACGTGAAGTGCGAGTATGTTATACGGGTACATAAATGCCATGTCAGGGGTGTTATTAGGGATGTAAATGAACCGAACGAACATGAACGAGGTTTGTTTGTATTTTTCGTTTAACTTTACGGAACAAATAAACGAACACGAATGGATGCGCAAATGGATTTATGTGTTCATTTACGTTCGTTTAACGTTAGCCGAATAAATAAACGAACACAAAAGATAAACAATCGAGCATTTGGGTTTGATTTATCAAAATATTGGTTAATTCGTCTACATTTTTGTTCATTCATTTAAATGATAAATAAAGGTACACGAAGGGACGCACACTATAATACAAATTCTACATTAATAAACACAAATAAACACAATATTTTAACACACACACACAATATAATATAAATATATAAATTATTTATATAAAATATAAACGAACACAAACGAACGGATAACCGAACGTTCACGAACATAATTAGTAAACGAATAAGAGCTCTGTTCGTGTAATTAAACGAACGGAAGATTTTGTTCATGTTCGTTCGTTCATTAACCAAACGAACATAAACGATGTTCGAGCCGAATAATTTCACGAACGGTTCATAAAAGTTTTGTCCATTTACGTAAGCCTTATAATTAAAATGAGATATAAAATATTTGGATAGTCTTGATATCTGAAATACATATATGTAATTTTGAATATTTGAAAATTCGGATCTAATAACGGATTACTCAAAATATTTAAAATTCTATAAAATTACTTTTTATAAACTCTCTTATATAATATACCTATATTAAACGTACGTATAATACATGAGTAGATTTAAAAAGTAATAACTATGAAAAAATAATAAAAATTATTAAATAATTATAAAACACGAAATAAATGAGAGTTTAAAAAATGGTGACAAATGCTGTCAACACTCATACTAGCGGTGAAAATATCGACGTGCGAGGAGGATATACGTGATAGCAGGAATGTTTTATTGTGATACAAGAGGTAGTTGTATTTTCTAGTATAAGTTATCAATTATTATTGTTACATATTTATAATTTAGAAAAAATTTAAATTAGATTATAATATTTTTAAAATGATAAAACTAAAAATTTGGTTAAATTTGATGTTTTAAATTTGATGTTTTAAATGTTATAAATGGTAAATTTGATGTTTATAAATTAGGATAAAAATATATGACATTTTAATATTTAAATAAAGCATATATGCAATTATTTATAATAATTTTTTTTCAAATAAAAGATTTTGACTCCAAAAAGTAAAAACAAATTGAATTTTTAATTAAATTAGATTATTGAGATTTAATCTAAGATATTATATTGTGCTAAATACCAAACACACGTTTATTGTTTCATCTATTTGTTTTATTCTTAATTTAGATTTGGTTGTTTCTTTATATGATATTCATGTGGTGGAGGGCATACCATTTATAATCATGTGAAGGAAAAGGTTACGTGACAGTTATAAAGTTATACATAGCACAATTTGTTATTTGAACACGCTTAATATAGCATACTTTAAACTTTGATCATAATGAAATAACTTAAATTAAAGTCAAAATTAAAAAAAAAAGCTATATGAATAATTAAATAATAAATATTTAAAGTTTGAAATTTTAAAAAACAATATAACATTATCCAGAATTTAAACTAGATTACTCCTATTATATTTTCTACTATAGTATTTTATTTTGTCCAAAAATAGTTGTTAAATTCTAATTTTTTTTTCCATCAATTGCTATCATTACATATTTTATAGGACAAAGATGTATTAAATTTAAGGGTTTGGTTTCAAAAATAACGAAGTTGTCATATTTTGTTATTATGTGTATCTAACTTTGAAAACTATCATTTAATGTATTGATGTATTTTAAGAATATATGGTTAATTTAGTATATTGAAAAACTTATTTGATAGGTAATAAATAATTTTCTTATTTTGATTTACTTTTTATAGGAAATTATTTGTTGAAAACTACCATCTAATGTACGGAACTTAAAAACCATTTAGTGTATTAAAAAACGTGATAACCTGCTAGTAACCTACTATGAAAGGTCATGATACACTAAATGGTAGATTTTGAAACTTCAATACATTAAAGGGCAAATTGTATGAAAATACAATGAACTTTGTCTTAGTTACTATTGTATACAACTAACTTTAAAAATTTTAAAAAATACAATTAACTTTCATAATCATCTCATTATATGCAAACAACTTTTTTATGTGTCTGTTATTTAGTTACCATTGTATACAATAAACTTTGTCATAACTTTCATTGTATACAATAAGTTGCATACAGTATAAGAATTATGAAAGTTGTAATACTTTTAAGAAAATAAATTTGATTGTATATAATGGTAACTAAGACAAAGTTTATTGTACTTTGACACAATTTGCTCTGTATTAAATGATAATTTTTAAATTTGATACACACAATAACAAAATGTGACAAATTCGATATATTTTCTGAAACTAACTCTAAGCTAAAAATAACATTTCCATTAATTAAATTTGGTATTAGTTACAGTATCTTAAATAGTGTCTTTTTCCTCTATATATGGACAATAATTTAGGAACGTAAGGAGTAGTATTCATATTTGAATCCGAATACAAAACGTTAGTTATCCAAATTTTAGGAAAATTTCAAATTGGATATTCGAATTGCTTCGAATACGGATATTTTAAACACCCCTAGACTTTATATTACATACCTGTCAATAGCAAGAAAATGTCGATTACATTTAAAATGAATAAAAAGAAAGATGAACAATGTAATTTAGTGAAGAATAATATACCACATTGTTGCCATCGAGTGACTGGACAAAATCGTAGGACCATTTCGAGGGTGGTGGATAGTTTCCTGATCTTCTAATTATGGGTTGTGTTGTTAATGATGAATGTGTTTGAAACTCAACCATATTTTTTCTCATTTTACAATGAGAAAGGCTAGAGTAACCAAGACTTAGACAGCTAGAAATGAATATTGAAGCCATTGTAGATGATGAAAGAACAGGAGCATGGAATAATGGTATTTATAGTAGGATTGTGATAAACGTTCCAAGCATTCATCATTCTACAATGTCAAGAGCTGTGTGCTGATTATGGAGATTTTTAATATGAATGGGGTACTAGGCTAGTATATATATATATATATATATATATATATATATAAACTAATAATGCACATTATCTGAGAATAAAAATATAAGAACGCATTTATCTCGTGATTAGCTTTCACTCCCCATGATCGATTCTCTACACGTCGGCTAGCCACATGCACCAAATCGTTCAGATTGAGGATCAACTTTTACCATAAAACTTCAATATCCATTTTTCTTCCAATTTACTATTCTACAGATTGATCAAATTGTACGTAATAACTCTCGAGTCCCGATCAATGATTGTTCGATTTTGGTTTTTGTTTCTCTTCCTTTCCTAGATTCAACCATTAAAAGAAGTTAACGTAATAACTTTTGTTTTTTGAAGAGCGGTTAATTTAATAACTTAATCATGTTTATACTTTTTAAATAAAAACTATACAATTAGATTAAACGATGCAAGATCGCAAGATCAACTTAACATAATTCTAAAACTTTTTTTGAAAATGCATGTCCGAAAATGTAAATCCAATTTCGAAGATGCATGTGCATCTAAATTGAATAAAAAATCAAAAGTAGATATCGTCGTAAAAAAATCAACACTGTAATAAATATATATATAGATTTTTATAAATATACATGGATGAACACAATTTCAACACAAACTACATATTGTCAACATTACCGTCAACTCATTGTCTCTTAATTAATGAAGTATGGTAAATCAATAGTGTATTTTCTAGTATAATTACCCCAACTTGTAATGAAGAAAATGCACATCTTGTATAAACTTTTTATAAGTTATACACTTCTACTTCTTCTCCTACTTCCAATTCTTTCAAAGTTCTAAGGTTGTCTTGTTAATCTTTTGTTAATCTTCATCTAAAATTATTAAAATTTTAACACGTTATCAGCACGAAAGTTTTTACTTCGTAATCAAGCGAAATCAACTACAAGAATCAAATCTTAAACAAGATTATCTCTTTTCGAAGATCATTCGAAGCATTTTTCGAAAATGATTCACCCGTATTTACTTTTCGTTATTGTATTACTTATATTATCTATTATCTCCATGGTGAATTCACCAATTGATGAGTTTTACTTTTTCTTACAAATACTTGTAACCATTATTCTTCGGATGTTGTATGTTGCATTAGAAATATATATATATATATATATATATATATATATATATATATATATATATATATATATATATTGGAAGAAGTTTATTTGAGAACCAGTTTTGGTGCGAGAACCGCGAGAATCAATCTGAGCCGTCCAATTTCCCCTCCTTTGATGTCATTGTCAACCCATGAATTCCTTACATGCACCCTTCCACACTCTATCCCTCCACGTTCTCCATCCATGAACTTCCCATATCCAAGGAACGGCTGAGATTGGTTCTCGCGATTCTCGTACTAACAACGGTTCTTGAATGAACCCTCCCATATATATATATATATATATATATATATATATATATATATATATATATATATATCGCTTCTAATTTCGATTGTTAAATCTTGATAGTTACAGAATGTCGAACATTGTCAAGATTGAATTTCCAGCTTTAGAAGCATCTTGGAAAAATTATATGTCATGGTCCACTGATACGAGAGCATATCTTGCATCATTGGGTATCTTGGATACCATAAAAGATAACAATGATTGCTCATCATAAGATCAATGGAAGACAATTGTTATTATTCGTAAACAAATTGATATTTGTCTAAAATTTGGATTTATAAACATAGAAGACCCGTGATAGGAAAGAATGAAGATAACTAAGATTTCAAGATTTTAAGAAAGTGTTTGATTATAGCTCTGCATTGTTTAAATATAATACTTACTATGCTCAGCGTGATAATAAGACTCAACCACAAAATAAGTTGAATAGGGGAACGAAATATCCAACCTCAATGTCAGTCTTTGCTTCCTTCTTATCCCCTGTTAAAAGCAAAAATACACACAAAAACACACACACACACTCTTGATCTTTGGCGTTTGAAAGAGGAATCAAGAAATCAGTAGCAAGTGAAGTCATAGCAGGATTCAAAGTGTGTAATTTGTTCTAGCTTCATCATCTTTGTAAGTGTTTTGTTCCCAAAAACCTAGTTTTGATGTTTTGAAAGAATTACACCATTTTGATAGTGTAAATGGTGTTCTAATGGTTACTTTTAGTGTCAAATGTGTTTATAAGCTTCAAGGGATGTCAAATGAAGTGTACAAGCAATTGAATCTGAGTTTTGGTCAAAATAAGTGTCAAAAACGTGATTTGCAGGCCTGTTATATGAACAGAGTCTAAGCCTGCTTTACCGACCTTGCTTGTGGTCGCAAGGGGAGGTACATGCAGCCGTAAGCATTGTTTTTAGCCCTTGCGGCCGTAAGGGAAAACCCTTGTGACCGTAAATGGGTGTTTTTCAGAAAAGGCCTTGCGGCCGTAAGGGAAAACCCTTGCGATCGTAAGAGGGTGTTTTTCAGAAAAGGCCTTGCGGCCGTAAGGGAAAACCCTTGCGACCGTAAGGGGGTGTTTTTCAGAAAAGGCCTTGCGGCTGTAAGGGAAAACCCTTGCGACCGTAAGGGGGTGTTTTTCAGAAAAGTTACCAGTTTTGTTGTAATTCATGTATTGAGGCGTGAAATGTTCCTTGCGGCCGTAAGCAAAGGTGTTTGTGGGCGCAAGGCATGTACCTTGTTGTTTACCGTCTACGGACGATGGAAATGACTATTTGGGCGTAAGCACAAAGCCTACGGCCAAAAGCACCCAAAGAACCAAGCTTGCAGGCGTAAGCCCTGTCCTTTGTAGCCGCAAGCCTATGTCCAGTGTTGGAAGATTATTTGACTTGTATTTAGACCTGTAAGTGTTGAGTGTAAGTGATAACCAGGTCTGTATATGATGTGTTAGGTGATCCTGTGGAACCGGAGGACACCGAACACTATATCTGTGTCTTGTGAACTCGAGGTGAGTACCGGTTTTCCTTTGAGACTCAGTAAGTAGGTCTAACTGTTGTGTGTTGATACATGTGCACGCTCGAGGTATGCTGTGAACTGACGTGTTATGCCATGAGAATTATGATGGTTAATGTGTTAATCCTGATAGACGAGTATAGTAGTACGAACCATGTGATAATTATATGCTATGATTAAGTTGTACTTGTGTATTCTGCTCACCCAGCATGAGTAGAAGTTATTGTGATGATATGCATGTATGTAATTGGATCATGATTAGATCGGCTATGTATTGTTGTTATGTTATGCACGCAATTGGATCGTGATTGGATCGACTATGTGTTATTGGATCCTGATTGGATCATCTATATGTTATTGTGTTACGTCCGGACAATTGGGGGACTGTTATCAGTTCCTGGTATGGTTGAGGTCAGCTGAGGCTAGATCCCTGGGGCCCATTAGGCTGGGAAGTGGGGGATTAACGGAATCCGAGTGTATATGCTTGGGTGAGGAGCTCTGCAGGCCACCGTTTCTTGACATGATGGGGTTCTCGGTGTAAGCCGGAACTGGTTGTAATAGGGTTCTCGGTGTAAGCCAGAACTGGTTGTAATAGGATTCTCGGTGCAGGCCGGAACTGGTTGTAATGGGGTTCTAGGTGCAAACCAAAACTGGTTGAGTTGATCTGACTCCGTAACGCGCTAGGTGGACTGCTCTTCGCTCCACCACCAGTGAGGATGGTTGTTGCTGATATCCCAGTTAGGGTCGTTGAGCAGGACTGATTACCCTGCGAGATATGACTTTTACTGACACGTTGGCACGCCGCGAAGTGATATGATAGCATTGTGTGCTGTTCCTGTATTGTGTTAGCATGCTTGTTGATGATTATGTGTAAATTGGTGCTCACTAGCTAGTTGTAGTTAACGGTGCGTGATTTTCCTTTTTCACAGGTTAGTGACTGATGGCCTGGCGAGCTGGGGTTACTTGTGGGTTTTAGTATGTGCCTTTTGTGGGACACTAATTGTTTTAATAATGCATGCGATTCGATGGTCGGTCGTTAGTTTTGGTAACACCTGTTGTATAAAATATTGCCTAGTCAGATAGCGATCTGATATTTTGTAAATGATGGTTATTTCTGCTGCAAGCTTTTGATAAGTATGTTTAAAAAGTTTATTGACCCTAATTTTAAGCTCGTGAAAACCGGTGTTACAATAAATATCATTACACTGTGTATTTGGACTGACTTTATTTAATTTAAACACATGGTTAAATGAGGTGGTGACACCTCATTGTACTTGTGTGTCATAGAATCCAACTAAATCAATTTAATAATCAATCATTTGATACACCGTATAATAATACCTTTTAAGAATATCTTACATGAAAACCAAAATACGTATTTCCACTTTTGCCAATGTAATATATTTTCGTTTAATAACAGTTGGCAAAATAGTATAAAAACTTTGTTCCATGAATAAAATTCTTTTAAGTTTAAGTGGAACGTTTTTATAACTGAAAATACAACTTAGTTAAAAATGACTTTTTATATAATTTTCATTTACAATTAATAGTCATTTTTATTGTTAACACTTTTCATTGTTTGGCTAGATATAAAATTTGCAACTGTACTTCTAGTGATATATTAGTGTTGTGATCAATGCAAATTTATATAAATTATTATTTCGCCAGACTTATTACTTTCATATTAACTTGGATTTTTATATTGATATTGATATTTTTCTTTTTATTTTATTATTAAAATTGCATCAGCAAAACTATATTTAAATACTTAATCTTGATTGCACCAACAATCTCGATCCCCCTTTTTGATGATGACAATTTTAAATAAATCCAAGTTAATAATACCAATAATATGTTATGGGGAAATAATATTAGTGTGATTCAAGAAATAGACCTTCAGTGCCGTGCTTGATTCTTCGTATTCTTGAGCTTTATTGATTTGTTGACGGTGTAGCTTTGAATCACCTTTGTCTTGATCTTTGACTTAATTTATAAATTTATATCCCCTTTACTTGGAATTCTTCTCCCCCTTTGGTATCATCAAAAAGGTGTGTACCATTTTTGGTATATTCCTAAGACTTCTTCCTCACTTCTTCTCCCCCTCTGTATTTTTGTTGACTTCAGGATGTGAGCTCCCCTCGAATATTGCTTGATGACACCTCTAATTTTCTCATATGTTTTCAAATTTTGATAAGATAATAAAGAGGAGTTAGTTGTAAAAATTATTGTAATATTTATAAACGGATCCCATTTCCGTTTCTTGTGATGCTAGTTGCCTTATAACTTTAATTATTGTTTTGAATCCTCCCTCTTATTATGTGTAATCTTTGAAAATGAGCTCCCCCTCAATGTATAAATATTTAATAAATTGTTTGCCTCCCCCTCAAAGCATAATCATTTTATAATGTATTAGTCTCCCCCTTAAATTATTAACCATCCATTTTGAAATAGATATGGTAACAATAATTTTCTTCTTGCTTTGTGCACTATTTTGTGTATTTGCCTATCTTCTCCTCTTCTTAGTTGCAACTTAGTTAATCATTATGACAAAACAATTTCTCCAATCTATATTTGATTGGGTTAGTTGATAAATAATTTGTTAGATTTATGTTTTAGATCTTGTATTCGTAATATTGTATCTTTTGTTATATACCTCAAGGCCAAAATGTCATATTATGTAAGAGGTATATAAGGTCTTTTGACTTTGTAATTGTTAAGAGTTTGGTGCATATTGAATATAACAATCACACACATTAAGGTGTTTTCTCTCTACTCTCTCTCTCTACACATATTGAAGATTTCATGTATGTAATAATGGATTTGGGATTTTCAATTGGTATCAGAGCCTTAATCTTTCTAGAATAAGGTTCTTGATTGAAGATTCCAGCAATCAAAGTACAAAGAATCATACGGTTTTTGAGATTTTCGTCATCAAAGATCAAATTTTTGAGAATTTTGGTGAAATTGGATGCTGATTAGTAGTTTAGATTCGCAATAGTACTTAGAACAAACTGTGATAAGTCCGAGATCAATTAGATATCATCTTAGGATTGAATTTGAAGATTTAGTGTTTGGGTGTTCTTGAAGAAAAAGTCGAAATTGAGCATCGACATGGACGTTCTTGGTTGAATTGTTGTATAGAAAGTGTTTCTGGATATATTGCGAGTATCATTGAGCAAAAATATTCAACAAATCAACAAAATTTCGAAGAAAATGGTGAATTTTTGAAGGATCCGGTTTTCGAATAAAGAATCATCCGGGAATTCATGAAGAATTATCCGGGAATTTGATTTTGTAGTTTAAAGGATTCGGGAAGTCAATAATTGTGTTTTTGAAACTAAGTGTTGTGACTATGCTGATATCCGGTTTGTTGATTTGTTAGTGATCCGGTAAGTTGTTGATTTGTTAGTGATCCGGTAAGTTGTTGGTTTGTTAGTGATCCGGTAAGTTGTTGGATATACGATTTGTGAAACATACGGTTTGTTATTTTGATCCGGTATGTTGATGTTTGATAGTGTTTGATCCAGTTTGTGATTTTGATCCGGTAATTGTGATTAGATACAGTTTGTGGTTTGTTGATACGCTTTGTTGAAGATACGGTTTCTGAAGTATACGGTTTGTGATTTGTGAAATACGGGTTCTGAGATTCGGTTTTTGTAACATCCGGTTTCTGAAGATATGGTTTTGGAGTTAGTTTTTGAGGATACGGTTTTTGAGTTGGTTTATGAAGATACGGTTTTTAAGTTGTTTTTGAGATACGGTTTTTGAGATCCGGTTTTATAGTTGATACGGTTTTTGAGATCCGGTTTTGTAGTTGATACGGTTTTTCTGGAACTTAGTGAAATTTTCAAGAACTTTACATCTTTTAGGATTAAAGATTCAAACATGAGTACATACAGTGAAACTTTGTCTTTAGGGTCCGATACCAAATCACCTGTGTTATATAGGGGTGGATATAATGTGTGGAAAGGTAGATTTATGGATTTTATTGATAATCATGAGAAGTATGGAGCGTTAATGAAGAAAAGTATTTTAGACGGAAATGCAGTGTTTAAGGTCAATATGGCTGCTAATTCAAATCATAATTCTTCTATGGCGGATGTTGAAAGAATTAAGACACCTGATGAGTATGATGCAAAAAAAAGGAGCGAGCATTAGCTGACCAGAAAGCCAGGTATTATCTGAAACATGGGCTTTCTGCAGAATTCTACGTTAAAGTCAGTGGGGTGGAAACCGCCAAAGAAATCTGGGATGAAATTAAGAGTCAAATGGAAGGGACAGATTTTGGTGTGTGGATTAAAGAAACAACTTTGGTTAATGCCTTTGATAACTTTAAGGCAAAATAGAATGAGTCTTTGACTGAGACTTATAGTCGTTTCTGCAAGTTATTGAACGATTTGAGGAATCAACAGTTTGATAACTTTTCAGATGTCATTAAGAATGTTCGGTTCTTGAATTCCCTTGGTTCAGAATGGAAGACACATGTTAATATGTACAAGAAGATGAATAAGAATCTGAACAAGGTAACACATCACATGATTTTTGAAGAATTAAAACAGTATCAAGATGATGTGATCACATCTGTTCCCAAAGAAAATATCGATCCATTGGCATTGGTGGTAGCAGACAGGAAATCCTCATCATCCAGATCAGTAAAAATGAAACATGTTGTTGAGTCTGAGGAAGAAGATTCTGAAAATGAAGAATTTGACAGTGATAAAGTGGTACAAGCAATGAACTACTTGACAACAATGCTGAATAACAAGTATGGTAAGCATAAGACCAATAACAACATGAGGTATACTTCTGGATCATGGTGCAGGGATGATAACAGAAGGAGTGAGGGTATCAAAGAAGAGATGATTGGAAAAATGAAAAATCGAGGAGATTGGAATGGAAGAAAGATGATTCTAAAAAGGATGGTGAACGTTTGGAAAGGAAATATGAGAGAAAGTTTGAAGCTGCTAAGGAGAGAAAGTGTTATAACTGTAAAGGCACTGGTCATTTTATAAAAGATTGCAAACTGCCAAAGAACAGATATGCTGATTATTACCAAGAAAAGCTTGATCTGATAAAGAAACGAAATTCAGGAAGAGTGTTGCTGGTGGAAGAAGATCAGTTTTTGTCTGATACTGATAACAGTGAGGAAGATGAGTTGATTCATGCACAGCTGGTGCTCATGGACAAAGTAGCAGAATTTGATTTTGAAGAAGAGGATGGTGAAAGTGATGATGAGTTGGTGAATGTGTTTGTTGAAGAACTTCCGCAACAAGATGTGGAAATAGATGATGCTGTTAATGATGATAGTCTGAATGTGGGTTTAATGGCAAGGTCTGATGAAGAAGACGTGTATGAAACAGAAAGTGAATTTGAGTATGGAGAGCCTGAAGAGCCAGGTCCACAAAAGACTTCGGAAAAGTCCGATGCTGAGGAGAAGGTAATGGATGAGAATGATGTATTCATTCAAACCTTGGTGGAAAATGTTCAAAATCTCACAAATCAAAATCAATTGTTTAAAAGAGGACATAATCAATCTAAAGCTAAAACAAGCATCAAACCCCACTCATACTGATAAAATCAACCTCGATTCCAAAATCATTGAGTTCCAATCTCAAATCAAAATCAAAGAGGAAGAATTATCAAAGCTAAAGGCTGAAACAGAATTAAAAGTTCATGATTTAAATGCTGCAAAAATCACTGCAGAAATTAATTCAAACATTTTTTATCAAGAAAAAGTGAAATTGGAATCAAAAGTCGAACAAATGGCAAAACTTGTTAGCAACCAAAAGACAACAAGGCATTCCATTTTTGAACAACTATCACCAGACTTGAAGAACAAATACAAAGGCTTAGGCTATGATGAAGAAGTCTTTCTTGCGAAAGTGAATTGCATATCTCTTTATATGTTGGAAAGAATGAATTTAGGGATGACGGCACAGATGGTATTTGTTGGTGAGGAAGAAGTTTTGAAGGAGGAGGAATTTAAAAGAAAGACAACGAACAAAATGCAAAACAAATTTGATTATTAAAAGTAGAATGACTCATATGCCAATCAAGAATCACGATTTCCAAGTCAGAGTTCGTCGACTGAGTTTGTTGGTCCTCCACCAAAGGAGGATGATTGTGAAGGCCCCAAGATTGCTCGTGTCTACATTTCGCATATGGAGTTACAGAGGAGACAGGAGATCTTGGAGATAGCATGCATAAAAAAGAATTTAAGTTTAGAAATGGAAAACTTGAAATTAAAAGAAATGATTTCAGAATTAATCACAAAGTTACATAATTCCGCTGCATCTGAAACTCGTGTTCAAAATGAGAAGGTTTTAAATTCTTTAAAATCTGAAAATCTGAGATTCAAGGCTGAAAATGAAATTCTTGTGGAAAAAGTAAATGAATTACAAACAATTTTGAGTGAAAAAGTGGATGTGATATTTGAAACTTTTGTCATTCAAAAGAAGTTAGAAAAGGAGATTTTGGAATTAAAGAAAGAATTAAAGAAAATAAAATGTGATGAAGAGATTTCTTCAAAAGTTGAGTCAGAAAAGTGCTTTGTAAATCTTCAACTTGAAAAACATAATCTCACATCAGAGATTATTGATGGTCATAATCAATTGAAACAAATGTTAAATGATTTGGAGAAGAATTTGAAGAAAGTGAACCATGCAGTTGATCAAACTCAAAGAATTTCAATTTTGTCAAGTGAAAAACAACTTCTCTAAGAAAAAGTGGAATGGATGCAACACGTATATTCGAAAATCGTTTATCCTGATTGTCCAAATGAATGTCAAAAGTTTTTGAGTCATAAATGCTATGCTTTTTGTAATGAGAGTAGTGTTTTTGAAAATAGGTTCTACTTCTAACTCAGAAGAAGTTCACATAGGTCAAAGTGTAAAATCTGAACAGAAGAGTAACAATGTTTCAACTCATAACCATTCTGGTTTAAACATTCGAGTATTGCTTCTAATTCCAACTCAGTTCATGCAGAGCGAAAGAATTTTTTCAGGAGTGCAGTTCAGCCAGGATTGAAGAAAGTTGAGCAAAAGAAGGTTGCACAGAAGAAGGAGGAGACAAAGAAGGCTGAGGTGAAAGTGAAACCAAAAGTGGTCAATAAAGAAAGGAATAACCATGAAGTCAAACTTAAGACTACGAAAGAAGTGAAACCTGAAGCTCCGTCATCTCAATCGACGAAGTCAAAACATTCGACTTTTCATAGGAAAAATGTTTTCTCTAAATTTCACTTCAATTACTGTCCAAAAGCTTGTACTTCAATTTTCAATTGGGTTGTAAAAGGAACAAGTTTTCATTGTGAAAAATCAGAAAAAGCAAATTGTTTTGTTGATACATCAACGAAAGCTTCACAAAAAGCTGAATCATTCAAACAAAATGTCAAATCACATACACAAAATTCCACATCAACATCATAGAGTTTTAAAAACAAGCAGAATTCACATTCGTTTCAAACCCCCTCATCGAATAATAACAGGAATTCGAATTCACATTCAAGAATGCATCGAATGAATTATCAGGCATTTCTTAGTTCATCGACCACTCATAATGTCAAATCCAAACCAAGAGTTCAATCTACCCAACAAAATCATTCGCCATTTCAGAAACCATTTACAAAGAAGTTTAATAACTCTGAATCTGTTTTTGTGAATGCTAATTCCAAACTTGGACCCATTCCAAAATGGGTACCTGAGTTTATTTTGTTGTCTGATCGCAGAAAAGTACCCTGTGATACATGGACTCAGGTTGCACGAAACATATGACGGGAGATAGAAGTACTCTGAAGAATTATGTGGAGAAGTACACTGGTAATGTCAAATTCGAAAATGATCAGATTTCTCCAATTTTGGGTCATGGTGAGATTGTGCATGGTAATCTGAAGATAGAGAAAGTGTCATATGTGAAAGATTTAGGTCATAATTTGTTCAGCATAGGACAATTCTGTGACAAGGATATGGAAGTATTATTCAAGAAGAAGTCTTGTACGTTTCGCACAGAGGATGGTACAGAAATTTTGAGTGGTTCCAGAAAGTCAAATATGTACACTATTTGCTTATCAAAAAAAGGTGCGGGTTCATCTGTTTGTTTGCTGTCTAGAGCGTCATCAGAGTTGAATTGGTCTTGGCACAGGAAATTATCTCATTTGAATTTCAAGAATATTAACAAGCTAGTCACTGGGAATTTGGTTCGAGGTATTCCAAAGTTAAAATTTGAAAAGGATCATTTGTGCAAAGACTGTGAAGAAGGTAAGATGAAAAGAGTTTCGTACAAGGTTAAACAACTTTCGTCTTTGACAGCAGCTCTGGAATTGATTCATATGGATTTGTGTGTTCCAATGAGAGTCCAGTCCCGTAACGGCAAAAGATACATTCTGGTTATGGTCGATGATTACTCAAGGTACACATGGGTTAAATTCTTGGCACACAAGAGTGAAGCAACAAAGAAAATTATTCTGTTCTTGAAGTCATTACAGAATCAGAAAGACAAGCCAATAAAATCTATTCCCACGGATAATGGATCCGAATTAAAGAATCGAACTCTGGATTCGTTTCTTGAATCTGTTGGAATAGCACATCAATTTTCTGCTGCCTACACCCCATAATAGAATGGTGTAGTTGAAAGGAAAAATCATACTTTGATTGAAGCAGCCAGGACGATGCTACAATACTCAAAGCTTCCGAGATCATTTTGGGCTGAAGCAGTCAACACAGCTTGCTACACCCAAAATCGTTCTATCATTCATCGTCGTTTCAATAAAACACCTTATGAAATCTGCAATGGCATTATACCTAATATCAAATATTTTCATGTATTTGGTAATAGGTGCTTTGTTCTAAACGAAATACAAAGTCTTTCAAAATTAGATCCAAAAGCAGATGAAGGAATTTTCTTGGCTATTCTTTAAATAAAAAGGCTTTTCGAATCCTGAACAAACGAACAAATGTGATAGTTGAAAGTGCGAATGTCACTTTTGATGATCTGGTAAATCTTTCGTCACTTAATGGTGAACCTTCAACAGTTCATAAACCTGTCTTTCAACAACAACAACAACCATCTGTTTCGTCTCAGAATAAAGATTTAGATTTAATGTTTGAATTTTTCTACAAAAATGATAAATCTAATGATGCTGTTGTTGACAGGTCTGTACCAGCTTCACAAGCAAATCGGTGACTGTAACAGAACCTGTAAATCAGTCATCAAGTTCAGATCAATTGAGTTCGTTGTCTACTCCGATAAAAAATAATCCTGTTCAGACATATCCAATTAATTTCTTTGATGGGACGATGGATGCAAGTCCAGTTGTCGACCAAATTCCTACTTATGATGAGGTAGTTGATAAGACTGAGACTGTTCCTAATTTTGAAGATTATATTCAAGTATCTCCCATTCAAGCACAATCAGTACCTATTTGGTTGCGAAAGCACCCCGAATCTTAAGTGATTGGTAGTTTGGACGCTGGTGTTCGAACTCGATCAGCTTCTGCTAATGAATGCAATTTTTCTGCTTTTCTAAGCAAAATCGAACCCACCCGAGTCTCTGACGCTCTTGATGATGCTGACTGGATTATCGCCATGCAAGAGGAATTAAATCAGTTTGAACGACTGAAGATGTGGAGATTAGTACCCCAACCAGAGGACAAGTCGGTAGTATGAACAAAATGGGTCTTTAAAAACAAGAAAGATTCTGACAGAGTTGTTGTGAGAAACAAAGCAAGGCTTGTTGCCAAGGGATACAACCAACAGGAAGGCATTGACTTCGATGAAACCTATGCTCCTATAGCGAGGATTGAGGCTATCCGATTATTTTTAGCCTTCACTGCCTTTAAGAATTTCAATGTATTTCAAATGGATGTCAAAACGGCATTTCTTAATGGCAAGTTAAAAGAAGAGATCTACGTGTCTCAGCCCGAAGGTTTTGTTGATTCAAAGCGTCCACATGACGTTTACATTGTAGATAAAGCTTTGTATGGTCTCAAATAGGCTCCGCGGGCATCGTATGATGAGTTGTCTACATTTTTGTTGAGCAAAGGATATGTGAAAGGCAAAACTGACACGACATTATTCAAAAAGAAAATGGGTGATGATTATATCTTGGTACAGATATATGTAGATGACATTATATTTGGCTCTACGAATCCGAAATATGGTGACGCCTTTTCAAGCACAATGAAAGAACGATTTGAAATGAGCATGATGGGGGAAGTAAACTTTTTCCTCGGATTGCAAATCAAACAGTTAGATCATGGCATTTTCATTAATCAGTCAAAGTATATCTTTGATTTGTTAAAGAAATTTGACATGAAAGACTGTTCACCAATTTCTACTCCAATGTCTTCAAAAACTAAACTTAGTTTAGCTTTAAATGAAAAATCTGTTGATTTAAAGACTTATAGGGTATTATAGGGTCACTACTGTACTTGACGGCGAGTAGACCGGATATAATGTTTTCAACATGTCTATGTGCTCGTTTTCAAGAAAACCCTAAAGAATCACACTTGCTGGCCGTCAAACGGATTCTGCGTTATCTTAAAGGAACACCTGACTTAGGATTATGGTATCCAAGAGATTCATCATTTGAGTTGATTGCGTATTCAGATGCAGATTATGCAGGTTGTATGATTGATCGAAAGAGCACGTCAGGTGGTGCACATTTTCTTGGAGGCAGGTTAGTGTGTTGGTCTTCAAAGAAGTAGAACTGCGTGTCAACATCTACAACAGAAGTAGAGTATATGGCTGCTGCAAGCTGTTGTTCTCAGTGTTTGTGGATGAGAACTCAGCTATCTGATTTTGGTCTTCATTACAATAAAATTCCTCTGATGTTTGAGTAAAGGAATCTGTTTCAATTTCTCACAGAGATTTAACACATAATCTATCGGCTTCTCATTCAGAGGATGTTGATATTGAAGCAAGTGGCAGTCTGCTCCAAGTCACTGAAAATCTTTCTGAGCACATTGTTAACCATCAGCCACCTGACATTCGTTCTAAACACATTGCTACACAAGTTACTGAAAGAAGTATATCACGTGATATAACTGCCGGAACTATCATAGAGACTGCTCCTAAGGACAGTTCTCAAGAATTGATAGGAAAACCTGCCACAATCAACGTCACTCTAGCTGTGACTGCAGGTGGCTCAACATCAACGGGATTCGTTCCTGAAACGGTTGTAGTCGAAACGGGTAATCTTCGTGATCTCGGTACTAAACATGTTACAACTTCTGAGTTGGCTACGTAATTTGTTTCCAAGGCTGATCTAAAATTGGTTCTTGAAATGTTTACAACAACATTGGAGGAGGTTAAGAAAGATAATGCTGAGTTTCGTCAACAAAATTCACAACTGTTGAAGCAAAATTTTGAAGATCAATGCAAAGTTAGACAAAGTTATTGCAAGGCAGGATGACGACGTATCAATTGATGATCTGAAGACACAACTACATGCAAAGATGCTTTCTCTTAATGAACATTCAAATGAGGATGCAGATCTACTTGAGTTGAACAGATTAGACAAGGATTCTACTTGTAAACCTGCTGCTGAGTCTTCAAAGCGAAAGCATGACGATCAAGATCCTGATCCAGATCGTCATGAGGGGGAGAAAAGAGCAAGGGTTAAATCCTCATCAGCTATGGTTCAAAGGTTGGAAGAATCATCATTTGTTCACAGATATAAAGATCATGGAAAACAGCAAGTTCAGGAATCTGATGATACAATGGTTGAACAAGGTACAATGATTGAATTTGAACAAGGTGGTGTTTTTGAGATAGCAGAGTCAGATGAAGAGGAAGGGTCTGAGACTCTGGCTGGATGGATTTCGAAGCACAACGTTAGTAGAACTGATACTCCTACTACCCCAAGTGTTGAAAATCCTGAGGAAGTGAGTATTCAGGTTCCTACTCCAATGGCAGTTCCTAAGAAAAAGAAATCAAAGAAGTTGGATATTATGAGTACATTGGCATTAAACAGCGATGTTCATGAAATGTTTCCACCATTACCTGGTCAGTTCAGAAGCTATCCAAAAGAATTCATTAAGAAACAAAAGATGGATTCCAAAAGAGAAGAGTTACTGAAAACTTCTCAATGGCCAGTTCCTGAAAATGTGTACATAGAAAAGGGGTCTACTTCATCTATGCCAGACATATCAAGGAAAAATGTTCTTACCAAGGAAGCATTAAACAAAAATGTTTGAAACTAGAGTTATCACATAATTCCTGTGGCATTTCTTGAAGAAAAGATTCCGGGTATATATGTAGATGAGCTTGAAGAGATGCTGGATATAGATCTGCTGGGAAATATTGATTTTTTAGAGGCTGGAAAGATATTGTATTTGAATTGGTTTGGGGCAACAAGAGAAGAGGTTTATTCTAAACATCCAATTCAAGATTTGAGGTATCTGTCGTACAAAAAGATACTAAATTTCAAGATGTTAAATTTAACTGTGACCAGAGCAGATCGAAAGAGTTATTCATTTGGTCATGTAGATCTGAAACACCTTGATCTACAAGATGTGGATACTTTACATGATATCTTAAGTTCAAAGTTCATAAAGAATAGAATTGAGACTGAGACTTTTGAGAAGGTTTGTGAGTTTGTGAGTTTACAACTGGGAGCTGAGGCATATAGACCAAAGATCAATGTCTTGAAGCCAAATACAAATCATCCAAACATTGATCAGCTACTAGTCTACCAGGTTGTATGGAGCTATGATGAAGTATTTGACGGTGATGAAGGAGTAGTGGTGGAAAATAGTAAAAAGGAGAAGATTTTTGTTAGATTCAAGGAACTTAATGCATTCTCTGATGGATCATTGAATATCTGGAAACTACAGCTTGAAAAACATTGTTTCAAAGAAAAGGATACAATGCCATATGACTTGCAGTGTTGGTTAACTAAAGTCACAGAGATGTTCGAAGCTAAACGTGAAGAAATAAGAAAAATTAGAAAGTTTCAAAGGATTCTTGATCAGAGAAATAATTGAAGAAAGTTACAAGATCTAAAAAGGGGGAGATTGTTAGATTTATGTTTTAGATCTTGTATTCGTAATATTGTATCTTTTGTTATATACCTCAAGGTCAAAATGTCATATTATGTAAGAGGTATATAAGGTCTTTTGAATTTGTAATAATTAAGAGTTGGTTGCATATTGAATATAACAAAACACACACATTAAGGTGTTTTGTCTCTACTCTCTCTACACATATTGAAGATTTCATGTATGTAATCATGGATATGAGACTATAATTTTCTTGGATATATTGTGCAAACAATTATGATTTGGTTGTGCCTTTTAAATATCCAATATTTAATGTAGGAACAAAGTGATATATATTATGTATATGAACACAATAATTTTTATCCATCCAAGAGTGTGTTATTTGTTTAAACTTTAATTAAAAATGCATATTAGGTTAGATCATGTTTTATATGCTCAATTATGAGAAATGCAGTAAGCAATTAGTAGATAAACACAAAAATCAGTTTTAAACATTGAAAATTGAATATTGCTGAAATCAGCCAACTCACGATCGACCGTGGTCGACCGCGGTCGGTACCAACAGGATTCTTAAAAATCTCGCAGTTGATGCACCCTGCTGCCGTGGTCGACCGTCGATTTGCGTGTGCTGTATTTTTGACATGTTTTTCACACAATAGACATATGTAACACACATTGATCAAACCACAATCATAAGGTAACACATAATAGTCCTAATTTAATTAAAGCATATAAGATAGTTGGTGGGATCCAATACGATATCCCAACACAAATAAGTCATTGTTCAAAATCCCAAATAGTGCAAAACACAAGACAAATTAAATTGTTTAGATTTTTTTTGATAAAACCGTTGATTAATGGAGCTAGATGGACCGGCGACATGAGTTGATGAAGTACCTCCACACTCAAACTTCTCTTGAAGGAAGTTAAACATCTTGTTCAACACAGATGTGTTCTCCTTCACGACATTGATGTCTTCCCGCATTAGATCCTTCACCTTTTGAAGATCGTCCCTTGTTGCATAGCTTCTTCTCCTCCCCGATGTGCCAATGTTGGCGCATCCTCCTCCCCTTCAAAATTCTCCTCTTCCTCTCTTCTTGACCTCTTAGATCTAGACCCTTTCATTGTTCCCAAGTGATCTATTTTCCTAAGGGTTTGAGTGTTGATTGGTTGTTTGGTGTTGGGAAAGCTTTCTACGGGTGGAAGATCAAGATAATGAAATAGATTAGAATGTAAGGTTCCATAGGGAAGAGAGCGTTTAGTTTGAGAGATGAGGCCACTCATCCTCTTGGCAACAAAGTAAGCCATGTTTACGAGTTGATTGACTTTGAGGCAATACATGAGGAGGGCTTCAACGGCGGGGATGCCGTTATGGTTTCCCGACTTTGCATAGACATTGTGGCTAATAATTTTAGCCCACACTTGGCATTGAGGAGTGAGATGAGTACCTAGGAGCTTTGGAGTGTTTCTTGGCACTTCGGGTAGGAAAATAGTCTCTATCACTCTTTTGGGAGTGATTTGATCATCATTGAGGTGTAAATTATGGTCAAGGTTGTGAGAACCGGTGTAGAACCTTAGACCAGTAGAGGGAAGCTGGAGGTAGGAACCAAAGTCATCAAGTGACCAAGTCCATTGTTTGTGATACATGTTTAGTTGTATCACCATCTTGGACTCATCAGATTGAAACCCAGCATAAAATTCCCTAACATGATCGGGATGGATCACTAGTTCATGGTTTAGGATAACAAGCCAATCAAGATTGTTGAACGCGTGTCCAACTTCTTGTTGATCAAAATCACCAACACTTACGGTTCTACCGTATGTCATGGGTCCGTTAGCTACAAGAGGACAGTTTTTTGATGAGAATTTTTGGGATTTTCTTCAAAGGTACTTGGGGTGCATTTTGATTAACACTATCACTATCGGTTTGAATGGTTTGTCTAGACCTAGAAGGATTTCTCCTAGGTTCGTTTGAGGTCCGACATCACTTTTACCCCTTTTTCTTTCCAATGTCTAAAATAAACAAAAAAATATAGTTCTAAGAGGTATATTTGTTTATCTTTTAACACAAGGATTTCATGTAGATTATTTTTTTAAAGAAAATTTTCAAGAACGTTTGAGAAAATCATGTAACCAAGGTGTTAAACCTTCTTACAGTCGACTGTGATATGGTGACCGTGAAGATTTTTCAAGATTTGAATGTTAATCCAAATCTAAGAAATTTTTAAAAGAAAAGGTGATGATTTCTACCTTAGTGATGATGGTATCGAAGGAGATGAAGAATGATATGAGTTTCGGCTTGAAAACCCTTCGCCGGAATCTTTAAGAGGTCGCTAGAATGCTTGCCGGAGTTGTGGAGAAAATGAACACTGAGAGAGAATGTGGGAAATCTGAATTTATTTGGTTTGAAGAGAGAGAATGAAGTGTGTGGATAGGGAGTAATTGTGAGAGTTGAATGGAGTAAATGTGAATTGATGGTTTTGATGGGAGTTAAAGTAAAGTGAGATTTTGAAAAGATAAAAGGAATCTGAAAGTTGAATTTTCGGGATATGCATTAATGAAAGGAGTATAATTTTTAAATTTTGAAAATTTGAATTTTCGGGATATGAATTTTCGGGATATGCATTAACAATTTTTGGGTTGAAGCCGTCCTTCCATGGTAGACCGTAGTCGACCGCGGTCAGCACACCCTGAATTTTAATAATTATGTACTTATTTAATTTCAATCAATTTTGTATTATTCATTTAATTACTTATGATAAACATATATTTTGCACATAAACACATATCAAACAAGTATAACTAGTTATTAAGTTGATTAACTTTAGATCTAGTACTTCTTTCACCAATGTTTCTAATAACTTGATTGATTGGATGATCTCTTATTTTTTTTTGTTTATAATTAAATCACTTTGTTGGTCCCTTGGTGAGAGTATCAACAAGCAAGTAATGTGTAGAAGGGTGGTTGAATACACTTTCTGCGAAAATTTGAACAAATCAATAAAAAGTGTTACACAAATCAAACCACATGAAATCGAATGCTTTCATTAATAAGAAGATGATTACAGTGACTATCAAGTAAGCAACACTTGATATGTAAATACCTAATGTAAATAAAATCTCTCAATCTCTCAAACTTTGCTATCTATAATCAACTTATGGTTATAGATACAAACTAACTCTCTAAACAGGATTTAATCACAGATTGAATACTTACCAACTTCACAACAGACGTGAAGATCGAACACACAAAGTATGTTGGCAATGTGTGAATTTCTTGATCACGTTGAACTTACAAACAGTGTATCAAGACTCGTAACACATACGATGGTTAGTTTTGGTTGAGGTGAGATGAGGTACCTCTAAACTTATCAGGAGATAAGTATTTATAATCCTGTTCCTACGGATCCTAACAAACTAGAACTTATCCTAATCTGCTAACAAACTAACGGATAATCCGGAATCTTGAATCTTGAATCTTCTACCTTGAGTCTCCAATCTTCAATTTTGATTCTGGAGTCTTCTTATCCATCTCGTAGATATAGAGAGTAACAGAATTTAAAAACATATTTAAATTCTCTTAAACTGACTTCTTTTGTCAGACTGAGTCACTCAGCTTGAAACTCATCAAGGTGAGTCCTTCGAGAACAAACTCGAAATCAAACATGTACTAACATGTATAATGACTAACTCATCCTTAGAAGTCATAAGAGCTAGCTAGAACTTACTTAGCAACTTTGTTGAGCTGACTCAGTCTAGACGCTGAGTCACTCAGCTCGAAACGCATCAAGCTGAATACTCAACCTATACCTTAGGAGACACACACAGCTTATCAAACATATTGATAAACTAACTAAGATATAGTCTAAGCTAATCAGCTATATGCTCAGCTTATACTCAGCTTATGCTCAGTCTGAAACACTATAAGTGCTCAGTCTGATCAAGCTTCATAATTCTGTTTAAGTTATATTCAAACTTAACTTTGTCTCATCAAATCTCAACTGATATGATCATTTGACCAACAAACTCACCCTATTTGATGATGACAAAACCATCAAACAATTTTTAAGTTTGTTGAACAGAATTATGTTTCAAATCTTAAACTTACTAAGATTTTATTTTTGAACTAATCAAATATTAATTGAACTTATCAATTTTAATTGAACTTATCAATTATTAGTTGAACATACCAACCAAACATAACAATGAACATGAACTAATCAAATTGTTCATTCAAGCTGAACTCATCAGACTAATAAATATGAACATGTCATAAACAGTTGAGTGGTGGCTCAAGGGCCTCTAGCTTCATTTCATGACATAGGACGATTCTCAAGGTCCTATGTCAATCCATAAAGTTTGGCCCAGTGAGCTTTTCCTTCTCCAAAAATGGACGGAGTGACATGTTGGTGGTGTTGGTGTTGCTAGTAGATGCCATCTACAAGCAAAGTACGAATTTGGTTAGTTTGATGTATTAAATCCTTGTTAAATAATTACCCACTTGTTTATAAAAGAAATTATATTAACAAGGGCTAAGAACATCAAAGTACCCCAATCCATGACGGGTTTGCCGCGGATCACTTCATGGAGTTACTTAGGCAGGTAAACAATTTACCAATTGCAATCCAAGATCGCAACTCTTAGACGCTTGCGGGATCCTAGGTACTCATAGCACCATTTGGCATGTTATCCCTCCACACCATTCCTCATTAATCCACTTTGGTAGCTCGGTATGGGCACGACAACTACCAAGGCATTTTAAGTCTTGAAATTGTAAATCGACCGTCAAGATACACGGTGGTACTCTAGCCCAATGGCCGGCTCGGCTAGAGCTCGACAACCGACCTTGCGAGTTGCCACACACACCTTCCATGTAGTTATGCAAAACCAACCTTGGCTAGAGCTCGACGACCGATCTTGTTTCACTAGATTCGGGTAGTGTCATCTTACGGGTGGCGTGTGATTTACTTTTGAAAAACGAGTTTTTGTTTTTCCGCTTAAAAATGATTTTTAACCAATTCTTGTCTATGTGGCGCGCGAGGTTTGTTAACCAATTCAAAACTCTTAGTTTAATTATTGTGAAAAATTTTCAAGCATGCGAAGATCACAAAACATCTATGCAAGAAAATACAAAATAAATAAACAACCACGCATGTGTATAAAATATCCTGTAACGAGCCAATCCTATGATCCTTGCCAGTGAGCCAACGGGTAAGACTAAGTCATCTAAGGACAAATCCGAATGACTTGATGTGTGCTCCTCCCACTTGACCCATCACGTCTCCCACCGACCTCGAGATCCAAGTTTGAGCCAGACACCTTCTCCATGCTTCCCTTTTTGGTTGTCTTCGGTTCTCCTTTTACAATTTTACAAATTTAAAAGGAAATGGCATGCAAGCCACGATATCTATTCTAAGCTAATACTATCAATTACAAAGAATAGAAAACCGGCATGCAAGCCGTTAAATAATACAAACCGAATGAAATAATTAATTATTACAAACCATGTATGGTACAAACCACCAAATGAATGAATAAATTAATTACATACAACCAAAACACATCACATAGGTCAAAAGGCTCAACGTTACCGGATTTACATACAACCACATAAACAACCACAAAACAAACACGGCGTGCCACACCAAACCATGTAAAATATCCAAACTAGATTTGTTCCTAAACTACCTAAAACACTCAAGGCAAGAGTGAACAAATCTTGTACGTATGCATTAGGAATTCCAAACACTTTGAAAAAACCATATTCATACATACACAACATAAGTATATGCAAGTGCGCGTTATCATGCCAAAAACCGCCCGATACATATAAATATGCGAGTTAGGATATTATGGGGCTTTTCAAAATAGTCTAAAAGACTTAAATAAATATTCTGGAAAAATCCAGAAAGTTTCCAAAATTCGATTTTATAATTTTTTTTAAAACCGGGTAAAAACTCACTGTTCACAGGCCCTTCAAGACCTACTGCCCTTCACGGCCTCTCACGGCCTGTGAAGACAGTAGTTCCCACGACCCGTGACACAAGTAGAAAAACCCACGACCTCTACCACACGACTGAGGTCGTGAAGGCTTCACGACCCATGAAGGCCTTCTGGACAGAATGTCCAGTTTTCAAAAATCAAATTTTCAGGCCATCAAGGTGCATGCATTGCATCAAGGTGGCTCTGATACCACTGAAGGAGTTCATGTAGGACAACAAAAATGCAACGGAAGAAATTTTTAAACAATTTCACAAGGAATTTACAAGAACTCCGATAATGGTACTAACTTGAAACACATGCGTGCAATCAAAAGAACAAACACAAGGGATAGAGAGATTTATACCTTTCTCCTTAACTCCTAGCTACTGAAGGCAAGGTGGAATAAATCGAGATGAACTATGTCTTGAAGAAAATGCATCCAAGAACCCACCGAAGTGATATACCAACAAAACCTCTACCTTTGTGCTAGCAAGTCGATCACCAACAACACCTATGGTCTTGATGATCTTGTACAACCCTTATACTTTCTGGAAACACACACTAGAACACTCACAACTCTCTAAGTTTAGTGTAATATGTTGTTGGTCCCGTAAATATTACGGATGAAGCAATGCTTGATGTTTAGTATGTGTTTGTTTATGTGTTCGGTTAGAGAGAGAGAGAGAGAGAGCCGAGAGCTAGAGAGAGTTCATAAACACAAGAGTTTAATAATGCAAAGCTTAACATTGAAATGTGGGGGAAATGCCTTTATATAGCATTTCCCCAACTTTGAGTAATTACATATTACACCCCTCACTTTAATATTTCTAACAATCTCCCCCTAAGTGAGGTGTGTAATCATTCACAACAGATAAATACATAAATCTATTCGTATCCCGATTTGTTGTGAATCCCAAATGCCACTTGCTACTTGCGTATTTGCCTTCTGCTTGCCAGTGTCGTTCTCATCCTTTCTATAGCACGATAGGCTTCCACATGTTCTTTATCAGTATAGGCTGCCCGGTTATCCCACACTTTCTGATGTATCTTATGATGTAGAATTTTCAAAGTGCCGTCTGAATACACCATGAGTTCATCAAGTCTGATGAAGATCTTTTCGCCTTTTGTATTCTTTGAGATGACCCCTCGATCACCTTTGAAGTTTGGATGCCCATCATAGATAACTGTCAATTCTTCAAGATTTTCTAGATCTGGATGGCTTTGATTAGGCTTTAAGAGATTGACTTTCAGATAGTTGTTTTCAGCTCCGAGTTGCAGATCATGTTCCTCAAAGTATTCCATTAAATTTCTCATGTATTTCATCAGAGCTCCTCTTCCAAACTCTTCTTCAGGCCACTTTCCTCTTTTCTGAGAGAGGGTGTCAAAGATAAAGCTGATGTCTTCAATACTTACAAACCTTAAGTCTGCTTCGTTGAGGAAGTATGACAAGTTGTTTGCTCTTCTGATATGAAAGATGGCATACTTTATTCTGAAGGTTGTCTGAGTATAGATATTGATAAGTTCAACTATAGGATACTCTGATGTGATCTCTTCGGGTTTTGTTATGGACTGAGAGAGGATGTGTTCATGTCTTCTTCTCTGTTTGTCGTCCATGTTCCGTAACTCAGGGGAAATAACCTGTATTAGCTCATTGCTGAATATGTCTGGAATTCTTTCTTCAAGATTAGCAACATTGACAAAATAAGGTTTCCATATAGGTTGTTGGGCAGCACTTCTTGTGAACATGTTACCTGCATCAAGTCCTGGATCCCCACGATACACTGGAGGAGCAGGTGGCACAATGAAGCTCCTTGGCAAGGGCCATTCAGACTCTTGTCTTGTTTTCTCAGCTGCCTCTCTCTGTTTGTTTCTTTCAAGTACATCGGCAGCTGATTCTTGAAACTGACCAGGAGGAGGCGGGAAAGTTTCATGAACTTCAACATTAATCCCACTGAGAACCGTGGACACGTCGAAGATTGGTTTCTTTTGTTTAGGCTTTCTCCTAGCTTCCCTTCTAGAAATTGCTTCCCTTTTTTTTCTTTTAAGTGCAAGTTCTTTTTCACTAGGAATATCATCAAATTTGTGGACAATTCTAGGAGAATCTGGACGTGCAGCAAACTCGACATATTCATCAATGCCTTTGAATAGTCTTTCCATCTCAGAATCCTCAGTCTCCTCCTCCGGTTGAGCAGAACTACCTTCCCCCACATGCCTTGCAGGTGATGTGTGAATAGACTCTTATAAATCTTCCACTTGTTCCTCTGAGTCACTAGACCAGTCAAACATCTCGGTATGGGGCTGCTCGTAAGGTATTTAACCTTCTTCAAGATCACTTGGCCTCGGTTCAGATTGTTGCTGAGGTACATAAAGTACAATTTGTTTTTCAGCATTTTCCTTTTGTTGTCGTTCGTAAACTTCATCGGCCAAATGTTGTTGTTGACTCCCAGACCCAGCTGAACTTGTACCTGCATATAAGTATGAACCGAATAGAGGAACAGGTACAACTGGTACATTTGCATCCGCAGAAGGAGAAGTCATATATAATCTTCTTCTTTTCTCCCCCTCGGGTTGATCATCAGGATCTTGATCATCCCGCCTCCTCTTGCTTCCCTGAGCCTGAGCCTGACAAGTTTGTTCAAGTATTGTCAGCCGATCAGTCACCTTTGATAAAGAAGTATAGAAACCTCTGGTGATCCCATCTATCTTGTTGTTTACGTTTTCATGAAACTCTTGAAAGTCAACCATGGAGATTCCCGATGGACGCTGTTCATTGCGAAGAGTAGTCAGAAGGTCTTGATCATGAGCTGATTCTGGCTGTTGTTCCAGAAGTCTGACATATAGCAAGCTCTTTAAGGCATCAACTGACATAGATGATGGATCAGGTTGTGGCTGTGGTTCTGGCACTGCAGGTCTAGCATTAAGGAGAGCTTCTATTCTGTTCAATTGTTGAGCTTGGGCCTGGGAAGCTTGTTCAATCCGATTCAACCTTTGATTTGTCGTTAGCAGTTGTTGGTGGATTGGTGCCACGGCTTGTTGAATGTGATCATGAAGTTCTGCACGTGAAACAAACCCGGAATTACGAAGAGTTCCGGTTGAGGTACCAGCCACAGAGGCAGTACCACCTACTGGAGCAGCAGGAATGTTGGCTCCAGCAGGATTTCCTTCCAATCCTCGAATGGCACCTGAAAAAGTACCACCTCTGGAAGTTGAGGAGACTTGTTGAGTTAACAAGCTCAGTGCATCTATGGTAACACGGTGTTGATCAAGATATGCAGAAATCCGCGGTATATCAAATTGTGCACGAAAAGGAGTCGAGGACGAGGGAGGCGGTCCTCTTTGTTCAATAGGTCCAACACCCAATTGAGGTTGACCAAGTGTATGTGCTATAACCCTGTGCAATAAAGACGGTGCCTGTTGAGAGATACCGTAGTGGCTTTGTGAGGCAGAAACTTGCACGGGTGGGATCACCGCGACTTCTTCAATATGAGGCCCAGCTGTGCTAGGCCCCATAGTAGATGTGGCTTCCCGGCTTTCTAGGTTTGGGGAACCCTCAGCACTCATTTTTTCTTTTCTCACCTCCTCTCTATCACTCGAACTCCTAACAACAAAACTATCTTCATCATCACCGCTACCCGCACCATACCACGCATATTGATCAGGTTGAATGAGAGACACAGGGGTGACAGAACCAGGTTCAACAGATAAGGAATGACTTGGCGAAGTGACTGGAATGTCATGTTCAGGGGAAAATATGGCCCTTCTTACTGGATTCTGTAGGACCGTGGGGGAACGGGGTTCTAAACTAAAACACCCTTACGCTAGGACTGATCTAGGATGAGAAATAGTGCGGAATTTCTATTTCCCAAACCTCCTAAGGATTCTAAGATCTGCTTAGGTGTCCGGCACACAGTATCACTAAGAAACACACTGAGTAGAAGCAAGAACAAATTCTAAGAACTCACACAGAATGCTTAAGGCTGCCCTTGGATTCGTAATGAACACTAAGTTCGCGATTTAGTAGGCTTAAGGTCGTATATGGTCGATTACGTAAGGCTCCCGGTTGGTTTCTAGCGATTCCTCGATTACCTTAAGTACTCTCGAATCCCCGATTACCCGCGCTAATACGAGATTAGGCGGTATTTATAAAGTAATTAATTTCACTGCGCATGTAATGTATCTCACTTCGTACGTATCGGGTCCAGTACGCACGTACTGGTTATATTAATAATAATTAATTTAACTTTAACCGACCTTCTTCACTACGCGCGTAGTGAGCTCCACTACGCACGTAGTGAGCTTGACTTCGCACGTGGTGATCTTTCACCTAAACTTAAACTTCCAAACACACATCAACACATGATTAAGTACTTGTAAGCTTAAGATAAACATAAATAACCACTTAGAACATATAACCATGCAAACCATTAATCAAAACACATTTGAATTAACATTTCAAGTAAGCATGTATATATTTTATTGATAAGAACTAGGGATTTACAAATATGCACCAACATACTCCCCCTAAGACCTAGTTCTATCAACAAAAATTGCACTAAGCAAAAATGCACAAAGTAAAATGCACAAAGCAAACAAAACGACAATCTAGCTAACACAAAGTTGTAGACTTGACTTTTTCAGATCCAGCGTAGATGTCGAATGCAAAGCAAATTCGAACGACCTTTTGAAATTGCAATGCCAAATCCATATACTGATTTTTGTAGAGGATTGGATTGTAGTACAAAACAGTAATGTCGTCCTTCCCAAAATTTTTAATCCACATAGGATCAAATACTTTAACCGTTTCTCCACCTGACATATCATCATCCAATATGATCACTGCCTCAGTTGTTTTCTCATTAAAGTACCACCATTTAAACCTTGCACTCCACCCAGTAGGCATGGTTCTCAACGGTAACATCTTCATACAACGAGGAGCTTTGCAATTAAGCACTTTGAATTTCCTTCCTGTCAGTGGATCTATCTTGGTTGGATGGCTCTTGACACCTGGCACATAAGGCTTTAAGTTTTTCCATCCAAATAGAGCCTCACGCTTCACCAGTGTCTCAAACCATTTTGCCATGCTGTGATCGTCACAGTCTAAAAGGGGCAGACGAGCAAGTTATCGAATATCATAGAACGGCAGAGTCTAGATATCATTTGCCCTTTGAAAATACTCAACTCCTCTTTCCCTTTTAACTGCATAAACATTAAATTCCGGCATATAGCACCAACCAACAATTTCACCATCCGTCTTTTTGCCCAGAGTCTGATAAAACTTGGTATACTCCGGTGAGCTTTCAGACTTCTTTTCTTTCCCTGCCTGACGTTCCAGAAACCGTTGATATTTCTTTCGTCTAGCTTCTCTTTCATCTTGCTTAGATTTTCTATCACCAAGATATTTTTCTAAGTCAAAATCAACATTTTCTTGTTCTCTAACTTTAGCTCTTTTGTTGATTTCCTCAGCATTAGCAGTTTTGAAAAAATCGGCAAGGTCAGGCAGGTTGTCGTCTTTTTGTTGACCAGGATAGTGTTGATCGGTTTCATCCTCAATCTCAATCTCATCAGTGTCAAATACAGGTTCCTGTTCAGCTTGATGTGGTTGCACAAAGCTTTCATCCACCTCTTCTAGAATAACATCTTCGACAGGAATCTGTAAAAGTTCAGCAATTTGTTCTTTTGTCAGGAATGGAAGTATTTCTCCTTCCTCTGCATCATACTCATTTTGTGGAACAATTCGCCCTTGAACACTCAGCAGACGAGACAATTGAGGAATATCAGCTTTCAATGGCTGAACAATTAATGGATCTTCACACAACAATAAGAAACCATAAACATGTGTAAGTTAAAATCAAACATTTCATTTCACAAAGAAACGATTAAATATACATGATTGTTTCATTCAATTACATCATAAAACAATAACTATAAAGTCACACAGACTGACATCAACCTTGTTCGTCTCCTGAGTATGTTCCTGCTTGTTCAGACTCAGCAGCCTCCTTCAACCTTAACACCTCCTCGTCTTGCTTTTCAACCTGAGCCTTCAACCTTTTGAATTCTTGAGTATATTCAATTAAGATCTGTTCCATGGTCTCATTCTTTTTCTCAAGCTCAATTATTTTCAGTTCTCGCTCTTCATCCCTCTTCACCAAACTTTCGATCTGCATATCCTTCTCCATATCTCTTTTCAATAAATTTTCAATTTGAGCATCTTTCTCAATCATTTTCTGTTTCACTTCTGCTAGCTCCAGCTTCCTTTCTTTCTCATCTTTTATCATGTCTAGCATGTAGCCTTGGAGCTTGCTCAGATTTTCTTCGATAGCCATAGATGGTAGCTGAGAGCCTGTTTGAGAACGTCCTGCAGCACCTTGAGCAGTGGCTGTAACTGGAGCGGCTGTTGCTGTGGTGGGTTTGACAATAATCTCTGCAGAAGCAACCAGCGGCTTAAACTTGTAGACCTTCTTCTTCTTCTTCTCTGGCTCATCGACCACCCCCTTTTCCTTCCTCTTGCGACTTGCCTCCTCATCATCTTCTTCAAAGAAGTCATCAACATTGATGTCATCTAGGCTCCCCGGGATAGCCTCTCCCCCAGTGGGATCCCGGACTTCCTGACTCTGAACTTCAGGCTCCTCATCATCCGAAATTATCTCGATGTTTTCCACCTGGGATGTGGAGCCCTCGTTCCTCCAGAGATGTTTCCTTTCTGGAGCCTTGTAATCTGGGTTGCCCAGATGGCAAATCAAACGTCTTTTCGGAGGGATAAAGGTGCCAATGTACCGGCTCATTTGTCGCACAGTCTGCTCGTTCATGTGCTTCAGCTTGATTCTGTCTCCGTCCTCCTTTACCAAACCCTCAACTTGGGTATCAAAAACGATCTGAAGGAATCGGGGATACATCAGAAATCTCCCATCCTTCTTAGACAAGTTCTCCTTTAAACAGTTGAAAATGGCCCTTGAAATGTTGAATTTTACATTCAGCACGAGTGCCACAAATAGACGTGAGAATGTTTGGTTCAGCTGATCATGGCCTGTTCTCCGCGGCCGCAAACAGTGAGAGATAACATGCATCAGATAACGATACGGGGGGCAGAACTTTGTTTTGAATACCGATTCATTACGGATCTCCCCCGTATAACCACATCTTAGCAAACAGCCCTTTACTCGGCAGCTGTTCAGAGCAGTTGGGTCGGCTAGGTCATCCTCGAGATCAAGCAGCTCATTCAATACCCCTTCTGATACAAGCACAGGTTGTTTCTGCACCTCCCCTCGAATCCCACCCAGGGATTCATCATATACAGCAGTGTTCCAGAATTCTTGCTGATGTGAAGCGTATGCCGTGCAAGCTGTTGTGATGGCGGTGTGGATCCTTGATCTCATCAGATAGTAGATCATCTCATCACAGTCCCTTGTTAACTTGTTCTTTGTCAGACAGGCCCGAATGTTATGCATGTCACCAGCTTTCAGCTCAGCCTTGGTCTGACTCCCACTGCCAGATACAGTCTCAGCGGGGTTTTGTGCGGATGAACTTCCGAGTTGAGTGGATTCCATTTTTGAATTCTGCGGAATAAACATTATGCACATTAGAAAGACACATCCACTGATTGTAACACACAGTTAAAGTCGGCAGATTAGAATAAATGTTCATATCAAAAATTTGAAATTTCACCACGCGCGCACTGACCATCATTACGCACGTGGTGGGGAGACTTCGTGCGAAGTGATTTAACGTTCAAAAATTGATTTATTAAATCCATGCTACACTTCGCACGTGGTGGACACTGCACGCACGAAGTGGACTTCACTTCGTGCGGCCAGACCTCATTATGGTCATCGTCTACATCACTGAGTTCGTGCGAGATGACATCATTTCGTGCGAAATAAACTTCACTTCGCACGACCAAAACTCAAACTTCAAGAACAGTTCGCCAAAACTTTTAACTTAAAACCCTTGATTAACGATGTTTTTGAGTCTATTAAGTGATTAAGTATCATCTAACTAAGTCCACGAAGGCTACTTTTCACTTAAATCTAACAAATTAACACATTAAGGTCACTTTAATCCGGTTTTAAAAGTTTTTTAGACTTCCAAGCATAAAATCGAGTATAACTCGAGATCCAACCTTTGGATTGAGATAATAAACATACCACTGTGATCGCAAGGAAAAATCGATTAAGAAACGGGATCGAAAACACTCTTTCACCACAGATTGAAAATCAAAAATCGAGAGAGAATGCGAGTATACTGTTTGACATATGAGCGCGTACTGATGAACACGCACGGGAATAGTATATATACCTTGTTCCACTGCGTGCGAAGTGGATGCACTTCGCATGATGTTATCCAACAAAGTCATACAAAGTGACTGACCACTTCGCATGTGGTGGATCTTACCTCGTGTGGGTTGGATCACACTTCGTGTACACCAATCCAGTTCGCACGTCATGATCATCCACTTCGTGCGAGTTGATTCATTTCGTGCGACTTCGCTTCCTCACATTGAATTAGCCTTTTTGTCGACAATCCTGTACTCAGCACACAGCGGTCAGTAACTTCAATGCAAATCATAAACATTTGAGCACATCAACGCACAAGAAATAACACACTAAAAATCTTTTTGTATTTTTCTGAATATAAAGGAAATGAAAATGCAGACTGTAAACAAATTAAATCCTAAACACTAAGAGACAGAAATGAAACCACTAAAGATTTGCAAAAAGTAAATTACTGAAATTAAATCTTTTTGTGAGAAGGTTCCAAGATGGAATCAGTACCAGCACATCTATACTTAGTTATCATTCATTTCAGAACCTTAGGCACAAACATACTCCCTCAATTTCTGTCTGTCAATCTAACTTTCCTCAGATAAAGACAGATTTGATTTCAACATTTTCTGATTATCTAGAACTGAGTACATGGTTAAGACTATCTCTTTTAAAATCTCACAGTGTTTTGACTCACTCAGTAGGATGCACAACTTGAGTACCCAACCACCATGCTTATGTGCTTTGTGATTTTGTCAACGCATTTTATGCTCTTTGACAATGGAGGTCAATTTTTCACCTCTTTTGATAATTTCTGTTAAGCTTTTGTCACTGCATTTTATGCTCTTTGACACTTCAACACTAATAGATCTATGTATCTATTTCTTTTGACATCTCAGATTGGGGTCAATTTTTCACCCTCTTTTTACATTTTGCTCATTGTCATCTATCACATTTGGCATGGTAACAGGTGTGTGCACCAGACTAAGTTAGTCTCAACTGTTATTGACTTGTAGACTTGGAATGTCTCGATAGTTTGAATCTTTGATGGATTTCCACATGCGTAACCACTTATCAGCCTAGACTCTCATCATATGCCTTACACGCCATCTGTTTCTTATCTGATTTAACTCAATTTTTCAGACAGTTTTCTCAAGAATGTGTGCATGCCTTCAGTCCTAATTTTACTAGACATACTTTGTATAGAACGCCAGTGTACCATCATTTTCCATTTGAGTTGGATCAACTTCTCATTTTTGTTTTTCTGATTTTTTTTGTATTTTCTATGTTTTTCTGAATTTTTTTGTATTTTCTATGTTTTTCTGATTTTTTTGTATTTTATATGTTTTTCTGATTTTTTTGTATTTTCTATGTTGCACCTATCTCCCCCTAAAATACTAAAGAAACTAAAAACTAAGAAAATAGAAACGCAAAGACACACAGAAAATAAACACAAAGACAAACGAGATATAACCACACAGAAACTAGACACACAGTCACAAATACGAATAAGGACACTAAGTCGCATCATCAGGGACAACCTCACACTTGGTTTTCATCCCGTTTTCATTCACTAAGAATAAAAAACGGGGTCTATCAAATGCCTTTGTATACAGGTCTGCTTTTTGAAATTCAGTTTGGATAGACACGACATCAATTAATTGCTTTTCCCAGCAGTACCGTATAAAATGGTATTTGATACCAATGTGCTTGGTTTTATAATGTTGGACAGGATTTTTAGTGATAGCAATGGCAGCAGTATTATCAACAAAAATGAGAGTAGTAGAGAATTGCAAACCGTAATCCCGCAGTTGTTGTTGAATCCAGATGACCTGAGAACAGCAGCTCGCCGCCGAAATGTATTCAGCTTCACACGTAGAGAGCGCAACTGCAGTATGCTTCTTACACTGCCATGTGACAAGACGTGATCCGAAAAATTGGCAACCCCTAGAGGTAGATTTGTGATCCTTCTTGCATCTACCATAGTCTGAATCACTATAAGCTGTCAACTCAAAGCTATCATTATATGGATACCACAGTCCAAGATTAGGAGCATCCTTCAGATAGCGAAAGATCCGCTTGACAATCATCAGATGCTTGACATTGGGCTTGGATTGGTATCTTGCCATCAGACATGTTGCAAACATGATGTCTGGTCTGGATGCAGTGAGATACATCAAAGATCCAATCATCGCTCGGTAGAGAGACTCATTCACCAACTCCCCCTCAGTATCTGGAGACATGCCGTGGTTAATGGGAAGAGGTGTTGCAGCAGTCTTCTCAGTAGACATTTCAAAACGGGCTAGGATGTCAGCAACATACTTCGACTGATGTAGAAAAATCCCTGTCGCGGTCTGCTCCACTTGAAGTCCAAGGAAGAACTTCATCTCTCCCATTGAGCTCATTTCGAATTTTTCCTTCATAATCCTTGCAAAGTCTGCACACAGAATCGGATTGGAAGAACCGAAAATGATATCATCCACATATACTTGCACCAAGATCAAGTCTTTATCAGCACCCTTGATAAATAACGTTTTGTCGATGGTTCCTCTCCGGTACCCATTATCAGTCAGATATTGAGAGAGGGTCCGACTTCTGGAACAACAGCCAGAATCAGCTCATGACCAAGACCTTCTAACAACTCTTTGTAATGAACAGCGTCCACAGGGAATCTCCATGGATGACTTTCAAGAGTTTCATGATGATGTAAACAACAAGATAGATGGGATCACAAGAGGTTTCTATACTTCACTTTCAAAGGTTACTGACAGTTTGAAACTACTTGAACAAACCTGTCAGGCTCAGGCTCAGGGAAGCAAAAGGAGACGGGATGATCAAGATCCTGATGATCAACCCGAGGGGGAGAAGAGGAGAAGAATGTACATGACATCTCCCTCTGTGGCTGCTATTGTACCTGTTCAGTAGAAATCTCCCTCTCAGGTTCCTACCGTACCTGTTCCACGTTTAAGTTCATATCTATATACAGGTATAAGTTCAGCTAGGTCTGGGAGTCAACAACAACAACAAACTACACAACAAATGGCCGATGAAGTTCCTGAACAACAAACTGATGATGCTAACAAACAGATTATACTTTATGTACCTCCACAATATGAACCGAGGCTAATAGAACTTGAAGAAGGTGAGATACCTTACGAGCAGTCCCATGCCTAGATGTTTAAGGGATTCTCAGACTCAGAAGGTGAAACAAGGGAATTATATGAGTTTATGCATACTTCACCTACACGGCATATGGGAGAAGGCAGTTCTGCTCTGCCAGAGGAGGAAGCTGAGGATCCTGAGATGGAAATACTTTTCAAGGGTATTGATGAATACGTCGAGGTTGCTTCATCTCCAGCTTCACCTAGAGTTGTAGACAAATTCTATGATATCCCCAGTGAAAGGGAGCTTGCACTCAGAAAGATAGAAAGGTTAGCAATCTCTAGGAGAAAGCCTAAAAAGAAGAAACCAACCTTTGACGTGTCCAGGGTTCTCAGTGGATTAAACTTTGAAGTTCATCAACAATTCCCTCCTCCTCCTCCTGGTCAATTTCAAGAATCAGCTGCCGATGTACTTGAAAGAAACAGACAGAGAGAGGCAGCTGAGAAAACAAGACAAGAATCTGAATGGCCCTTGCCAAGGAGCTTCATTGTGCCACCTGCTCCTCCAGTGTATCGTGGGGATCCAGGACTTGATGCAGGCAACATGTTCACAAGAAGTGCTGCCCAACAGCCTATATGGAAACCGTATTTTGTCAATGCTGCTAATCTTGAAGAAAGAATTCCAGACATATTCAGCAATGAGCTAATACAGGTTATTTCCCCTGAGTTACGGAACATGGACGACAAACAGAGAAGAAGATATGAACATATCTTCTCTTAGTCCATGACAAAACCCGAAGAGATCAAATCAGAGTATCCAATAGTTGAACTTATCAATATCTATACTCAGACAACCTTCAGAATAAAGTATGCCATCTTTCATGTCAGAAGAGCAAACAACCTGTCATACTTCCTCAATGAAGCAGACTTAAGGTTTGTAAGTATTGAAGACATCAGCTTTATCTTTGACACCCTGTCTCAGAAAAGAGGAAAGTGGCCTGAAGAAGAGTTTGGAATGGGTGCTCTGATGAAATACATGAGAAATTTAATGGAATACTTTGAGGAACATGATCTGCAACTCGGAGCTGAAAACAACTATCTGAAAGTCAATCTCTTAAAGCCTAACCAGAGCCATCCAGATCTAGAAAAGCTTGAAGAATTGACAGTTATCTATGATGGGCATCCAAACTTCAAAGGTGATCGAGGTGTTGTCTCAAGGAATTCAAAAGGAGAAAAGATATTCATTAGACTTGATGAATTAATGTCATATTCAGATGGCACTTTGAAAATCCTTCGTCATAAGATATATCAGAAAGTTTGGGATAACCGGGCAGCCTATACTGATGAAGAACATGTTGAAGCCAATCGTGCTATTGAAAGGATGAGAACGACACTGGCAAGCAAAAGGCAAATACGGAAGTGGCAAGTGGCATTCGGAATTCGCAACAAATCAGCCTATGAATAGATTAATGTATTTATTTGTTGTGAATGATTACACACCTCACTTAGGGGGAGATTGTTAGAAATATTAAAATGAGGGGTGTAATATGTAATTACTCAAAGTTGGGGAAATGCTATATAAAGGCATTTCCCCCATATTTCAATGTTAAGCTTTGCATATTTCTTACTTGTGTTTGTGTTCATCTTCTCTCTCAGCTCTCTCTCTCTCTAACCGAATACTTAAACACAAACACACACTAGTAGATTAGCATCAAGCATTGCTTCATCTGTAGATAATACGGGACCATCAATAAGACATATTTCGCGCAAGTACCACTTAATACGAGATATAATTGAAAGTGGTGAATTCATCATTAGCAGAGTAGCATCGAATGGAAACCTGGCAGATCCATTCACTAAGCCGTTACCGCAGGTAGTTCATGAATCTCACACTAGAGCAATAGGTGTAAGATTTGCTAGCGATTTGGCTTGAGTTGTATATATTTTAGTTCATTTGATATGTATATTTTATTTTGGGAACAATACAGATAGTATTGTAACTTATGCTTGTTTCGATATATAATGAAGATTATATATGCGTGTGATACGGTTATATTCATAAGACTTTACTGTGTTCCATCTTAGCATGTTTAAATACTTCCAGAAATATTATTCTATATTTCTAATTTACTACAGTCAGTCAATCTTATGGAAGAAAGATTGAATTAAGACTGAGATAAGCATGTGATCTTGAATTTAAAGTGGTTGAATTAAGGTGCAATGCTTATCTGTGCTTGAAAAGAGTTTCAAGTGACTGGAAAACCCACACCCAAGTATACTTCATGGATTACAGTCACGAGTAACTTCGGATGATAAAATCTTACATCCTTAGACCGGAGATGTATGAACTACTATATCATAGTTCTTACTTACTTTAGCCATTTTCAAAAGCAGTTCGTTACTGGCTGTGATAAAGGAAATGACTAGGTAAGTCAGGGAGTATGGTATAGGGTTATGCAGTCAAAGGGATTTGTTCCTCTGGTATGAGAGATATCCCTGGGCCATGCACAAGGAATATTGATTGAGAATCAGATATGTCCTTAACTTTTGGTCACCACCAATCAAGATCGAGAAACATAATCGTGAACGATCTGGAGATTGACATTTTTTAATCCATGTCTCGTGTTCACAAGGATATCACGAACAAAAGGATGTCTAAGATCACTTATCTAGGACCACTACTTTTAGTACGATGGTTTTATGCAGGTAATCATAACCCATACAGACTTGGGGGCATTGATGCTTTGCTAGAGGCCGCTCTTTGTCTGTGCTCACTAGGGTACGGTATATTATGTGCAAGTGGGAGTTTGTTAGAATCTGCCCGATAATATACGTATGCCTTGAAGCACTGCCGATGATGTATGGGCCTATATGAGTCACACACCGGGGTCTAACATGACAGCAAATAAGTTTGAGGGACCAAAGATGGCAAAAGTGAAAGTTAGCAATGCAGGCCACGTTAGCGCCACTAACTTAACGAGTTAGCACCGCTAACTGTTAATGGTTAGCGCCGCTAAGGCTGCATGTGCTTTATGTCGTTTCATGGCAGGCCGCGATAGCGCCGCTAAGTCTTAAGACTTAGCGCCACTAAGTTATAGTTAGCGGCGCTACGGCTGCATGAACTTTATGTCAAGATCACCTCTAGGCTTGGCCAATGCATGGAAGCCTTATGATTGCATTTGGCCGGCTAGAGAGGAGATCTAGGGGCACAGGACAGTTTATATACGGCTTCATTTCCTGGACATTTATGACTCTTGGCCAAAACTTTGTCTCCTGAAACAATTGTCTTTCTTTGCTATATACTAAGTTCTTGGTGATTTAGTAGAGAATTTCGAGTTCCAGAATCCTCTTTCTGCTGTTCTTGTGTGATTTTTCAAGTAGAAGATATCAACAAGGTTGCTAGCACATCTTGTTGGACTTGTACCCGGGGTGTGGTTTCGTGAAGTGAAAGAAGGAGGAGAGTCTTGCTTCTACATCATCATCAAAAGACATCAAGTCTTTTTCTGGAGCTTAGGAGTAAGGTATAACCTTCTAACCTCCTTGCATGTTGCTATTTTGTTACATAGAGTTGATCCACATTTGGGATTTTATGTTTTGAACACTTTTTACGCTTGTTTTTGTTGTTCCTGCTTCCGTTGCGTGTTCTGATAATCCCAACATAAGTAACCTTTGTTAATGAGTTTTATGTCTCATTATCGCTGTATATAATATATATTGATTCATTATCTAAATTGTCTGTTTCTACTAATTCTATTTCATATTCTCCTATTTGTTCTACAAGATTGCTTATTTCTATGTTTTTGTTTCTGTTGGGACATTTATTTGCTAAATGTTTGATGTCTCTACAAATAAAACATTTACAATTTCTTGTTTGGGATTTCTTAAAATATTTTTTATTGTAAGGTTTATATCCCTTTCTGTATGTAGTACTTTTTCTAAGTTTTTTCTTATTATTGTTATAATAGTCATATGCTTGAGGTGTATAAATTGCTGTTTTACAAAATGCGTAGGCATTCTTCTTTAACTCTTCTTGTAAGGCTACCTCTTTACATCTTTCTTCTAATATTGAAAATGTATGAATTATTCTAGATCCTATTCCTAAATTTTGTAAGTTCCATAATTATTTTTCCATACTTAGTGTATATTTTTTCCTAAATCTCCTGGTAGCTTTATAAAATACTTATCACATAAATTGTCATCCATATCTTGTCCTGTTTGCGATAATAATTGTGTAAAGTCTAATGTAAATTCATTAATATATTTCATATCTGCTATGCTTAATTGTTCTAGGTTTCTAATTGATGTATCCTGTAATAAACTACAGTTTTTTACTAGGTCTACTCCTAATATAAGAGTTCTAGTTTCTGATGTAAAATTGTATGGATTGTCTCCTAAGGCTTTTAATCTATTTACTTCATCTGGGTCTTGGGCTTTTTTACTTTGCCAAATACCTAGTGCTATTGGTCCCAGAGTTGTTTCCAAGTATGCAAACATGTCGATACCATCTTTTTTTGTTTGTTTCCCACATTCTTACTACTGTTTGTTCCCATGTTAAAATTTCATGTGTTCATAACTGAGGTTTTTGTTTTTCTAATAATAACATGCTTTCACTGTATATATTTCCTATAAGTAATCTACTTCATTTTGCTCTTATATTTGATTCTTGTTGATATGTTGTCATAGGTTGTGTCCATAATTCTCGACCTGCTGTTTCTTGTGTAGATGTTCTTGGTTCTCCCCATTCTATTTTTATTCTTTTATTTGCATTTGGCATATATGTATCCATAAAGTTTTGATCGTGTTTATAAAAATCTGATAACATAGTTTTTCCTTGTAAAATATTTTCTAGTAATGGTAGATTATAATATTCTTGTAGTTTTTTGTAACTTTCCTCATATGTTATTCCTAACTCTGTTATGCATTCTATAATCATATCGTCTACTTCTTCTTGAATGTTTAACTCTGTAAATTTTCTATTGAAAGTCAAATAAGAGTGTATAGTGATGAATTCGAATATGCAAGTAGAGAGAATATGTCAAGAACACCTTTAAGTGTGTGTTTTCTATTCCAATATGTCAAAAAGGTTTTAATATGTCAATGTTTACTTACTATTTATACTAAGTAGTAAAACATACATATTACATCATATAAAGACTAGATCTAATCACTAAATTCTCGATCTAACAATCTCCCCCTTGATTGGATCTAGTCTATGTTCCGTTCACCCAAGATCCTTTGCCACCTGCGAAGAGTAGCTCTTTCACGCATCTTTGCTTCTATCTTTTCCATAACATCAGTCATGCTTACTCTTGCAGATTGATCAAAGTCATCCTTGAGACTGAAGCTATGCTCTCTGATCTTGATAAGCCAGACTCTAAGTGAACCATCAGAATAAGCATTTAGTTCCTTGGTCCTTAGAAATAAATTTTCCTTCTTACTGTTGAAGAGAACTATTCCATCATCTTCTCCAGTCTCATCATCCCTCCAAATAGTTTGATACATTTCTAGCTCTTCAATTCTGGGATGTGTGGTGTTTGGCTTGAAAACATTGATCTTAGCTTTGTCTGCCTCTGCACCAAGCTGGATGTCATTTCTCTCACCAAGTCGAATTCTTTGTTTCATAAAGTCTAGCAAGATCTTGTAGCCTGCATTGTTTGCTTTGGATCTGTGTTTCTTTGCTTCAAGTTCTTCCATCATGTGTTCAACATCCTCCAAGCTTAAATGTTTCAGATCTACTTGACTGAACCAGTAAGATTTCTGATATATTCTTTGCTCACAGAAGTAAACCCAAATCACATTAACAATTTTTCCAAATGAGCACTTCACGTTTGAAACTGGATGTTTGGAAGCCACTTGATCTCTTCATTTACCATGCCAATTCATTATCAGTCTTCTACCTGCATCAGAGACATCTGTTACCCCCAGTAGATTGATAGGTAATTCCTGTTGAATTTGTTCAGAATAAATCTCAGAAATTTTCTCTTCAAGAAGGTCCACTACAACATCAAAAGCACTCCAATTTCTGTTTGTATTATTTAGAGCCTTTTTAGTTAATACCACTCTTTTCCTGATGTCTCTCATGCTTGAAGTCAGAATGGGATCTGGATTGTAACCTCTAGGAATTTTCCATTCAGCACCTTGCTTCAGTTTTCTCAATCTTTTCTGTTTCTCTTGTTCTCTCAACAAATCTTTTGCTGTTTTTCTAAATTTTCCCGGAGAAGGAGGAAACAAGTCATCCACTTCTTTGTTTAATCTCAGAACATTTTTTATATTGAATGGCTCAGGAGTGGAAATTTCATCTACCTCTGGCTTTTCAACCCTTGGTGTTGTCACCGTTTCTTTAATTTTGCTTATATGTTGCTGAAGAGTTAACTCTTTTTCATGTTCACCAGCTTCTGCTACAAATGACCCATACGTATCAAAGTCTGAACCTGCACTTGTAAGAAAGTTAAATGTATCATCCACTAGTCTATCTGTATCCTATTCTTTTTCATCAATCAAAGTCCTTTTCCTTTTTCCTTTACCTCTACCTCTGCCTCTCTTTGAAGTTATTGGTTGTTTACATTGTGAATACGAAGCAGCAGGTAGCTTTGATATTAAAGATGTCACATGCACAGTTGCACGACGTTTCTCCCCCTCAGAATGATCGGAATCAGGATCTTGATCATTATGTTTTCTTTTCTTTCCTTGTGCCTGACAGGTTTCCTTAAGAGATGCTTTAAGTGCAACAGCAATTGCAGCTTCCTCTTCTGCATTAATTCGTTCTGAAGACTCCCCCTGAACAATAGCGGGAGAACCCTCAACCTCAACATCCTTAAGGGGATCCATGGCATCCATACGTTTGTTAAAAGCAACCCCAAAAGCTGCCATACTATCTCTCATCTCCTTCTTGAAACTTTCAAAGTCAGATTTCTTGTATTCATTTCTTAATAAATCAACCAGTGTAGCATCTTCTTCATTATTATCTGGCCTAGCCATTAGCTTTGCATACAACTGGGATTTCCACTCCTCTACCGAAACATTCGGGCCTTGTTTAGCCAGCAGCCTATCCACCTTCTCATTTACAACATCAATTTTTGCATTAACGGCAGACAAAGCAGTTTCAAGGTCAGCCTTAGAAACAAATTCTGAGGCAACCTGAGAAACTTTTGAAGGTGTAACAAAACCGGGATCACCTAGATTGCCCGTTGAGACTGAAACAACTGGAGGAACAAATCCTTCAGAAGTTGAGCCACCCACATGCACAGCTGTATCAGCGTTGACTGTGGCAGGATTTCCATCTTATCCTTGAAGTCTACGAATAGTAGCTTCTATAGATGTTCTGCTAGGTCCTTCAGGTAGGATCCTAGTTGATGGTATAGATGTATCCTTATGTTTAGAAAGAATTGGGTTTACAATGTGCGCAACAAAATGAAATTCGGTAGTCTGGGGAGAAATGGCACCTTTTTCATTACCTACTGTCTCAAAAGGAGACTTCGGTAGATCATGTGTTAAAGCCCCGTGAGAAGTTGAAACTATTTCATGTTGAGAAGAAACAGAGTGGCTTGGTGACGTTTGTGCATGCTCTGGTGGGATGCCAGAGTCTTGTTCAACTTCAGGACTAACCCTGTCAGACCCGATGGTAGGTGTGGTTTCCCGGCTTTTTGTGGTTGGGGAACTCTCAACACTCTTATATTCTTTTTGCTCACTTTCATTTTCTTTTTATTTTAATCTTTCTTCTTCTTCTACATCAAAATCAATATCAAACATATCATCATGTGCAAACACATTTGTTTCCTTAGTTGTTCCCTCAGGTTAATAATCATACTCTCAACATTATATTCTACATCCTGAGATGGTGTTTGCTGAGACTGAGGTTTTTCAATGAATTTTCCTATAGGCATATCATCCTCCTCATCTCCCTCACCTACACTCTCACCTCCCTCAGCCACTTCTTCACCCCTCTCAGACTTTTCTCTCGACTCTCCCCCGTCAGTGTCACCTGAAGACGACTGACTACAAGAATCTGAACCCTCGGGTACTATTGTTCTTTGGGTAGGATCAACAGGTTCTTGTCGATCCGGAAGAACGATATTATGCTCACTCACATATGCCTGAACTATGGGAACATCTAGATCCATTAACATTAGCAGATCAACAGGTATAACATAAGCCTGAACATCAAACGTCTTTTCAATCTTATACAGTTTCTGCATGATGTACACTGTTGGCAGATGATCATTATCTCTTCGATTGATATCTGTAGGATGATCTAGCATTACACTTCGAACAATCATCGAGAGCAACCGCGGATATGGAAGAAATTTCTTAGCTTGTTGCGGTATTTGTTTCTGATGGACAACTTTGGAAATTTCTTGAAAGATGATAGATGCATAGTCCACATGCCAGTGTTTGACCATTGAAACCAGAATTTGAAATGAACTGGAGCTAGCACCATCAACTCCTTTAGAAATGCTAGTGAGGCATCGATTGATTATTGCATATAAGGACTGCCAGATTGGCACCATGTTGTTTCTCTTAAAATGGACACTCTTGGTCAACACTCCATTAAACCCCATATCCTTCACATGCGAATATATAGCTTTGATGGATGGAATAGGATCAAAACTAGTTTTTCCAGCATAAGTGCCCCTCTCTGATCGTAGTTTAAACATAGTCCGCAGCTAGTTAACATCAAAAGAGAATTTAAAGTTTTCAATCTGACCAGCTAGGATCTTCTCTCCTTCATCATTAACAGTATTCTGCAAAGAGTGCCATAATTGTTGTACATACACCTCTGGAATATGAGGTTCTTCTCCGTCAGCAGTAGGGTTATATGATAATATGTGGTTTAATGGATGTGAAGCTATGATTTCAGAAAGAATAGGGTATTGAGTGGTGGTGGTGATGGAGTCAAAACAATGATTATTCATGAGATTGGGTAGGTACTTGGTTCGGGGAAACAGTTGTTCAGAAGGAACAAATGTTGAAAGGTTACTAGGATTAGCCATCTGCAAGAAGATAATAATACCAATGGTTAATGATCAAATGTTCAGCAGATAAAAGTAGAAAAGTTGTTCCTTTGTCTGATTTTGAAAAATTTACACTTTAAAAATTTTGAAAATGTCTAATTTTTCCAAGTGTTTTGTCAGAATCTAAGAATCCGACAAACACCTAGGTGAAAATCCGAGATTCTGTCTTTAGTGTAAAATTCCGATATAAAAAGAAATCTGAGAAACATTGAGATTCCGAGAAATTGTAAGATTCCAAGGAAACAATGAGATTCCGATATAACCAACAATCCGATAAAATGAGATTCCTCGGAATTCATTAATTCCGATAGAATCAAGAATCCGAGATAAACAAGAATCCGATAAAACCTTAGAATCCGGTAAAATGTCTCGGAATCCGACAAAACCTTAGAATCCGAGAAGTTTCAAACAATGAAAACTCTCGGAATTATGAATTCCGAGAGAATTATAACAGTGTATCACCCTTCCAAATCAGAATTTTAAAATTCAAAATTTCAACAAACACATTCAAGTCGATTGTATCATTTGTCATTCTAATCATTATTAACAAAACATGTATCCCCATCAGTGTTCATTAGACATGCTAAATACACAATGTATAACTCGTAACCCAGTTACGCAAATCGGACTAAAATTCACCCAAATCCATCTTAAACAGAGACAATAGAAGTAATCTAACAATAGTAATACATGTAACATGTTTAACTAAGCATACCCAAGTTAGTAACAAGTTGATTGACCAGAAAGAAGCATAAAAACAGTGAATAATAGCATCGACATAACGAGGGTTTTCGACCTATAAAATCTAACATTCACAAGGATGTAATACAACGTAGAGAAATCAAAGTGTACCATGAGAATCGCAATAAAAAACCGATGTAGAGCTTAGAACCTTCAAGAAATCTGAAGCCTTTCAAAAATTTGATCAAACTGAGAGAAATGGTCAATTTTGGGGATGAAAAACCGAGTAAAAGTCAAAAATCCGAGAGGTCTTGACTTGTAGGACCACAAAAATTATCGGATTCCGAGAAAATGTCTTGGAATGTTGGATGTGTCATCCAAATTCTCGGATTCCGACAAAAAGTATCGGAATTGACCAATTTTGAACAAATTTTGACATTTCCTTGAAAAAATTTAAAACAATTTCTCACTTGACCATTTTTGAACAAAAACCAAGACAAAAAACAAATATTTTTGTTATTTTAATATTTTGCAACTGTTTTTGGATTTTTCAGAATTGTACAAAACAGATAACAGTAAGCAAATGAACTCTCCCCCTACAAGTATGAACCATCCGTAGTTCATAACTTGTCAACTCTGATAAGACACCCTTGACCTCAAAACACCTATCTGTGCAAATTGTGATTAATAGAATAAAAGTACAGTTAAATACTCCAATTCAACATGCTTAATTTTGAAACTAAAGTATTGAAACGATTTTCATCCAACGGTTTGGTGAAAATGTCAGCAAGTTGATTTTCAGTATTAACATACTGTAATTCTATCAAACCTTTTTCAACATAATATTTTAGAAAATGATACCGAATGTCTATATGTTTTGTCTTAGAATGATGCACGGGATTGCATGAAATGGCTATGGCACTCTGAGAGTCACACATCAGCGGTATATGAGAATATTCCAGTCCAAAATCCGACAGTTGTGTTCAAATCCACAGACTTTGAGAGCAGCAGCTGGTAGCAGCAACATATTCAGCCTCCGCGGTGGAAGTTGACACACAGTTTTGTTTCTTTGATGCCCAGAATACTAGTCTGTCTCCCACAAAATGTGCACTGCCAGATGTACTTTTTCTGTCCAGCATGCATCCTGCATAATCAGAATCCGAGTATCCAATTAGTTCAAAATCAGAATCTCTAGGATACCACAAACCGATATTTGGAGTACCCTTAAGATATCTTAAAATTCTTTTAACTGCCAACAAATGAGACTCTTTAGGATTTGCCTGAAATCTTGCACAGAGACAAGTAGCAAACATTATATCTGGCCTACTAGCAGTTAAGTACAATAATGATCCAATCATACCACTAAATGTTTTTAAATCTACTGATTTGCCATCAGGGTCAGCAAACAGTTTTGTTTTAATTCCCATGGGAGTTGAAATTGGAGAACAATCAGTCATGTCAAAACGTTTTAATAAATCATTTATATATTTGGACTGATGTATAAAAATCCCATGATTAAATTGAGAAATTTGCAATCCAAGAAAAAAATTAACTTCCCCCATCATGCTCATTTCAAATATCTGTTTCATGGTATTTGCAAAATCATCACTGTACTTTGGACTAGTTGAGTCAAAAATAATATCATCTATATAAATCTGTACAAGAATATAATCTGAACCAATCTGCTTTTTGAAGAGTGTTGTGTCTGTGGTTCCTTTTGCATAGCCCTTGCTCAACAAGTAATCTGACAACTCATCATACCAAGCTCTCGGGGCTTGTTTTAATCCATACAAAGCTTTGTCAAGTAGATATACATGCTGCGGGCGTTTGGGATCCATAAAACCTTAAGGTTGACCAACATAGACTTCCTCTTTGAGTTTACCATTGAGGAATGCAGTTTTAACGTCCATTTGGAAAACCTTGAAATTCTTGAAGGCATCATAGGCTAAAAATAATTTGATCGCTTCCAAATGGGCTACAGGGGCAAAGGTCTCATCATAGTCGATTCCTTCTTGCTGATTGTACCCCTTAGCCACTAGCCTAGCCTTGTTTCGCACAACTACTCCATCAGAGTCTTTCTTATTTTTGAAGATCCACTTAGTCCCCACAATTGATTTACCTTCAGGTTTGGGTACTAACCGCCAGACTTTCAAACGGTCGAACTGATTCAGCTCGTCTTGCATAGCAAGAATCCAGTCCGGATCTTCTAAAGCTTCTGATACACGTGTTGGCTCTATCATACTCAGAAAATTCATATTCAGACATTCGTTTGCGGTTGCGGCACGAGTTCGAACACCGGCGTTCAAACTGCCAATGACTTGAGTGTCAGGGTGACTTCTCAACCATACAGGATCGGGGGTCCTCACCCGTATGAAATCATCAAGTGGTTGAGTTTCCGTTGCAAATGGATTTACCATTTCAGGTTCAGCAAACGGATTTACAGTGTCATCTGTTGCAAATGGACTGTTTGTAGCTTCAAACTCAGAATTCTCCTGATCAGTGTCACGTGCAACAGATGGAGTTGTTAACGTTACAGATTCTTCAGGTTGTGTTTGAAATGATTCAGCCCTGTTCACATTAACAGAAGAAGATTCATCAGTTTTGAAAACTTCAAACATGAAATCCAGATTTATATCTTCATTCTGAATGTGGTAAATTTCTGATTTATTTGATTGGGAAACAAGATTTTTATTGTTTGTAGGTTTGGATGTCAAAGAATTTAAGTTTACTAAATCATCAAACGTCACATTGATGCTTTCGACAACAACGTTAGTTCTCCGATTTAGAATTCGAAAAGCCTTTTTGTCATTAGAATATCCCAAAAAGATTCCCTCGTCAGCTTTTGGATCAAACTTGGACAGTTTGTCTGATTCTTTTAGAACAAAGCACCTATTATCAAATACATAGAAGTATTTGATATTAAGCACAACGCCGTTGCATAGTTCATAAGGAGTTTTATTGAAACGACGGTGGATTAGGGATCTGTTTTGGGTATAGCATGTTGTATTGACAGCCTTAGCCCAGTAAGATGGTGACAACTGTGAGTACTGTAGCATGGTTCTTGCAGCTTCAACTAAAGTTCTATTTTTCCTTTCCACAACTCCGTTTTGCTCCGGAGTGTATGCTGCAGAGAACTGATGGGAAATGCGTTCAGAATCAAGATAAGAATCCAGAGTTCTATTCTTGAATTCTGTGCCATTATCAGTACGAATTGCTTTTACAGGTTGACCTTGTTGAGTCTTGTGCTTTTTCAGAAATAGAATAATTTGTTGAGGCACTTCAGACTTGTGAGAGACAAACCTAACCCATGTGTACCGTGAATTGTCGTCCACCATAACCAGAATATATCTTTTCCCATTTCTGGACTGTACCCGCATAGGCCCACAAAGATCCATATGAAGCAGCTTCAAAGGAGCTGATGTTGTTGAAACTTGAACAACCTTGTGTGGTACCCGCTTAAGCTTCCCTAACTCACAATCTTTGCACAGATGCTCTTTTTCAAACTTAAGTTTAGGGATGCCTATAACCATGACCAGTTCAAATCTGATGCAGCTTTGGATAGCACGCAAACAGAAGAACTAGATCTTTTGTCAGACAAGTCAATAGTATACATATTTGACTTTCTGTTACCGCCCAAAATCTCAGTTCCTTCCTCAGTTCTCAAAGGGCAAGACTTCTTTTTGAAAATAACCTCCATACCCTTATCACAGAACTGTCCTATAGAAAATAGGTTGTGACCAAGTCCCTCTACATAAGATACTTTTTCTATTCTAACATTCCCTTTTTCCAACACTCCGTGGCCGAGGATTGGTGCTACCTGGTCATTCCCAAACTTTACATTTCCAGAGTATTTGTCCACGAACTGTTTGAGAAGACCCTTATCCCCAGTCATATGTTTGGTACACCCGGAGTTCATGTACCAAAGATTTCTCTTCTGCACATAGAGGCAAAAGGTGAACACCTTACCCATTGTGAAATGGGATGAGGTATGTTAGAAACAGAAGAAATAACAGGATCAACAATCAAAGATTCAGATTTCTTTTGCTGTTTTATCTGCCATTTCCTAGGTTGCCATTTTCGTTTCTTTGTATCAGGAGGGACTTTGGTTGCTTTGTTATGTTGATGAACTGATTTATGAGAAGATTGAGTTGTTTGTGGTTTGCTTGATTTAGAGTTCACTGTTACCTGTGGTTTGGACAAATTAGAAAATGGTTTTTAACAAATTTGTGAGAAACAGATTTATTTGGTGATTTTGCAGACTGAGGTTTAGATTTATTCAAAAATATTTGACGCAGTGAACGATTGAGTTTCTCCACTTCAATCTTTTGTATTTTTTCTCTCTTCTCAGATTCAGCCACCATGCGCATTTCCTCAAGATGTTTTTCCCATTCATCAAACAACATTGGTAACTTTCGATGTGCATATTTATGAAGGAAAAACCGCAATTCACTCTTCTTAGTCCATTGATGAATAATATAACCCTTACAATTAACAAACCAAGCAAGAATCATATCTTCCTCAGAATTCCTCTAGTTTGAAACAGATTTGAAACCACGCAACATTCGATCTTGATGATATGAACAAGCATTCATACAATGACCCTCAACACAACCAGTACTAGCACAAAAAATTTCATTTTCCACAACCTGTGATTTTGAAACATGATTTTGATTGTTTGAAACAATATCAGTCTTTTTCTGCCAAATGAAACTAGACTTACAATTATTCGCACAACGTTTATGATGTATTGAACAAAAAGAAGGAAAGATATTATGTTTTCTCATACCTTTTCTCCAAATTTACCCCATCATTCCTTTGAAATTTGTCATCTCTTCTCCGAGAACCATAAGTGAATCACTGTCGGTTATTGGTTTTTGATTTGGTAAACTGGTTTTGTAGCATATTAGAGAGATAAGCTACAGGCTGTATTACTTTCTCATTCTCATCTGGCTCATCAGTGTGAGACTCAGAAGTTTCTGATTCCTGTATCTGTTTGAGTTTCAAGGATCTGCTTGAAGACCTGCCTCTTCTTTCATTTACAACCAATGCTAGGGGATCAACAATCTCTTTCTGTGAACCCATACCAATCTCATCCTGATATTGATTAAGCTCTTCGAATATCATGTGGTGAGTGACCTTGTTTAGAACCTTTTGGTTCATTTTTCTGTAAATAGTCACTTGAGTTTTCCACTCAGGTCCTAAAGAATTAAGAAACCTGGTATTCTTGGTAAGTTCAGAATAACTATCTAACTTTTGATTTCTGAGATCATTAAGTAGTTTACAAAACCTACTGTAAGTAATTGCCAGAGTTTCACCTTCCCGAGAATGGAAGTGATCAAATGCATTTACAAGAGTTGTTTCTTTAATCCATACCCCAGATTCAGTTCCCTCCATCTGTTTCTGAATTTCATCCCAGATCTCTTTAGCAGTATTAAGACCATTGATCTGCATATAGAACTCTGCTGATAAGCCATGATTTAAGTAGTACTTTGCGTTTTGATCTGCTATTGCACGAAGCTTTTCATCAGCTGAATATCCAGCAGGTGTTTTGGGACGATTAATTTCTGGAATTGGGGGGTTGTTTGTTGAATTAGCTGCCTGATGAAACATGAAGACACCATTTCCTTCCTTGATACTCAACTTCATTAGCTCTCCGTATTTTTCATTATTTTCTATAAAGTCCATAAACCTCCCTTTCCATACATTGTATTCTCCTCGATACAGTACGGGAGATTTAGTGTCAAATCCAAATGACAACGTTTCACTATAAGCACTCATGTTTAGATCGTTTCTCTGAAAGGTTTCTTTAACTAAGTGTGAATTCCGATAAAACTAAACTCCAAATCCGAGAATGAACACACCGATAACTTTGAAAAACTTGAAATCCGAGAACTTTGAAGAACTTGAAATCCGAGAATACTTGAAATCCGAGAATACCTGAAATCCGAGAACTTTGAAGAACTTGAAATCCGATAACCTTGAACAATCCGATAAACTGGAAATCCGAGAACTTTGAACAATCCGAGAGAATTTTGAACAATCCGGTAAAATCCAAATACGAGAATTGCAAATCCGATGAAGTCCAAATCCGAGAAATTCAAAAACCGATAAGTTCCAAATCCGAGATGGAAATTGCTATTACGAGAAAACTTTCTGTCGGAATTGAGGTATTCTGAGAACACTTCTATCGGAATTGAAAGGAATCCGATATAAAATCTATCGGATTTAGTGATATTTTCACGGATTTTACCCAAATGTTCACGGAATTGAGAATTCCGAGATATTCAAACTTGAATTCCGAGTTTTTCAACAAGTAGAATACGATAACTTCAACTTTCAGATCTGAAAATCGAAATTTTGATCAAATCCTTTCCAATTGATCTAGTATTCTTCAGAACAGTTTCCAATACTCCAAATGACTCTTCTAAATCATTATTTATCGATATCTAACACAACAAATCAATTTTTTTCAACAAATTTTCTCAAGAACTCGAAAACCCTTCAATCAATCATAACTTCAAGTATGTTGTTTTTAATGATCCAAATTCAATCGTCGAGTATTATGTTATTTAAATCCTTCCCAATGAACACAAATTCAACCCGAAAAAGATGAAGTTCTTGAAAAACTTGAAAATCCGATCAAATCTCCACCAATCTGTTGTTGTTCTTGCTTGTGATCCTTCAGAAACCAATCAGAGTTGGCTCTGATTCCAATTGAAAGTCAAATAAGAGTGTATAGTGATGAATTCGAATATGCAAGTAGAGAGAATATGTCAAGAACACCTTTAAGTGTGTGTTTTCTATTCCAATATGTCAAAAACGTATTAATATGTCAATGTTTACTTAGTATTTATACTAAGTACTAAAACTTACATATTACATCATATAAAGACTAGATCTAATCACTAAATTCTCGATCTAACAATGGGAGAATAAAAAGTGAAGAAATTTTACATTGTTGATTCAGTTGTTGAGGGTGTCTACTCAAGGGGGAGAGAGAAAAAGAAACATCAGTCTATATCATGTCTAGGGGGAGTCAAGATTATCAGACTTATGAATACATGGAAACAATCTGAGCTACATTGTAGGGGGAGACAAAAAGAAGATTCTTCCCAACACATCAAAAGTTTTTATGTTTCCGCTGTCAAAGGCTCAAGATAAAACAATGTTTCAGACTGATGTATTTGGTGGGACACTACATCCAAAACTGCTTATATAATCTAAGGAAAACTTAGGTTACTGGCGTGTACACTCCTATTTCAATACAAAGGGGGAGAATGTAAATTCATATATTGTATAGAAATAGGAGTTTCTATGTAATATACTCATGGAGTATATATAGGGATATGACATATTGTAATGTGAAAGGTTTTGGGCATAATGAATAAATGAACTATGTGTTTTTCATGGTGTAATCCATATTCTCTCTAGTTCAACATGCAAACCTTCAATCTATCCTACATATTACATGAACCACTTGTTATAATGGGACTAACATCTATTAATTATTTGTTCTAATGTTTTTTTTGTTTCTTCAGTTTTAAATCCTGTAATAGTTTCTTCTTCTTCTAAATAGTCTATTAAGCTGTAGTCAAATTATTCTTCTTCGAATTTATCAAAACCAATATTTATAATATATTCTTCTATTTGTTTTTCATTTTCTATAACATAGACTGGTTCTGTGTCATATTCTACATTCATAAAATTATATTCTGTTTCTTCTTCTTCTTTAGGTGTTTCCTTTTTAAAATCTACAAATCTTAAGCTTTGTTTTCCATGTAGGTCTTCATATATGTAACTTCTTTTAGGTATTAATATTTCATTTTCTTTTTCTCTTAAATCATCTAACTGCTATTCTAATCCTGCTAATTCTTTACGATCTATCTTAATTGGATCTATCATTTGTATTGATTTTGAAGCTATAATGTTAACTATTCCTTCAATATTTACTTTGTATTTCATACCTGATCTGTTACTTGCTTTTCCTAGTACTCCTATACTTATTACTATATTATTTCCTTCATAATTTTCATATCCTTTAGTTTGTAAAGCTATTTTTACTTTTTGTAAATCATTTATGTCTTTTAAAATTCCTGGTGTACAATAAAATAAAGCTGTGTTTTGGCTAAGATCAACCTCCATTCCAGATATTATTGCTTTCTTTAATTCTGTTTTCCAACTTTTGTCTAGCAATAATGCTAATAGTTTAGTTCCAAATTTTTTTTCTTCCTAGTGCTTTAATTCCTATGACTACTAATCCTATATGTGCAAAATGTTTCCCAGATTGTTTTATTTTTTGTATTGATTCTGGTGAAAATAAGTCTATAGTTACTGTTTTGTTAATTACTCTAAGACTTTCTTCTCTACTGCTTCGAATTAATACTGTGTTTATATTTAAAACTCCTGTTTGATATAATATTTTGGGATTTAAAATATCAAGTTGATTGTAACAATGCGATCTTCGAAACTAGATTTTTTTTTATAATAGAATTTCAAGAATCCAAACTGCGTGGATCCATTTATAAACATAACTTCAACCAAACCTGTTTTTTTCAAAATATCATAAGCAGCGGAAAACATTTAAAGTGGCTATTAACTACAAGCAAAATTAGCCACGATACTTAAAGTACTGTTGGTGTTACTGAAATTGTCCACCGACCATCACAAACTAATTTAATACATACAACATAAGTAGCAAAGACAAGTGTTCCTCCAAATGCATAATTAATAACCAGCAGGTACCCAAGCTCACGTGCCTAAGCTTCACCTGTATCATGAGGAGAGTATCTGTTAGCTATTTAAAGCTAGTGAGCATAAGATAGCATAATCATTGATACAAACATATCAAATATCAACAATAGTATCAAACAGTGCTATCCTAGCATCTCGTGATGAGCTGGCACTGCGAGAAGGAAGCATAATCTTGCAGGGTAGCTAGCCCTGCTCAACACTCCTAACTGGGGAAATCAGACACATCAACCGCGCGGGTGGGTGAGCGGGTAGAGGTCCACCGTTGCGTTTCAGGCCAGAGCCATCATGGGGTACAACAATAAGTCGATCCCCATACTGCTCGAGGAACGCTGGGTTTGCAACCCTAGGTAGTTGTCGGTATCATCGACCCGCAGGTCTCAAAGCGCCCGAGCCCGAAGCTGGCCCCGTTCAAGGACTATAACTAGCCCCCATATCTCGGATCCGTTCACAAACACAAATCTGACCCATTCCGGGCCTCATAGCGCGCATATCATAACCATATAATATCCATGGTTCAATTCATACATGCTTCTTGCATATTCATAATCTTATCATAATCATGATTCAATTGTTACGTGTGTCATGCATAAACATAGCATACAGCAAGATTAATTACATTTCATGGAATTACTAACACATACTGATAACATGTAATACAGTTATATTTAGTCTTATGTTATCCTATACTCACCTGAGAGGCTAGAGACTACAGTAAACAAATATCATGATCGTCTCGTTCTTCGGAGTCGTACGGTTCACCTATAAGATAATACTCATGTTTAGTCACTTCACACAAGTACATAACTAATATAACTAATATGAATCCCCTAATGATGCCATTAGACTATTTAGAATCCTAAACGAGCATACCGTACGATAAAACGTCGAAAAACAGCAAACAAACAACGCACTGTGGCTTGTTAGGCCCCATGCGATCGCAAGGGAGGGCCATGAGATCGCTAGGCACCCTATGCGATCGCAAGGGAAGTCAATGCGATCGCAAAGCCCTGCAGAACAGTGCAGTGTCGATTTCCAGCCCCTGTTTTGGCCATTTATCTCGTCCAAACTCATTTCCAGCATGTCCAATCCAATTTCCAGTGTTTGTATAACATTCAAGGCATCAAAACAAGTCTAGAAACATATACACAACAAGCTCTAACCAATGATTCATGATTTGGGATCAAATTCTTCACCCTTTGACCCATTTGAATATGGATTCTAATCACTTACAAATGACCTAAGAACGTATTACAACCTTAAAATCAATTCATGAATGGCTAATTTGAATTTGGTCATTCTTGACCTAAACTTTAAGAACATGGAGAAGATGAAGAATATGGACTTACAATTGAGAGAAGATGATGAAGATGAGATTATGAAAAGATTATAAGCTTGGATTTGTACCTTCAATTGATCTTGGTGATTTCTCTGGTGAGTTTTCTTCAAGGGTTCAAGAACTAGGCATATGTGTGTGTTAGTGTGTGTATATGCGTGTCTGTGTATGTAGAGAGGAGACTGACTTTGGTCTCTAATAATATCCATATGGGGTATTTTGTTCCCCTTTTCAATATACAACTTAATACCCGTTTGCCCGTTTCAACTAACGGGGATATTTTCGGAATCTTAATTCAAAACCATTTACTAATATACTATTTTTATTCATTTTTTTAATACTTTAATATCACTATTTCTAAATTATTTTTCATGATAATTAATATAAAATTCTAATATCACTATAAAACTAAAGATTAGAACGTACCAAAAGTATAAACGGCTAGGCCCATTTGAGGATGTTATATCGGTGTTGATTATATAAATTTATATTTCTATCAACGTCAATTTCTTGTTCTAACTGTATTATTTGTTTGTTGCTATTTGATCCTGATCCTCTTCTAAGTATTCTATTTATAAGTGAATCAGATGTTATGATATCATGTATATTACTTGTTGCATTTTTTACTTCCTGCATTGATCTACTCCTTTCTGTAAAATTTTGATTATTGATTTTCTTAACCAGTGTTTATAGGGTTTAGGTTTTCTATTAATTTTAATATCTTCTATGTTTAACTTATTTATTGCTTCTGTAATTTTTTCTATATCACTTACCGTATTTATATCTGTTTCTTTTTTATCTTCTAAGATATTAATTATTTTGTTTAATTTTTCAATAATTTGTAATATTAAACTAATAATAAAGTTAAATAATATATGATATTGTTTATCACTTTTTCCCGGTCTTGGATATTTAGTAAACCCTGTTACTTCTTCTTTGTTTTCTTCTGGTTTATACTTACTAGCGTCTTCTAATGTTTTTTTTATATTCTTTTGATAACTCCAGTTTATCCTTCTACTATCTTTTTAACTGTATCTACTAATTTTTCTAAGTTTGTAATTTGTGTTTCTACTTTAGTCAACAAACTTTTGTTTTCAATATGTTTAGGCTTACTGTTTTCTAATAAATAATTTAACTGTTGAATTTCTTGTTTACTAGGAATATTTTTTCTAATATCTTTTAATTCTTTTATAATTTGATTACTTTGATCTTTAATATATCCTAAATTTTCTGTTAACTTGTTTATTATTTCAAATTTTTTATGTATATATTCTGTTAAACGTTCCGTAGTAGTGTAATTATTTTTAGCTTCTTTTTCTAAATTTATTCCTAGATTAATAAGTAGATCTGTTATACCGTTTAAGTGTATATTTTCTGTATGTAAACTATGTTTATATCTAGTACTAAATTTGCAATTAAGATGATTGAGATCTAAACAACTATCGTTGACTTCTAGGTTTAAAAACTCAAGTTTTTTTTTGTCTTTTGTGTATGTGCGTCACTGCATACGTCTGATGTGCATTATTGTCTATGTTGTTGCGTCAATGCTTACGTTTGATCAGCATTATTGTTTGTTGTTTAAGGTCCTCTAGAAGTCTCTATGTGTTTCGTCTATTGATGGTGCCGTAGCCGTATCGTCTTCTAAAGAAAAATCAACATTTTCTTCGTTGTTTATGTCTTCTTTGTTCATTATCTCTCCTTCCCCTGAAAAAGGAAGAAGCATGTTCCAGTTTTTGTGTGACCATATCTGCACATAATGGCCTTCTGCTAGTAACTTGAAACTCTCCCATAAAAAGTCTTGTGGTAGATTTGGGGTTTGCTGAAAGAGTGTTACTTGTTTAATAAAGTTCTCACATGCTTCAAAGTTTATTTCTGTAGATGCTTCAAGCTGTTTGAACATATTTTGTGTAGCCAGCCTGTGAGTAATGAAGATCCTCTTTTTTGCAGGTCTATATGTGTAACTATCCGCTTCCGGAAGAGATGTGAATATTTTGCATCCAATTACAGGAAAAGAGTTGTAGGATGCTATGTTTTCTGCTGTCAGTAAAAACTTTTCGCCAAACTTGTTAAGGATGGCTTCGATCTTGGGATTTAATTTGAATTCGAGATAATCAATCATCCCATTGTGGTAGAATTGAAGAATCTCGTCTTCATTGAGTGTAGTAGTGTTCAAATTTATTTGTAAGCATAGTAGTCCTGCTACATGATGTGTATCAATGTTTCCATCTCCAAGCTCGCTGGTGTGGCTTCTTTGTATAACTGTTATTCCCTTGTATTTGTCTTCGTGAAAAGCAATATCCACGATTCTTTGTGTAAGTTGTGTAAAATAATAGGGAATTCTGTAAAAAATTTTCTAAAACAATTTGTTCAAACTCTTTGAACTGTCATATAACAGGTTCTAGAGTTTGTTTCCAAGGAAGATCTAAAATCCTTGCCTTGAAGCTATCATAGTTTCTGTGTGTAACTGTGCTTATATTCTTTTCTTTCTTCTCGATCTCTTTTTGAAGCTGTGTATTTTTTGCTTCGAGAAGTGCTACCTTTTGTATTAACATACTGTTTTCAATCTGGGTTTGTATATACTGTGTATCTTTTCCAGATTGCATCAATGTTTTTGCAAATTGGCTATTATTTCCTCTTGAGATTTTATTAAATGTTCAGAATTCATTTTTGACATGTCTGAAAATGTTTTCATTTCTTCAGGTTCTATATAAAAATTAGTTACCCCAAAGTGTTGTTTTGTGACTTGCATGGCTTCTGAAAAGTTATAAAATCCTTTGTAAATGGGACTAGGACATTGTATATATTTTGCAACTGTCTCCCATTTATTGAAAATACCAATTTTTGTTCCCCTAAAAATTACATAATGGGAAAATTTTTGTTTCTTTATTTCAGGGGCTTTTTTACTATGTTCAACAAAATAGATACTTAAAGCATTTAAAACTTGTGCTTTGAAAGACGAAGCTTGTGGCATAGTTTGCACATGCCAAAGATTGTCTAACAAACACTGTTGTTTTTCATTTAGTTGCATACCTATGATGGGTCGAAATTTTTTGGCCTCATCATGGCATGCTTGTAAAGCATAATTTCCAAATATAATAACCGAACTAGCCGGTTTTTGTATAGCTTGTATATTTTTTGTACTATGTTGTAACACATAGGGATTGGTAGGACGAATTTTATTCATCTCCAATCGTGGTCTTATTGAAGAACTGTAAGTTTGTAGTAACTGTGTTTGTGTAATATCCTCAAGTCCTTGTTCAGAAGTCTGTTGAAAAAGACTTTGAACTTTGGATTCTTCTTCTGCTGAAGATGATCATTTCTTGAACTGTGTAGGATATATAAGTTTCTTCTTTCCTTTATCTTTGCTAGCCATCTACAACAAATAATTTTGTTAATGTTTCTAGAAAGCATATCTGCTATACCATTATTTTTTCCTTTAATGTGTTCAAAGTTTATCTTATACCCACTGCCTTGTATGACATTTTGTAAATTTACCCACCTAGTTCTATTTACCTTTTTACTTTGATCATTTTTAATAAAACGAACTATGGCTTCACAGTCTGTTCTAACTGTAAATTCTATGTGTAAAAATATCTTAAATTTTTCTAAAGCGTTGATTAATTCTTGAATTTTAAAATCCAAACTTGTCCAGTTTGTTCCTGCTTTGTTAAAATTTCCACTTGCATATGAACATATTTTCTCAGTATCTTTAGGACTGTATTTATCTGGTTTACAAAGTAATGCTGCTCCCCATCCTTCTTTACAACCATCTACTTCAATAATTATATAATCTGTAATTAATGGTAATTCTAATAGCTTAATATTTTTAACTGCTTCTTTTATAATTTTTACTAACTTTATATCTTCCGTATTAAAATGTCTTTGTCCATTTCTTGTCGTTTTACTATATAATGGTCCAACTAACTTTGAAAGATTGGGTATAAATTTTCGAGCGTAATTAATTAATCCAAAAAATGCTTGTATTTGTTTTAAGTTTTTAAATTTTTCCGGAAATTCTAAAATTTTTGTAGAAATATGTGCTTGTAATTCTATTTTCCCATTGCTTATTTCAAGACCAATATACGAAATTTTTCTTTTAAATAATTCCATTTTTCTTTTAGAAACTAATATACCGTTCTTTTTAATTTCTTTAAATATCGTGTGTAAATGTTTCTCGTGTTCCTAAACTGTTTCACTGGCAACTAAAATGTCATCAATATATACTAAGCAGAAATCATATTTAAGAAATATATTATCCATAAATCTTTGAAATATTGATGGTACGTTCTTTAACCTAAAGCTAAGAACGTTCCATTCATATTGTCCTTCTGAACATGTAAATGTTGTCCAAAGTTTAAAACTTTCTTCAAGTTGTAACTGATTATATCCTGATTTTAAATCAAATTTTGAAAATACCTTTTTGTTTTGTATAAGATTTAGTAAGTTATCTTTATTTGGGATATTGTAACCATCATCTTCTGTATTATCGTTTAGATGTTTGTAATTGTAAACTATTCTAGCCTTTCCCCTTTTAATTTCACTATGATTTCTTACTATAAATGCTATTGATCTGTGAGGACTTTCTGATTTTGTAATTAATCCTTGTTCTAATATTTCTGGTATTTGTTTTCTAAATTCTTCTTTGTCTAACGGACTGTGTTTTATATTAGCTGTTCTAATTTTAATATCTGGATTTTTTATTTTAAATTTACATATATATTTGACCTTTGATTTTTTAATATCTTCTCCTCTCAATCCAATTTTTTTAAATGTAAAATTATAGGATAAATTTGGCTTTTTGTAATATATTTTTGTTGGTCCCGAATGGATACTACAACAACAATGTTTGTAGAAGGGGAGTTGAATACAAACTTTTGCAAATTAAAATTTAAGAGACACACGGTTTACTTTTATAAAATTCTTATTGACGTTAATCAAGAATTACATGAACTAGATGCGGAAAATCTAAGTTCAATAAAAGGTGGCAACTAATTTTGTCTAACACATAGACAATGCTAATCTTAAACAACTAATGTCTAAGACGTTCAACACATGAACAAGTTTGTTACACTGAAAGTAAAATGCTAACTCTTCTAATTCTCAACTTATGAGATTTCAATGCTTTTCAACGCATTCTGCTTTTTAGCATGTTTCCATGCATGAATATATATAAGCAAAGTGTGTCCGGGTTGATGGAGAGAGAAGGAGACAAATGAACTTGATTTAATAATATTATAATAGATAAAGTTAGTGGGTGAAAAGTGAGTTAACTTTATACACAAAGTGTGTAAAGTGAACATACTTTTCAGTAATGAGTATACCCACGATCTATTATTATATTATTAAATTACTACATTAATGTCTTGAGAAAGTAACCTTATCCTTCCATGCTTGTGCTTTAATCGACACCATGCTTTCTAAAGATTTGACTTTACCAAGTATGGAGTTGCCAGCCATACTTAACATCATATCTTCGAGATCTTCTTTTCAAGAGTATCTTTCTCCTATTCCAGGGGATAAAGATCTATCCTTTTTGTATCTTTGTAGATCCAAAAAGTGCTAAGTAATTTTACAAAAGAAAGATCTAAGGCATAATAAGAACAACACATGTTCTGCCTTTGACTTTAAGAAAATATTACATAGAAAAGCTATTAACTGAGATATACAATAAAGACTCAGTTAACAGACACTGAACTACAAATATAATTTTGCTCAGCTAAGGATAAGTGTGAAAGACTCAGCTGACTAGACTTGCTCAGCTGATCAAATTGCTCAACTGATAATACAAATCGTAGCAGCAGCTAATAAACTGATTAACTCAACTGTCAGCTGTTCTTAAAGGCTCAGCTAATCATTTGAGTATAGTCAGCTTATAAAGAGAAGATTGGATAAGTAGGAAATACCTTATCTGACAGATGGAAGGCATCAGCTGATAACTGTGATTGTGTCAGCTGATCCTTGACTGCTTGGCTGACCTTGAAATCTTCATCAGCTGATGGTTCTAGGCCTTCAGCTGATCCAGTGTGATTCCTCAGCTGATGCTCTTTGACTGATCTTTTCTTCTCAGCTGATCTTTCTGAAGCTGGTCCTTTGGCTGATACTCAGTGTTCAGCTGACACTATGATTCGTCAGCTGACATTTCTTACTTAGAAATTCTTTAAGTCTCAGATAGAAAAACAACACATGTTTTTCATCAATCTAAGTCCAAAACTGAATATAGGGTTTTGTTAACATCAAATCCTATTTTACTTAATAGATAAGTTTGATTAGGGTTTGATATTGCTATCTCACCAACAATCTCCCCCTATTTGATGATGACAAAACCTTATCTTTTTTAAGAAGAATAAGTTTGACTAGGATTTGTAAAGATATAACTTTTAAGTGCAATTTTGGTTACCTAGCTATCTGTTTTTGGTAACTCTTTTAAGTATGTTCCCTGATGTTCTGTTTTTGGGAATCTTTTCATTTATGAAGTACCATGTTCTGTTTTTGTGGTATCTTTTCTATCCTTTTTCTGTTTTTAGGATTTTTGATATTTTCTATATTTACACTATGTGAGCTATCTACTAAGAGTCATCTATACTAGCATTTTAGCTAAGTAGTCCATGATCAAAGTTTCAAGCTTGATTACAAAACAAAGTATTTACATAAGAGTTTGTACAGTGAAATCTAACTAAGAGTTATACTAAGTACAGAAGTTGAACTATTCTAGGAATTGAAATTACATCTACTCTAGTTATGAAGTGTGGTCTTCATTCCCACCAAGGTTCTTCTTTTACATCCAGAAGTTTGTTCAGAGGATTAGCAGCCAACAACTCTTCAGCTCTTGCTTGAATTAGATTTTCAAAATGTTCACTTCCTGTCTGTCCCCTTGTTAAATGTGCAGCTTGAAAGATTAATTCTCCAGGGGCTCTTCCTAAGTCAGTTTCTCTTAGGAATCTCCAAACACCATCTCTGTCTTTGAAGAAAATCCCTCTCTCAGGTTCAGTTATGTACTTAAACATTTCTGGCTCAATGTTAGATGGCAAAGCAGTGTTGAAATTTTCATATGCAGACAGGTAAGGAAGATCAGGATTAAGTATAATCCGTTCAGCAGGTACAAAAGCTTTGGAGGATTTCTTGAAGGCATCCTCAATCACATCAATGTGTTCCACAAATTGATCATGAGTGCATATCCTGTGGTAAACAGCCATTCTGATCTAGAATTCGAATTTGTTTATGAATCTTGGGGCAATTTCACTTTTGGATTTAAGGAGGTGGTACAGAGTCTCAATCATCTCAGTGAAGGAGAACAGTTTGCAGTGATAGATATATGCATTCTCATGTGTTTGTCTTTCATCTATTCTTACTAATCTGAGATATGGCCCTTCATCTGTTCCCTTATATGGAGTGACTCTGGAAATGAGATTTGGATCCTTTCTTTCTATCAAGTTCTTCTTGTTATCCAAAACCTCTTTGATCTCCCTTTCAGATTGCTGAGTTGTAACTCCAAAGTTGAACTCATGCAATGCTTGAATGGCTTCTCTGTGAGTTCTTCCTCTTTTAGGAACTTTCTTGACAGAAGGATTATCTTGCTGTGATGCAACCTGTGTTGGATGTGATTGAGAGGATAGCATGATGATTTCTTCTTCTTGTAATTCTCTCAATTCATCATCAGTGACACCAACTGCAGCAGCAAGATCCTCAGTGGTAGTGAAATCCTGGTGTCTCTTTTTGGCTTTAAGAACTTCTTCAATGGTTGAACCAAGAGTAGCAGCGAGTTCACTTAACTCTCTGAGATTCTCATCTTCTTGATTTAGCTCTTCCTCTCTTCTTTCTTCTTCTTCAATCTCCTCAGCAGTCATTATCTTCTTTCCTTTTCTTCTTGATGAACTGCTGGGAGTTGGTTGACTTGATTGAACTGGAGAGGAAGCTTGGACTGGTGGAGCTGTAGTGGAGGAGCTCTGCTTCCTTATGTTGAACATAGAGGACAAAGGAATTTCATCTTCATCATCATCATCAGAATCCTCAGATGGTAGTTCAATTGGAGCACAGGATTCACCTTGCTTTGATTTCTTTGTCCTTCTAGCCATTTGCTTTAGCCTTCTCTTTGGCCTCTGCTCTTCTTGAGCAGGTTGCTCCCCCTCAGATTTATTCTCCCCCTCAACAGCTGATCCTATTTCATCGGGGGTTGATGCATCCTCTGCTTGTAAAACTGACTTTGTCCTAACTGACTTCTCCCCCTTTTTGTCATCATCAGAGGAAGGAAAAACAGTAGGCTTTGCAGGGGCATCAGGAGTGGTGAAAGAATAAGGGGTTGGGGTAGGTGTAGAGGTAAAGGGTGGTATGGTTGAGGATGAAGGTGAGGCAGTGGGTATGGGAGGCTGAGTTAAAGGTGATGTTGAGTGTCTAAGGTGAGAGGGAATAGGAGAGAAAGAAGGAAAGGAAGTTGAGATAAGAGGTTTTAGGCTGTCGATAGCTTCAGTGAGATTGGAGAATTCTCTCAGAGTATCACGGTGCTTTATCTTAGCACAAAAGTTGGACCTATTGACCTCAGTATCAATGTCTTTTAGGAGAGAGGGGATATTTAGAAAAGATTCAGGAATGGTAATGGAGATATCAGGGGGTGAGGGTCTAAGGGTTTTGAGTTGTGAAAGGAAATTGGAAATGGTATGGTTTAAGGTAGAAATAGTTTGGGCAGGTATAGGAGGGGAGGGTGTAGGAATAGGAGTAGAGGTTTGGTGTAGAAGTTGATCTAGTTTGGTAAGAATAGGGGAAAGATCAACAGGGGCAGGGGTGGGTTGGGGTTTGGGTTGGTTGGCTTTAAGTGACTCAATCTCATTGGTTAGGTGAGAGATTTGAGTTTCTGTTTGAGTTTGGAAAGAAGTAAAGGAGGCTTGAAGACTATCCATCTTTTGAGAGATAGATAATAAGGTTTGAAGTAGTTGGGGTGAGGGTTCAGAAGTAGTAGAGGGAATGGGTTGGGTTGGAATTGATTGAGAAAGTGTGCTTAGAACTGGAATGGATTGTGGTCCGTCACTTAGACCTTGGTATAGAGGCCTAAGATCACTGGGAACAGAAGTTGTACCTTGTACTAATGACTGGTTTATGCCACTAGTATTGACAAGTAGTGCACTAACATGTGTAAGAATTGAATCAAAAATAGGTGCAAATATGTGAGTGTGAGTGAGGGTTACACTCAAAGGGGTATCCCTTATTACAGTAGCAAGTTGTTGTAAACTTACTAGGGGATAGGCTTGACACATAGGGGTGGTAGACACAATATGACCTTGGGAGGGGGTCTGTCTTTCAATGGCATCACCTTGTTGGGAGGGTGACCCAGATTGCAGCAATCCCATATTTACAGATGTGCCCAGTTGTGAGGACACACCTACTGGTTGTAGGGTTATATCAACTTCCATGAGCTCCCCCTCAAAATAAGAGGTAGCTATAGGAGTTGAGGTCAGAGGTGCAGTGTGCAATCCCTCTGAGATAAGTGCAGTGTGCACCATCTCTAATGACCTTGTTTCTATTTGGGTTACTAAGGGAGTAGAACTAGCAACTGTTGGGAGTTGACTAGAGCTTGGCAGTTGTGGGGGTGTTACAACTAGAGGAGAGGATGGGTTCTCATTGGTGTCAACCAAATGAGTATCCTCAAGAGTGGTAGAGATTATACCTGCGATGTGCTGAGTCTTGCTGATCTCAATTAGTTGAATGAGATTGTCAGAAATTGTGTCTTCCTCAGCATCATCACCATCAGCTGCATCACCACTTTGTTTGTCTTGTGGAGTGCTTGAGCTGGAAGGAACAGGGAAATGTGAGAGTGGCATCCCAGTTTGAGAAGATGAGGAGGTGGTATCTTGAACATTTTCAGTATAATGAAATCCAGCTTCACCACCATGAAAGTCATCATCTCCCTCATCATGATCATTTTGATCACTGTCAGCATCATTGTCATTATCACCCTCAGCATCAGGATTAATAGGCTCATCCTGTGCTGGTTCATCAAACACATATGCTCTAAACATCAATTCTTCTTCCATTAAGGCTTCATAGACTCCTCAGAATGATCAGTAATTAAATTAGGAGACTCAGAATCATCAGCCATTTGTCCCTCAATATTTTCAGCATCAACTTCCTCTTCATTTTCAGCATCCTCAGCAGCAACATCAATCAACTCTTGCATCTGAGCAATTATAGCAGGACCTTGAAATTCCCTTATCAAATGGAAAGTTTTCTGACCCATTTGAGGGATGGTCATTGTGTTCAAGTGAGCAGCTAACCCAGCATAGTGTTCCCTCTGAACATCTGTAAGTGCAATTAACCTTAGATACCTGATGTAAGGAACTAGGGTTCTGGTTGATTTCTTTGATGTGCCCAGAGTGATCTTATCCACCATTTCAGAGAATATGACTTGTGAGAAGTCAATATTCCTCCCTGTGACCAAAGCATGAAGAATCATCAATTCAGACTGATTCATTTGGTCATGGCTGCCAGACTTGTGACCAAAACATCGAATGATTACACTGGCCAAATACTTCCATGGGTGTCCTAGAGCAGACAGTTTATACTGGCCATGGGAAACAGCACCTTGCTAGCCAATCAGGGGCAAAACCTCTAAAACTTGATCCATTGTAGAAAAAGGTTGAAATGGGGCCATATGGGGTATGGAGATCGCTTGTCTAAGAGAATCAGTAGTGACGTTTATGTTGATGGTACCATTGAGGCAGGTACAAGTGATTAAATCTTGATTAGCATGGTACCTTGTAGTGTACCACATCTCACCAACAATGTTTGGAAAGATAAACAGAGGATGAGCAGATAGACATGCGAACAGGGGATGGGAAGTTATGAAAGCCACCATAGGTTCGTATCCCTGGTTTGCTTTGCTCGCGGGAATGTCAGTGTTTATGAGAAAGTTGTTTGGGCGTATTGTGATTTCAGAGTTGGGTGTGACATTTTCACCAGCAATGGCGTTTGGAGAAGTTGCAGGGTTGAAGATCACCATGATTACAGAGTGAATGAAGTTTGAGCAACGAGAGTTTAGGGTTTGAAAGTTTGAGAGAGAAAGAGTGTTTGGGAATTTTGAAAGCTTAAGAAATGAATAACCGCTCGAAAACACCTTTAAATCTTCCTTGGAAACCTAAACTGTCACAGAAATATATTGTAAAAAGTAACTGTCACTTCTGCAAAAAGGTAATAGACGGAATAGATATTAAATACACAGACAATAAACGGACAAATAAACTAAATTAAATAACCTAGTAACACAATAAATACAAATGAGAAATTAATAAAATAAGTGTGGGGACACAATATTTTTGACTTTTGAAAATCATCAGCTGACAAACAAGAGTATCAGCTGATCCATGTTGAGATAAAATAAGTGTCAGCTAATGAATGCACTTAGCTGAGCTTCTAAGTCTTAGCTGATGGTTTATCAGCTGAGGTATAGTGTCAGCTGATGATCGTCAGCTGACATAATTCTATTAGCTGATCTACCATAAGTAAAATATGTAGAAGCTTAGATAAGTACTTCATTTCACACACAAATAAAATTATTTTCTCACACACAATTAACTACCTAAGAAGAGAATATATTACAAATTTAACATGCCAAGTTTAGATATTAGGAAGTTGAACCGAGACTCATCGAAAGGTTTTGTAAAAATGTCAGCTAATTGAACATCAGTGTTGATATAATGCATTGAAACTTTCTTTTTCTGCACATTATCTCTAAAAAAATGATGTCTGATTTCAATATGCTTAGTTTTTTAATGCAAAACAGGATTATTAGAGATATATATAGCACTTGTGTTGTCACACAGAATTGGGGAGTTTTCAAACTGTAAGTCATAATCCAGTAGTTGATTTTGCCGCCATAGCAATTGAGCACAGCAGCTTCCAGCAGCAATGTATTCTGCCTCAGCTGTAGAGGTTGAAACAGAGTTTTGTTTCTTGCTTGACCAGCTGACTAATCTTCCACCTAATAATTGACAACCCCCAGATGTACTCTTTCTGTCTAGTATGCAACCTGCAAAGTCAAAATCAGTGTATCCAACTAACTCAAAATCAGAGTCTTTGGGGTACCAAAGACCTAGATTAGGAGTTCCTTTGAGATACCTGAAAATTCTTTTAACTGCAGCTAAGTGAGATTCTTTGGGATCTGCTTGGTATCTAGCATAAAGACATGTAGAAAACATAATATCTGGTCTACTAGCAGTGAGGTACTAAAGAGACCCTATCATACCTCTATAAGTTGTAATGTTCACTGATTTACCATCAGTGTCCTTTCCAAGCTTTAAGGCAGTGGACATGGGTGTTTTCATTGAAGAACAATTTTCACACTCAAATTTATTAAGTAAGTCATTTACATACTTTGTTTGATGAATGAAAATTCCATCAACCTCTTGTTTAATTTGAAGACCTAGAAAATAGTTTAATTCACCCATCATACTCATTTGATAGTTATCAGACATGAGTTTGGAAAACTTTTTGCAAAGATCAACATTTGTAGACCCAAATATTATATCATCTACATAAATCTGTACAAGAATCACATCACCCTTGAATTTTCTTATAAATAAAGTGTTATCTATGCTTCCTCTTATAAAACCTTTATTGGTCAAAAAGGAAGAGAGGGTATCATACCAGGCTCTTGGATCTTGCTTCAGACCATACAAAGCTTTGTTCAAGAAGTATACATGATCTGGTTTGCTTGTATCCTCAAAACCTGGAGGTTGTTTGACATACACCTCTTCTTTCAATTCATCATTTAAGAAGGCACTCTTAACATCCATTTGGAATACTTTGAAGTCTTTGAAGGCAGCATAAGCAAGAAATAGTCTTATTGCTTCAAGTCTTGCAACAGGGGCAAAGGTTTCTTCATAATCAATACCTTCTTTTTGACAATACCCCTGAGCAACTAATCTTGCCTTGTTTCTGATGATCAGCCCTTGTTCATCCATCTTGTTTCTGAATACCCACTTAGTGCCAATGATGGATTTGTCCTTTGGTCTTTGCACCAAAGTCCATACATTGTTTCTTGTAAATTCAGCCAATTCTTCTTGCATGGCATTTATCCAGTGAGGATCAGTTAGAGCTTCATCTACCTTCTTTGGTTCAATCATAGAAACAAAACCTGTATATAAACAGAAGTTACAAGCTTTTGATCTTGTTAGTACAGGTGCTTCTATGTTACCTATGACCTGATCAATTGGATGATTTATGAGGTCCTTGTAGGTATTTTGGATTTTGGGAGTTGAAATTCTTTGGTTTGGATCAGCTGATGAGACTTCTGGTTGATCAGCTGACAAAATTTCTTGATTACAATCTGATGAGACTTCGACTGATGAGGGAATGTTTGATATGGAATTAGAGTCCATTGATGTTGAATCATGATTCCCTTCATTTAGTAAAAAAGTGGGTTGGTTTAGGATAGAATTTGCAGAGGTGTTTTGTACATTCGGAACAGGTTCATCTAAGTCATCTATGTCAGCTGATGAGATTGGATCAGCTGATGGGAGTGGATCAGCTGATACTAGAGTGTTGTCTTCAGTAAGCAGCAAATCATTAAATTCCTTACCTGTAGATGGATTAGTAGAACAGGAAGCAACAAAGTCATTTTCATTAAAACTTACATTGATTGATTCTTCTATGACTTTTGTTCTGAGGTTGTAGATTCTGTAAGCTTTGGAAATCACAGAATATCCAATGACGACACCTTCATCAGCTTTTGGTGCAAATTTTTGCAATTGATCTTTCTGGTTCAGAATGAAACACTGACACTCAAAGATGTGTAGAAAGCTGATGTTAGGCTTCCTTCCCTTGAGCACTTCATAAGGAGTCTTGTTGTGCCTCTTTATTATAAGAGATCTGTTCTGAGTAAAACATGCACAGCTGACAGCTTCAGCCCAGAAGTTGAATCCTAACCCACTCTCACACAGCATGGTTCTTGCAGCTTCAATCAAAGTTCTGTTTCTTCTTTCAGCTACACCGTTCTGTTGTGGAGTTCTTGGAGTAGAGAAGTTTTGAGATATTCCTTTCTCATCACAGAAACCTTCAAGAGTTTGATTTCTAAATTCAGTTCCATGATCACTTCTAAGCATCCTTACCAGATTGCCATTGAGCACTTCCATCTTTCTAATGAAGCTTATAATTTCTTCAGCAGCCTCACTCTTTGCTTTTAGGAAGATGACCCAAGTGTATCTTGAAAATTCATCAACCATTACCAATGCATACTTACTTCCACCAATACTAGAAGTAGCAACAGGACCAAATAGATCCATGTGCAACATGTAGAAAGGTTCAGTAATGGAGAAGGCTTGCTTAGATGGAAACGAAGTCTTGTGCTGCTTTCCCTTCTCACAGGCAGAACAAGGTTTAGGCTTAACATACGTCAGTGAAGGTAGTCCTGACACTAGTTCACCCTTGCTCAACTTGTTAATGTTTTTGAAGTTTAAATGGGAAAGCCTTTTGTGCCATAACCAGTTTGTGTCAGTTACAGACTTGGTATACAAACAGGTTAACTTGGATGGATCACCAGAGCACATATCAAGAGTATATACATCCTTGGTTCTCTTTGCACAAATTATTGTTTTACCTTCTTGATCTAAAATGGAACCACCTGTCTTTATAAAGAGGACTTTATGATCACCATCACATAACTGACTTATGCTGATGAGATTATACTTAAGTCCTTTAACATATGATACCTTGGATAAGGTTAGGTTCCCATGATGAAGTTCTCCGTAGCCTTTTGTTTGACCACAATTATTATCACCAAAGGTTACTCTTGGACCTTTTTCCTTCTTGTAGTTACTAAGCAAAGCTTTACAACCTGTCATGGTCCTTGAACATCCACTGTCAAGATACCCCGTGTTCAGACCCTGCATAGATGTGATTGAAAGAAGGTTAGTGAGATTTGGGCATACACATTTAAGTGGACCCCTGTGGATTGCACCTAGCCATCCACTTTATATTAGGTTGTTTATAAATGAGAGAAACAGCTGTGTTATCATAATCAGTCCGCTGTCTTGAGTTACCTTCTAGAGAACAATTACCTGCCTTATGTTCTTTGCTGCCACATTTATAACGTTTTTTATTTTTGGAGCTTTTAACATGTTTTGGTAATTGACTAAGAGATGTCTTAACTGTTTTCTGATGACTATGGGTCATCAACTGACAGATTTCACCATTCAGCTGTTGCAGCTGATTTTGTAAACTAATAAGGTCTTTGTTTACAGTCACCTTAGGTTGACCCTTAGTTAAAATGAGTTTTTGATCAACTTTAGGTGTGGCAGACTTAGACTCTTTGTAAACAAAATGTCCTTTTCCCTTAGTTTCTCCTACTAAAATAGTTTGAAGTGAAGTTTGATCAGCTAAACAGATAGAAGAGGATCCATGATCAGCTGACAGGATATCAGCTGAGCAGTTATCATCTACTTTTTGATCAGCTGATGTAATATCATTAGCTAAGGAATTTTCAGTCAGCTGAGTTCCTAAATTTAATGTATCAGCTTTCAAGGTTTGACAACAGAATATCTCTTTGGTATCAACAAATGATTCCATTCCTTTACTTACTTCCTTTACACTTAAATTTTCAGTACTTTTGCTTTCTGTCAAGACAATAGAACTTGAACCAACTTTTGAAGAGGTTGAGTCTTTCAGCTGAGTACTTTTACTTTTGACAAATCTGTTAGTGATAATACTTTTTCCTTTTACAATCTTTTGAAAAGTAAGAGGTAAAATATCAGCTTTTTCTAAGAAATTTATGTTCTTGCTAAAATCAACACAGTTAGCAGCTTGGGAATAGTTTCCACCAATAATAGCTTGAACTTGTTTTGGAATCTGCTCATTGACACACTGAGTGGTCTTCTCAGCAGAAACACACCAAGATCTAACTACTTTTTGAAGGTCATTAAACTTTATTGTTGCTTCATTGGTTTCTTTTACCAAGATCTGATTAAGTATCTTTTGATTAGCTAAATCATCTTCCAGTTTTGTCATTTGTTTAAGTTTCTCATCTTTAAGACTTAATCTCTCTTTTAGTGATTCTATTTCTAATTTTAGCTTCTTTTCTCTTTGAATATTTGACTGAAACTCAACACACAGATAATCTAACATAGTGTTCTTTTCATTATCTTCATAGTTAATAAATTTTCCAACCTGATACACAGAAGAAGGATCCCAGTCAGGAGAAGTACAAGCTTTAGCAGCTTTCTTCATATCCTCATCAAAGGAACTTGTACTTGCTGTGTTGGCCATCAAACTGAACTGAGCTGTGAGGACCTCATCTTCATCACTTGAGAGATCTTCCTCAGCCCAATCTTCTTCTTCAGCAACCAGTACCCTGTTCTGAGCTTTCTTCCTCTTCTTGTCAAGGACAGCAGCAAGAAGCTTCTTATATTTGGCTTCATAATCAATCTTACTGTCTGAGCTTGAGGAACCCTTGAAGCCTGTGTTTCCTTTGGACTTACATTCACTGGCATAGTGACCAGTCTTGCCACAAGAGAAACAACCTTCAGAAGCCTTTGGTTTTGACATGGCTCTTTCTCCTTTGAAAGGTTTCCTTTCAAACCTCTTGACACCCTTTCTTTTCAAGAAAGGTTTGAACCTTTTAACCAACATGGCAGCCTGCTCAACAGCAGCTTCAATGTTTTCCATGTTCTCCAGAACTTCATCCCCATCAGCCACTTGCTCTTCATCAGAAGATTCATCCTCTTTCTCCTCATCACTGGACTCATCCACAACTGCAGCAAAACTCCTAGATCTTGTATCCTTAGATACAAGGGCTGTAGTTGGAGCTTTTGCAGCCTCCTTCATATCCTTGGTAGAGAGTTTCCTTTATTTCACTGATTGTTCATGATTCATAAGATTTCCATATAAACCAACCAGTGAAAGACCCTTGATTTTCTCACCATGTTTAAGCACAGTGATAAAATGATCCCAAGATTCTGGGAGAGAGTCTAGAAACTTGTTTACAAGTTCCCTATTGCTTTTGTGAACATCTGCCCTTCTTAAGTCATTAATGAGGCAGTTGAACCTGGTGTAAGTCTGAGTGAGACTCTCACCTTTATGAGCAAAGAAGAACTCATATTCTCTAACCAGAAGGAGTTTCATGTTACTTGGATAGTTGAGGAAGGAACATGAGGACCTTCAGTAACAGTTTTGAGCATCACATCATCAAGGTTTGACATATAGAGAAGAACTCTACTCTTCCAGAGAGATAAGTTCTCTCCATCAAATATAGGACACCTTGTGAGTGAACCATTGTTAGAAGAACCATTATAGGCAGCAACAGAAGTGGCCATTTTGTAGTGTGGGGTAGAAGCAGTTGAAGAGTAAGCAAAACAGATCTTAGATATGGATTATCTAGCCTGCTCTGATACTAGTTGTTGGTCCCGAATGGATACTACAACAACAAATGTTTGTAGAAGGGGGGTTGAATACAAACTTTAGCAAATTAAAATTTAAGAGACACACGGTTTACTTTTATATAATTCTTATTGATGTTAATCAAGAATTACATGAACTAGATACGGAAAATCTAAGTTCAATAAAAGGTGGCAACTAATTTTGTCTAACACATAGACAATGCTAATCTTAAACAACTAATGTCTAAGACGTTCAACACATGAACAAGTTTGTTACACTGAAAGTAAAATGCTAACTCTTCTAATTCTCAACTTATGAGATTTCAGTGCTTTTCAACGCATTCTGCTTTTTAGCATGTTTCCATGCATGAATATATATAAGCAAAGTGTGTCCGGGTTGATGGAGAGAGAAGGAGACAAATGTACTTGATTTAATAATATTATAATAGATAAAGTTAGTTGGTGAAAAGTAAGTTAACTTTATACACAAAGTGTGTAAAGTGAACATACTTTTCAGTAATGAGTATACCCACGATCTATTATTATATTATTAAATTACTACCTTAATGTCTTGAGAAAGTAACCTTATCCTTCCATGCTTGTGCTTTAATCGACACCATGCTTTCTAAAGATTTGACTTTACCAAGTATGGAGTTGCCAGCCATACTTAACATCATATCTTCGAGATCTTCTTTTCAAGAGTATCTTTCTCCTATTCCAGGGGATAAAGATCTATCCTTTTTGTATCTTTGTAGATCCAAAAAGTGCTAAGTAATTTTACAAAAGAAAGATCTAAGGCATAATAAGAACAACACATGTTCTGCCTTTGACTTTAAGAAAATATTACATAGAAAAGCTATTAACTGAGATATACAATAAAGACTCAGTTAACAGACACTGAACTACAAATATAATTTTGCTCAGCTAAGGATAAGTGTGAAAGACTCAGCTGACTAGACTTGCTCAGCTGATCAAATTGCTCAGCTGATAATACAAATCGTAGCAGCAGCTAATAAACTGATTAACTCAACTGTTAGCTGTTCCCAAAGGCTCAGCTAATCATTTGAGTATAGTCAGCTTATAAATAGAAGATTGGATAAGTAGGAAATACCTTATCTGACGGATGGAAGGCATCAGCTGATAACTGTGATTGTGTCAGCTGATCCTTGACTGCTTGGCTGACCTTGAAATCTTCATCAGCTGATGGTTCTAGGCCATCAGCTGATCCAGTGTGATTCCTCAGCTGATGCTCTTTGACTGATCTTTTCTTCTCAGCTGATCTTTCTGAAGCTGGTCCTTTGGCTGATACTCAGTGTTCAGCTGACACTATGATTCGTCAGCTGACATTTCTTACTAAGAAATTCTTTAAGTCTCAGATAGAAAAACAACACATGTTTTTCATCAATCTAAGTCCAAAACTGAATATAGGGTTTTGTTAACATCAAATCCTATTTTACTTAATAGATAGGTTTGATTAGGGTTTGATATTGCTATCTCACCAACAATTTTCCTTTTTGTAATTCATGTGTTAAGAAATCTGTAAGTAATTTAACCGTTTCGTTTTATATATAGGATTTATGGTTTTGATTTTGGTGTTTTAAAAATTCTAAATTCCCTTGTTCATACGCTTTCGTGCAAACTCTGATGTATTAATATAGTGAGATGTTGGGAAGCTGTATAGTTGTTTACTAAGTGTTACAACATTACGTGTTATCGTAATGGCTCCGTTTAATCCTAATATAAAGTTTAAACCAAGAACAAAATCGTTTGATATATATATATATATATATATATATATATATATATATATATATATATATATATATATATATATATATATATATATATATATATATATATATATATATATATATAGGGGAGGGTTCATGCGAGAACTGTTGTTAGTGCGAGAACCGCGAGAACCAATCTCAGCCGTTCCTTGGATATGGGAATTATCATGGATGCAGAGCGTGGAGGGATAGGGTGTGGCAGAGTGTATGTGAGGAATTTATGGGTGGGCAATGACATTGAAGGATGGGGAATTGGACGGCTTAGATTGGTTCTCGCGGTTCTCGCGCTAACAACGGTTCTTGCATGAACTTTTGTCTATATATATATATATATATATATATATATATATATATATATATATATATATATATATATATATATATATATATATATATATATGGGTAACCTTATTACGTGTAAATTGAAAGTTAAATAATATATGGATTTAATTAAGGGTAAACTTAATATGTGTAAATGTGTAATTATATATACATAACTAAAAGGCGTATTTAAATTGTTTGTATACTCTAAAAAACATTATGTATGTATTTTTGTATTTCTTTGATTAAAATTAAATAAAAAACAGACATTAAGAGACGAAGGAGTTCATTAAGAAACATACCATGTGCAAGTTAGGTAAAAAGAGAAAGGTTTCCCATTGTTGGTTCTTTTCTTTATCGAGAACATGGAGTGGGAGGCCCCCGCAATTGCATTTTGTTATTACAAGTTGGTTGATGAAACCTTGCTTGGTGTGGATTACCAGAGAGGTTTTTCAATGTTGATGATCTTCTAAGTGTTAGAGAATTCATCACTAATCAATAGATATTACAACCTTGATTAAGGTAGAAAAGTCTCCAGCTCTTGTTTAAAGAGTTTAAAATTGTTCTATATGTTTTCACGCTACAATTCTATTGCTAATAAATAAATTTTATAAAACCATACAAACCCCCAACACCAAGCATGAACACATTCTTGTTTCTTTTCACAAAATCATCATACTCGCCATCTTTGCACCATGCATCATGAACTAGGGATTCATGAACATTATTTTTACCTACATATCCCATATATGAAGTTGGCATCTCACTTTCATCTTTTTTTCGTTTCTTGCAACACTTCGTAGTGTATTCTTAACCCTCACCATAGTCTTCCTTAGATGTCACCCAAAAATGAAAATCATGTTCCATCAAAGACGTATCATTAAATTGTCTCAAACATAATTAATGTACTATAATGTATACCCAATAAGTTTTCTAACGAGAGTGTTGGGACATTTTTTTGATTCTTCTATGACCACAACTACATATTTAAACATTCGCCTAAGACATCTCAAAATCGTTTCAACCTCCCTCTTGTCTTCAAGGATTTCAACATTTGGTCTCATTAATTTGATTCGCCATTGTAATTGCCAGGCTGTAGAAATCGATTCTTTCATCTTTAAACCAAGAAATTCACCACACAAATTTTGCAAACAAACTGTCCTTACCTTATCTTCTCCACGATACGTCTTGTAGTGGGCATGCATCCCATTCTTCTTTTGATGCGTTTTATGAGTAAATTTTTTCAAATATTCTGTCAACCGTTAAATTTATAGATTAAAAACTAGGCTTTTCCACCCTTCTTTTTGTTTTTTGTATCTTAGAGAATCAGTTGGGTGTTGTTCCTTCCACCTGAACCAATTCCATCTATCTATCTTCAACCAAAGTCCACAGATCCTGTGACTTGAATAGCGCACTCTAATCTGCGTCCTCCGATGGTGATAATATCTCCCCGTCAGTTTCCAAAATGGGGCCAGGAGAAGACCGTTATTGAAGCCATTTTCTTTTTTTTTTGTTTTGTTTTCTGCACTTAAAAAAATTATGTAGTCTATCTCTGATCTCTAATCAACATAATCTTCTTCCATCCTTCAATGATCACTGCAAAAACGCACATCTTAGTCTTACACTTTTTGTTTCCCTTAGAAAAAATCATAGATCACTGATCTGATCTTCGATCTTTCTTCTCCTTCGAGGAGTCGAGGTCTAATTTATTGAAATCCAGGTAATGTTGTGTGCTAGCTAGATATCTTACTTTGGGAAGCTGTTATGTGAACTGCCATCTACTTCATGTGCATGGGTAGGAATCTCATTATCTTTAAACAAAGGTATTCTTTGATATCCTACTAAAATTGTTTTAATCATTTGATGGGTATCTAGAAGATGTGGAAGGGGGGTATTCAGTTGATATTTGGGAGGGAAGAAAATCCTTTGCAAGCCTGGATAACAGATTCTTGATTTTATTCGCTTGGTTTTTGGCTTGATAGAGAATGTTCGTTTTTGCTCTTGTCCGTTAGCAACGCTTCTGATTTTTTGTTGCCACATCATATCCTAGTCAATTTTGAGTTGCTTTTTTGTTTTTGTTCTGCAGAATGCTGGTTGGTTGTATTATCTTTTGGTTCTTATTTATCAGAAAAGTTCTTGCACGTTGTTTTGGATAATATACTTTCTGCAGATATATTAAGAAAGAAACAGTGGACTATTTTAAGTTAATTAAGCAAACGTGTAACGCAGTAACAACCCGAGTTTAGTAATTATTATTTAAATAAAAGCTTTATCCATTTTTGAACCATTAGGTGAAACTTCATGTTTGATTGACCTGCAAATTTGATTAAAAAAACTAGTTCGGATGATTTAGTTCTTGTTTGTTTTTTAAAAACATAAATGTCTTATGTCTTATTTCATGTCTACACGCTAAGATGTGGTTTAAAAGATCTTATATATGTATGCGAATTTCTGCGAGATAAGACTGTTTTTTTTAATTTTAAGAACTTTCTTATATACTATATTTTTTCAATTTTAAACTAAATTCAACAATTTAAGTAAAATTACCAAATATTTAGATTCAAAACATTTATATCCAATATCTAAAACATTAATATCCAATAACCCCACCCTACCTCCAACCCCTTACCTGCCCACCCCCACCCCACCCCTACCTATCAATACCACCCTACCCCACCACACCCCACCCCACCCTTACATTCCCTACTCCACCCCACCCCTACCTATCTACACCCCCAACCCCACCCCTACCCTACCACTCCCCTACCTTACCCTGCTCACACCTACCCCACCCCTACCTACCTACCTCACCCTCCCCAACCCACCCCTACCTACCCTACCCTACAACTACCTCACCCCACCCTCCCCTACCCACCCACCCTACCCCACCCCTACCTACCTACCTCACCACACCCCTACCCTACCTCATGCCTACCAACCCACCCCACTCCACCCCCACCCTACCCTACCCCCTAGGCCCTACCTACCAACCCCTTACTACCAACGACACCTTACCCCTTACCTACCACTTACATACTCACCCCTACCCCTACGTACCTACCCATCCTTTGTGACGGAGGTAGCGGTGGTGGTTGGTGGTGTTCGGCGGCGGTGGCGGTTGGTGGTCAGTGGTGGTAGTGGCAGTTGGTGAAAGAGGTGGTAGTGGCAGTTGGTGATGTTCGACGGTGGTGGTGGCGTTGGCGGTTGGTGGTGGTGATGGTTGCCTGCGGTTGGTGGTGATCGGCGATGGCGGCGGTTGGTGGTGGTCGGCGATGGTGCTGGCGATGGCGGTTGGAGGTGGTCGGCGGCAGTTGGTGGTGGATGGCGGTGGTTGCGTTTGGTGGTGGTCGACGGCAGCGCTCGTGGTGGCGGTGGGCGGCGGTTGTGGTGGTCGGCGACGTTGCGGGTGCCCCCGGTTGGTGGTGGTGGCGGTGGTTGGTGGTGGTCGGAGGCGGTTGGGGGTGGTCGGCGGTGGCGGCAGTTGGTGGTGGTCGGCGGCGGCGCTGGCGGTTGCGGTTGGAGGTGGTCAGCGGCGGTGCTGACGGCGGTTGGTGGTGGTCGGCGGCGGTTAGTGGTGGTCGGCGGCGGTTGGTGGGGATCGACGGCAGTGCTCGCGGAGGTTGGTGGAGGTCGGCGGAGGTGCGGGCGGAGGCGGTTGGTGGTGGTCGGCGACGGCGCCGGCGATGGCGGTTAGTGGTGATCGGCGGCGGTGGCGATTGGTGGTGGTTGGCGGCGGTTGGTGGTGGTCGGCGGCGGTGGTTTTTTATATTATCTATAATAAGATCTTTATATTATGTATAATAAGTGGTTTTTAATCACTTCTTAAAATAAGTTATAATAAGTAAAGATAAGATTTTATTCCTTTTTACATCTGATTTTAAACAAACAGTCTTCTAATGAAATGTCTGCGCGCCCGCATATGTTTTTAAAAATAAGTACTTATTTCAGAAAAACAAACGAACAATGTCTACTATATACCCATTAAAAGAAAGTTACTATGTTTTGCTTGTTTTGCATCACGCAAGCCTTTGTTCTTCTCTGAATTACGATTCGTATGAAACCATTTTCTTGATATTAAGTAAAGAAACCAACATTACCAAATATATATAGTGGAAGGTTCAAATGAGAACCTTAAATTAAATGAGAATGGGAGACTCAATCCCAGCGGTCCAATTCCCCTCGTTCAATGTCATTGCCCACCCATTAATTCCTCACAAGCACCCTGCCACACTCGATTTCACCATGCTTTCAATCCATTAATTCCACTTATAAAATGAACGGCTGAGATTGAGTCTCCCATTCTCATTCTCATTTGAACCTTCCCATATATATATATATATATATATATATATATATATATATATATATATATATATATATATATATATATATATATATATATATATATATATATATTGAACCTTCCATTCTTAGTACGAGAACCACGAGAACCAATCTGAGCCGTCCAATTCCCCCTCCTTCAAGGTCATTGCCCACCCATGAATTCCTCACATGCACCCTGCCACACTCTATCCCTCCACGCTCACCATCCATGAAACATCCCATATCCATGGAACGGCTAAGATCGGTTCTCGCGGTTCGTGCACTAACAACAGTTCTCGCATGAACCCTCCCATATACATACATACATATATATATATATATATATATATATATATATATATATATATATATATATATAGGGGAGGGTTCCATTGAGAACCGATTTTAGTGCAAGAACCAATCTTAGCCGTTGATTTGATAGGTGAAATTCATGGATGGAGATCGTGGGGGATCAAGTGTGGCAGGATGTATGTGAGGAATTCATGGGTGGGAAATGACATTGAAAGAGAGGGAATTGGACTGTTCAGATTGGTTCTCGCGGTTCTCGCACTAAGAATGGTTCTCGCATGAACTTTTTCCTATATATATATATGGAAAGGTTCAAATGAGGAATTCATAAGTGAAACTCAATGGAACTTCTTCCTATATATATATATATATATATATATATATATATATATATATATATATTGTTGGGGTTCTATGAGCACAGCAGAAGCAACAAAACAACATGGAAAACAAGAGAATAAACAAGCAAAGCATAAAACCCCAAAATGGACCAAACTCTATATCTTAATATTTGCAACATGAAAAGAAGAAGAAAGTAGATTATACCTTTCTCCTTAGCTCTAGAAACTCGTGGATGAAGAGATGAAGACTTGAAGACCAAAGTAGGCTTCCTCTATTGAAGTCCACCCCGGGTTTACACCACCTCCTTGTACTAGCAAGCTTAAAAGATCTTCAAAGCCTTGAAATCCTTCAAGAACAGCCAACAAATTCTGGAATTTCTGATCTCTTGGTGGTAGTACTCACAAGACACTCTAAGAGTTGTAAGAACTAAGTGAAAAGTGAATGTGGCAAAACGATAAAATCAAAGGCAAAAGAGTCTCTTTTATAAACCCAGAGATGCCATTTGATCTCCGGCCAAGCAATCAGAAAAGCAAGCCTATGCATTGGGCAATGAAGGAGGTGGAAAAGACAAAAAGTTGCATGCAGTCTGACATATTTCCGCGTCGCGGTATTTGCCTGCTCACCAACTTTTCCATTTTGACACCATTGGTCCCTCCACTTATTAGGCTGTGGAGATAGTTCCCCGATGTGTGACCCAATAGGCCCATACATTATCGGTAGTGATACTTATGGCGTACGTGCGTCAGTGGGCATACTCCAACAAACTCCCACTTGCACATGACACACCATACCCTAAGACCACAGACAAAGAGCGGCCTCTAGTAAGGCATCTCTGCCCCCAAGTCAGTATGGGTTTTGTCATCTAGAACAAAAACCAAATCCAGAATCAGTTACAAAATGGTCCTTTAGATAAGTGATCATTTATCCCTTCGTTCACGATATCCGTGTGAACACGAGACATGGTTAAATGTCAATCTCCAGATCGTTCACGATTATGTTTCTCGATCTCGATTGATGGTGACCCAAAATCTAGTTGCAATCGATCAAACATCATTGCAACTTGAGTATGGCCATGCATTTTACGTCAACGCTCAATCATCGAGGGGCCCAAAGATATCTCTCTAATACTAGAGGAACGAATCCCTTTGACTACATTGTTCTGCTACATACACCATACTTTACCTAAAAGCTCCCTTTATAATAGCCAGTTACGAACTGCGTTTGAAAGCAATCAAGGCAAAGCAGATCTATGCTTTGGAACATATGCATCTCCAATCTAAGGACTAAATTATATTATCATCTTGACTTACTTGTGACAGAAACCATGAAGTAAGTTCAGGTGCGGGTCGTCCAGTCACTTGACCATTGCAAGTATAGGCAAAGTGTTACGTCTCTTTTATCTAATCCATTATTAGATAGCGACCAACCACTTCCCTCAGCCTTATCTCAAACTTCCTCCCCTTGAAGAATGAATGACTGTGGACATTTAGAATGAAAAAGCATTCTGGGAAGTATTAAACATGCTAAGATGGAACACAGTAAGGATTCATAAAATATTCGCCCTTGGCGTATCATTAAATCACATTTAATAATCAATATAGTATGAAGTACAAATTAAACATAAACCAAATATTACACTCAAACCAAGTCACTAGCGAATCTAACACCTATCTCTCTAGTGTGAGAATCAAGTACAGCTTGTGACAACGGTTTAGTGTACGGATCAGCCAAATTGCCCTCCGATGCTACTCTGCTGATGGCAATATCACCACTTTCAATAACATCTCTGATAAAGTGGTATTTGCGAGGAATGTGCCTCGTCCGTTTATGAGCCCTTGGATCTTTAGCTAAAGCAACCGCACCCTCATTGTCACAGAAGATCTCAATAGGGTCGGATATGCTAGGAACCACTCCAAGGTGTTGGATGAACTTCCTCATCCATACCGCCTCTTTAGCTGCTTCACTAGTCGCAATGTACTCTGACTCGGTAGTTGAATCATCTACGGTGTCTTGCTTGGAGCTCCTCCAACTTATAGCACCACCATTGATAAGGAACAAGAAACCCGATTGTGATCGGCAGTCGTCCTTATCAGTTTGGAAGCTAGCGTTAGAGTAACCATGTACTCTAAGCTCTTCCTTACCACCATAGACTAAGAACATCTCCTTTGTCATCAAAAGATACTTGAGAATGTTCTTGACCGCAGTCCAATGGGCTTGCCCGGGATTAGCCTGATATCTACTCGTCATGCTCAAAGCACACGATACATCAGGACGAGTGCATAGCATGGCATACATGATTGATCCCACTGCCGAAGCATACGGGACCCTCTTCATTACGTCAAGTTCCTCTTGGAACTAGGACATTGAGACTTGCTCAAAGTCAGTCCATGCAACATAGGGGTGTTACCCCTCTTAGAGTCCTCCATCTTGAATCGCTTCAAGACCTTGTCGACATATGCACTTTGGCTAAGCCCTATTAGCCTTTTAGATCTATCTCTATAGATCTTTATGCCCAAGATATACGCCGCATCTCTCAAGTCCTTCATGGAGAAACAACTCCCAAGAAAAGTCTTAACCTCTTTCAAGGTTGGGACGTCGTTTCCAATAAGTTGAATATCATCTACGTATAGGACAAGGAATACTACAGTGCTCCCACTAGCCCTGACATATACGCATGGTTCATCCTTGCTTTTTGAAAATCTAAACTCTTTGATTTTCTCATCAAAGCACAGGTTCCACCTACGAGATGCTTGTTTAAGTCCATAAATAGACTTCTTTAACCTGCAGACTCTATTAGGATATTCAGGATGTACAAAACCCTCGGGTTGTGTCATAAACACCTCTTCACTTAGCTTCCCATTAAGGAAGGCGATTTTTACATCCATTTGCCATATCTCGTACTCATAAAACGCAGCTATGGCCATGAGTATTCGAATAGATTTCAACATAGCCACTGGTGAAAAGGTTTCCTCATAGTCAATCACATGAGTTTACGTGAAACCTTTAGCCACCAGTCGGGCTTTGAAGGTATCTACAGATCCATCCATGCCGGTCTTCTTCTTGAAGACCCATTTACACCCCACTGTCTTACACTCGGGTGTAGGATCAACCAATTCCCATACATGGTTATCCGACATGGATTGCATCTCACTCTCCATTGCTTCCCTCCACCTTGCAGACTCAGTGCCCGCTACGGCTTCCTGGTAGTTGGTCGGTTCATCATGATCCACCAATAAGTCATTGCCATCAGATATGTGAAATCCACATCTTTCTGGCTTATGACGCAGTCTACCAGTCCTACGAGGAATTAGTGGAGCGTTATCAGGTACCGACGCATCCTCTTGCTCGGTTTCAACCACTTCGGGTTGATTGCTAGTGCCGACACTTGTCCCTTCCCCATTGGTTGAATTTCTTCAAGATCAATCCTCTTACCCGATTGCATGGATATGAGTTCCCTTTCAAGGAACACAGCCCTTCTCGCGATAAACACTTTGTTTTCGGAAGGTTTGTAGAATAAATATCCCATGCCTCCGGTTCGATACCCAATGAAGTAACACCTTTCAGATCTAGGTTCAAGTTTATCCTCTACCTCTCGTCTAACGAAGGCTGGACATCCCCAAACCTTGAGATATGCGATCTTAGGAGAAACTCCATGCCACATTTCATAAGGTGTCTTTTGGACCTTCTTTGTCGGTATGAGGTTAAGGATCCTAACCGCCGACTCAAGAGCGTACCCCCAAAAACTAATGGGTACTTCCGTGTGACTCATCATCGATCGGACCATATCTAACAATGTCCGATTCCTTCGCTCGGCGATACCATTCAATTGTGGCGTCCTAGGAGGAGTTAGTTGTGAAATAATCCCACAACCAACAAGATGATCACGGAACTCTGAGCTCAAGCATTCGCCTCCCCTATCGGAGCGAAGTACTTTGATAGTCTTGCCCAATTCATTCTGGACTTCGTTTTGGAATGTCTTAAAGACCTCAAAGGCCTCAGACTTATGCCTAATCAGGTAGACATATCCATATATACTAAAATCATCAGTAAACGTAACGAAGTATCTTGAGTTGTTCCTTGTAATATGCTTGAACGGACCGCATACATCCGTATGCACTATTTCCAATAAGCATTTAGCCCTTTCACTCACACCGGTAAAGGGTGACTTAGTCATCTTTCCTAGTAAACAAGACTCGCATGCTTCACTTGACCCCATGTCAAATGATTCCAAGATCCCATCCGCTTGGAGCTTGGTGATGTGTTTCTTGTTTATATGGCCAAGACGGCTATGCCATAAGGAAAACTTGTCCAAACCATTTTTGGATCCAGAATCAATGTTCATGATTGCTCTATTATTTTCTATGTATGCATCGGCTTCGTATATACCACGACATGGATAGGCTTTAAAATAACAAACATCATCTTTAAAGCATAAAATAAAACCATTTTCAAATTTAAACAAATATCCATCGTCATACAAAGCATATAGTGATAAAATGTTTCTTGCCATAAGTGGCGAATAGCATACATCTTTTAAAATAATAGAAAAGCCGGTCTTGAAAGTAAGTTACACGCTCCCTTTCTCTAACACTGGGACAACCTCCTTGTTTCCCATAGTCAGCTCTAGCTCCCCATCTCTCAGCCTTCTACTTCCCTTTAGCACCTGCACCATATTACAAATGTGAGTGCCACAGCCGGTATCTAAAACCCAGCCGTTAGATGTAGAAGTATGATGGAGTTCAATCACAAACGTACCTGAAGTAGAAGCGCCCGCTCCCGAAGCTCGTAACTTCTTCAGGCCCTCTAGGTACTTAGGGAAGCTCCGGCGCATGTGTCCCTTTTCCCCGCAGAAGAAGCAAATAGCCTCCTCCGGAGTTTTAGCTTGAGGGATAGGTTCCTTCGGCTTCGGCTCCCTTGGGAGCCCCAACCTTACCCTTGCCCTTCCCCTTCGGGGTAGAGGCTGGTTTCTTCCTCTTCTTGGACTCACCCTCCTTGATGGCCAAGACAGGAACGGAGGTAGATGGCTTTTGCTTGGTCATGTTGGACTCGGCAGTCCGCAGCATACCATGCAATTCCATGAGGGATTTGTCCATCCCGTGCATATGATAACTCACAACAAATTGATCATATGACGGTGGGAGAGACCATAGAATCAAGTCTTGATGGTCCCGTATTTTATACGGATGAAGCAATGCTTGATCTTTAGTGTGTGTTTGTGAATGTGTATTCGGTAGAGAGAGAGAGCCGAGAACTAGAGAGAGTTCACAAACACAAGAGATGAATAATGCAAAGCTTAACATTGAAATATGGGGGAAATGCCTTTTTATAGCATTTCCCCAACTTTGAGTATTTACATATTACACCCCTCACTTTAATATTTCTAACAATCTCCCCCTAAGTGAGGTGTGTAAACATTCACAACAAGTAAATACATAAATCTATTCGTATGCCGACTTGTTGCGAATCCCGAATGCCACTTGCTACTTGCGTATTTGCCTTCTGCTTGCTAGTGTCGTTCTCATCCTTTCTATAGCACGATAGGCATCCTCATGTTCTTCATCAGTAAAGGCTGCCCTGTTATCCCACACTTTCTGATGTATCTTATGATGGAGAATTTTCAAAGTGCCGTCTGAATACGCCATGAGTTCATCAAGTCTGATGAAGATCTTTTCACCTTTTGTATTCTTTGAGACGACCCCTCGATCACCTTTGAAGTTTGGATGCCCATCATAGATAACTGTCAATTCTTCAAGCTTTTCTAGATCTGGATGGCTCTGGTAAGGCTTTAAGAGATTGACTTTCAGATAGTTGTTTTCAGCTCCGAGTTGCAGATCATGTTCCTCAAAGTATTCCATTAAATTTCTCATATATTTCATCAGAGCACCCCTTCCAAACTCTTCTTCAGGCCACTTTCCTCTTTTCTGAGAGAGGGTGTCAAAGATAAAGCTGATGTCTTCAATACTAACAAACCTTAAATCTGCTTCGTTGAGGAAGTATGACAGGTTGTTTGCTCTTCTGACATGAAAGATGGCATACTTTATTTTGAAGGTTGTCTGATTATAGATATTGATAAGTTCAACTATAGGATACTCTGATTTGATCTCTTCGGGTTTTGTCATGGACTGAGAGAGGATGTGTTCATATCTTCTTCTATGTTTATCGTCCATGTTCTGCAACTCAGGGGAAATAACCTGTATTAGCTCATTGCTGAATATATCTGGAATTCTTTCTTCAAGATTAGCAGCATTGACAAAATAAGGTTTCCATATAGGTTGTTGGGCAGCACTTCTTGTGAACATGTTGCCTGCATCAAGTCCTGGATCTCCACGATACACTGGAGGAGCAGGTGGCACAATGAAGCTCCTTGGCAAGGGCTATTCAGATTCTTGTCTTGTTTTCTCAGCTGCCTCTCTCTGTTTGTTTCTTTCAAGTACATCGGCAGCTGATTCTTGAAACCGACCAGGAGGAGGAGGGAAAGTTTCATGAACTTCAACATTAATCCCACTGAGAACCCTGGACACGTCGAACATTGGTTTCTTTTGTTTAGGCTTTCTTCTAGCTTCCCTTCTAGAAATTGCTTCCCTTTCTTTTCTTTTAAGTGCAAGCTCCCTTTCACTGGGGATATTATAGAATATGTCAACAACTCTAGGTGAAGCTGGACGTGTAGCAACCTCGACGTATTCATCAATACCCTTGAACAGTCTTTCCATCTCAGGATCCTCAGCTTCCTCCTCTGGCAGAGCAGAACTACCTTCCCCCACATGCCTTGCAGGTGATGTATGAATAAACTCATATAAATCTTCTACTTGTTCCTCTGAGTCACTAGACCATTCAAACATCTCGGCATGGGACTGCTCGAAAGGTATTTCACCTTCTTCTAGATCTATTGGCCTTGGTTCATATTGTGGAGGTACATAGAGTACAATCTGTTTGTTAGCTTCATCAGTTTGATGTACAGGAACTTCATCGGCCAATTGTTGTGCGGTCTTCTGTTGTTGTTGTTGACTTCCAGACCCAGCTGAACTTGTACCTGTAGATAAGTAAGAAGTAACATGTGGTACAGGTACAGTAGCAACAACAGAGGGAGCAGACATGTATTTTCTCCTTTTCTCCCCCTCGGGTTGATCATCCGGATCCTGATCATCCCGTCTCCTCTTACTCCCCTGAGCCTGGTCCTTACAAGTGGTTTCTAGGCTACTTAGCCGGTCTGTGACCTTTGATAGCGAGGTGTAGAAACCTTTAGTGATCCCATCAATCTTTCTGTTTACATCTTCATGAAACTCTTGAAAGTCATCCATGGAGATTCCCGATGGATGCTGTTCGTTGCGAAGAGTAGTCAGAAGGTCATGATCATGTGCAGATTCTGGCCTTTGCTCCAGAAGTCTAACGTACAGCATGCTCTTTAAAGCATCTACAAACATTGTGGCAGGATCAGGTTGTGATTGAGGCTCTGGAACTGGAGGACGGGCGCCAAGAAGTGTTTCTATTCGGTTTAGCTGCTCAGCTTGGGCCTTGGAAGCTTGCTCTATCCGATCCAACTTTTGATTTGTCATCTGCAGTTGTTGGTGGATTGGTGACACGGCTTGTTGAATATATTGTTGAAGTTCTGCACGTGTAACAAACCCGTAATCACGAAGACTTCCGGTTAAAGTACCAGCCACATAGGCAGTACTACCTACTGGAGCAGCAGGGATGTTGGCTCCAGCAGGATTTCCTTCCAATCCTCGAATGGCACCTTGAAAGGTACCACCTCTGGAAGTTGAGGAGACTTGTTGAGTCAACAAGCTCAGTGCATCGATTGTTACCCTGTGTTGTTCAAGATAGGCGGAGATCCGCGGTATATCAAATTGTGCACGAAAAGGAGTCGAGGACGAGGGAGACGGTCCTCTTTGTTCAATAGGTCCAACACCCAAATGGGGTTGACCCAGTGTATGTGCTATAACCCTGTGCAATAAAGACGGAGTCTGTTGAGAGACACCGTAGTGGCTTGGTGGGGCAGAAACTTGCACGGGTGGGATCACCGCGACTTGTTCAATATGAGGCCCAACAATGCTAGGCTCCATAGTAGATGTGGCTTCCCGGCTTTTTGGGTTTGGGGAACCCTCAGCACTCATTTTTTCTTATCTCACATCCTCTCTATCACTCGCACTCCTAACTACAAAACTATCTTCATCATTACCGCTACCAGCACCATACCCCGCATATTGATCAGGGTGAATGAGAGAGTCAGGGGTGACATAACCAGATTCAACAGATAAGGAATGACTTGGCGAAGTGACTGGAATGTCATGTTCAGGAGCAACTATGGCCCTGCGAATGATAGGAATGGTGGTTGCTTGGGCAGTTGAAGTCAAAGGAATGACCAGACCACCAGGTTGTGGAATGACCTGAGTAGTTTGAACGGGGTGAGTCTAGTCAGGAGAGGTAGTATGTGGGTCAGTAAGTTTCATGAATGAGGGTGTGCTTTCTGCTGGTTGTTCGATTGGTTGGTCAGGGGTACCCACGGGAGATATATCAAGTTCAAAGGAAGGGGCACCACCTTGGTGGGAAGCAGACTCATGAAGAGAGGATTCAGAACTGGATGACTCATAAATGTCAAGACCAAGTTCTTCTAGTACAGCTTGGGTGCAGGTGGATTGAGAAAGAGACTGAACAATGGCTTGAATGGTGGCGGGATCATATGCATCCCCTCCCTCTCTACTCTCAACACCTTCACCTTCTTCACCACCCCTCTCAACATTTTCTCTCTCCACTCCCCTCTCAGCATCTCCCACATATGACTGAGGCCTATTCGCTATATCCTCACTTGGTGCTACTCCTCCTTGGGTAGGTATGGCCGGCTCTGGCACAACCATAGGAGGTATTCCTACACTCTCCCTATAACTCTTAACAATATCATTTTGCTCACAAAGATTTAAGAGAGATACAGGGAATGGTTTAGGAACAGGCAGGTTGGCCGGAGTGGCAGGTTTAATATACAAGAATAGCTTAGGGTTTATAGAAGGTAAACATGCCCGGCGGGGGATGTCAGCATTCCGATCCATCACATACTGGATGATCATAGGAATAAACCTCTGATAAGGCAAGAAGTTGCCCTCCTTCTTTTTTTGGGAGTGCTTTCTCAACATAGTAGCTTTGAAGTCTTGAAAGAAGAGGAAAGCATAGTCCACATGCAAATGAGTTGCAGCTGCTACAAAGATTTTGAATTGGTGCTCTGTAGGGAATTCATACCCTGAGTGCTTTGGTGTCAAACACCTTTGAAGCACCGTCAGCAGGGAGTTGTATTTTGGTTGTAAGCTGGTTCTTTTGAACTGGTTTTTCCTTACAAGCTCACCATCATAGCCCATAGCCCTCACGGTAGCTAGATAATCTTCCTCAGTTGGTATGGCATCAAAAGCAGTGGCAGGTGGCCTACTGTTTGCTCTTGGAAGTCTGAAGTTGCTTCTTAGGCGACTGACAGTAATTTCAACAGTGTACTCATCAACCTCAGCATATATGAACTCTTGGTCCTTGTCATTGGTACGGACCTCACATGTTTTCCAGAATTGTTGGACATAGAGTTCAGGGACATGTGTGCCAGTGATGGCAGAATTAATGGTTAGAAGGTAGTTCAAAGGGTGGATTTTCAGAATCTCAGTGATGATTGGGTAGTTAGGATTTCTGAGTTTGGTGAGGTCAGTGTAATGGTTGTTCTCATGAGATTTGGAATTTAAGAACTCAGACCGAGGCATGATTTCCTCTGGGTCAACAATAGCTTGAGCCATCTTATCTGCACAGATAGGTAAAAATTTAAGTCACAGATAAAGAGATATATATCAGTTGACCTCACTTATCTTTGAAAGGATTGGAAATGTGGTCAAAGGTAAGTGAAAGAGTCAAGATTGATAAAGTTGGAAAAACTTTGCTAACAGCCTAAGTCTGAAAATTCCATTGTGTACACGATGATTTTGTGTATAAAAAAGTTGTTTTGACACTTTCAATATAGCAATTAGATAGTAATAAACATCTTTGTATTACTTAAGCATGGTCAAAAAATCATCCTAACACCTCTTTTCAAGCCAAAACCCAAATTGTATGTGTATGTTCATACCCCCCAAGAACACGAATAACACTTTTTAAGATTTTTGAAATATTTTTACATCATTGTGTTCCCCATGTGTTAAAAATGCCCATCGCAGACTTGATTTGATCTAACAAGTTCGTTTCGTGTCCCAAAAATCCCTTCAAAGTCTCGAAACTCATTATCGCATATGAATGTTCTAAGGCCAAAAATTCCCTTTTAACTCAAAATTTTCAAAATGTAAACCGTACAAGTTGTTACCTTTGTGATTAGAAGTATTTTGATATTAAATTTGTAAATTTTGGCAGAGTAACGAGAGGATTCGTATGCTAAAGTAACCAAGAAAACGAGAGAAAAACTTTAGAAATTTTCGAGTTTTTGAATCGTGTAAGGGAAGCTTGGTAACTGATGGGACGGTTATAAATTGAAACAGGACACTTGTCACTTGTTGATTGGACCGAGAACGTGTAAAAACACGGCTGATAGGTAAATTTGGGCGGCTGATAGAAATTTGCAATCGCATGCGATTCACACTTTGGTGTGTTAATCGCATGCGATTCAGCTCAGGAGTTAGGACCATTGCTCAGTGCACCAAATCGCATGCGATTCACACTAACTTAATCGCATTCGATTTGAAGTCATTTGCGAATCTTAACCCAATCGCATGCGATTCACCCTTTTTCCAGTCATGCGATTCATCCTTTATTTATCAATCGCATGCGAATCACCCCTAGCATGCGAATCAACCTTTGTTTATCAATCGCATGCGAATCACCCCTTGCATGCAAATCAACCTTTGTTTATCAATCGCATGCGATTAAGTCATGCTATCAAATTGTTTGAATCGCATGCGATTGAACCAATACTTAAAAAATTTCTGAACAATCAAGATATCTGAATTTTGAGTTTTTGAAAATTTAGTTTTTCAGATATGGTTGATTTGAATGTTTGTTTGACACACTCCCCCTAGACTTAGGCTTTGTTTACCCTAAACCTGAGAAACACTCGAAACTTGAACCAAATCCTAAGTCCGGACCCGAACCGGTTTGCGAGTCTTATAAGAAAACCGGTGACTCAAAACCCTAAACTTTTTGAATATGTTTTTAAGTTTAGACCAAGTCCTTAATTTGGAGTGTGTCAGTTGTAGTATGCTTCTCCCCCTACATATGTGTAGTATGTGTATGATTTTTCTCCCCCTACACATATGATACATGTGTAGCACCAGAAAGTCACTCCCCCTTGAGTATTGCATCACTAAGCTGCACAAAGAACAAACAGTGTAACACCTACTCTAAAAAAAAAGAAGAAAGGAAAAATGGAGCAACAGTATGTTATATTTTAAAGTTGAGCATGCCTAACTTGGATACCAACTCAGTGAACCGAGTTTCGTCTAATGGTTTGGTAAACAGGTCAGCCAGCTGATTTTCAGTAGGAACATACTGTAGCTCAATTAATCCTTTCTCAACGTTATCTTTTATGAAGTGATAACGGATATCAATATGTTTAGTTTTAGAGTGGTGTACCGGATTGCAGGAGATGGCGATGGCAGACTGAGAGTCACATAAAAGTGGAATTTTGTCATACCTGAGACCAAAGTCTGATAGTTGTGTACGTATCCGGAGACTTTGTGAACAGCACATTGCAGCAGCAACATACTCAGCTTCTGCTGTAGAAGTGGATACACAGTTCTATTTCTTTGATGCCCAGTAGACTAACCGATCTCCCAGAAAGTGGGCACTACCAGAGGTGTTTTTCCTATCTCGCAATTTGCACATAGATGGTCCTTGTTGAATCTTAGCTTGGGAATTCCTCTCACCAAGTCACCAGTGACTAGTTTGTTAATATTCTGAAAGTTCAGATGAGAGAATTTGCGGTGCCATTGCCAAGTAAGATCATTTGAAGCTTCGGACAGAAGACACACAGATGTAGGAGAATCATATTTCTCCAAAGCTATGGAATACAGGTTAGATTTCCTAGAGCCTGCAAATAGTTCATCACCAGTTTCTATGATCACAGAACATTTGTTCTTTTTGAACACGACTACCAGATCTTTGTCACAGAACTGTCCGATGCTAAATAGATTATGACCCAATCCTTCAAAATAGGAGACTTTCTTGATTTTGATGTGCTTCTTTTCTATGTCTCCGTACTCCATTATTGGTGCAACATGGTCATTCCCAAAACGTACAGTCCTGGAGTACTTAGGAACGTAATTTTTTAGAAGACTTTTGTTGCCAGTCATATGCTTGGAGCAGCCGGAGTCCTGGTACCACAAGTGAGGCGCCTGCAAAAAGAGAAAAGTGCATGTTTAGGTCCCCATATATGAATGGGTCCATGTGTGTTAGTTCCTACAGGTGAGAGGGATGTATTCATAGCAGGTTCCGAGAGTGATATGTCTAAAGATTTATGCTTCGGAACCCAAGCTTGTTTGATCTTAGGTTTGGTGGAAACATAATTTCTTATGATTGGTTTCCGTTGATGTTTCGTGACCACTGTTGGTATGACAGTTGATGAAGTCGGAGATTGAGAATTCGATCGAGTTGCGGAAGCGTTTGGTTTGCTAATCCATATCTGTGAAGATTTGCGAGGAATAGGGTTTGACTGTCTCTCATCAACTGGTTTGGGATGAACTTGTTGCTTTGGAACAGTGAGTGCTCCAACTCGTTGTTAAGGTGGTGGCTTGGGTTTAGTAGGTTTAGCAGTGGTGGATGATTGAATGAATGAGCGTTTTTGAGAATGTAGGTACTGTTCATGGGTGCTCCATGCCTTCTTGAATGCCTCGTAGCCTTGCTTTCTATAAACTTCCAGCTCCTTGATAGTTAATAATTGTTTGGATTTGTTTAAGCGTTTAAGTGCATGTGATTGACGAGTGGTGATCCATTGGTGAATGATGTAACCTTTTGAATTTAAAAATGGAACACATATTTGATTAGCATAAATATCAGTCCAATCAGCACATGGTTTAACACCTAAAGATTTTCTCAATTGATCATAACAACAGTTAAATTCATAGTGTCCATGGGTACAACCATCACTCATACAAAACATGGTAGAAGCAGTTTTGTCTTGTGAACAGGAATGATTACAGACAGAATCAAACATCAAAATGTTTTCACAGACAGATTTCAAATTTGAACACTTCCTAGTGGATCTAGGAATGACTCTTTGCCTTGATGCAGTTATTTGATGCTCCTTGTTACCAGACTTCTTCACATCTGCAGTAGAGGGTAAAAGATTAGAACTTGGTCATGGTCGACTGGCTGCAGCTCGTGACGATTCAGGTATATCTACGTGCACACGAGAATTGTGATTAGAAGTGAAGTGTTGCTTCGGTTTGTAAATATGTTTAAGCTTAAGATTTGTTACATCAGGTTTATTAACAGATTTTACTGGTGTTTTGCAGATTGAAGGTTTGGTAGTAGTATGAGTTAAATCATCCTGTTTTGACCCAAAAAGAGAAAATGTGAAAGGAGTAGTAGGGGCTTGCATCTCTTCTTGAAGCTGCCTGATTCTTTCTTTCAGAACAAACTGTTTTCTGCAAAGTTTATCAATGATCCTTTCATCATGATCAAAGGAAGCCTTAAATTGCTGTTGGAGGGTGATGGTTTCTTGTATCAAAGAAGATGTATCATAGGCAGGAAGTTTTAGATCGTTTTGAATGGCTTTGGCAAGGTCCTGCTGAATGAGGTGGGTAAAGCAGAATTCCTGTAAGGTGTTGAATCTATCTTGTAATTCTTTGTGAGGAATATATTCAACAAAAGATTTTGGTGAGACAGGAGAGTAGAGTTCTTCGTCAGTATAAACGGAGGATGAGACATCAGAATCGGATGATGAAGAGAGACTGGTGAGGTATGAGTCATTCAGATCAGAATAATCAAACGGAATTTCCGTTCTGAGATTAAGAGTTCGTTTCACCTATTCTTCAATCCGTTCCTCTTCTTGGCCAATAAAAACCATTCGTTGGGTAAGACCTTCTCCAAACAGATTAGCATTGTACAGTTGTTTGGATGTAACTTTGCTTAATGCATTTGGGTGTTTGAAGCCAAGCCCATCAAATTTCCATCTGGAGAAAGGACGTTCCTTTTCTTTGTACTGAGATATGATCTTGTCACTTTGATCTCGTTTGGATAGAAGATATTCAAGTTCATAGATTCTGGAGTAAAGAGTACTTAGTTCATTCCTAAGTTCATTTTTGAGAATCTCATAATCTATTTCAGCACATGCATATTCTGCTTTAAGATCTAATATGGTGTTATTAGTTCTACTGGTTAACTCTAAGAGTTCAGATTCTTTTGCAGCTAATCTGATCTTAAGGCTGATCAAGTCATTATCTAACTGCTTGATTGTTGTTTGTGCCTCTATATCCTTTGTGTGTGAAACATCTTCTAGAACTTGATTTCTAGTGGTTAAATCTAGTAACTGATTTTCTAACTATTTTATGCGATTTAATATGGTTTGTATGTGTTCATGTTTAAGATCCATATTAAAGTTAGAGCTAGAAGATACCTTTTCGTTATCCAAACTTTCCTCATTTGTACTTGACATGATTAGTAAGTTAATGAAGAATGATCGTTCACTTGCAAGATGGTTTGATTGTTCGAATGATTCTCTTAAAAATATGACAGTTCAAGATTGATTACAGAGTGTCTTTGAAAATTGATTAAAGAACTAAGTCTTATGAATTTCAATTTTGAATTAGATCTTAAGAGGATCAAATTCAACTTTGAACTAGATAGACTTAAGGTAATTTAATTCACCTTTGAATTAGATCTGGTTTAGATTAAATTCAATTATGAATTAGATTGTTTTGATTAAGTTCAAATGTTCAAGAGTTCTTTAAGTCAAGTCCAAAGAGTCAATCACTTGTCCAAGTCTTAGGAATGTCATTGTGAGGTTTGTCTTATCGAATGCGATTGATCCAATAGAGTACGATTGAGTAAGAATTCCTTGAAAACAAATGGGCAGAGTAAGGACTTAGTATCGATTAATAAAGTAACCTATCGAATGCGATTCAATCCTGTTGCATCAAACACTTAGGAAATAAAACGGTTAGTCCTGACAATCAAGTGCGATTGCCAATAGAGTGAGTAGTCTGAATAGCACAGAAATAGGTCAAGAGTTAATTGAATGCGAATCAAATAAGAAACTTAGAAACGTTCAATCGCATACGATTCCTAAGGTATGAGCCGGCTGATAGCGTACCAAGCTGAATCGCATGTGAATGCCTTTGAGGATCCGGCTGATAGAATATCAATACTAATGCTCTATAAGCCGCATAAACCAATCGCGTGCGATTAGGGATCTGTCTTATAGAGTGTGATCTGTCCTTTTCAAATCAGATTGCCATACCCTGAATAGTGTCTAACCACTTGTACTTGATTGGTATGGCTAGTACTTGAGTTTGCTTGACTTACACTTAAACTTGGAAGAATTAATAATTATTTTAAATAAAAAACCAGAATTCTTCTTCTTCAAGTATGCATTTATGTCTCAAGAACACCATAAATACATGATTTCCAGAAAATTGAATGCTACCAAATCAAGTATTTAATGAACTTTTGAACCTTTTCCTTTGAAAATACTACTCGGTTTTTGAAGTATGATTCAAGAAAGCCTTATAAAACAGTGAAGGACTTTGAATAGACCCGAAAGGATGATAGAAAAAGTAGTGTTTTTATACCTTCAACGTGTTCTATCTTCGGGAATGTTCAAAATCGTACCTTTCTTGAACAAACCTTGTTGTTGGACACCTTGTTGAACCCGAGAGTTTGTTCTTCACTTTGAGCTTGAACTTCACTAGATTATCTTTGATGTTTTCGAACAATCACGAGCCAAAAACAAGTTTGGCTCTGATACCAATTGATGGTCCCGTATTTTATACGGATGAAGCAATGCTTGATCTTTAGTGTGTGTTTGTGAATGTGTATTCGGTAGAGAGAGAGAGCCGAGAACTAGAGAGAGTTCACAAACACAAGAGATGAATAATGCAAAGCTTAACATTGAAATGTGGGGGAAATGCCTTTTTATAGCATTTCCCCAACTTTGAGTATTTACATATTACACCCCTCACTTTAATATTTCTAACAAGTCTACCGCCATCTCTCTCGCGATGGCAACCGAGAAGGTCGTTGAGACAACCATACTGCTCTTGCTTGGCTTGTTGTTGGAACATGCCCGACAACTCGCGCATCATGTCATAAGCACTCAAGTGCTCCATCGACTTTTGCAAGTCGGAGCTCATAGTGCTTAGCATGAGGTAAGTAACCTCGGTGATGTCTTTGAGGCGTTTCTCATAAGCCTCTCTAACGACCCTACTCGCGTTGGATGCAGGGACCTCGGGGATGGGTTCCTCAATGCTGGCCAACTTGTCCTCATGATGGAGGACTATCCTAAGTTTCCATGACCAATCCATAAAATTGGTCCCATCGAGTTTATCCTTCTCGAGAAACACTCTTAAGGATATGTTTGACGTGGGGTGGTTGGTGCTAGTTGATGCCATCTATAAAAAGCAAAGTAGATTGGTTAGTTTGATTGAAATCCTCGTTAAAATAATTACCCCAAATTTTTAATAAAAAACAACTATTTTAACAAGGGCTAAGAACCTTATTTCACCTTGCACCGTGACGGGTTTTCCGCGGATCACGTGGCAAAGCTATTTAGGCCGGCAACCATTGACCGATTGCAATCCATTATTGCAACTCTTAGTTCCTTGCGGGATCCTACTTGACAACCATTGTGCCAAGTTCGGCATGTTTGATCCCTTCACACCAGTCCCAAAGTAATATTTTACATGACCTCGGCTAGAGCTCGACGACCATATAAAATATTAATTTGAAATCGTAAATCAACCATCAAGATACACGGTGGTACTCTAGCCCAATGGTCAACTTGGATAGAGCTTGACAATCGACCTTGCGAGTTGCCACACGCGCCTTCCACACAGCTCATGCAAAGGCAATCTCGGCTAGAGCTCGACGATCAACCCTTACACGGCTAGATTCGGGCGGTGTCATCTTATGGGTGGTGTGCGATTTACATTTAGAAAACGGGATTTAGTTTTCCGGTTAAAAAACCATTTTGAGTTTGATTAACAAAAGTGACAATAACTAAAAGTTCTCACTAATCGGATACTAAACCAATTTAAATCCGTTTGTTAATCAAGTGTGCGCGCGAGAGTTGTTAAACCATTTTTAAAACTCTTTTGGCTTTATTATTTATAAAAAAATGTCTAGCATGCAATAGTCCTACAACTCATGCATAAACAATATATAATAAAACCATCACATGCATACAAATAGTTGGTAAACATGCCCCTAAAAACCTATGTGTTTTTCCCATGAGCCATTACGGGAAAAATTAGTCATCTAAGGACAAAAATTCCTTGACTTGGATGTGCTCCCACTAAACCCGTCACCTCCATTGGGCCTTCCGGATTTGTGTTCGCCAAGACGTCACTCCATGGACTCCCGATGGTTGCTCCATATTACAATTACATAGAAAATTAAATAAATGGCATGTAAGCCACAAATTCCTATTTTCTAGTATAATTACATAATATGGAATATTTAAATGGCATGCAAGCCACAAAACAAATTACATACCAAATACATAAATTATTATTACAAACCATTGTGACATAAAGTCACCAAATGAATGAATAATACCAAAACATACAACCAAACATCCACAAGGTCTACCGCATTTCTAGGGTTACCAACATCGCTAGAACATACAAAGTTCACTAATGAACAAGAACAACAACATGGTGTGGCACACAAAACCATGCAAACTTATGTATAATGGTTAAGATTTTTACAAGAACACTCAAGGCACTAAAAATCCCATGTACTTATGCATTAGTAACACCAAACCATTTTTGATGAAACATATTCATAAATACATAATGTAAGTATATGCAATTACCATTTTCATGCCAAAATAATAATCCACATATAAATACACCAACCATTATACAAGGCAACTTAAAAAAAAAAATTTAATTTCTGGACAAAAATTCCATAAACCAAAATTTAGTGCCAAAAACCCAAAAATAATTTTTGTTTTAAAAACAAGGTTAAAAAACAAAATCTGTCAAGCTAAGTTCCACGCCGCGTAACATCAAGAGTTCTGCGCCGCGGAAACTGTCGAAAGGAAAACTAAAAAACTTATTTTCGGGTTTTTCAGGCCACCATGTGCAAATACAGTATAGAGGTTGCTCTCATACCACTGTTGGGGTTCTATGAGCACAGCGGAAGCAACAAAACAACATGGAAAACAAGAGAATAAACAAGCAAAGCATAAAACCCCAAAATGGACCAAACTCTATATCTTAATATTTGCAACATGAAAAGAAGAAGAAAGTAGATTATACCTTTCTCCTTAGCTCCAGAAACTCGTGGATGAAGAGATGAAGACTTGAAGACTAAAGTAGGCTTCCTCTATTGAAGTCCACCCCAGGTTTACACCACCTCCTTGTACTAGCAAGCTTAAAGGATCTTCAAAGCCTTGAAATTCTTCAAGAACAGCCAACAAATTCTGGAATTTCGGATCTCTTGGTGGTAGCACTCACAAGACACTCTAAGAGTTGTAAGAACTAAGTGTAAAGTGAATGTGGCAAAAAGATAAAATCAAAGGCAAAAGAGTCTATTTTATAAACCCACAGATGCCATTTGATCTCCCCTGGCCGGCTAAGCAATCAGAAAAGCAAGCCCATGCATTGGGCAATGGAGGAGGTGGAAAAGACAAAAAGTTGCTTGCAGTCTGACATATTTCCGCGTCGCGGGCCTATAAGTTTCCGCGCCGTGGAAGCTCCGCGTCGCGTATACTTGAGTGAGCCGCGTCGCGGTATTTTCCTGCTCACCAACTTTTCCATTTTGACACCATTGGTCCCTCCACTTATTAGTCTGTCGAGATAGTTCCCCGGTGTGTGACCCAATAGGCTCATACATTATCGGTAGTGATACTTATGGCGTACGTGCGTCAGTGGGCATACTCCAACATATATATATATATATATATATATATATATATATATATATATATATATATATATATATATATATATATATATATACGGGACGGTTCAAACGAGAACCGTTTTTCGTACGAAAACTGCGAGAACCAATTACAGCTATTGATCAAAGAGATGGAGGGTTGAGATTAAAGAGTTGTTAATGGATAACCTTAAACTAATCAAACTTATCTTTAATTAACTAAGAGTAGTTTAGACATTTTTACATTACCCACATATATTTTAAACTAATATATACATGAAACGAAAAGGTGTTAAATTACGAAAATTATATCAAATTAACGAGAAAATTATGCTCTTTCATTTGAGACCGGTCTTGATATATTTTTTCAATTTTTTTTTGTGTTTGCTTGGGTTTTCTTTCAGTACAGCTCGCCATTTGCACTAGATATGTTTTGCACAATTGGAAATTCAACACATGATGCACAAATTCACCTAGTTTTTTAGCACAAATGTAAATATGCACTAGTTCAAAGTGAAAAATTTGCACTTGTGCACAGTAAAAAACCCAGGAAACACGACTTTTTTTTCCAAAAAAATATGTCAAGACCGATCTCAAATTAAAGAGCATAATTTTCTCGTTAATTTGGTATATTTTTCGTAGTTTAACATCTTCTCATTTGATGGATATGTTAGTTTTAAAAAAAGTGGGTGTAATGTAATAATTTACATACTACCCTTTCCAATTTAATTTAAATAAAAAAGACACGAAAGTAAATGATTGACCAGAAATGGTTCTCGCATTTCTCGTACGAAAAGCAGTTATCGTTTGAACCGCACCCTCTTGTGCCCATTCAATGTGGTGTTCATTTACTAGTTAAACGGAGGGAAATGGGAGAATTACGACGCCGATCGCTTCGATCGTTGGAGGTATACCGAACGACCGACTGTTGTAGTTTGGTGACGGAGCATGTACGTTAGGCCTTACGGTGGCTTTAGCAGTTACATAAGCGACCTTTACTGTTGGTCAAATGATCTTATTAGTTAAGATTTGATGAGACAAAGTTAAGTTTGTAAGATATGTTCTAAATACAACTTAAACAGAATTATGAAGCTTGGTCAGACTAAGCACTTATAGTGTTTCAGACTGAGCATAAGCTGAGTATAAGCTGAGCATTATAGTTAATCAGCTTAGACTATATCTTAGTCAGTTTATCTATATGTTTGATAAGCTGTGTGTTACCTAAGGTATAGGTTAAATATTCAGCTTGATGTGTTTCATGCTGAGTGACTTTGCCTTTAGGCTGAGTCAGCTTAACAAAGTTGCTAAGTCAGTTCTAGCGAACTCTTATGACTTCTAAGGATGAGTTAGTCATTATACATGTTAGTACATGTTTGATATCGAGTTAGTTCTCGATGAACTCAGCTTGATGAGTTTCAAGCTGAGTAACTTAGCCTGACGAAAGAAGTCAGTTTACTAGAATTTGAATATGTTGGAAATTCTGTTATTCTCTATCTACGGTCCGGGTAAGAAGATTCCAGAATCAAGATTGAAGATTAAAGACTCAAGATTCAAGATTTAGAATGTCAAGTTTATCCGTTAGTTTAAATTAACAGATTAGGATAAGTTCTAGTTTGTTAGGATACGTAGAATAGGATTATATATATTAACCTCTTAATCAGTTTAGAGGTAATACCTCAAAAACGTATGTGTTACGTATCTTGATACATTGATTGTTTGTTGATAGTTATAGTAATCATCTTCTTATTAATAAAAACATTCAGTTTCATTCAAGTTGATTTGTGTAACGCTTTCTATTGATTTGTTCAATTTTCTGCAGAAAGTGTATTTAACCCCCCTTCTACACAATACTTGCTTGTTCTTTATCTCACCAAAGGACCAACAACTGGTATCAAAGCAGTTTGAAATCTTTCATAAGTTGAAGATCAAGATCCTGAGATAGATAAGATGTTGACAAGCAACAATTCATAGAACTTTCCTTAGATGGCTGCTAAAGGATGTCCCATATTTGATGGATCTTGTTATCCTATGTGGAAATTCAGAGCCATGCTTTTCCTTAAGTCCGTTGACACCATAATGTATGATTTCATTACTAATGGACCAATTATCCCCATGATTCCTGTTGTTGTCAGTGATAAGTCTCCTGACAAGACTAAAAAGGAAGTCAAGAAACCATTGTCATCTTGGACTGAAGAGGATTGGAAGTTACATTCTCTTGATCACAAACCAAAAAGTGTTCTGGAAAATGCCCTAACCAATGAGATTTTGCATACTGTGACTGGGTGTCAATCTGCAAAAGAAATATGGGATACTCTAAGTATCACATATGAGGGTACAGATCTGGTTAAGCAGCATAAGAAGAATCATCTTAACAGATCTTATGAAAACTTCTTTTCTAAGAAGAATGAAACATTATCTGATGTACTCACAAGGTTTCACTGCATGATTAATGACCTGCTATGTGTAGGCATTAAAAAGGATGAAACTGACCTAGTGCTAAAATTTATGGATGTGTTACCAGAGAAATTCAATGAATGACCATTGTACTAAGGGCTGAAGGTACCTTACATATGTATAACCTACAGTCCATACACGGGTTTCTGCTTAATCATGAAAAGATCACAGAACACAAGAAAACTTCTCAACAACAGATGAAGGACTCTCTTGAGAACAATGAACTACATTAGTTGCAGAGAATAAGAAAAAGAGTTCTAAAGCCTTCATCGTTGAATCTGAGACTGAGTCAGATTCTCAATCTGACTACTCAGACTCAGACTCAAGTGATATTGATGATGTTCAGACCATCACTGAGCAAATGGCCATGCTTGCCAGAAGGTTGAGAAGAGCACAAAGGGGAAGAGGAAGAGTTACAGAGGCAAAGGAAAGAGTTCCTTTGACCCTAAGAAAGCTGTGTGCTTCAACTGTCAACGAAGGGACACATTGTTGGTGAGTGCAGAGTAAAGAAGGATGAAACAGCTTCATTAGCTGACAAGAATGCTCACAGAGCTGATAAGTACAAGAAGAATTATACTTAGCTCAAGAAAGAAAAGTCTGAAGACAAGTCCAATGCTAAAGGACTTTATGCTGAAACTTGGGATACAAAATCATCTACCTCAGATGATGATGACAAGTGTCTGATGGCTGAAGAAGATGAAGAGTTTGAAATAGATGAAGTTGATTATGGTCTGTCTGAATCAACTTTTGAAGCTGACATGAAGGAAGCTGAGAAAAACAACAAATTAAGCAACTGGGATCCTTCCTCCATGTACAAGGTTAGTAATTTCAACTTTTACACTGATGAAGAAAAAAATCTTATGTTTGATTATCTGTTAAATGACTTTAAGACTAACCTTAAAACTCAAGCTGACCTCAAAGCTGAAATAACTAAGCTTAAAAATGAGATTAAGGAAAATCAAACTCTCATTGCTGCTGGAAAGAAAGCACAATGTGATCTTGATTGTCAAAGACACATTAACAAACTTCTAAGTGAAGAAATTCATGAAACTAGGGATAAAGCTGACCAACTTCAAAAGGTTACTGAATCTTGGTGTAAGTCATCAAAGCTTGTTGAAAAGTGCATCAACCAGCAGATTCCTAAACAGGTTAAAGCTGTACTTGGAGGTGACTATCAATCCGTAGCTTATGCAGCTGATGATGATGAGATAGAAAGTACAGATTCTGAGGAAGATAGACAACTGATTAAGTTTCAGAAGTCAGCCTTAGAAAAGAAACATGATCAAGGTCTTAAATACAATAAGTTTGTAAACGTAAAGGATCATGAAAATGAGTGTTCAACTTCAAGACAGCATAGTAAGTATGTTCATGATAGACTGAGCAGCTTGGAATGTTAATAATTGAACTAAGAAGAAGGCAAATAGATGTATAATTGAGTTAGCACATGAGAAAGAGGCAAGGGAACAGGCATGGGCTGAACAGATCAGAAAGCATAATGAGGAACTAGCAAAACTCAGACTGCCAATTGTGCCTAAGAAAGAGGAAGTAGAAGAGCCTCCTGTTAAGAATCAACAAGAGGAGGAGGATATAACACAGTGTTATACAAGATCTTACTTTGTTGGGAAATTAGCTAAGGCATTAAGATTGTTTAAAATGCAAAGTTGAAAACTGTTAGAAGAATTTTGTGAAAACAATTCAAAACTGTTAGAGTTGTCTTTGGGAAAACAGTTGTGAACTGTTAGATGAGATTGTGAAAACAGTTGTAACCAACAGTTTATGTGAACTTCAAAACTGTTAGACCAAGAGTTCAGAACTGTTAGTATAAACAATACAACTGTTTGAAAGCCTTGAAGCCGAAGACTGTTAGAAGAATCAAAACTGTTGTATTCATTAAACAGTTTTGGTTGAGCTATTTATGGAAAATGCTATCTTTATGGATTTGAAGTATATCTTTAACAAAGTTCGAAGATTATCAAGATTATCTTAGAAGATAGAAGATTACCTAACTCTCAACAAATCAAGGAAGATCAAGGAGTATATAAATACTAGATTAGAATATTTCTTTGTATGTACTCATTGATTATTGTTTTGCACTTGTACGTAATTGTTTATTGCTTTCAGAATAGTGCTAAGCCTCTAAGTTTCTCATTGAAACCTAAGAACAATTTGTGTTCTTCGTCTAACATAATAAGTTAGATTGGGGGTGAAGTTTTTCTATTGTAATCATTCTGATTGATCAATAAAACTACAGTTTCATTGAATTGTTTTGTGTTCAAAACCTTCTTAATCAATTAAGTGTGATTCCGCAACTTCTTAGTTGATTGTGATCATAGTTAAAGATTAACTTTTATTCAACTCTGATTTGTTATTCAAAAGTTAGTTCTTGTTATTCGATATAATCTATATCCGATCCTGACAAGTGGTATCAGAGCCTTATCATTAAGGTTCCTTTGATCACCAGTTGAAGGTTTTGCTTCAATCTTGCTTTGTTCTTTAAAACTGTTTTCAAATTACTTTGCTTCAATGGATTCTAGTGGATCTTCTGATAACAATGGCTCTAGGTCAAACATTCGTGTTCCCATGCTCAAACCAACTGATTTTGAGATGTGGAAACTGAGAATCAAACAGCATGTCCAATTAATGTAATATGTTGTTTGGGAAATCATTGAAACTATTCCCACTGCCCCTATTGATCTAGATGAGACTGGAAAACCAAAGAAGAAGCCACCACCAAAGACAGATGCTGAAAAGAAGGAGAGAATGATTGAGATGAAAGCTCTCAGCATCCTACAGATTGTTATTCCCAATGAGTATCAACATCAATTCAAGAAATTTGATGATGCTCATGAACTTTGGAATGCTCTGGAAAAGAGGTTTGCTGGGAATGCTAGCTCGAAGAGAAACCAAAGAGATCTCCTTAAACAAGCCTATGAGAACTTCACCAGTGGGAAGAATGAAAGCATCACCCAAATCTTTGATAGGTTTTACAAGCTGGTAAGCCAACTAGAGAGTGCTAAGGTTAGGCTTGATCAAGATGAGATAAATAGAAAGTTTTTTAGGTCTCTAGGTGATGAATGGACTGTGTTTGCTGCACAATGGAGGACTAAGGATTCCCTTGAAGACATAGAGTTAGATGACCTCTATAACAGTTTGATAGTGTTTGAGGGAGAGATAGAGGGAAAAAGAAAAACTGTTGTCCCTAGCCACAATGCTGCTCTCCTGTCATCCTCAGGTATGGAATCAAACCATTGATTAACTAACTCTATTGATAGTTGTGCAGGTACTAGTTCTACTGTTGGACTAGATGTGAACACTCCAGATGCTGTGCTTGAGGCTTTTCTTGCCAGCCATGCACATTCAACCCTCACCAATGAGGATGTTGAACAAGTGCACCCTGATGATCTCGAGGAGATGGATCTGAAATGGCAGATGGCCATGCTTACTGTTAGAGCCAAGAGGTTCATCAAAAGGACTGGAAGGCAAAACATGAATTTCAGAGCTGATGGCAAGGCTGGATTCGACAAGTCAAAGGTAAAATGCTTCAAATGTCAACAGCTTGGCCACTTTGCAAGAGAGTGCAGATCTGGTGGACAAGTCCAGAATCAAGGTCAGAGGCCAACTCAGAATCAAACCTCCTCAGCATTGGTCTCACAAGAAGGCCATGGGTTTGATTGGAGTGATCAAGCAGAGGAGGCTACAAACAACAAAGCTTTAATGGCATTGACTGACTCCTCCATCAAGTTGGATTCACCAGAATCTGAGGACATTCAGGTATCTTCTAAACTATGTCCTGGTGAATGTAGAGCAATTGTTAAAAGGTTTAGAGAGCACAATAAGAAAATGTGTGCTGCTCTAAGCAAAATGGAGGAGAGGAAATATGAATCAAGTGCAGTCATTGAAAGCTTTGAAAAGAAAATAAAAGATTATCAAGCCAATGAACTGCAAATGGATTATGATAGAAAATATCATAAGTGGGAAAAAGAGTAGCTTCAAGAGGAGATTGGTAGTCTGAAAAAGAAGCTAAGTGAGAAGGAAAGCAAGGTTGATGAATTAACCAAGAAGTTGGAGGGGGTGGATATTGATCTAAGCATGTTCAAGGCAACAAATATTATGCTTGAAACCTTGTTACAATCACAAATCAGGGATAAGGTGAAAACTGGTTTAGGATATAAACAGACCCCACCTCCATACAATCACAACTACATAACTCCCATGTCTGATGTAGCTGATAGGTATGTTAATGAATCATTACCAGAGGAACTGAAGTCAGCTGACCCACAATTTGACAGTGAAGAGGAAGGAGTTGTGTATGAGGTGAGTGATGATAAGAATGTGGGAGTTGTGAAGAAAGATGAAGTTATTCCATATGAAAATCACATCTATTGTGAGCCCATTCCCACAAAATCATCTTTACAACCTGTGGTGTTTGTAAAAGCATCCACTGAACCCCTCACCAATAAGCAAATCCCTTCAAAAGCCATTCTTTCCATAAAAAGTTCCACAACTGTTGCCAACAGTCCCCATCATTACACTAACAGTTCCAAAAAGAACCCAAACAGTTCTAAGCCAAACAGCCCAACTGTTAGTATAAAAGCCAAAGGAAAAGAGAAAGTTGGTGAAGTTGTAACTAGAAAGCCCAAGAAGGTAGCTGAAAAGGCTAAGGCTAAATCCAAATCTGTTAAAAGGCATACTGAAGTGCCTGTCTGTACATGCAAACAGCATGGTGTTCAGAAATTTCCTCAGTCAACACCAGTGAGAGGAAATCAAAGAAATAGGAACCAGTTCTGGTCACAAAGAACTGGTTTGCCTATTATCAAAACCAAAAAGTGCTATATATGTGGGAGATCTAATCACTTGGTCCAAGACTGTTATTATAACCCACAGCTGTATAGCACCAAAAAACCAAGTTTCAAAAGGCAAAATAACAGTTCTAAAACTGTTAAGTCAAAGCAGATTAACAGTTCTAAAACTGCTAAGCCAAAACAGGCTAACAGTTCTAAAACTGTTACATCCAAACCAACTAACAGTTCCACAACTGTTTTATCAAAACCAAAAACTGTTGGTCTGGCTTGGGTGAAACTGCAGAAACAAACAGTTTCTGAAGAGGATAACATTGTTAGTTCAAAGGTCTCAACTGTTAATCACAACAGTTGGGAACCACATGTTCTTACAAAGTATTCATCACACAAATTAGAGAAATCTAATTTGAATGAAATCAAAAAGAACCAAACTCTGTTTAAGTATTATGACTTAAATGGTGTACCCAATACCTGCATGGCCTGGGTACTTCCTGCTACGAACTGATTTTATTTGTGCAGAGCATTCATAGGGCCAATCATGGATCTATCTGGCATGTGGATAGTGGATGCTCAAGGCACATGACTGGAAATCCACATTGTTTGAAGGATTTCAGAAGCATCAATGGTGGATTTGTAGCATTTGGAGGAAATGCTAAGGGAGGAAAAATCACAGGTAAAGGAGCTGTTGGGGCAGGTACACTTACATTTAATGATGTTTTCTTTGTTGAACAACTTAAGTACAATTTGTTAAGTGTATCTCAAATCTGTGACAATGGAAACAAAGTCTTGTTTACAGATTCTGAATGCATTATCCTGTCAAAAGATTTTAAACTGGAAGAAAAGGATGTTCTTTTAAGAACTCCAAGAAAGGATAATGTGTATTGTCTTGATACACAAAAGATTGCTCAACAGAATGTGTTAAGTTGTTTACTCTCAAAGGCATCTCATGATGAGTCTGCCATTTAGCATAGAAGGATGTGTCACATGAATTTTAAAACCATGAACGTGTTAGCTAAAAACAGTTTGGTAAGAGGTTTGCCACAAAAGGAATTCTCATGTGATGATCATTGTGTAGCCTGCCTCAAAGGCAAGCAACACAAAACTTCCTATAAGACCAAAGAAGTTTCTTCCATTACTGCACCTTTACAACTTTTGCATATGGATCTTTTTGGTCCAACATCTGTGGTCAGTATAGGTAAGAAAGCCTACTGTTTAGTCATAGTTGATGATTTCACCAGATTTACATGGGTTCAATTTCTTAGAACTAAAGATGAAACTGCTGAGTTAGTTAAGTCTCTTATTCTTAGGATTGAGAATCAATCTGATTTGAAGGTGAAAGTCATTAGATCTGATAATGGTTCTGAGTTTAAGAACTATGATTTAAACAGCTTTTGTGAGGAAAAAGGAATTTCAAGACAGTTTAGTGCTCCTAGGACTCCTCAACAGAATGGAGTGGCTGAGAGAAGGAATAGGACTTTGATCGAGGCTGCTAGATCCATGTTAGCTGATTCTAGGCTCCCAATGACATTCTGGGCAGAAGCAGTGAACACTGCCTGCTATGTTCAGAATAGAATACAAGTAGTCAAGTCCAAAGGGAAAACTCCTTATGAGTTGTTCCTCAAGAAAAAAACCTTTAATCAACTTCTTCAAACCATTTGGCTGTCCTTGCACTATCCTTAATACCAAATCACAATTAGGCAAGTTTGAGAGTAAGGCTGAAGAAGGATTCTTTGTAGGATATTCCACTCATAGCAAAGCATATAGAGTTTTTAACAATGTCACTAGAATCATAGAAGAGAGTATGAATGTCTCTTTCAATGAGAATAGGATCAATATTGAAGGTAATGGGCCTGATTGGTTATTTGATATTAATGCATTGTCTAAATCTCTTTCTTTTGAGTATTCTACTGAAACAGCTGCAGGTACCTCAACAACTGTTGGTGAAAATCAACAAACAGTCTCCAACAGCCCAAACAGTTTTGAAACTGTTAGCTCAAAACCAACAACTGTTGGTTCAAACAAAGTTACTGAAGACTTTGTTATGATTCCTATGCTTCAACAAGAGATCTCCAATGATGTTGATCCATTGATTGATGCTGAATCTTCAAAGGACATAGAATCTCATGATCCTCAACAACACACTGAATCTGCACCCCAAACAGTTGCTGATCAAGTGTGTGATACTGCTGGAAATTCAAGTGAATGTGAGATTGATTTGTCTAATCTAGGGAATGCACTGACTGAAGAAAACATTCCTGCATCACGAGTTCACAAGAATCATCCAATATCACAAATAATTGGTGATCCATCCACTCCTATCAGAACAAGGAACATGCTGCAAAATGAAACCAGTGGTGTGGATCTTGCCCAATTTGATGTGAATGCCTGTTTTCTATCTCAGATAGAACCAAAGAAAGCAGTTGAAGCCTTGAAAGACCCTTCATGGGTGGAAGCAATGCAAGAGGAGCTCTTACAATTTCAAATTCAGCAAGTTTGGAATTTGGTTGAGCTTCCAAGAGGCAAAAGAGCAATTGGCACCAAGTGGGTGTTCAGAAACAAGAAGGATGAAAGAGGGATTGTAATCAAGAACAAGGCCAGACTAGTTGCACAGGGCTATACACAAGAAGAAGGAATAGACTATGATGATGTCTTTGCACCTGTTGCAAGGATTGAAGCCATTAGACTATTTCTTGCCTTTGCAAGCTTCAAAGGATTTAAGGTATATCAAATGGATGTCAAGTCTGCATTTCTCTATGGAACTATTGATGATGAGGTATATGTGTGTCCACCCCCTGGCTTTGAAGACTCAAAGTACCCTGACAGGGTATATAGGTTGGATAAAGCTCTATATGGACTACATCAAGCTCCTAGAGCTTGGTATGAGACATTATCATCCTACCTTCTTGAGAATGGTTTTAAGAGAGGCACAATTGACAAAACATTGTTTACAAAGATTGTTAAAACCAAGATTTTGCTTGTGCAAATCTATGTTGATGATATAATCTTTGGATCCACTGATGACAGCATGTGCAAAGAATTTGAAGTCATTATGCACAAAAGATTTCAGATGAGTTCCATGGGTGAACTCACATTTTTATTGGGATTACAAGTGAAGCAAAAGCCCTCTGGTATCTTTCTAAGCCAATCTAAGTATGTCAAAGACATATTGGACAAGTTTGGCTATCAAGATGTGAAACTGGCAAGCACTCCTATGGAAACACACAAACAGTTGGGAGCAGACTCTGAAGGGGAGGATGTAGACATACATCTATATAGGTCAATGATAGGTTCATTAATGTATTTAACTGTTTCTAGACCTGATATAATGTTTGCTGTGTGTGTTTGTGCCAGATTTCAATGCAGTCCGAAGATGTCACACTTGTTTGCTGTAAAGAGGATCTTTAGATACCTCAAAGGCCAACCAAAATTGGGACTTTGGTATCTTAAAGATTCACCTTTTGATTTGGTGGCATATTCTGATAGTGACTATGGTGGAGCCAATGTGGACAGAAAATCAACCTCTGGAGGATGTCAATTCTTTGGATCAAGGCTGGTTTCATGGCAATGCAAGAAACAAACAATTGTTTCAACTTCAATAGTTGAAGCTGAATATATTGCTGCATCAAGCTGCTGTTCACAAGTTCTATGGATCCAGAATCAGCTTATGGATTATGGTTTGTCTTTCTTAAATACACCTATTTATGTTGATAACACCAGTGCTATTAGCATAGTTAATAATCCAGTGAAGCATTCTAAAACCAAGCACATTGAAATCAGATTTCACTTCATAAGAGACTGCAATGAAAATAAATTAATCCAAGTTATGAAAGTCCATACTGATGATCAATTAGCTGATCTGTTCACTAAAGCATTTGATGTGAGCCGATTCAACTTTTTGATCTCAAACATTGGAATGATTAACTTGGACTAACAGTTGTTCATTACTCAATGTTTTTCACACTAACAGTTTGCAACTGTTAGTATTGTTATCTAACAACTGTTGATCTTAAGTGTTCAGAGAAAAGTAGAAGTGCAAATCCCAAACCAATTTTGGACATATCTGGTTGCCTCTTCCACCAACAGTTTTTCACACCCGTGAATGTCCTTGATATATGGTAAAGGTACAATACTTTATTGAGAATAGTTCAAGACTGATAAAGGTAAGTCATTTTTTTTGTAGTGTTGTGAATGGACATGACAAGTCACTGCATGCAAAATTATTGACCAATTCCCAACCACAAGTTTGTCTATAAATTAGCTTGCATGCATTCTTCACAAATCACACCTACATTTGCATTCCAACGAGCAACATTTTTCTTTGCAAATGGCTACTAACTTCTTTCTCATAAACCTCAAAGAAATTAATGTTAAACAAAGTTATGTAACCATCCCTGCCCCATTTGTTAGAATGCATGAGCTTTGGAAATACTCATCTTGTGTTCTTGAGATGCATGATGATCGAGATGTGTTCACCTTGACACATCACTCAGACCCACGTAGGCCAAATAAAATGACTGATCATATTCGTATAAGAGGTGATTTTGAAAACTTCACTCTCTTCCACGAGTTGCCTACCAACTGCTGTTGGAGTATGCCCGCTGACACACGTATGCCATTTAGATCACTACCGATAATGTATGGGCCTATTGGGTCACACACCGGGGAACTATCTCGACAGCCTATTAAGTGGAGGGACCAATGGTGTCAAAATGGAAAAGTTGGTGAGCTGGCAAATACCGCGACGCGGAATACTTAAGGACACGCGACGCGGATCTTCCGCGGCGCGAAACCTTACGAGTCCGCGGCGCGTAATTCTGACAGTCTGCATGCAACTTTTAGTCATTTCAACCTCCACACATGCCCAATGCATGTGCGACCTTTTCTGGAGAGTCAGGCCGGCCAGGGGAGATCAAGTGACATGTGGGGTCTTTAAAAGAGAACTTTTGTCCTTGTTTTGGATCCTTTGGCCAAGTTAACAAGAAAACCCACTTAGTTCTTTAAACTTAGAGAGTGAGTTTTTGCTCCAGAAAACAAGTCCGGTTTTTGGCAAGTTGTAGGCTGTTCTCAAGGGACTTCAAGGCTTTGAAGATCTTTTGAGCTTGCTAGTACAAGGAGGTGGTACAAACCCGGGGTGGACTTCAATAGAGGAAGCCTTCTTTGGTGTTCTTGTCTTCATCTCTTCATCAAGTCGTTTCTGGAGCTAAGGAGCAGGGTATAACCTCTTCTCTTTCTGTTTTTCATGTTGCTTAAGTTAGCTATAGAGTTTGGTACATGGTTTGGGGTTTTATGCTTTGATTACTTGTACTTTATGCTTTGTATGTTGTACCTTGTTGCTTCCGCTGTGTACATAGAACCCCAACAGTGGTATCAGAGCCACCTCTATACTACTTTAGCACATGGTGGCCTGAAAAACCCAAAAATAATTAGTCTTGTTTTCTGTTCGTCAGTTTCCGCGGCGCGGAACCCTTGTGGAACCGCGGCGCGGAATGTCGCTGTACAGACTGTTTTTTTTTAAACTTTGTTTTAAATAGAAAAATTATTTTTGGGTTTTTGGCACTGGATTTTGGTTTCTGGAATTTTTGTCCAGAAATTAAAATTTGTTTTGAAGTTGCCTTGTATAATGGTTGGTGTATTTATATGTGGATTATTATTTTGGCATGAAAATAAATAATTGCATATACTTACATTATGTATTTATGTATATGTTTCACTAAAATTGGTTTGGTGTTACTAATGCATAAATACATGGGATTATTTTGTGTCTTGAGTGTTTTAAATAATCTTAACCATTATACATAAGTTTACATGGTCTTTGTGTGGCACACCATGTTGTTGATGTTGTTGTAATTGTTCACTAGTGAACCTGTTTTGTTGGTAACCCTAGAAAAATGCCCTAGACCTTATGGATGTTTGGTTGTATGTTTTATTATTCATTCATTTGGTGACTTTGGGTCACAATGGTTTGTAATAATAATTTATTTATTTATTTGGTATGTAATTGTTTTGTGGCTTGCATGCCATTTAAATATTCCATATTATGTATATGTACTAGAAAATAGGATTTGTGGCTTGCATGCCATTTATTTAATTTTCTATGTAATTGTAATATGGAGCAACCATCGGGAGTCCATGGAGTGACGTCTTGGCAAACACGAAATCCGGAAGGCCCAATGGAGGTGGCGGGTTTAGTGGGAGCACATCCAAGTCAAGGAGTTTTTGTCCTTAGATGACTTGTTTTTCCCGTAGTGGCTCACGGGAAAAACACATAGGTTTTAGGGGCATGGTTACCAACCTTATGTATGCATGTGACGGTTTTATTATATATTGTTTATGCATGAGTTGTAGGACTATTGCATGCTAGACAATTTTTGACAAATAATAAAACCAAAGAGTTTTAAAAATGGTTTAACAACTCTCGCGCGCACACTTGATTAACAAACGGATTTAAATTGGTTTAGTATCCGACTAGTGAAAAATTTTGGTTATTGTCACTTTTGTTAATCAAACTCAAAATGGTTTTTTAACCGGAAAACTAAAATCCCGTTTTCTAAATGTAAATCGCACACCACCCATAAGATGACACCGCCCAAATCTAGTCGTGTAAGGGTTGATCGTCGAGCTCTAGCCGAGATTGCCTTTGCATGAGCCGTGTGGAAGGCGTGTGTGGCAACTCGCAAGGTCGATTGTCGAGCTTTAGCCGAGTCGACCATTGGGCTAGAGTACCACCGTGTATCTTGATGGTTGATTTACAATTTCAAATTAATCTTTCATATGGTCGTCGAGCTCTAGCCGAGGTCATGTAAAATATTAATTTGGGATTGGTGTGGAGGGATCAAACATGCCAAACTTGGCACAATGGTTGTCAAGTAGGATCCCACAAGGAACTAAGAGTTGCAATAATGGATTGCAATCGGTCAATGGTTTTCGGCCTAAATAACTTTGCCACGTGATCCGCGGAAAACCCGTCACGGTGCAAGGTGAAATAAAGTTCTTAGCCCTTGTTAAAATAGTTGTTTTTCATTAAACATTTGGGGTAATTATTTTAACGAGGATTTCAATCAAACTAACCAAATCTACTTTGCTTATTATAGATGGCATCAACTAGCACCCACCACACCACGTCAAACATATCCTTAAGAGTTTTTCTCGAGAAGGATAAGCTCGATGGGACTAATTTTATGGAATGGTCACGGCAACTACGGATTGTCCTCCGTCATGAGGACAAGTTGGCCACCATTGAGGAACCCATCCCCGAGGTCCCTGCATCCAACGCGAGTAGGGTCGTTAGAGAGGCTTATGAAAAACGCCTCAAAGACATCACCGAGGTTACTTGCCTCATGCTTAGCACTATAAGCTCCGACTTGCAAAAGTCGATGGAGCACTTGAGTGCTTATGACATGATGCGCGAGTTGTCGGACATGTTCCAACAACAAGCTAAGAAAGAACGGTATGGTTATCTCAACGACCTTCTCGGTTGCCGGTTGCATGAGGGCGGGAACGTGTCCCACCACGTTCTAAAGATGAAAGCGTTGGTGGAACGCCTCGAGAGGTTGGGATTTGCCATATCGAGAGAGATGGCGGTAGACTTGATTCTACGGTCTCTCCCACTGTCATATGATCAATTTGTTGTAAGTTATCATATGCACGGGATGGACAAATCCCTTATGGAATTGCATGGTATGCTGCGGACCGCCGAGTCCAACATGACCAAGCAAAAGCCATCAACCTCCGTTCCCGTCTTGGCCATCAAGGAGGGTGAGTCCAAGAAGAGGAAGAAACCGGCCTCTACCCCGAAAGGGAAAGGCAAGGGTAAGGTTGGGGCTCCCAAGCCAAACCCTGCCCCGGAGCCGAAGGGACTTATCCCTCAAGCAAAGACTCCGGAGGAGGCGATTTGCTTCTTCTGCGGGGCTAAAGGACACATGCGCTGGAGCTGCCCTAAGTACCTAGAGGGCCTGAAGAAGCTACGAGCTTCGGGAGCGGGCGCTTCTACTTCAGGTACGTTTGTGATTGAACTCCATCATACTTCTACATCTAATGGCTGTGTTTTAGATACCGGCTGTGGCACTCACATTTGTAATATGGTGCAGGTGCTAAAGGGAAGTAGAAGGTTGAGAGATGGGGAGCTGGAGCTAACAATGGGAAACAAAGAGGTTGTCCCGGTGTTAGAGAAAGGAAGTGTGGAGCTTACTTTCAAGACCGGCTTATCTATTATTTTGAAAGATGTATGCTATTCGCCGTTTGTGGCAAGAAACATTTTATCTTTTTATGCTTTGTATGACGATGGATATTTGTTTAAATTTGAAAATGGTTTTATCTTATGCTTTAAAAATGATTATTGTTATTTTAAAGCTTATCCATGTCGTGGTATATACGAAGCCGATGCATACATAGAAAATAATAGAGCAATCATGAACATTGATTCTGGATCCAAAATAGTTTGGATAAGTTTTCCTTATGGCATAGTCGTCTTGGCCATATAAACAAGAAACGCATCACCAAGCTCCAATCGGATGGGATCTTGGAATCCTTTGACCTCGGGTCAAATGAAGTATGCGAATCCTGTTTATTAGGCAAGATGACTAAGTCACCCTTTACCGGTGTGAGTGAAAGGGCTAAATGCTTGTAGGAAATAGTGCATACGGATGTATGCGGTCCGTTCAAGCATGTTACAAGGAACAACTCATGATACTTCGTTACGTTTACTGATGATTTCAGTAGATATGGATATGTCTACTTGATTAGGAAAAAGTCTGAGGCCTTTGAGGTCTTTAAGACATTCCAAAACAAAGTCCAGAATCAATTGGGCAAGACTATCAAAGTACTTAGCTCCGATAGGGGAGGCGAGTACTTGAGCTCGGAGTTCCGTGATCATCTTGTTAGTTGTGGGATTATTTCGCAACTAACTCCTCCTAGGACGCCACAATTGAATGGTGTCGCCGAGCGGAGGAATCGGACATTGCTGGACATGGTCCGGTCGATGATGAGTCGCACGGAAGTACCCATAAGCTTTTGGGGGTACGCTCTCGAGTCGGCGGTAAGGATCCTTAACCTCGAACCGACAAAGAAGGTCCAAAAGACACCTTATGAGATATGGCATGGAGTTGCTCCAAAGATAGCATATCTCAAGGTTTGGGGATGTCCTGCCTTCGTGAGACGAGAGGTAGAGGACAAACTTGAACCAAGGTCTGAAAGGTGTTACTTCATTGGGTATCCAACCGGAGGCATGGGATATTTATTCTACAAACCTTCCGAAAACAAAGTGTTTATCGCGAGAAGGGCCGTGTTCCTTGAAAGGGAACTTATATCCATGCAATTGGGTAAGAGGATTGATCTTGATGAAATTCAAGAACCCAATGAGGAAGGGACAAGTGTCGGCACTAGCAATCAACCTAAAGTGGTTGAAACCGAGCAAGAGAATGCGTCGGTACCTGACAACACTTCATTAATTCCTCATAGGTCCGGTAGACCACGTCAAGAGCCAGAGAGATATGGGTTTCTCATATCTGAGGGCAATGACCTATTGGTGGATCATGATGAACCGACCAACTACCAGGAAGCCGTAGCGGGCACTGAGTCTGCTAGGTGGAAGGAAGCAATGGAGAGTGAGATGCAATCCATGTCGGATAACCAAGTATGGGAATTGGTTGATCCTACACCCGGGTATAAGACAGTGGGATGTAAATGGGTCTTCAAGAAGAAGACCGGCATGGATGGAACTGTAGATACCTTCAAAGCCCGACTGGTGGCCCCGGGTTTCACGCAAACTCATGGGATTGACTATGAGGAAACCTTTTCACCAGTGGCCATGTTGAAGTCTATCCGAATACTCATGGCCATAGCTGCGTTTTATGATTACGAGATATGGCAAATGGATGTAAAAACCGCCTTCCTTAACGGGAAGCTAAATGAAGAGGTGTTTATGACACAACCCGAGGGTTTTGTACATCCTGAGTATCCTGATAGAGTCTGTAAGTTAAAGAAGTCTATTTATGGACTTAAACAAGCATCTCATAGCTGGAACCTGTGCTTTGATGAGAAAATCAAAGAGTTTGGATTTTCAAAAAGCAAGGATGAACCATGAATATATGTCAGGGCTAGTGGGAGCGCTGTAGTATTCGTTGTCCTATATGTAGATGATATTCTACTTATTGGAAACGACGTCCCCAACCTTGAAAGAGGTTAAGACTTTTCTTGGGAGTTGTTTTTCTATGAAGGACTTGGGAGATGCGGCGTATATCTTGGGCATAAAGATCTATAGAGATAGATCTAAAAGGCTAATAGGGCTTAGCCAAAGTGCATATGTCGACAAGGTCTTGAAGCGATTCAAGATGGAGGACTCTAAGAGGGGTAACACCCCTATGTTGCATGGAGTTACTTTGAGCAAGTCTCAATGTCCTAGTTCCAAAGAGGAACTTGACGTAATGAAGAGGGTTCCATATGCTTCTGCAGTGGGATCAATCATGTACGCCATGCTATGCACTCGTCCTGATGTATCGTGTGCCTTGAGCATGACGAGTAGATATCAGGCTAATCCCGGGCAAGCCCATTGGACTGCGGTCAAGAAAATTCTCAAGTATCTTCGGAGGACAAAGGAGATGTTCTTGGTATATGGTGGTAAGGAAGAGCTTAGAGTACATGGTTACTCTGACGCTAGCTTCCAAACTGATAAGGACGACTGCCGATCACAATCGGGGTTCGTGTTCCTTCTCAATGGTGGTGCTATAAGTTGGAGGAGCTCCAAGCAAGACACCGTAGCTGATTCAACTACCGAGTCGGAGTACATTGCGGCTAGTGAAGCAGCTAAAGAGGCGGTATGGATGAGGAAGTTCATCCAGGATCTTGGAGTGGTTCCTAGCATATCCGACCCTATTGAGATCTTCTGTGACAATGAGGGTGCAGTGGCTTTAGCTAAGGAACCAAGGGCTCATAAGCGGACGAGGCACATTCCTCGCAAATACCACTTCATCAGAGATGTTATTGAGAGTGGTGATATTGCTATCAGCAGAGTAGCATCGGAGGGCAATTTGGCTGATCCGTTCACTAAACCGTTGTCACAAGCTGTACATGATTCTCACACTAGAGATATAGGTGTTAGATTCGCAAGTGACTTGGTTTGAGTGTAATGTTTGGTTTATGTTTGATTTGTATTTGTACTTTGGGAACGCTAAGCAGTATTGTATTTCATTCTATATTGATTATTAAATATGATTTAATGATACGCCGAGGGCGAATATTTTATGAATCCTTACTGTGTTCCATCTTAGCATGTTTAATACTTCCTAGAATGCATTTTCATTCTAAATGTCCACAGTCGGTCATTCTTCATGGGGAGGAAGTTTGAGATAAGACTGAGGGAAGTGGTTGGTCGCTATCTAATAATGGATTAGATAAAAGAGACGCAACACTTCGCCTGTGCTTGCAATGGCCAAGTGACTAGATGACCCACACCTGAACTTACTTCATGGTTTCTGTCACGAGTAAGTCAGGATGATAATATCATTTTGTCCTTATACTGGAGATACATGTGTTCCAAAGCATGGATCTGCTTTGCCTTAATTGCTTTCAAACGCAGTTCGTAACTGGCTGTTATAAAGGGAGTTTTTAGGTAAAGTATGGTGTATGTAGCGGAGCAATGTAGTCGAAGGGATTCGTTCCTCTAGTTTTAGAGAGATATCCTTAGGCTCCTCGATGATTGATCGCTGACGTAAAAATGCATGGCCATGCTCAAGTTGCAATGATGTTTGATCGATTGCAACTAGTTTTTGGGTCACCATCAATCGAGATCGAGAAATATAATCGTGAACGATCTGGAGATTGACATTTAACCATGTCTCGTGTTCACGAGGATATCGCGAACGAAGGGATAAATGATCACTTATCTATAGGACCATTTCGTAACTGATTCTGGATTTGGTTTTTGACAAAAACCCATACTAACATGGGGGCGGAGATGCCTTACTAGAGGCCGCTCTTTGTCTGTGGTTTATGGGTACGGTGTGTCATGTGCAAGTGGGAGTTTGTTGGAGTATGCCCGCTGACACACGTATGCCATTTAGATCACTACCGATAATGTATGGGCCTATTGGGTCACACACCGGGGAACTATCTCGACAGCCTATTAAGTGGAGGGACCAATGGTGTCAAAATGGAAAAGTTGGTGAGCTGGCAAATACCGCGACGCGGAATACTTAAGGACACGCGACGCGGATCTTCCGCGGCGCGAAACCTTACGAGTCCGCGGCGCGTAATTCTGACAGTCTGCATGCAACTTTTAGTCATTTCAACCTCCACACATGCCCAATGCATGTGCGACCTTTTCTGGAGAGTCAGGCCGGCCAGGGGAGATCAAATGGCATGTGGGGTCTTTAAAAGAGAACCTTTTGTCCTTGTTTTGGATCCTTTGGCCAAGTTAACAAGAAAACCCACTTAGTTCATTAAACTTAGAGAGTGAGTTTTTGCTCCAGAAAACAAGTCCTGTTTTTGGCAAGTTGTAGGCTGTTCTCAAGGGACTTCAAGGCTTTGAAGATCTTTTGAGCTTGCTAGTACAAGGAGGTGGTACAAACCCGGGGTGGACTTCAATAGAGGAAGCCTTCTTTGGTGTTCTTGTCTTCATCTCTTCATCAAGTCGTTTCTGGAGCTAAGGAGCAGGGTATAACCTCTTCTCTTTCTGTTTTTCATGTTGCTTAAGTTAGCTATAGAGTTTGGTCCATGGTTTGGGGTTTTATGCTTTGATTACTTGTACTTTATGCTTTGTATGTTGTACCTTGTTGCTTCCGCTGTGTACATAGAACCCCAACAGTTACATCTTATGAAAACGGTTCTCAAACTGTTAGCTTTATTTTTGTTCGTCAACTGTTAAGTTAATAAGGGTGTTTTGGTCTTTGCAGAATTTTGGGGATGTTTGAATTGCATTCGAAACATATATAAGGCAATTCCCTCCTCACCAGTTCTTCACTCGTTCTGAACTTCGAGCAAACGCTAAAACCCTAGAATTTTGCTCTCAAATCAAAATGGCTCCCTTTCCATTCGTCAAAGAACACAATATGATCGTCTTCCTTGAAAAACAAGATAATTTGCATGTCTTTCATGACATGATCGATTACCTCACCATGTCCAACATTCACAATGCGCTTACTGTTAACCCTACAATATATACCTCGCATGTGGATCAGTTTTGGAAAAACGCAACTGTGCGAGAAGAAAATGGAGTTCACTGGATTGACTCTAAGATAGACTACACTAAAGTCGCTTTCTCAGAAAACATCATTCGTGAGTCTCTGCAACTGAATGATGTTGATGGTGAGTATTCTAACTCAGTTTCCCTTGAATTTTTAAACACTGAGTTAGTTAAGTTGGGATACGAGGGCCCTAGGGGAAAGGGCACCTTCTACAAAGGGCAGTTTTGCGCACACTGGAAGTTCATTATCCATACTCTCCAGCAGTGCATAAGCCCTAAGAGAACGGGCTGGAATGAGTTTGGGAGCAACATTGCTCTGGCACTCATCTGTCTAGCCAACAACATATGTTTTAATTTTTCAAAATTGATATTTAATGGTATGGTAAAACATCTGGGGACCAAGTATGGTCTATTTTTGATGTATCCACGGTTTGTGCAAACTTTTTTAAACTTTTTAATGCCAAACCTTAAAATACACAAGAGGGTCACTATTCCCTCTGCTCATGTGACCTTCACATTGAGCAAGTTGATGATTAATGGGAAGAATTTCTCAGGTGCCATAACTCCACCACTCTCTGAAATGGTGGAGTTTCTTTCAAGAAACAGAGCTGCCAGGGGTGAGCATGAAACCCAACTTATTGCTACACCACCACCTCTGGAACCCACAGCTCACGATACTCAAATAATTCCCTCTGCTATCTTTGAAAGAGCTACAACACAAGCCCCTGCACTAAAAACGTTTCAAAAGAGGAGAAGAACTGTTGGTGCTCTTTCCACCACAGTTCCAGAGCCACAAACTGTTAACCCTGCACAGGTGCATTTACCTGTGCAGAATATCAAAAGGGAACCCTTCGTGCTGTCTCCCAGGCACGATGAGGAGGTTATCACTCCATTAGAGGGTGATCATGTGGTTCTTGAGGCTGATACTACTGTTTCATCCGCAAGGGGTGAACAGGACAGTGTCAACATAGCTAAGACCTCAACCACGGCAACAGAGGCTTGTAAAACAGTTTCTGGAAATCCCCAGTACCAAAAACAAAGGGGTACTGGTGTGGAAACTTTAAGGAGTAACCCACCAGTTGTATCTGTCGATGATATGTTCACCATGGCAACACTGGATGAACTTGAGGCAAGTATGAAATAAAAGGCATTGACGAACCCAGAGCTTGTACCATTTGTTGCTGCTTTCCTCTATCTCAAAAGGAGGAATTTCCAACATGATAAGCTTCTGACAAAACACAATGAAGTGATCATCAAGCAGGATGAACAGATAAAAGTTTTGTCTGAGACACTTAAGAAGGCAACTGATGTTCTTCGGGTTCATGACCAACGGCTCCAACAGTCCAGATCAAGTACAACACCCCCCTCTCAAATAGTTCCAATCAAAAAGGGGGAGAAATCTTTAAAGCCAAAAAACAGTTACTGAAACAGTTGCACCAGTTGAACTAACAGTTGCATCTAGTACACAAACAGTTGCAGCTGAAGGCACAACAGTTGCACCAATTGAACAAACAGTTGCAAGTGTTCAACAAGTGGAAGAAGAAGAAGAAAGGTTGTCAGCTGTGGATAGAGTGTTGATTAACAAGATGATCATGTCAGGAGACTATCCAACAACCGAGGTTTTTAAAACATGGTCTAAAGTTAAACAAAATCATTTGATTGAAATAGGTGCTCAAACTCTGAATATCAGCACATTCAAGATGGCACAAAAGATTGATGACGGATGGTTGGATGGAAAAGTGTCGAAGCTAGAACCACTTGCACCTAAGCCAGGGTTTAAAGGCATTGCAATTATTGAAGGAAAGAAAGATGAAAAGAGGCCTCCTGTGCTAGGTAAGGGAAAAGAAGTTGTAGTTGATATTCCCAAGCTCAAGCTCACAAAAGAACAACAAGAAGAGCATGATAGGGAATTAGCACAAAGGTTGAATGCTGAGCTTGAACAGCAAGAAAAGAAAGATCATGATCTAGCTCAACAACTAGCTGCTGAATTTACACAAGAGTTGAATGAAGAAGAAAGGGAGAAGAAGGCTGGTAAGGGAGTAAAAAGAAAAAGAGTTGTAAAGAAGAAAACAGTTCCACCTTCCAAGCCAGTAGTTGAAAAGAAAAAGCCCAAAACATTCCAAAAGTCTGAAGAAAAAGCTAAAGCTGAAAAGGTTCAAACCATTCTTCAAGACAGACTAAGTGTGGAGATTGCAGAAAGAATTGAAAAATTAGAAAAAGAGCAGGTTGGTCAAAAATCCCACATTACTGAGTGGAGATTTGAATTTTTGAGGGTAGAGACTGGAAAGCAAGAAGTTACTATTGTCAGGGAACTGGAACCAATTGAAAGTTATTCCAGTCTCTTACATATGATGGATTGTGTGACAAGGAGAGACATACAGGAGATGTATGCATATGGAGTAAGTCACTATGGAGGAGCAGCTGAGGTTGGAGTAAAAGTCTTGATGATGCACTTATCTAGTATATGCAATCCACTGGGAGTTATGCCCATGTTGATAAGTGATGAAAGATTTACAATCATTACTGTGAAAGTATATGAAAGATCAAGGGTGTATCACATGGTGATGGGAAATGCTCAAACTCAGTGGTTTGATCTTGAGTTCATCAAGCACGGTAATCCAAAGCTAATGTATATGTTGAAAGCAAGGTTTTATGGCCCTGCACAAGTGAAGGAAGATTTGGTGAAGAGATTGAAGAAGAGATTGGAGCTTATACAGTCAAAGAAAATGTAAGTTTTCTTTCAATTTTGATTGTAACAGTTTACTTTGCATAAATATATGGAATTCATTCTTTGCTTATGCTTAATTTGTCTGTGTCTGTGATTGAACCCTATGATCGAAAGAACTTAAAGACATTGAAAAATTCTTTAAGTTAGGGGGAAATTGTTGGGAAATTAGCTAAGGCATTAAGATTGTTTAACATGCAAAGTTGAAAACTGTTAGAAGAATTTTGTGAAAACAGTTCAAAACTGTTAGAGTTGTCTTTGGGAAAACAGTTGTGAACTGTTAGATGAGATTGTGAAAACAGTTGTAACCAACAGTTTATGTGAACTTCAAAACTGTTAGACCAAGAGTTCAGAACTGTTAGTATAAACTACTACAACTGTTTGAAAGCCTTGAAGCCGAAGACTGTTAGAAGAATCAAAACTGTTGTATTCATTAAACAGTTTTGGTTGAGCTATTTATGGAAAATGCTATCTTTATGGATTTGAAGTATATCTTTAACAAAGTTCGAAGATTATCAAGATTATCTCAGAAGATAGAAGATTACCTAACTCTCAACAAATCAAGGAAGATCAAGGAGTATATAAATACTATATTAGAATATTTCTTTGTATGTACTCATTGATTATTGTTTTGCATTCGTACGTAATTGTTTATTGCTTTCAGAATAGTGCTAAGCCTCTAAGTTTCTCATTGAAACCTAAGAACAATCTGTGTTCTTCGTCTAACATAATAAGTTAGATTGGGGGTGAAGTTTTTCTATTGTAATCATTCTGATTGATCAATAAAACTACTGTTTCATTGAATTGTTTTGTGTTCAAAACCTTCTTAATCAATTAAGTGTGATTCCGCAACTTCTTAGTTGATTGTGATCATAGTTAAAGATTAACTTTTATTCAACTCTGATTTGTTATTCAAAAGTTAGTTCTTGTTATTCGATATAATCTATATCCGATCCTGACATACTTCTCTTCTCAAATTGAATCAATCAAGTTGAGCTCAGTCCAAGGGATAATTATTCTGGAGTTCGTCTTAAGAAATGGTGAAACACCTTCCCTGGAGCTGAATTAACTTCACAGACTAGGATATGAAGAAAGGAAGCAGGTAGCCATACTTACTAAGCAGATGGAAAGTCCTCTGCTAGAAATCAAGTAAAAGATGAAATACTAAGGTGGCTTGCAAGAGCTGATGCGATGGAAATCATTCCTAGGTCTGAGGTGTTAATCCTACTAACTTCCTTTCACAAAATGGGAAAGAAAAAGTCTTCAAAGCCAGCTGGATTAGCAAAAGCAGACAAGTACAGTCTTGATCTTCCTGAGGGCTTGGAGTTTAAAGAGAATACCTATGTTGAACAGCCTCAGAAAGGATTCATGTACTTGGACAAAAACGGTAAAAAATGCTTCCAGTCTGATGCAAGTATATATATATATATATATATATATATATATATATATATATATATATATATATATATATATATGTGTGTGTGTGTGTGTGGGGGGGGGGGGGGGTAACTCAAGTGTTTGCTCTAAGACTCATAGTGGAAAGACTGAACATAATGCCAGGTTCAGGTACAGACTAAACAGAGCAATAAGATCACAAAAAGATCAGCTTCAACACTTACCTAACTTGCAAGAACTTCTTGAAGAAATCAACAAGGAGATTAAAGAGTTTGAAGAGCTGCATCCTGAATAGATTAGTTCTATTGTAAATATTAGATTAGCTCTAATTTTTTTAAGCACTAAGTGTGCATGATCTGAGTGATCAAAATTTTTGTATTCTGATATGTTCAGTAAATACAAGTATTAGTTAGATATGTACAACTGTTTTATGATATGTTCATAATTATTAGTCTGATTAGTTCAGCTTGAATGAATAATTGATTAGTTCTTATTCATTAACATGTTTGGTTGGTTTGTTCAACTTATAATTGATAAATTCAATTAATCTTTGATTAGTTCAAATATAAAATCTTAATAAGCTTAAGATTTAAAACATAATTATGTTAAACAAACTTAAGAACTGTTTTATGGTTTTGTCATCATCAAATTAGGGGAGTTTGTTGGGAATATGATCTCATTAGTTAAGATTTGATGAAACAAAGTTAAGTTTGTAAGATGTGTTCTAAATATAACTTAAACAGAATTATGAGGCTTCATCAGACTGAGCACTTATAGTGTTTCAGACTGAGCATAAGATGAATATAAGCTGAGCATATGTTCGGTTAGCTTAGACTATATCTTAGTACGATTATCAATGTGTTTGATAAGATGTGTGTGTCACCTAAGATATAGGTTGAGTATTCAGCCTGATGTGTTTCGAGCCGAGTGACTTAGCGTATATACTGAGTCAGCTCAACAGAGTTGCTAAATAAGTTCTAGCTAACTCTTATGACTTCCAAGGATGAGTTAATCATTATACGTGTTACTACATGTTTGTTTTCGGGTTTGTTCTCGTAGAACTCAGCTTGATGAGCTTCAATCTGAGAACTCAATCCGACTAAAGAAGTCAGTTTAAGAGAATTTAAATTTGTTTTAAATTCCTTTTATCTCTCTATATCTACGGCAAGGATAAGAAGTTTCCAGAATCAAGATTGAAGATTAAAGACTCAAGATAAGAAGATTCAAGATTCAAGATTCCGGGTTATCCGTTAGTTTGTTAGAAGATTAGGATTAGTTCTAGTTTGTTAGGATCCGTAGGAACAGGATTATAAATACTTATCATCCTGATAAGTTTAGAGGTACGACTACATTCAACGAGTTACAGAGCCAAAACTCAAGTCTCACCTCAACATTGATCGTTTGTGTTACGAGTCTTGATTCACTGTTTGTCAGTTCAACGTGATCAAGAAACTCACAGATTGCCAATTAGTTCGTGTGTTCGAATCTTCACATCTGTTGTGAAGTTGGTAAGTATTCAATCTGTGATTAAATCCTGTTTAGAGAGTCGTCATGTATCTATAATCATAAGTTGATTATAGATAGCAAAGATTGAGAGATTGAGAGATTTGATTTACACTAGGCGTTTACATATCAAGTGTTGCTTACTTGATTGTTTCTGTAATAATCTTCTTATTAATGAAAAACAAAGCATTCGATTGTTTGTGGTTTGATGTGTGTTAACACTTTTTATTGATTTGTTCAATTTTCCACAGAAAGTGTATTCAACCCCCCTTCTACACATTACTTGCTTGTTGATACTCTCACCAAGGGACCAACAACTGGTATTAGAGCAGGCTGAACGATTTCATAAGTTGAAAGTTCAAGATTCTGAGAAAGTATACAATGTCTACAAGCAAAAATTCATCAAACTTTCCTCAGATGTCTGCTAAGGGTTGTCCCATATTCGATGGATCTGACTATCCTATGTGGAAATTCAGAGCCATGCTTTTCCTCAAGTCCATTGAAAATCGTATGTACGATGTCATCACTAAAGGACCTATCATCCCCAAGATTTCTGCTGTGTCAGTAATACGTCCACTGACAAAACTGACAGAACTGGAAAGGAAGTAAAGAAGCCTGTTACATTCTAGACAGATCAAGACTGGAAATTGTATAATCTGGATGACAAGGCAAAGAGTGTTCTGGATAATGCCCTGACCAATGAGATCTTGCATACTGTGACTGGGTGTCAATCTGCAAAAGTGATCTGGGATACTCTGAGTATCACATATGAGGGCACAGATCTGGTCAAGAATCAGAAGAAGAATTATCTGAACAGATCCTATGAAAACATCTTCTCTAAGAAGAATGAAACCTTGGCTGATGTGTTTACCAGGTTTCACTGCTTGATTAATGACCTGCTAGGTGTAGGCATTAAGAAAATTGAAGCTGACCTAGTGCTGAAATTTCTGGATGTGTTACCAGAAAAGTTCAATGAAGTAACTACATCACTGAGGGCTGGAGGAACATTACATATGTATAACCTATAGTCTATTTATGGGTTCTTGCTCGATCATGAACAGATCACAGAGCACAAGAGAACTTCTCAACAACAACTGAAGGATTCTTTGGATAAAGGTGATGTTGCATTAGTTGCACAGAAAAAGAAGAAAGGTTCAAAAGCCTTGGTTGTTGAATCTAAGACTGAGTCAGACTCTCAAGCTGACCACTTAGACTCAGACTCAGGTGATACTGATGATGTTCAGACTATCACTGAGCAGATGGCCATGCTAGCCAGACGTTTGAGAAGAGCTCAAAGGGGAAGAGAAAGATCTGACAGGGGCAAAGGAAAGAGTTCTTTTGTTCGCAAGAAAGCAATGTGCTTCTATTTTCATAAGAAGGGACACATTGCTGCTGATGCAGATCAAAGAAGGAAGAATCAGCATCAGTTTCTGATAAGAATGCTTACAGGGCTGACAAGTACAAGAAATAATATACTCAGCTCAAGAAAGGAAAGCCTGAAGACAAGCCTAATGCAAAAGGACTCTATGGTGAAACTTGGGATAAAGAATCATCTACCTCAGATGATGATGACAAGTGTCTGATGGCTCAAGAAGATGAAGAGTTTGAAATAGACGAAGATGATTACGGTCTATCTGAATCAATTTTCGAAGCTGACATGAAGGAAGCTGAGGAAAACAACAAACTCAGTGATTGGGATCCTGCTTCCATGTACAAGGTTAGTAATTTCAATTCTTACACCGATGAATAAAAAGGTCTTGCTCGATTATCTGTTAAATGATTTGAAGACCAGCCTTAAGTCTCAAAAAGACCTCAAAGCTGAGATAGCTAAACTAAAAGATGAGATTAAGGAGAATCAATTTCTCATTGATGTTGGTAAGAAGGCACAATGTAATCTTGAATGTCAAAGACACATCAATAAACCTCTAAGTGAAGAACTTCAGGAAGCCAAGGATAAAGCTGACCAACTTCAAAAGGTCACTAAAACTTGATGTAAGTCATCAAGGCTTACTGAAAAGTGCATCAACCAACAAATTCCTAAACAGGTACAAGCTGTACTTGGAGGTGACTATCAATCCGCAGCTTATACAGCTGATGATGATGAGATAGCAAGTACAGACTCTGAGGAAGATAGACAACTGATTGAGTCTCAGAAGTCAGCCTCAGCGAAGAAACATGGTCAAAACCTTAAATACAATATGTTTGTAAAGGCAAAAGATCATGGAAATGAGTGCTCAACATCTAAACAGCATAGTAAGTCTGTGCTAGACAGATTAGGCACTCAGCCTATTCAAAGAACTTTCGTAATAGAAAGGCATAATCCAAATCCTTTCAAAAGACAACATTCTCTATTTGACTCAGAGAGAAGTTAAAAGAATAGGAAGACCACTGTAAGTCAGAGGTCACATCATAACAATGGTAAGTCCAAAGTTGTCGAACTTGGTAAGTCCAAGGAGATCAACAGTGGTAAGTCCAAATCTGTTGAAACTGGTAAGTCCAGAAAACATGACAATAGTAAGTCCAAAGTCATCGAAAAGAAGTTTGTTGGTCAACCTTCTAATCAAAAGGATAACAAACCAAGATCTGACAAAGGTAAGTCCAAAGTCAGTGAACATCAAGTGAATCAACTTGCAAAGAAAGTTGAAAAGTTATCCACTACATATAATCCTAAGACTGAGAGCAAAATCTCACGAGGATTATTAAACACTCTACCTCCTGTAATCATTGGAAGAAGGAGATGCTACAAGTGCAGAAGTAGAGGACATGAGACCAAGGACTGTGAAATTGAAATCTCAAGGCCTGAACAGGAACAGGCTGATCAGCCAACATAGGACTCAGCACCTGCTCAAGCTGAACAGTCAGTTCCACAAGATGTAGATGCTAAGTGCTCATCATCCGAACCTACCAAGAAGTGGGTTCCCAAACAAAACTATATGTGTTTAGTTCTCTTATCATGTGCAGGGTTCAAGTAAATGGTACATGGATAGTGGATGTTCAAGGCACATGACGGGGTGGAAAGGACTTCTTAGTGATTTCCAGGAAGATGAAGGTCTTAAAGTAACATTTGGTGATAACTCCTATGGAATAACTAAAGGCTATGGGAAGATGCATGCTGGAAATGTGACTTTTCAGAAGGTTGCATATGTTAAGGGTCTTAAACACAATCTGATAAGTATCAGCCAGTTGTGTGATGAAGGCAATATTGTTACTTTTAGGAAGAAAGCATGAACTATATATAATGTTAAGGGTAAGCCTGTATTAATAGCAAAAAGAGAAAGAGATGTGTATCTACTTGATCTTAATTCTGCTGATCCCTATACAGAAACCTGCTTGTATTCCCAGTCTGTTCCTAAGCTGAGTTGGTTGTGGCATAAAAGATTATCTCATTTAAATTTCAAGAATTTAAATATGCTATCCAATAAAGAGTTAGTCTCTAGATTACCAAAGATCATATTTGTCAAGGACAAATTGTGTTCAGCTTGTGAACAAGGGAAACACCATAAAGGGTCCTTCATATCAAAGCAAAATTTTTCAATAACAGACCCACTGCATATGTTGTACATGGATCTGTTTGGACCCATAAGTACTCTAAGCCTGAGTGGAAAGAAGTACACCCTGGTGATAGTAGATGAGTTCTCACTATTCACCTAGGTAATATTCCTTAAAGCCAAAAGTGATGCTACCCTGGAGATATTAAGTTTTATCAAACAGGAAGAGTTGCAAAAAGGTAAGTCTGTAAAGCAACTCAGTGATCATGGGACTGAGTTCAGAAACTCAACCCTGGAAAACTTTTGTGAGCAAAAAGGAATATTACAAAATTTCTCCTCAGTCAGAACTGTTCAACAAAATGGAGTGGCTGAAAGGAGAAATAGAACCTTAATTCAGGCTGCAAGAATAACGCTATGTGAGGCAGGATTGAAACTATATTTCTGGGATGAAGCTGTAAGTACAGCATGCTATACCTAGAATAGGTCAATCATTGTCAAAAGACATGGCAAAACAGCATATGAGATGTATAAATCTAGAAAGCCCAATATAGGTTACTTCCATGTCTTTGGTTCAAAATGCTATGTGCTGAATCAAAGAGATCAGCTCCATAAGTTGGAACCTAAAGCTGATCCTGGAATTTTTGTTGGTTATTCCTAAATCTCCAAGTCTTACAGAGTGTATAACACCAGGAGAAAGGCTATAGAAGAATCAATTCATGTCTCATTTGATGAAGATAGTTTTGATCAAGCGGATAAAAGACAAGCTGACTTGGTCAGTCTGAATGAGCTTGAAAAGCCTGAGGAAACCAAAATGTCAAATCCAATGTATGTCATGGATGATGACAGTGATGATGATGTGTGTCCATCAAAGAAATCATCACAAACTCCAAAGGACTCACAAGTTGAGAAAGATGATGAGTTCCTTAATCCCTTTGGAGCTGAAGTTACTCAGACTGAAGATCTTAGTGATCAACAGTTTGATAACCATGCTGCAATTGAGACTGAGGATGTAAATTCACCTCAGACTCCTGAATATCACTTAGATCTAGAACCACAATCACCTACAACAACATTTAAATTCCTCAAAGACCATCCTCAAGATCAAATAATTGGTAATGTTCAAGAAAGAGTCATGACTAGAACAAAGGCAACAACAAACTATGTTGCTTACTTTGGTTTCCTATATCAAATGGAACCAAAGAAGAATGAAGAACCCTTAGAGGATGAGGATTGGATTGAAGCTATGCAAGAGGATTTAAATGAGTTTGAGAGAAACAAGGTCTGGAGTCTTGTCCCAGCCCCCAAAGATCATACAATTATAGGCACTAAGTGGGTCTATAGAAAAAAAATGGACAAGGATGGAGTGATTGTTAGGAACAAACCCAGGCTGGTAGCACAAGGGTATAAACAAGAAGAAGGAATCGACTATGATGAGACTTTTGCCCCTGTTGCTAGAATTGAAGCCATAAGGCTGTTCTTAGCCTATACAGCATATAAAGACTTCAAAGTCTATCAAATGGATGTGAAGAGTGCTTTCCTAAATGGAAAACTTCAAGAGGAAGTATTTGTGAAACAACCTCCTGGCTTTGTTAGTTCAAAGTATCCAAATCATGTCTATAAGTTAGACAAGGCTTTGTATGGTTTTAAACAAGCTCCACGAGCTTGGTATGATACACTGTCCAACTATCTGCTATCAATGGATTTCACCAGAGGTAGTATAGATAAGACACTCTCTATTAAAAAGAGTAAAGGACAGGTGATTCTTGTACAAATCTATGTGGATGACATTATTTTTGGTTCTACAAATGAATCTCTGTGTGAATATTTCTCCAAAATTATGTCAAAAAGGTACAAGATGAGTATGATGGGTGAGATCACATGTTTCCTAGGCTTACAAATTCAACACAAGACTGATGGAATATTCATCAATCAAAGAAAGTATGTTCTTGATTTGATAAAGAAATATGGTTTTGATTCCAGTTCAACCATGAAAACACCCATCTCACCAGCTGTCAAGCTGAGTAAAGACTCAGATGGTAAATCTGTATGTTAGTCTACCTATAGAGGAAAGATTGGTTCGTTACTCTTTTTGACAGCTAGTAGACCTGATATCATGTTTGCTACATGTGTTTGTGCAAGATATCAGGCAGATCCTAAGGAATCACATCTTCAAGCTGTGAAAAGGATCTTTAGGTACCTTAAAGGTACACCAAATCTAGGTCTTTGGTATCCAAAGGACTCTGGATTTGAGTTAGTTGGTTTTTTAGATGTTGACTATGTTGGGTGCAAGTTAGATAGAAAATCAACAACAGAAGGATATGAAATGCTTGGAGGGAAGTTAGTAAGCTGGACTTGTAAGAAACAGAACTCAGTGGCTACTTCAACTGCTGAAGCGGAGTATGTTGCAGCAGGAAGTTGTTATGCACAAATCCTGTGGATGCAACATCAGCTTCAAGACTTTGGAATGAATTTCAAGAAAACACTCATATTCTGTGATAACCAAAGTGAAATAGCCATCACTTACAATCCAGTCTTTCACTCAATAACCAAGCACATCAAAATTAGACATCACTTCACCAGGGACATCGCGGAAAAAGGTAAAGTTGACATCAAATTTATCTCCACTGATGACCAATTGGCAGATATCTTTACAAAACAACTTGATGAAAAGAGGTTTATGTATCTGCTAAGTGAATTGGGTATGCTCAACCCCTAGCTAAGTGTCTAGAATGTGAGTTTCAGCTTGACAAAGACCAAGTGTCTTAAGTTGAGTGCACAGTTTATAAATAAGTTTTCATAAACTGAATATATTGTCAAGCTGAATGATGAGTTCACAAGTTCGAGTTAGTCTTAAACATAAATGACTAAGTGTGATTGAGTCTGAGCTATGTGCTTGACTCAAGCTATGTGATTGGTTCACACGTTTGGTAAGTTCTAAACATGCTTTAACTACTCCGTGTAGTTAAAATATAAGTTTGAGTCAATCTCCAACAAAATTGACTATGTGTCATAAATTCTGAGCTGTGTGCTTCACTCAAGCTGAGTATCAATCTCAAGCTGAGTGATCAACTCAAGCTGAATGCTTGACTAAAGCTGAGTGATTAGTTTACTCAGTTTGGTGTGTCCAAACTATGATTTAATTACTATGTGTTATTAATTCATAAGTCGTTACGTATTAGAGTCGGTCTCAAATCACATTTTATACCGATTGTGTATTGGTGTAATACAACAGTGTAAATAATATTGTTGTAAGTCAATAATATTATTTTACATATTTAACCGTTGGGAGATGAAAAGTTTCATCTCTATTACTGTCACCTTGCGCCGTAAATTTGTTATACATAACGGATAAAAAGGGAATTTCAACGGTAACTTTTTTCTCTCCTCGGAAAGGTATATATATCGACCATAACCGACTTTCAGATGTGTACGCTTACTAAACTTCTGAAATTCTCTCTATACCTTCTACAACCACTAGTTGCTCAGTGCAATTCTTCGTCTCATCGATCACGTAACCCTAAATCGCTCAGTGCGAATTCAATATTTACTCAGTGTAATCAACGATGGACGGAACCATTCTAAATCTCGGTGATAGAATGGTAAGGGGTGCTGCTTTCAAACAGAATGGATTTCCGTTGATCAAAACTAATAATCAACGAGCATGCCTTGCAATCCCTGAACGCAAGAGAAACAGGGGATATGAACCTTGGGTGGATTACATTCGTAAATGCCCACTGGCATTCGTTTTCACTGGAGCACCATTACATGTGGTTCCTCAGCATCTACTGGAGTTTTGGTATACTTGTGTCTATGACCAAAAAAATGGTGAAATTCGGGGCACGGTGCTGAACGGAGAGAGGACCATTGATCTCACAGTGCACAGGCTAAGGGAGGTTCTTTAACTCCCTCAATCTGATGAGTTCGAGTCTGCTGTGACGAGGCTGGTGACTAGGTCAGTCCTACCCAAGATGGGCCACCCATAAACAGAGGGTGTGATAAAAAAGGCCACCTTTCCAACCGGATGGGGTTTCATGGTGTCCACGGTGATTGATTCACTAGGAACCAAGGTTGGAGGACTAGACCAAGTGAATGAGTTTGAGATGCAGCTGCTCTGCAACATGTACTTTGCGCGAAATTTGGATTACGCACAGCTCATCTTTAATGAACTCATGGTCCAAGTGATGAAGACTACAAGGGATCTTCATGTACCATTCATAAGGTACCTGTCCTTGGCATTTGAAGCCGAGCTGGGGATAGCACTGTACGAAGCTGATCAGGATGTGTTCCTGTCACCCACACTCAGCTCAAAGATGATCAATAATGACATCTTTCCAGAGCAGGAGGGTCCTAGTGATCCCATGCTTTTGATAGCTGAGGGAGCGTTATCATCAAGTGAAGCTGAGGAGTCGGATCAAGGGGGAGCATCCGAAGCTGAACCAGATCATTGAGCTGAGCAGCCAGCTCAAGCTGAGTCTTCCTCTTCTTCTGGTTCTAAGTCTTCTTCAGAGTCTGCATTTGTTGCAAGACCCAGACAAGGTATAACTCCTCATCTCTCAACTTCTTCTCACCTCTCTTTTGGAGATAATACTGTGGTAGACCCAACCCAGTCTAACCTATCTCCTCCCCCTTCTTTTCAACTCCAATCTGAAGCTAACCTTGGTGTGCCCACTGCTGCCAAGGTAAATATCCAAACCTACAATCGCAAAACTGCTAAAAGTGGTAACACTCCTAAAGGTATCACTGGAGCTGAAGTCACACTGACTCCTCCACCGGCAGGAGTTGAGGGGGAGACGCCTACTCTTCAGGTGTCAACCTCGAGGCTCTTTTTAACCTAACAGCCTAAGCCGGGTGTGGTGTTTACTCAGCCCACACTCTCCAGCGCCATGGGAGAACTCAATACTGTGCCTGAGCAGACACACTCAGGTAACATTGAAAAAATGACCAATCCCCAGGGTCACTCACCCCCTTCAAACCACTAAGCCAACCACCTACCCATACATTGCACGTTTCGAGCCCAATTACTTCTCTTCACTTCTCACACTCCCATGCACGACCTGTCAATGTTTCATCTACATACCAAGGTGAATCATAGGGTCCACACTCTGGTGCACATGAGTTTGAGGGTATACACCAACCCTTGAAATATGTACCCAAGTTCCAACCTTCTCAAGCTGGCCTGGATGAACTACTGAATTTCTTTAAGAGTCAATTTTAGACCTTGCACCTCAAGAGGAAACAAACAAAGAAAAAAATGTTGCAGATTCTTGATTCTCTGGATGAAGAGGTGCTGAGGTTAAAATCTGTGGTTGCTGCCCTTCACCAAAAACAGACTTCGAACCCTATTGATGATGACAAAAAGGGGGAGAAGGTTCAAGAGGCTGAAGTTGAATCTGTCCAAGCTGAAGCCTTGTTACTACTAGCTAAGGGAGCAGATCAGATTAAGGGGGAGAAAGAAACGGAGTCTGAGCTGACTGAAAAAGCTAAAGGCAAGAGGCTAGTAGTAGTCAGCTCAGATGAGTCAGAACCCCCCAAGCATAAAAGAAGAAAGATGCTTCTTAGTGAATCAGCCTCAGATGAAGACTCTGTAGACAAGATGACATTACAAGAAAGAGCTTCTCTATTGGCAGTAAGGAGGATGGAACAAGAGGATGCTGACCAGCTTGGAATGTCAATAAATGAACTAAGAAGAAGGTAAATGGATATACAAGCTGAGTTAGCACATGAGAAAGAGGCAAGGGAACAGGCATGGGCTGAACATATCAGAAAGCAGAATGAGGAACTAGCAAAACTCAGACTGCCAATTGTGCCTAAGGAAGAGGAAGTAGAAGAGCCTCCTGTTAAGAATCAACAAGAGGAGGAGGATATAACTCAGTATTATACAAGATCTTACTTCTCTTCTCAAATTGAATCAATCAAGTTGAGCTCAGTCCAAGGGATAATTATTCTGGACTTCGTCTTAAGAAATGGTGAAACACCTTCCCTGGAGCTTAATCAACTTCACAAACTAGGATATGAAGAATGGAAGCAGGTAGCCATACTGACTAAGCAGATGGAAAAGTCCCCTGCTAGAAATCAAGTAAGATCACAAAAGGATATGTGGGGTAACTTAAGTATTTGCTCTGAGACTCATAGTGGGAAAGACTGAATAGAATGCTAGGTTCAGGTACAGGCTAAACAGAGCAATAAGATCACAAAAGGATTAGCTTCAACACTTATCTAACTTGCAAGAACTTCTTGAAGAAATCAACAAGGAGATTAAAGAGTTTGAAGAGCTGCATCCTGAATAGATTAGTTCTATTGTAAATATTATATTAGTTCTAATTTTTGTAAGCACTAAGTGTGCATGATCTGAGTGATCAAACTTTTTGTATTCTGATATATTCAGTAAATACAAGTATTAGTTTGATATGTTCAACTGCGTTATGATATGTTCATAATTATTAGTCTGATTAGTTCAGCTTGAATGAATAATTGATTAGTTCTTATTCATTAACATGTTTGGTTGGTTTGTTCAACTTACAATTGATAAGTTTAATTAATCTTTGATTAGTTCAAATATAAAAACTTAATAAGCTTAAGATTTAAAACATAATTCTGTTAAACAAACTTAAGAACTGTTTGATGGTTTTGTCATCATCAAATAGGGGTAGTTTGTTGGGAATATGATCTCATCAGTTAAGATTTGATGAGACAAAGTTAAGTTTGTAAGATGTGTTCTTAATATAACTTAAACAGAATTATGAGGCTTGATCAGACTGAGCACTTATAGTTTTTCAGACTGAGCATAAGCTGAATATAAGCTGAGCATATGTTTGATCAGCTTAGACTATATCTTAGTAAGATTATCAATGTGTTTGATAAGTTGTGTGTCACCTAAGATATAGGTTGAGTATTCAGCCTGATGTGTTTCGAGCTGAGTGACTCAGCGTATATACTGAGTCAGCTCAACAAAGTTGCTAAATAAGTTCTAGCTAACTCTTATGACTTCCAAGGATGAGTTAATCATTATACGTGTTAGTACATGTTTGTTTTCGGGTTTGTTCTCGAAGAACTCAGCTTGATGAGTTTCAAGATAAGCAACTCAGTCCGACTAAAGATATCAGTTTAAAAGAATTTAAATTTGTTTTAAATTCCTTTTATCTCTCTATATCTACGGCAATGATAAGAAGATTCCAGAATCAAGATTGAAGATTGAAGACTCAAGATAAGAAGATTCAAGATTCAAGATTCCTGGTTATCCGTTAGTTTGTTAGCAGATTAGGATTTGTTCTAGTTTGTTAGGATCCTTAGGAACAGGAATATAAATACTTATCATCCTGATAAGTTTAGAGGTACGACTACATTCAACGAGTTACAGAGCTAAAACTCAAGTCTCACCTCAACATTGATCGTATTTGTTACGAGTCTTGATTCACTGTTTGTCAGTTCAAGGTGATAAAAAAACTCACAGATTGCCAATTAGTTCGTGTGTTCGAATCTTCACATCTGTTGTGAAGTTGGTAAGTATTCAATCTATGATTAAATCCTTTTTAGAGAGTCTTCCTGTATCTATAATCATAAGTTGATTATAGATAGCAAAGTTTGAGAGATTGAGAGATTTGATTTACATTAGGTGTTTACATATCAAGTGTTGCTTACTTGATTATTTCAGTAATCATATTCTTATTAATGAAAAGCAAAGCATTCGATTGTTTGTGGTTTGATGTGTGTTAACACTTTTTATTGATTTGTTCAATTTTCCGCATAAAGTGTATTCAACCCCCCTTCTACACATTACTTGCTTGTTGATACTCTCAACAAGGGACCAACATAAAGGTCTTAAACACAATCTGATAAGTATCTGTCAATTGTGTGATGAAGACAATGTTGCTACTTTTAGGAAGAAAGCAGGAACAATCTACAATGCAAAGGGTAAGCTAGTGCTAATAGCAAAGAGAGAAAGAGATGTGTATCAACTTGATCACAATTTTGCAGATCCTTATACAGAAACCTGCTTATATTCTCAATCTGTTCCTAAGCAGAGTTGGCTGTGACATAAAAGGTTGTCACATTTGAATTTCAAATATATAAATAAGTTATCCAATAAAGAGTTAGTCTCTGGATTGCCAAAGATCACATTTGTCAAAGACAAACTGCGCTCAGCTTGTGAACAAGGGAAACACCATAAAGGGTCATTTAAATCAAAGAAAAACTTTTCAATAACAGACCCAATGCATATGTTGCATATGGATCTGTTTGGTCCCATAAGTACTCCAAGTCTAAGTGGCAAGAAGTACACCCTAGTGATAGTTGATGAGTTCTCTAGATTCACTTGCATAATATTCCTTAAAGCCAAAAATGAAGCTGCCCTGGAGATAATAAGTTTTATCACACAGGAAGAGTTGCAAAAAGGTAAGTCTGTTAAGCAACTCAGAAGTGATCATGGGACTGAGTTTAGAAACTCAACCCTAGAAGGCTTTTGTGAACAAAAAGGAATAAAACATAATTTCTCTTCAGTTAGAACTCCTCAACAAAATGGAGTTGATGAAAGGAGAAACATAACTTTAATTGAGGCTGCTAGAACAATGTTGTGTGAGGCAGGATTGAAACTCTACTTTTGGGATGAAGCTGTTGGTACAGCATGTTACACCCAAAATAGATCAATCATAGTCAAAAGACATGGCAAAACTGTATATGAAATGTATAATCAAGAAAGCCCAATATCGGTTACATCCATGTCTTTGGTTCAAAATGCTATGTGCAGAATCAAAGAGATCAGCTCCATAAGTTGGAACCTAAAGCTGATCCCAAAATTTTTGTTGGTTATCCCTCAATCTCCAAATCTTACAGAGTATATAACTCATGGAGAAAGGCAATAGAAGAATCAATTCATGTCTCCATTGATGAAGACTGTGTTGATCAAGCTGACAAAGTTCAAGCTGACTCAGTCAGTCTGAGTGAGCTTGAAAAGCCTGAGGAAACCAAAAGGTCCAATCCTATGTATGTCATAGATGATGAAGACAGTGATAATGATGTTTGTACATCTAAAAGATCATCACAGTCTCCAAAAGATTCTCAAGCTGAGAAAGAAGATGAGTTCTTTAATCCTTTTGGAGAGGATACTACTCAGACTGAAGATCTTAGTGATCAACAGTTTGATGACAATGCTACAATTGAGACTGAGGATGTAGGTTCACCTCAGAGTCCTCAATATCACTCTAGCCCAGAACCACAATCTCCCACTACAGCCTTTAAGTTCCTCAATGATCATCCTCCAGATCAAGTGATTGGTAACATTTAAGAAGGAGTGACCACCAGATCAAAGGCAAAAGCAAACTATGCTGCTTATTTTGGTTTCCTATCTCAAATGGAACCAAAGAAGATTGAACAAGCCTTAGAGGATGAAGACTGGATTGAAGCAATGCAGGAGGAATTGACTGAGTTTGAGAGAAATAAGGTATGGAATATTGTCCCAGTCCCCAAAGATCATACAGTTATAGGCACTAAGTGGGTCTATAGAAACATGATGGACAAGGATGGAGTTATTGTTAGGAACAAAGCTAGGATGGTAGCACAAGGGTATAGACAAGAAGAAGAAGTAGATTATGATGAGACATTTTCCCCTATTGGTAGAATTGAAGCCATTAGGCAGTTCATAGCTTATGCAGCACATAAAGACTTCAAAGTCTATCAAATGAATGTGAAAAGTGCTTTCCTAAATAGAAAACTTTAGGAGGAAGTCTATGTGAAACAACCTTCTGGATTTGTCAGTTCAAAGTATCCACGTCATGTTTATAAGTTAAACAAGGCTTTGTATGGTATAAAACAAGCTCCAAGAGCTTGGTATGATACACTGTCCATATATCTATAACCAATAGACTTCACCAAGGGTAGTATTGATAAAACACTCTTCATTAAAAAAAGTAAAGGACAAGTGATTCTTGTACAGATCTATGTGGATGACATTATCTTTGGTTCTACAAATGAATATCTATGTGAATGGTTCTCCAAAGCTATGTCAAAAAGGTACAAGATGAGTATGATGGATGAAATGACATATTTCCTAGGCTTATAGATTCAACAGAAGCCTGATGGAATATTCATAAATCAAAGCAAGTATGTTCTTAATTAGATAAAGAAATATGGTTTTGATTATAGTTTAACCATGAAAACACCCATGTCACCAGCTGTCAAGCTGAACAATGACTCAAACAAAAAGTCTGTATGTCAGTCTACCTATAGAGGAATGATAGGTTCATTACTTTATTTCATAACTAGTAGACCTAACATAATGTTTGCTACATGTGTTTGTGCAAGATATCATGCAGATCCTAAGGAATCACATCTTCAAGCTGTGAAAAGGATCTTTAGGTACCTAAAAGGTACACCAAATCTAGGTCTTTGGTATCCAAAGGATTCTAGATTTGATTTGGTTGGATTTTCTGATGCTGATTATGCTGGGTGCAATTAGAAAGAAAATCTACAACAGAAGGATGTCAAATGCTTGGAGGGAAGTTAGTAAGCTGGACAAGTAAGAAGCAGAATTCGGTGGCTACTTCAACTGCTAAAGCTGAGTATGTTGATGCAGGAAGCTGTTGTGCTCAAATTCTGTGGATGTAACATCAGCTTCAAGACTTTGGTATGAATTTCAAGAAGACTCCTATCTTTTGTGATAACCAAAGTGCGATACCCATAATATATAATCGAGTCTTCCACTCAAGAACAAAGCATATAGAGATTAGACATCACTTCATAAAAGATATCGTGGAAAAAAGTAAATTTGAAATAAATTTTATCTCCACAGATGATCAACTTACAAAAACACTTGATGATAAAAGGTTTTCTTATCTGCTAAGTAAATTGGGTATGCTCAACTCTTAGATAAGTTTCTACAACTGAGTTTCAGCTTGATAAAGACTATGTGTTTTAAGCTGAGAGTACAGTTTATAGATATGTTACCATAAACTGTTTACTTAGTCAAGCTGAGTGATAAGTTCACACATTTGGTTTGTTCCAAACATGGTTTAACTACTTAGTGTGGTTAAAATATAAGTTTGAGTTAGTCTCAAATTAAAAATGACTAAGTGTCATTGAATCTGAGACGTGTGCTCAACTCAAGCTGAGTGTTAATCTCAAGCTGAGTGATACAATCAAGTTGAGTGCTTGACTCACGCTGAGTGGTAAGTTTCCTCAGCATGGTATGTCCAAACCATGTTTTAATTACTTTGTGTTATTAATTCATTCAGAATTATGTTTAACTCAGTCTCAAATTATATTTTTCTACTGATTATGTATTGGTGTAATACAAGAGTGTAAATAATATTTTTATATGTTAAGAATATTATTTTACCAAATTACCCATTGGATATGATAAGTTTCTCCTTTATTCCGGTTATCTCTATCTATTGGTTAGCTACAGTAACGGATAAAAAGGGTCGTACAACGGTAAATTTTCTCTCATCAATAAGGTATATATATCGATTATAACTGATTTTCAGAAGTTTATGCCTATTTTCTCTCATCTTTCTACTTCTGCAATACTCTATATACCTTCTCCATACACCTCAATTGCTAAGTGCAATCAAATCGTCCTCTTAACTTGAAATCCTATTCGCTCTATGCGACATACGATTTTACTAAGTGTGAATCAATTTCAAGTCTAAACATTTATACAATGGACGGGATCATTCTAAACCTAAGTGACAAAATGGTGTGGGGTGCTGCATTCAAGAACAATGGAGTGCCGGTGATTAAAGTTAATAATCAACAAGCCTGCCTTGCCATTCCTGTGCGAAAATAGGGCAGGGGATATGAAGAGTGGGTGAATTACATTCGCAAGTGCCTATTATCATTTGCTTTCACAGGAGCATCACTCCATATTGTTCCTCAACACCTACTTGAGTTCTGGTATACATGTGTTTGTAATCATGCTAGAGGAGAAATTAGAGGAACTATTCTAAACGGAGAGAGAACAGTGGTAATCACGGTCAATAGGCTAAGGGAAGTTTTACATCTTCCACCTAACGATTTGTTCGATCCTCCCGTGACAAGACAGGTAGCAAGATCAGTTCTACCAAGAATGGGTCACCCACAAACAGAGGGTGTCATCAAGAAAGCAACATTTCTAACCGGATGGGGTTTCCTAGTATCTACGGTGATCCGTTCACTAGGAACAAAGGTTGGAGGACTGGACCAAGTCAATGAGTTCGAGATGCAGTTATTACACAACATGTATCATGAAAAGATCATCGATTTTGCCTTGCTAATTATTAATGAGCTCAAGGTCCAAGTAACGAAAACACTAATGTTGGGAAAATGATCTCATCAGTTTAGATTTGATGAGACAAAGTTAAGTTTGTATGATGAGTTCTACATATAACTTAAACAGAATTATGAAGCTTAGTCGGACTGAACACTTATAGTGATTCAGAATAAGTATAAGCTGAGTATAAGCTGAGCTATGTTCGACCAGTTTATACTATACCTTAGTTAGTTTATTAATATGTTTAATAATCGGTGTATGTCACATAAGGTATATATCGAGTATTCAGCTTGATGTGTTTCAAGCTGAGTGACTCAGCTCAAGAGTAGAGTCAGCTTGACAGAGTTGCTAAATATGTTTTAGTTAACTAAGTTAGACTTCTAAGGATGAGCTAATAAAAATACATGTTAGTCCATGTTTGTTTTCGAGTGTGTTCTCGAAGGACTCAGCTTGATGATTTTCAAGCTGAGTAACTCAGTCCGATTGAAGAAGTCAGTTTAAAGATAATTTAAATGTGTTTTAAATTATCTTTATCACTTTCTATATCTACGGAAAGGATAAGAAGATTCCTAAATCAAGGTTGAAGATTGAAGACTCAAGATAAGAAGATTCAAGATTCCGGTTTATCCGATAGTTAGTTAGCGAATTAAGTTGAGTCTTAGTTTTTTAGGAACCGTAGGAACAGGATTATAAATATTTATCTCCTGACAAGTTTAGACGTACGACTACGACTACGATTACAACTACGAGTTACAGAGCCATAACTCAGTTTCACCTCACCGTATGTGTTACGAATCTTGATCACAGTTTGTCAGTTCAACTTGATCAAGAAAATCACATATTCCCAAAGTGTTCGTGTGTTCGAACTATCACATTTATTGTGAAGATTGGTAAGTAATCATAAGTTGATTGAATCTGTGTAAATCCTGTTTAGAGAGTCGTCAGTATCTATAATCATAAGTTGATTATAGATAGCTAAGTTTGAGAGATTGAGAGATTTATATTAGGTGGTTATATATCAAGAGTTGCTTACTTGATAATTACTGTAATCATCTTCTTATTCAAAGCATTGTAATCATCTTCTTAATAAAAGCATTCGACTGTTTGTGGTTTGATTTACTGTGTGTAACACTTTTATTTGATTTGTTCAATTTCCGCAGAAAGTGTATTCAACCCCCCCTTCTACACACTGTTGCTTGTTGTTATTCTCATACAAGGGACCAACAACTGGTATCAGAGCAGGCTGAACAATTTCGTCAGTTGAATAGTTCAAGATTCTGAGAAGGATTGAAATGTCGACAAGCAATACTCCATCCAACTTTCCTCAGATGTCTGCAAAAGGATGTCCTGTATTTGATGGATCTGACTATCCTATGTGGAAGTTCAGAGCCATGCTATTCCTCAAGTTCATTGACAACCGTATGTCGGATGTTGTCACAAAAGGACCATTTATCCCCCAAGATTCCTGCTACTGTCAGTGATACGTCTCCTGGCAAATCTGAAAAGGAAACAAGAAAGCCTGTTTCATCTTGGACTGATGAAGATTGGAAACTATACAATCTGGATTATAAGGCTAAAAGTGTTCTAGCAAATGCCCTGTCAAATGAAATCCTGCGTACTGTGACTGGGTGTCAAACTGCAAAGGATATTTGGGATACGCTTAGTGTCACTTATGAGGGCACAGATCTGTTCAAGCAGCAAAAGAAGAATCACTTGAATAGAACTTATGAAAACTTCTTTTTAAAGAAAAATGAAACCTTGGCAGATTTGTTCACAAGGTTTCACTGCTTGATAAATGACCTACTAAGTGTGGGTGTAAAGAGAGATGAAGCTGAGCTCGTGCTGAAATTTTGGATGTGTTACCAGAAAGGTTCAATGAAGTAACCACTGCACTAAGGGCTGGAGGAACACTACACATGTATAACCTACAGTCCATCTATGGGTTCTTGCTGAATCATGAACAGATCACAGAACACAAGAGGGCCTCTCAACAACAACTTAAGGACTCATTGGATAAATCTGAAGTTGCATTAGTTGCACAGAAAAGGAAGAAAAACTCCAAACCTTTGGTTGTTGAATCTGAGACTAAGTCAAAATCTCAAGCTGACCACTCAGACTCAGACTCAAGTGATACTGATGATGTTCAGAATATCACTGAGCAAATGGCTATGTTAGCCAGAAGACTGAGAAGAGCTCAACGGGGAAGAGGAAGATCTGACAGGGGCAAAGGGAAGAGTTCCTTTGATCCCAAGAATGTTGTGTGCTTCAACTGTCAGAAAAAGGGACATATAGCTGCTGAGTGTAGATCTAAGAAGGTAGAATCAACATCTGTTGTTGATAAGAATGCTTATAGAGCTAATAAGTACAAGAAAAAGTACACTCAGCTCAAGAAATCAAAGCCTGAAGACAAACCCAGTGGAAAAGGTTTATATGCTGAAACCTGGGATACAGAATCATCCACCTCAGATGATGATGTATGTCTAATGGCTTAAGAAGATGAAGAGCTAGAATTGGATGAGGTTGATTATGGTCAGTCCGAATCAATCTTTGAAGCTGACATGAAGGAAGCTGAGGAAAATAGCAAACTGAGTGATTGGGATCCTGCTTCCATGTACAAGGTCAGTAACTTCTACTCTTATACAGATGAGGAGAAAGGTCTTGCTTTTGATTATTTGTTAAATGATTTCAAGACCAGCCTTAAGTCTCAACATGACCTCAAAGCTGAAATTGCAAAACTGAAGGATGAGATTAAGGAGAATAAATCTCTCATTGATGTTGGTAAGAAAGCACAGTGTGATCTTGAATGTCAGAGGCAAAAAACCACACCCATCAATGGATTATGTGAAAACCGAGAAACAACAGTACACATTTTAATGGCCTCTAAATCATAAAGTTCAGGGAAAATCACTTTAAGAGGAGTGGAACCTATCCATCTATCATCCCAAAAGAAAGTTGAATCTCCATTGCCCACTTTCCGAGTAAAAAATTCGTCTAAATTAACATTAAGAGATAATAGAGACATACCAGCTTTAGCAAATATTGAGCCAAACACCCGAGCGCCTAGCATTGGCAATCGAAGTAGAATCACGACTAGTAATCCCATGCAAGGCTTTCACAACTTCCACCCATAGTGAATGTTCCTCCACCTTAAGTCTCCACCGCCATTTCACAAATAATGAAATATTAGCCTATTCCATCGAACCTATACCCAAACCACCCAAAGCTTTTGGAGCAATTATTTTTTTCCAATCTACCCATGATATTTTTAATTTGCCGGTATCTATAACACCCCAAATAAACTTTCTACGAATTTTCTCAATCGAATCAATGACTTTAGACGGAGCTTTGAAAAGTGATAAGAAGTAGAGTGGAATACTTCCTAATACTGATTTACAAAGTGTAACTCTACCACTAAAAGATAACTTTTTTGCATTCCACTTTGATAATCTCGACGCCACTTTGTCTATAACTGGCTGCCAGTTTCTTGCTAACCCCATATTTGCACCAACTTGATTCTTAGACTTCAATTCATATTCAATTGTCATACTTTAATATTAATATATGAGTTTATATTTTTTTTCTTAACCATGTGGAGCAATTAAAGTGGCTCTAGATTGATGGATGATTTTTATAAAAATGGATACTTTATGCATAACGAACAAGAAGAAGTCACGATTCAATCAGGTTTGATTATAATTTATTTTCAAATGTAAATTTCATTGTCGCGTTTATCTTTCAATTTTTGTTTTTGTTAAATATTATTACTTTTAAATTTAATCAGATGATCAATATAATGAAAGCGAACATACAGTGATTGATGATATCGACAAAAATGGCTATCTTATCTATGAAGAAAATGATGAAACCGATGTTCAACCAGGTTCGATTATATTTTCATTCTTCATATCTTACTTTTCGTTATATTTGACCTCTGATTTATATATGTTTGTTTCAAATTAATCTAAATGTTATCCTAATTGGTTAGATTGTTAGTTTTCGATCTTTCATTATGTTTTAGTGAGTTTGATTAAATTCTAGTATAAACAGGTGAAATACATGATGTGGGGAATGATACATATCTTAATCATGGGGGAAATGCGAAAGAGTCATTTAATATTTTCACTCACTCTTTCGGTTGCTCTTTGATAGGAAAAAAATTTGGTGATTCGGATACCGCGTATAATTTCTATAATGAATATGGTCTTTCTAAAGGTTTTGGTATTAGAAAGCATTATAATAATAGGCATGCAGTCAAAAACGAAATATATAGGCAAGTATTTGTTTGTAACAAACAAGGTTTAAAAAATGATACGCGAACAACACATGATGCGAAACTTCGTTGTATTAAGCGGACAGGGTGTAAGGCTTTGATACAAGTAACTTTGTCAAAGCAAGGATTGTGGGTTGTTGACAAGTTTGATGATGAACATAACCACCCTTTAGACGATCCATCACATGTGCCAAAACAAAAATAGTGACATAACAAAAATAGTGAATGCGTATAGAGGCAACGATGAGGATAAGCTAACAAGAGTTCAGTGTACTACTATTGTAAGTGGAGAAAAGAAAATTAACTTAGGAAAAGAGAGCCATGGAATTATCATGCATTTTCAAGTGAAAGCTCAGTTGGATAAAGAGTTTTACTTTGCTATGGATTTGAATACAGATGGTAAACTTAGAAATGTGTTTTGGTCTGACGGTAGATCTAGATCCTCCTATAATAAATTTGGCGATGTTGTAGTTTTTGATGTGACTTATAAGACAAATAAATTTAACGTGCCGTTTGCTCCATTTGTTGGAGTTAATCACCATGGCCAGTCTATCTTGTTTGAAGTAGCACTATTGGAAAATGAGAGTGAGGCAACATTCACATGGTTGTTTACACATTTTCTAAAATGCATGCATGAGTGTCCACCGATTTCTCTTATTACTGATCAAGATTTGGCTATGGGTAAACTAATTGGCAAGGTTTTCCCACAAACAAGGCACCGTTATTGTGCTTGGCATATTCAAAAGCATGTGTTGGAGCATCTTCAACCTTTACGGTCTCGGTACGAAGATTTTCAAGATAATTATACTACATGGGTTAAAAGCCAAACCATTAAATATTTTGAAGTAGGATGGGATAGATTGAAGAATAAGTATCTCATAGATGATGATTCTTGGTTGGGGAACATGTATAAGCTGCTGCGTCATCATTGGGTAAAGACATATTTGAAAGACACCTTTTTTGCTGGCATGACAACTAGTGGACGAAGCGAAAGCATTCATTCATTTTATGATGATTATTTGAATTCTAAAACCATGTTAAATGATTTTGTACTATAGTATGACAACGCGCTGAATTCAAGAAGAAGTTTGCAAGAAGACCAAGACTTTCGAACTTTAAACACAAAGCCGACATTGCATAGTGATCATCCAATTAAAGCAATGGCAGCAAAATTTTATACACGGAATATTTATGAAATATTTAAGAAAGAGTGGAAGACTAGTGTTGATTGTGGACATGAAAAAGTAAGCAAAGATGTTGAGTTAGTAAAATATCGTGTTGGTTATTCGAAAGGTAATAAAGAAAACTAGAAAACGGTTGAGTACAAAGTCACGTCAGATTTTTTTTGCTACATGTTCATGTGTAAGATTTGAGACTTCTGGAATTTTGTGTAAGCATATTCTATACATAATGAAAATAAAGCTTTTAACATCTATTCCAAGTCACTACTTACTACCAAGATGGACAATGAAAGCAACTCATAACGTGGGAACTATTGGAAGGAAATGGAGGGATATTGTAACACTGTACTTTTAAATTAACTTTAAACTGCGTGCGGAAGCTTAATTAACTTAATTATATCATTTGAACAATTGACCTCATAAAATTCTACTACAGTATTAATTACAAAACAGGCTCTAAACAAACACTAGACATCAGAGTCGATGGTCTGTCCATATTCCCAGCCATATATCTCCATAAAGCTTACCAAAAGTTATCAACAATATAAATAGTGGAGGATTAGCACAAAGCAAAGTGAGGGAATAGATATCTAAACATACACAAGGCATACAGCCCAAACACAAAGCTCAATCACCAAGAGAAGTATAGGGAAAATGTCCAAATCCCGTACAAGGCATCATGCGGTTTCTCTGTCATGCGGTTTTATAGTCATAAGTCCAAAACCGGTCAAAGTATAGGGAAAATGTCCAAATCCCCAAATCCCAGATAGGTCATGCGGTTTTATCATAAAACCGGATCAAATTCACAATTCCGTATAAGCCAAGGCAATCCATACGGTTTTATACAAATCCCGTATAACATGCGGATTCCTCTCAAAACCGATTAAGTTCACAGTCCATATGTCAAGGAAATCCATTCGGTTTTTTCCATGAATCCCGCATCATATGCGGTTTTCTCAAAAACCGGATATCCATGCGGTTTTCTCCAAGTGTTAGGTAATAATTCTATTTCATTCGGTTTTTATCCAATTTCCGTATAATACATGCGGTTTCTTCCTGTTATGCAGTTTGTGTATCAATCCTGGATGTTTCATTTGGTTTTATCAGAATCCAAATACTCATGCGGTTTTCATCAAAACCCCATGATTCTTAGTTATAAATCCCGCATGATTCATGTTCTTGTTCACTTGATCAATTTCTAATTTTCTGGACTAATTTATGTACATGCACAGTAATATACCTATTCGCATACTTAGCTAGTTTCCATGCATAAGTATATATAAGCAAAGTGGTGTCCGGGTTGATGAAGAGAGAAGGGGACAAAGGTACTTGGTTTAATAATATTATAATAGATAAAGTTAGTGGGTGAAAAGTAAGTTGACTTTACAAGCAAAGTGTGTAAAGTAAACATACTTTTCAGTAAGGTGTTTACCCACTATCTATTATTATATTATTAAAGTAGTACCTTTATGTCTTGGGAGAGTAAACTTCTCTTTCCATGCTTGTACATTTATCAACACCATGCTTTCTGAAGATTTGACTTTACCAAGTATAGAGTTGCCAGCCATACTAAGATGAAGCAGCATATCTTCGAGATCTTCTTTTCTAAAGTATCTTTCTCCTTTTCCAGAGGATAAAGATCTATCCTTTTTGTCTCTTTGCAGATACAAAAAGTGCTAAGTACTTTTACAAAGAAAGATCTAAGGCATAATAGAACAGCACATGTTCTGCCTTGGACTTAAGAAAATATTACATAGAAAAGCTATTAGCTGATATACAAAGTAAAGACTCAGCTAACAGACACTGAACTACAAATATAATTTTGATCAGCCAAAGGATGAATGTGAAAGGCTCAGCTACTCAGATTTGCTCAGCTGATCGAAATGCTCAGCTAATAATGCAAATCAAAGTATAGCTAATAAACTGATCAAACTAAACTATCAGCTGATACCAAGAGCTCAGCTAATCATTTGAGTATGATCAGCTCATGAAGAAAAGATTGGATAAGTAGTAAATACCTTATCTGACAGATGGGAGGCATCAGCTGATCAAAGTGATTGTGTCAGCTGATCCTTGACTGCTCAGTTGATCTTGAATTCTTCATTAGCTGATGGTATTGGACCATCAGCTGATCCAATATTAATCCTCAGCTGATGCTTTTAGACTGATCTTTTCCTCTTAGCTGATCTTCCTGAAGCTAGTCCTTTAGCTGACACTCAGTGTTCAGCTGACACTTGTTTTCTTCAGCTGACACTTCTTACTTATAATTTTCTTTAAGTCTAACATGAAAAACAACACATGTTTTTCATTTATCTAAGTCAAAACTGAATATGTGGTTTTGTTAACATCAAATCCTATTTTAAATAATAGACAGGTTTGATTTAGGTTTGATATTGCTATCTCCTCAACAATCTCCCCTTATTTGATGATGACAAAACCTTATCTTGTTAGAGAAGAATCAGTTTGACTCGAATTTGTAAAGATAAAACTTTTAAGTGCATTTTGGTTACCTAGCTATCTGTTTTTGGTAACTCTTTAATATATGTTCCCTGATATTCTGTTTTTGGGAATCTTTTCATTTATGAAGTACCATTTTTCTGTTTTTGTGGTATCTTTCTATCCTTTTTCTGTTTTTAGGATTTTTGATTTTCTATATTTACACTAGGTGAGCTATCTACTAAGATACATCTATACTTGCAATTTAGCTAAGTAGTCCATGATCAAAGTTTCAAGCTTGATTACAGAACAAATAATTACAAGAGAGTTTGTACAGAGTAATTAAACTAAGAGTTAAGCTAAGTACAGAAGTTGAACTATTCTAGGAATTGAAAATACAACTAGTCTAGTTATGAAGTATCATTGTTCTTTACCACCAAGGTTCTTCCTATGTCAGATTCTCTTAGGAATCTCCAATCACCAGCTCTGTTCTTGAAGAACATCCCTTTCTCAGGCTCAGTTATGTACTTAAACATTTCAGGTTGAATATTTGGGGGAAGAGTAGTGTTCAGACTTTCATAAGCAGGAAGATAAGGATAGTCAGGGTTGATCACAATCTGTTCAATGGGTACAAAAGCCTTTGAAGTTTTCTTGAAGGCATCTTCAATCAGATTGATGTGCTTAATGAACTGATCATGTGTGAAGAGCCTATGGCATATTGACATCCGAATCCAGTATTCAAACTTTGCCATGAACCTTTGAACAATGTCCCTTTTGGACTTTAGGAGATGGTACAAGATCTCAATCATCTCAAAGAAGGAGAGTAGTTTGCAGTGATGTAGATAAGTATCTTCAAAAGTGTTTCTCTCATCTCTTCTAACTACTCTGAGATAAGGACCTTCATTTGTACCTTTATAAGGAGTAACCCTTGAAATGATGTCTGCACGTCTTCTATTCCCCAACTTTTCTCTATTTTCCCAGAACTCCTTGGATTGCCTTTCAGTTTGCTGAGTAGTGCTTCCAAAGTTGAAGTTGAGCAAAGCTTGAATGGCTTCCTTGTGAGTCTTTCCTCTTTTAAGGACTTTCTTGGTGGAAGGGTCATCTTGATGTGGTGCAGCTTGTACTTGATGTGTTTGAGAGGACAGCATGATTAGTTCTTCTTCTTGTAATTCTCTCAGTTCATCGTCAGTAACACCTATGATTGCAGCAAGATCTTCAGGAGTAGTGAAATCCTGATACATTTCCTTGGTTTTCAATACTTCTTCAATAGAGGTACCAAGTGCAGCAGCTAATTCACTAAGCTCTCTGAGACTCTCATCTTCTTTATGAAGTTCTTCCTCTTTTCTTTCTTCAGCTTCAATCTCCTCAGCAGACATGATTTTCTTTCCTTTTCTCCTTGATGTACAGCTAGGAGTTGATTGACTTGATTGAGCTGGAGAGGAAGCTTGGACTGTTAGAGCTGTTGTAGAGGGACTCTGCTTTTTCAAGTTGAACAGAGAGGACAGAGGCTGATCATCTTCATCATCATCATCGAATTCATCTAATGGTATTGGAATTAGGGCACATGATTCACCTTGCCTGGATTTCTTAGCACTCTTCCTTCTAGCCATTGTCTTTAGCCTTCTTTTAGGCCTTTGCTGTTCTTGATCAGGTTGCTCCCCCTCAGTTGGATTCTCCCCCACAACATTTGATTTCCTTTGAGTTTCTGTTTCATTGGGGGCTGATCCATCCTCTGCTTGCAAAGCTTGAACCTCAGCTGTACAGGCATCAACAGCTGCTCTAATTGTTTCTGGAGAAGGTTCTCTAACTGAATTCTCCCCCTTTTTGGCATCATCAAAGGTAGGAAAAACAGTAGGCTTAGCAGGAGCACCAAGGGTGAAAAAGGAGTTAGGAGATGGAGAAGGTGTAGAGGCAGAGGGAGGAACACTGGAGGGTGAAGGAGAGGTTGTGGGAATGGGAGGTTGTGGAAAAGGTGGAGGAGAGTTCTGTGATGAGATGGGATGGGTGAGAAAGATGGTATGAAAGTAGAGGTGAGAGGTCTAAGCCTGGTGATAGCATCAGTGATATTGGTAAACTCTTTGAGAGTTTCACTGTGCCTTTTCCTTGAGTACTGGCTTAATCGAGTGATCTCATCATCTATGGTTCTGAGAAGAGAGTGGACTCTTAGAAGAGAATCAGAGATGGTTACTGAAATGTTGGGAAGGGAAGGTCTCAAAGTTTGGAGTTGGGAAAGAAGATTGGAAATGGTTTGGTTTAAGGAAGTTATTGTTTGTTTTGAAATGGTAGGAGGTGGAGTAGGAATAGGAGTAGAAGTTTGGGTTAACAGTTGATCCAGTTTGTTGAGAATGGGAGTGAGATCAACTGGGGTAGGGGTGGGTAGGGGTTGGGATTGGTTAGCTTTAAGTGACTCAACTTCTTGGGTTAGATGAGAGAGTTGAGTTTCTGTTTGGGTTTGGAAAGTGGTGAAGGAGGCTTGAAGACTATCCATCTTTTGAGAGATAGATGGTAGGTTTTGAAGTATTTGGGGTGAGGGTTCAGAAGAAGTTGATGGAATGGGTTGGATAGGAATTGATTGAGAAGATGTGCCAAGAACAAGAATGGATTGAGGTCCCTCACTTAGACCTTGGTATATAGGCCTAAGATCACTGGGAGCAGAAATTGTACCCTGTACCAATGGCTGGTTTATGCCACTAGTATTGACAGGCAGTGCACTAGCATGTGTAAGAAGTGAATCAAATACAGGTGCAAAAATGTGAGTGTGAGTGAGGGTTGCACTCAGTGGGGTATCCCTTATTTCAGTAGTAAGTTGTTGTGAACTTACCAAGGGTATGGATAGACTCAATATGGGTGTAGACACAGTGTGACCTTGGGAGGAGGTCTGTCTTTCAATGGTATCACCCTGTTGGGAGGGTGACCCAGATTGTAGGAGTCCCATATTTACAGATGTGTCCTGTTGTGAGGGCACATCCACTGGCAGTTGGGTAATAGCAACTTCCATTTTCTCCCCCTCAACATAAGAGGGAACTAGTGGAGTTGAGGTCAGAGGTGTGGATATCACTACCTCAGAGACTTGTGAAAAATGCACAAGCTCTTGTGACCTTAATTAAGTATGGGTGTAGATGGGAGTAGAACTAGTGACTGTTGGTAGTATACTAGAGCTTGGCTGTTGTGGGGTTGTTACAACTAGAGTAGAGGATGGGTTCTCACTGGTGGGGTTAACCAAATGAGTGTCCTCAAGGGTGGTAGAGATTGTCCAAAATTGTGTCTTCCTCAGCATCATCACCAACAGCTGAATCTCCACTTTGTTGATTCTATGGTGTGCTAGAACTGGAACTGACAGGGAATTCAGTAATTGGCATTCCAATTTGAGAAGATGAGGTGGTGGTATCTTGAATATTTTCAGCATGAACAAACCCAGCATCACCACCATGAAAGTCATCATCTCCTTCATCATTATCACCTCCATCACTATCAGCACCACTATCATCTACATCAACATCCTCAGCATCAGGATTAACAGGCTCATCCTGTGCTGGTGCATCAAACACATCTACTCTAAACATCATCTCTTGATTAGCAGTACTCATCAAATCTTCATCCCACCTTTCTTCTTCACCTATGGTTTCATCTTAAGCATGAGTCACAGACTCTTCAGAATGCTCAGTGATTATATCAGGAGACTCAGAATCATCAGCCATTTCTTCACTTACAGGTTGAATAGCACCTTCTTCTTCAACAACCACATCTTCTTCATCAGCTGCAATGTCAATCAGTTCTTCCATTTGTGCAGTGATAGCAGGACCTTGTTCTTCCCTTATTAAATGGAATATCCTTTGACCCATTTGAGGCATGGTCATTGTATCTAAAATAGCAGCTATCCCAGTATATTGTTCCCATTGAAGATGGTGAAGCACAAGCAAGCTTAAGTAACTAATGTAGGGAACAATAGTCCTTGTTGATTTCTTTGATGTGCCAAGAGTGAGTTTATCCACCATCTCTGAGAATATGACTTGAGCAAAGTCAATATTCCTCCCTTTGACTAAGGCATGGAGAACCATTAGTTCTTTTTGGTTCATTTGATCAAAACTTCCAGATTTATGACCAAAGCACCAAGTGATTACACTAGACAAATACTTCCATGGGTGTCCCAGTACAGACAACTTATACTGACCATGGTTAACAGCTTCATTGTAGCCTATCAGGGGTAAAACTTCTAATACTTGATCCATTTGAGCAAATGGTTGATATGGGGCCAAGTTAGGCAGAGAGATGGCGAGTCGAAGAGTGTTGACAGTGATGTTGATGTTGATGGTGCCATTGAGACAAGTGCAGGTGATTAGGTCTTGATCAGGATGGTACCTTGCAGTGTACCACATCTCACCAACGATGTTTGGAAAGATAAAGAAAGGATGAGCAGAGAGACATGGAAACAGGGTATGAGCAGTTATGAATGCTACCATAGGTTCATATCCCTTGTTTGCCTTGTTCGAGGGAATGTCAGTGTTGATTAGAAAGTTGTTTGGACGAATGGTGATTTCTGAGTACACAGTCATGTTCTCACCAGTAACAACATTTGGAGTAGAAACAGGGTTGAAGGTCACCATGATTACAGAGTGAAGAAACTGTGAGCAATGAGAGTTTAGGGTTTGTAATTTTGGAGAGAAGAAGAGTGTTTGGGAATTTGAAAGCACACGAAATGAAGAACCGCTCAAAAACACCTTTATATCTTCTTTGGAAACCTAAACTGTCACAGAAATATCTTTTTGAAAAAGTAATTGTCACGTCTGCAAAAAGGGTAATAAACAGATAATATAATAAATACACGGACAACAAACGGATAATTAAATGAAATCAAATACTACCTAGTAACAAATTAAATACAAATGAGAAATTAATAAAATAAGTGTCGGGACACAAAAGTTTTGAACCTGAATATCATCAGCTGACAGAAGAGAGTGTCATCTGATCCATATTTGAGATAAAATAAGTGTCAGCTAATGAGTGCACTTAGCTGAGCTTCTAAGTTCCTTTGAGATACCTAAAAATCCTTTTAACTGCAGCTAAGTGAGATTCTTTGGGATCTGCTTGATATCTAACACAGAGACATGTTGAAAACATAATATTTGGTTTACTTGCAGTGAGGTATAAAAGTGACCCTATCATACCTCTATAAGCTATAATGTTCACTGATTTGCCATCAGTGTCCTTTCCAAGCTTTAAGGCAGTGGACATGGGTGTTTTCATTGAAGAACAATTTTCAAACTCAAATTTCTTAAGTAAGTCATTTACATACTTTGTTTGATGAATGAAAATTCCATCAACCTCTTGTTTAATTTGAAGACCTAGAAAATAGTTTAATTCACCCATCATACACATTTGATAATTACCAGACATGAGTTTTGAAAACTTTTTGCAAAGATCAACATTTGTAGACCCAAAGATTATATCATCTACATATATCTGCACAAGTATTACATCACCCTTGAATTTCCTTATAAATAAAGTACTATCTATGATTCCTCTAGTAAATCCTTTAGTGGTCAGAAAAGAAGAGAGGGTATCATACCAGGATCTTGGAGCTTGCTTCAGACCGTACAAGGCTTTGTTCAAGAAATATACATGGTCTGGCTTGCTAGCATCCTCAAAACCAGAAGGTTGTTTGACATACACCTCTTCCTTCAGTTCACCATTGAGGAAAGCACTCTTAACATCCATTTGGAAAACTTTGAAGTCTTTGAAGGCAGCATAAGCAAGAAACAATCTTATAGCTTCAAGTCTTGCAACAGGGGCAAAGGTTTCATCAAAATCAATTCCTTCTTCTTGACAATACCCCTGAGCAACCAGTCTTGCTTTGTTTCTGATGATTAGCCCTTGTTCATCCATTTTGTTACTGAACACCCACTTAGTACCAATGACGGATTTGTCCTTTGGTCTTGGCACCAAAGTCCATACATTGTTCCTAGTAAATTCAGCCAATTCTTCTTGCATGGCATTTATCCAGTGGGGATCATTTAGAACTTCATCTACCTTCTTTGGTTCAATCATAGAAACAAAACCTGTGTACAAACAAATATTGCAAGCTTTTGATCTTGTTAGTACAGGTGCTTCTATATTACCTATGACCTGATCAATTGGATGATTTTTGAGGTCCTTGTAGGCATTTTGGATTAAAGGAGTGTTTGGATTACTTTGGATTTGGGGAGTTGAAATTATTTTATTTGAATCAGTTGATGATATTTCTGGTTGATCAGCTGATAGAATTTCTTGGTTACAATCTGTGAAAACTTCTACTGAAGAAGGAATATTTGATATGGAATTTGAATCCAATGATGTTGAGTCATGATTCACATCATTCAGTAAAAGTGTGGGTTGATTTAGGATAGGATGTGCAATGGTTTCTTGTAAGTTTGAAACAGGTTCATCTAAATTATCTACATCAGCTGATGGGAGTGGATCAGTTGATACTGGAATGTTATCTTCAGTATGCAGCAAATCATTAAATTCCTCACCTGTAGATGGATTAGTAGAACAGGAAGCAACAAAGTCATTTTAATTAAAACTTACATTGATTGATTCTTCTATGACTTTTGTTCTGATGTTGTAGATTCTGTAAGCTTTGGAGATCACAGAATATCCAACAAAAACACCTTCATCAGCCTTGGGTGCAAACTTTTGCAATTGATCTTTCTGGTTCAGTATGAAACACTGACACCCAAAGATGTGAAAGAAACTGATGTTTGGCTTCATTCCCTTGAGCACTTCATAGGGAGTTTTGTTGTGCCTCTTGATTACTAGAGATCTATTCTGAGTAAAACATGCACAGCTGACAGCTTCAGCCCAGAAGTTGAATCCTAACCCACTCTCACACAGAATGGTTCTTGCAGCTTCAATCAATGTTTTGTTTCTTCTTTCAGCTACACCATTCTGTTGTGGAGTCCTTAGAGCAGAGAAGTTTTGAGATATATCTTTTTCATCACAGAAGCCTTCTAGAGTTTGATTTCTAAACTCAGTTCCATAATCACTTCTAAGCATCCTTACCAGATTTCCATTTAGCACTTCCATCTTTTTGATAAAGCTAATTATCTCTTCAGCATCCTCACTCTTTGCTTTCAGAACGATGACCCAAGTATATCTTGAGAATTTATCAACCAGAACTAGAGCATACTTACTTCCACCAATACTTGCAGTAGCAACAGGACCAAATAAGTCCATGTGTAACATGTAAAATGGTTCAGTAATGGAGAAGGCTTGCTTAGATGGAAAAGATGTCTTGTGCTGCTTTCCCTTCTCACAGGAAGAGCAAGGTTTAGGCTTAACATAAGTCAGTGAAGGTAGTCCTGACACTAGATCACCCTTGCTCAACTTGTTAATGTTTTTGAAGTTTAAATGGGAAAGCATTTTGTGCCATAACTAGTTTGTGTCAGTTACAGACTTGGTATACAAACAGGTTAACTTTGATGGATCACCAGAGGACATATCAAGAGTGTATACATCCTTGGTTCTCTTTGCACAAATTACTGTTTCACCTTCTTGATTTAAGATGGAACCACCTGTCTTAGTGAAAAGGACCTTGTGATCACCATCACATAACTGACTTATGCTGATGAGATTATATTTGAGTCCTTTGACATATGACACTTTTGACAAGGTTAAGTTCCCATTATGAAGTTCACCATAGCCTTTTGTTTGCCCATAATTGTTATCACTAAAGGTCACTCTTGGACCCTTTTCCTTCTTGTAGTTACTAAGCAGAGCTTTACAACCTGTCATGGTCCTTGAACATCCACTGTCAAGATACCATGTGTTCAGACCCTGCATAGATGAGATTAAAAGAAGGTTAGTGACACTTGGGCATCCACAATTAAGTGGACCCCTGTGGATTGCACCTAGCCATCCACTTTATATTAGGTTATTTATGAATGAGAGAAACAACTGTGTTATCAAAATCAGTCCGGTGTCTTGAGTTACCTTCAAGAGAGCAATCACTTGCCTTGTGTTCTTTGCTCCCACATTTATAACATTTTTTATTTTTGGAGCCTTTAACATGTTTTGGTAATTGCCTAAGAGATGTCTTAACTGTTTTCTGATGACTATGGGTCATCAGCTGACAGATTTTACCATTCAGCTGTTGCAGCTGATTCTGTAAACTGATAAGGTCTTTGTTTACAGTCACCTTAGGTTGACCATTAGTTAAAATGAGTTTTTGATCAACTTTAGATTTGGCAGACTTAGACTTTATGTGAACAGAAAGTCCTTTTCTCTTAGTTTCTCCTATTGAAAGAGTTTGAAGTGATATTTGATCAGCTAAACAAACAGAAGAGGATCCATGATCAGCTGACAGGCTATCAGCTCAGCAGTTATCATCTAATTTTTGATCAGCTGGTGTAATATCATTAGCTAAAGAATTTTCAGTCAGCTGAGTTCCTAAATTTAATGCATCAGCTTTCAAGGTTTGACAACATAATGTCTCTTTGGTATCAACAAATGATTCCATTCCTTTACTCACTTCCTTTACAACTAAATTTTCAGTACTTTTGCTTTCTATCAAAATAATAGAATTTGAACCAACTTTTGAAGTGGTTAAGTTTTTCAGCTGAGTACATTGACTTTTGACAAATCTGTTAGTGATAATACTTTTTCCTTTTATAGTCTTTTGAAAAGTAAGAGGTAAAATATCAGCCTTTTCTAAGATATTTATGTCCTTGCTAAAATCAACACAGTTAGCAGCTTGGGAATAATTTCCACCAATAATAGCTTGAACTTGTTTTGGAATCTGCTCATTGACACACTGAGTGGTCTTCTCAGCAGATACACACCAAGATTTAACTACTTTTTGAAGGTCATTAAACTTTATTGTTGCTTCATTGGTTTCTTTTACCAAGATCAGATTAAGTATCTTTTGATTAGCTAAATCATCTTCCAGTTTTGTCATTAGTTTCAGTTTCTCATCTTTAAAACTTAATCTCTCTTTTAGTGATTCTATTTCTAATTTTAGCTTCTTTTCTCTTTGAATATTTGACTGAAACTCAACACACAGATAATCAAACATAGTGTTCTTCTAATTATCTTCATAGTTAATAAATTTTCCAACCTGATACATAGAAGAAGGATCCCAGTCAGGAGAAGTACAAGCTTTAGAAGCTTTCTTCATGTCCTCAACAAAGGAACTTGTACTTGCTGTGTTTGCCATCAAACTGAGTTGAGCTGTGAGGACCTCATCTTCATCACTTGAGAGATCTTCCTCAGCCAAGTCTTCTTCTTCAGCCACCAACACCCTATTCTGAGCTTTCTTCTTTTTCTTGTCAAGGACAGCAGGAAGAAGCTTCTTATACTTAGCTTCATAATCAATCTTGCTATCTGAGCTTGAGGAACCCTTGAAGCCTGTGCTTCTTCTGGTCTTACATTCACTGTCATAGTGACCAGTCTTGCCACAAGAGAAGCATCCTTCAGAAGCCTTTGACTTAAACTTGGCTTTTTCTCCTTTGAAGGGTTTTCTCTCAAACCTCTTGACACCCTTTCTTTTCAAGAAAGGTTTGAACCTTTTAACCAACATGGCAGCCTGCTCAACAGCAGCTTCAATGTTGTCCATGTTCTCCAGATCTTCATCCCCATCAGCCACCAGCTCTTCATCAGAAGACTCTTCCTCTTCCTCTTCACTGGACTCATCCACCACTGCAGCAAAGCTTCTAGATCTTGTATCTTTAGACACAAGGGCATTTGATGAAGCCTTTGAACTCTCCTTCATATCCTTGGTAGAGAGTTTCCTTTGTTTCACTGATTGTTCATGGTTCATGAGATTACCATATAAACCAACCAGTGTCAGACCCTTGATTTTCTCACCATGTTTGAGCACAGTGATAAAGTGATCCCAAGATTCTGGGAGAGAGTCTAGAAACTTGTTTACAAGTTCCTTGTTGCTCTTGGGAACATCTACCCTTCTTAAGTCATTAATAAGGCAGTTGAACCTGGTGTAGGTCTGAGTAAGACTTTCACCTTTATGAGCAAAGAAGAACTCATATTCTCTAACCAGGAGGAGTTTCTTGTTCTCCTGCACTTCTTCAGTACCTTCATATGCAACAGTCAAAGTATCTAGCATCTCCCTTGCAGATTTGCAGTTAAGAACTTGATGATAGACATCATTGGGGAGTGCTGAGACTAAGGCTGTTCTGGCTTTGACATCAAGATTAACCAGCCTTTTGTCTTCATCAGACCATAGATGAACAGCTTTGACAACATATATATGTTCAGCAGGAGTTGTATCAGTGGCAGCAGTGACTTCTATAGTGGAGGAAGGAACATATGGACCTTCAGTAACAGTCTTGAGCATCTCATCATCAAGTCTTGACATATAGAGATGAACTCTACTCTTCCAAAGAGAAAAGTTCTCTCCATCAAACATTGGACACCTTGTGAGTGAGCCATTGTTGGAAGAATTGTTAGAAGTAGCAACAGGAGTGGCCATTTTGAGGTGTGGGGTAGAAGCAATTGAAGAGTAAGTAAAACAGATCTTAGATATGAATTATCTAGACTGCTCTGATACCAGTTGTTGGTCCCGAATGGATACTACAACAACAAATGTTTGTAGAGGGGGGGTTGAATACAAACTTTAGCAAATTAAAATTTAAGTGACACACGTTTTACTTTTATATAATTCTTATTGATGTGAATCAAGAATTATATGAACTAGATGCGGAAAATCTAAGTTCAATAAAAGGTGGCAGCTGGATTTGTCTGACACATAGACTATGCTAATCTTAAACAACTAATGTCTAAGATGTTCAACACATGAACAAGTTGGTTACACTGAAAGTAAAATGCTAACTCTTCTAATTCTCAACATATGAGATTTCAGAGTTCAACTCTATCTATTCGCATACTTAGAATGTTTCCATGCATAAGTATATATAAGCAAAGTGGTGTCCGGGTTGATGAAGAGAGAAGGGGACAAAGGTACTTGGTTTAATAATATGATGATAGATAAAGTTAGTGGGTGAAAAGTAAGTTGACTTTACAAGCAAAGTGTGTAAAGTAAACATACTTTTCAGGAAGGTGTTTACCCACTATCTATTATTATATTATTAAAGTAGTATCTTTATGTCTTGGGAGAGTAAACTTCTCTTTCCATGCTTGTACTTTTATCAACACCATGCTTTCTGAAGATTTGACTTTACCAAGTATAGAGTTGCCAGCCATACTTAGTTGAAGCAGCATATCTTCGAGATCTTCTTTTCTAAAGTATCTTTCTCCTTTTCGAGAGGATAAAGATCTATCCTTTTTGTCTCTTTGCAGATACAAAAAGTGCTAAGTACTTTTACAAAGAAAGATCTAAGGCATAATAGAACAACACATGTTCTGCCTTGGACTTAAGAATATATTTCATAGAAAAGCTATTAGCTGATATACAAAGTAAAGACTCAGCTAACAGACACTGAACTGCAAATATAATTTTGCTCAGCCAAAGGATGAATGTGAAAGGCTCAGCTACTCAGATTTGCTCAGCTGATCGAAATGCTCAGCTAATAATGTAAATCAAAGTATAGCTAATAAACTGATCAAACTAAACTGTCAGCTGATACCAAGGGCTCATCTAATCATTTGAGTATGATCAGCTCATGAAGAAAAGATTGGATAAGTAGTAAATACCTTATCTGACAGATGGGAGGCATCAGCTGATCAAAGTGATTGTGTTAGCTGATCCTTTACTGCTCAGCTGATCTTAAATTCTTCATTAGCTGATGGTATTGGACCATCAGCTGATCCAATATAAATCCTCAGCTGATGCTTTTAGACTGATCTTTTCCTCTTAGCTGATCTTCCTGAAACTAGTCCTTTAGCTGACACTCAGTGTTCAGCTGACACTTGTTTTCTTCAGCTGACACTTCTTACTTATAATTTTCTTTAAGTCTAACATGAAAAACAACACATGTTTTTCATTTATCTAAGTCAAAACTGAATATGTGGTTTTGTTAACATCAAATCCTATTTTAAATAATAGACAGGTTTGAGGTTTGATATTGCTATCTCCCCAACAATATCCAAAAATCATTATAACACAATAATATACATGAATTTACACCAAATACTAGCATGCAATCATTCTAAATTCATCACTCTAATGTTCCATACGGTTTTCACATAAAATCCATAAAACCGAATATAAACAACAAATTTTAATCAATTATGTTAACCTTATGAATTTGATACTCCAGAAATCAAAACAACAATTCAAAGTTGAAAGATTAAGATGAAATTCCTTTCTCTTGTCTTATTCGGCCGAGAGCATCAAACATACACACACACACTTTGTTAATTTTTTTGTAATTGCATGTAATGTGAGATAGTGGAGGTGATTAGGTGACTTAGTGTCACCAAATCATGACACCTCACACACCATTATCTCATATTGTATTTTATTAATAACATTTACTAAATATAATAAATTATAATGTATTTAACCACATAATAAAAATTAATTTCACATAATCAAATATAAGTCTCAAGATTTATAATTAATTCCCTTATTAATCTAGGTTGGTAAAGAGGGTGTTACAAATCTCTCCCCCTTAAGAATATTCCGTCCTCAGAATCTCATCGCTCTCGAACAAGGAAGAATAACGACTCCTCATATCCGCTTCAGTCTCCCAAGTCAGATCAGACCCTAAACTATGTTTCTACTTGACCAAAACCATCGATATCTGTTTCTTCCTCACCTTTGTTATCTTACGATCAAGTAATTCAATTGGTTCCTCAGTAAGCCTCTGATTATAATCCACACGAATATCTTGTAACGGAAGAATCTGTGTCTCATCCACTACGTTGCGCTTTCTCAAATAGCACACACTGAAAGTATCATGTGTTAGATTATGTGCAGAGATAGATAACACGTGTCATCGTGTCCAATGCTATGAGACACTAAAGGATCACACTGCTACAAACCCGTTTAGAACCATTTGGATTTTTACCAAGTTATATGTGTGGAATAATTAATTAGTTAATTAATTATTGAGGAGGAATATAATAATAGTTATTTATTATTTTAAAGGAGAAATTAATATTTAGTTTAACTATTAATTAGACCAATTAATTCATAGTTATTAATTAATTAGAAAGGTTAGAGGGTGTTTTCAGCAATTAAGTAATAATTTAATTAAAGTTGGGCTTTAATTAAACGGGCTTGGGCCTTAATAAGGTTTCTTATATAAATAACCTTTTAAGGCTTGGAATCATAATGAGGATTATTACAATTGCAAAAGGATAACCCTAGCATCCTTCCCTTCTCCCTCTACGTCGACTTCGAATAAGCACCCCTAAGGGGTTTCGGTCTGCGTCACACATCACACACACACACACACGGTTCTTGCGTGATCAGTTTTCGTGATATTCTGTGGCGGTCTAGCAGCCTGTTCGAGGTGGTGCAGTAGCGGTGTTCTACCTTTAGCTATCTGGATTAAAGTTTCAAGTTTTTGCTGATAGGATAACCTTTAATCCTTATTCTTTGTTTAGTTTCCTGTACGAGTTAGATGACATTACTAGAGGGGGTTTTTGTTTATCTCAGTTGCGTATGATTTTATACCCTACAAAACCTTTCAGTGGTATCACAGCCACTTCTAACCTCATAGGGAACTAGGTAGGCTTCTTTTTATCATGATGAATAGGTTTCTTTTTATCAAGGATTAACTTTTTGGTTTATCCAAGTATTTTTGAAATCAAGTTTTGATTTTAAAATGGATAACAAATTAGTTATGATAAAAAGAGGTTAAGGTTTAATTCTTAAAAAATTGTTATTATTATTTTTCCTTGTTTTTGCGATTTGGATGAATTCGGTAGCGGTGATGCCACCGTGAATGGCGGCGGCTTATGACGGGAAACCACCAAGGACGACGGCGTTGGCGATCGGCGAGGGCTGGTTGTCAGCGTCGGCTGCTCCTTTTTCGCTGCCACCAGTAGGTCGGCGACTGTGTGGGGGTCGGCGGACAGAATCTCCAGCGAACGGCGGCACGGCAAGGGGCGGCCCAGCGGCGGCTTGCACCTGTGGCCCAATCGGCCCAATCATGTGTTCGGTCCATCGAACTTTTTAATGGCCCAGTTTTGTGGCCCAAAGGTATTTTAGGTTTAGCTTTGGGTAACACCAAACAGGATTAAATCTAAAAGGTTTCTATAAGTTTTTTTTATATAAAACTTATGGTTAAAATATTTAATTTTAATCATGATTATTTTTATAATAATCAAGTATTGGTTAAAATTAATTATTTTTAGTATTCTTTAATCGCATAACAATGATTAATATATATATATATATAACAGTTATCGTTAAACTAGGTGATTTTAAAAGGTAGTTAAAATCAAGGTAATTCATCAAGTTGTGATAATTAGAGATTTGTTTTTGGATGTATTAGTTTTAGTACATGTTTGGGATGCCCTAGCCGAGCCCTAGACCTTGTGGATTGTTTTATTTACTGTACTTGTGGTTGTGATTGGTTTTTCTATTCTATGGTGTGGGGAGGCCTGCGTCCCACTTACAACCCCTATTCTGTTTTGTAAAAGTACTAGATTAACGGGTCTGCGTGCCTTTGATTATCTTGTAATTTTTTGTTTTCTAGTTTTAGATTTTAAAATAGAATAGATAGAATATATTTGAAGCTAATACAAGGACTAAGGAGCAAGGAGCAGGATTGAATGCAGGAGCCAGTGGGAGCTTCAGAGTTTCATGCCATGTGTGTTGTTTTTCCACTTAGGTTTTAGACCGTCGGGTTTTTCGTGTGGCTCACAAAACCGACATTAGTTAAGTTTCTCCACCTATTTAAACCATTACTTATCATTTTCATAACAATTTAGCAAGTTTTAATCCTTAAAAACCCAATTCCTTTCTTGTTCATAAAACCCATTAAAGCTCATTCTCAAAACTTAAATTCTAAACTCCACTCAAGATAAAACTACAAACAAAACACATAAATAGAATCACCAAGAAACAAGGATTATTACCTTAAGCTTTTCTTGTTGTTTGCTCCAAAACCTTGATCTCCCCTCTCTTGCACTTAGCTCACATCAGGAAGAATACACACACACCCTCTCTATCTGAATACTCAATGAAACAGTAATGCCATCCTCTGATGATAACCCTAATGATTGATTATATAAATATTATCACTACTTGGGCCAAGCCCATCAAGGCCACCTTAGTTGGTTTCCCACTTGACTCCAAGACCATCATCTTGTTTGCCAAATCATCTAAGCCCAATTATGCACTACAAGTTCATCTTACGATTTAACCCAAACCAACTATACATACACTAATTAAACCCAATAACAAGCCCGGAATTTAATATGAACTCTCGAATTAAAATAATCATCATCGCATAACCGAAGTCCGAATACAACGTAAATTACATCGACCAATATAATAAGATAATAAATTCTAAAAGTGGGTATTACACTTTTTCAACTTAAAATATAGTGTTTAATATTTACGTGCACGATCTAAAAGTAATAATATCACAACCACGCAATTAATAAATAAATAAACCAAAAATACGCATTTGACCAATACTAGTGCTTGATTGACTAATCAAGTACCCTATGGTCAAAACCCTAAGTGGATCACACAACACACATGGCATGAATTTCAGACGGTCCCACTGGCTTCAGCATACATAGTGGTCTTCTCTTTCTGTCTTGCTCCTCGTCTCCGAAAAATTACATTTACAAATATCAAACTAACATATACAATTTTTGAAAAATCTAGTGCCCTATCAAAAATATTCATAGGCACGCAGGCCCGCTAAAACTAGTACCTTTACAAAATTGAATATGGGTTGTAAGAGGAACACAGGCCTCCCCATACAAGATAAAATCAATGCAATCAACCACAGCAAGAATAATAAAGCAACACAGTGATCTACTAGGTCTAAGGTGTTAGCTTATACAATAATAAATTCAATCACGACACAAACATGATATATATATATATATATATATATATATATATATAATAAAGCACATAACTTGATCAAACATTATATTTATACAAATATATGACCCGGATGATTCAAGACTTGAATCGGGTAAAAACCTAACACCAAAACCAACTTATTTTGTGTAAATCCCAAATCATGAACCGAGCCTCAAAACTGGGCCTTTTTGCCAATTACCTCAAACCGGATAAATAACAAAAACACCACCCTAGGTTTATGTCAACATGATCATTGTAGGACCGGGTGGGGGACGGGGTTCTAAACTAAACTAAAACACCCTAATGCTAGGACTGATCTAGGATGAGAAATAGCGCAGAATTCTATTTCCCAAACCTCCTAAGGATACTATGATCTGCTTAGGTGTCCGGCACACAGAAACACACACAGAAAGAGTAGAAGAACAAACACACAGTACTCACACAGAGATGCCTAGGCTGCCCTTGGTTTTCGTATTTATCACTTAGATTTCGGTTTTCGAGGGCTAGTTTGCGTTAATCGAGGCTTAAGGTCGTAAAGGTCGAGTTTCGTGGCTCACTATATACGAATATGCGAATTAAGCACTATTTATAGGCCCAGACTAGTCACTACGTGCGAAGTGCCAGTCACTACGCACGTAGTGACCTCAATTCGCACGAAATGGATGTGTTATTTAATCCATGTTGATCAACATCCTCACCACGTGCGAAGTGGTACTCACTACGCACGTAGTGAGGTCATTTCGTGCGTGGTGAACCTGATCACCAAAGTGGTGATTTTTCCACGCAGACTTAAACTTCCAAACTCACACCAACACATGGTTAAGTACTTGTAAGCTTAAGATAATCACATAGAATCACTAAGAATATATACACATGCAAACAATTAATCAAAACACATTTGAATTAATATTTCATGTATATACTTTATTGATACGAACTAGGGATTCATAAAATATGCACCAACATACTCCCCCTAACCTAGTTCTATCAATAACCATTTCACTAAGTAAACATTCACAAAGTAAAGTTCACTAAGCAAAAAATTCACACAGTAAATTTCATACAGCAGAATTTTAAACGAATACCTTTCGTCATGCCCTTACCTGCACTACGCACGATGTGAGCTGTAACTCGTGCTTAGTGGGGTTCCATCTCACATGTAATGAGTTTCTCATCTGTGAACCTTAATTACTGTTAGTACTGCATTCAGCAATAAACTGTCAGTAACTTCAAGATCACTTATAGACATTTAAGCAAAACACATCAAAGTAAGATGAAGGAAATGTAAACAGAACAAACTCCCCCTAATCAAAACACTAAGAATGATTAAGAACATACTAGAACTCTTTTTGTATTTTTCTAAACAGAAACGGGATAAAAATGCAAACATAAGAAATTATAAATAAAGAAAATAGACATACCAAAAGAAATAAGAGACACACCAAAAATCTTTTTGTATTTTTCTGATTATAAAGAAAATGAAAATGCAGAAGTAAACTATTAACAAATTAAATCCTAAAGAACAGAAATTAAAATACTAAGAAAATTGCAGGAATAAAATTACTGAAATTAAATCTTTTTGTGAGAAGGTTCCAAGATGGAATCAGTACCAGCACATCTATACTTAGTAGTCATTTATTTCAGAACCTTGGACATAAACATATTCTCTCAAACTCTGTCTGTCAACCTAACTTTCCTCAGATAATGACAGATTTGATTTCAACATTTTCTGATTATCTAGAACTGAGTACATGGTTAAGACTATCTCTTTTAAAATCTCACAGTATTTTGACTTACTCAGTAGGGTGCACAACTTGAGTACCCAACCACCATGCTTATGTGCTTTGTGATTTTGTCAACGCATTTTATGCTCTTTGACATGGAGGTCAATTTTTCACCTCTCTAGACATTTTTCTTGCTGAGCTTTTGTCACTGCATTTTATGCTCTTTGACAATTCAACACTAATAGATCAATATAGCTTTTGTCACTGCATTTTATGCTCTTTGACAATTCAACATTGATAGATCAATGTATCTATTTCTTTTGACATCTCAGATTGGGGTCAATTTTTCACCCTCTTTTACATTTTGCTCATTGTCATCTAAGCACATTTGGCATGGTAACAGGTGTGTGCACCAGACTAAGTTAGTCTCAACTGTTATTGATTTATAGACTTGGAATGTCTCGATAGTTTAAATCTTTGATGGATTTCCACATGCATAACCACTTATCAGCCTAGACTCTCATCATATGCCTTACACGCCATCTGTTTCTTATCTGATTTAACTCAAATTTTTCAGACAGTTTTCTCAAGAATATGTGTATGCTTTCAGTCCTAATTTTACTAGACATACTTTGTATTGAAAGCCAGTGTACCATCATTTTCCATCTAGGTTGGATCAACTTCTCATTTTTCTGATTTTTTTGTGTTTTCTAAGTTTTCTGATTTTTTTTGTATTTTCTAAGTTTTCTGATTTTTTTGTATTTTCTAAGCTTTCTGATTTTTTTGTATTTTCTAAGCTTTCTGAACTAACTATCTCCCCCTAAAATACTAAACAAACTAGAAACTAAGAAAATAGAAATGCAACGACACAGAAAATAAGCACAAAGAAAATAAAATGATAAAGACACACAGTCATAGAAACCTTAACCTGGACTATTTCGGTTGACACCCTTCACTTAGAAGAATGAGTTAGACAACATTAGGAACCCAAGCCCGGATGGTCATGGGTTTCCCGTCTTCTCCAACCACTGGAAGTTTCATCCATGTTCCAGTCTTGATGATCCTGTCACTTGATTCCTTGGACATTTGAACACACAGTTTGTTAGTCCACTTAGGAATCCTTTGATGCTGAACAGGAAGAGTTGAGTTTTGATGGTTTTTAAGAAACGTTTTATTTTCTTGCAAAATCTCAACTTTCTTGTTACAGCTTTGATGTGTCTTCTGATCACACTTGTAACTGAGGTGACCAGGTCTCCTGCACACATAGCAGACCCTTTCTGGGTATTGCTTCACAGAGCCTTTCGTTACCTTTTGAGGCCGATACCCTAACCCTTGATGTTTGGGTAGTTGTTTGACCTCTTGGTATGGACGGGTATCAGGAGACTTAATACCCTCATTTTCAAATTTCCGAAGTGCATCATGGATACGATGCATCAACAGACCTTGCACATAGGAACTGTCCAACAGTTCTCTAATGCCTGGTTCAGCCTTTTTGGTAACCTCTTGCTGAACCTCATTCTTCTGAGGCTTACCCACATCCTCATGTAACGTTAAATCCTCATTTGAGGTTGATGCAGAAGATTCATCAACCTTTGTGAGTAGTGGGTCAGCTTCAGAATGGACATCATCGTTCACCAGTTGATTTAACACTGGTGGTGGACATTTTGAATATACGTTTTTGTCCTTTTCTGAATCGGTACCTTGACCTCTCTGATCGATTATGTACTCAAAAAGATAAGAAGACGTGGAATAGCTTTTGAGTTTTTGACTCAGAGTCTCATAATCGACCTTTGAGGTAGCAAGGTCCCGTTTCAGCTTATCGATTTCGTTTATGTAAAACACGATAGCATCTTGTTTATTTAACAGAGCCACACCTAGTTCATTAACCTGTTTACCTAGACTTTCATTCTTTTCTTTTAATTGATTTTCTCTTCCTTTGATCAACAGGTTATTATCTAACTTAGATGTGAGATCTGAAATAGTAGACTTTAAGAACACTATCTGTTTTACATATTCATCACACGAACCACAAGGTAATCCAAAGGTACATACCTGATCCGCAGACGGTTGACCACAGCTGCACACCTTTTGATTTGACTCTTTGTCACGGACATTCACTGGTGTCTCTTCTGCAGCTGGTGTCGAGGCTGGTTCATCATCATTGCTGGCACCTGATTCTTCTTCACTTGAATAGCTTTCGGTCTCGGATGAGGAATCTTCATTCAACACATGAACGTTCGCCAAGTTGATGTCAGCATCAGCATTCCCGAACTGTATAGACCAATCCACTCCCTCATCTCTTTGAACAACTGCCATAGCCTTAGTCGGTGTTGGAGTTGCTTCAGATTTTATGGTTGTGGAGGTAGATGATCTGCTGCCAGAACCAGTTTTGAATGGATACCTCGGTCCCGAATTCTTCGGCTTTTCACATTCACGCGCGAAGTGACCCTTTTCACTACAGTTATAGCAGGTCACAGCAGATTTATCAAAGCCGAGTTTGGTATCCTTGGTTGCTGATATTGACTTTCCCGTTCTTCGCTCATAAGCTTTTGCCCTTCTCACTAAGTTGGCTTACGACCAGAGGATATCTTGTCTCTCCATCTCATCCTCGTCGATCTGGTCATAGTCCTCTTGAGTCATATGAGCATTACCAATCTTTCCCTTCAGTAGATCATCATAAGAGGAGACTAGTGCACTTAGCATGCTCATATGTGTCTTAACCTCATCTGTACTTCCATACTTGAAGTGTTCGACATTAAGTCCGGAGGAAGATGCAGTATAAGATGGCCCAGAGGATGAAGCATCAGAGGTAGATCTGCCTGATTCATTCACGTTGGTCACATAGGCAGACTGTAGGGGGGCATGTGACGAGGTGGACGACGAAACAGGTGTTCCGGAGTAGTAGAGTGAGGGGTTCTGTTGATAACTAGACATAGAATCCAGATTTAGTTCCTCCTGCTCCTGCTCCTTCAACTTGGTGATGAAGTCATTAAGGTCCATCCCGTCAAAACCGTTACCATTCTTCAGAATCATGATGAATGGCCTCCAACTCTTTGGCAAAGCTTTCGCCAAGATCTCTACTTGCTGCTTTTCTGGAACAGTGACACCCAGACTGTCCAGTTCACTAAGAAGGTGGTTGTATCTTGTAATAAGGGAAAGAATCTTCTCATCTCTTGTAGCCATGAAATGGTCTAATTCCTTCCTTAATTGACTTGCTTTTAGTTCCTTCAGAGCAGCGTTTCCCTCGTTCCTTTTCTCAAGGGCTCTCCATAGACTGTAAGAAGTTCGATATCTTCTAAACTGGTGGAAGATCTCGTTGGGAATCGCCTGAATTAATTGAGCATAGGCCTTCTTTTCGGCATTGTAACTGGTCTGCTGTTCGACAGTCATCTTGTCGTAAGGGGTTTCAATGTTTCCCTCCCCTTTCGGAACCATATACTCAACGTTCATGGCTCGCCGCAATCTACAGTCAACCCCATCTAGAAAGATTTCGAACCTGGGCTTCCACATAGGATAGTCCTCCATGATTAGCAATTTCGGCACTTTGTTTATACTGCCCATTTCTGTTTCTAGTAAAAGGTTGTTTAAGGCAGTGGTTTGTTTAGAAGCCATTTAGATTGACTTTGAAAACCAAGGCAGCAAGCACACAGAGTAAAAAAAATTTTGAGAGACCACACAGAAAGCACGGATTAAAGTTTGATTAGAAAGATCACACAGGACAGCACAGAAATGCACAACGCACGAAGACCGAAAAATAAAAAAAATTTATACTCACGCAGGTTCTAGACGCACACAGCAACTACGCACGCACCACAAGCACTTCGTGCGGACTGCGAGCACCACGCACGCAGTGAGGACACCCCACGCACGGATTGGCGAACAGTCACTACGCACGCACGTATGGCAGTACGCGCGGACTACAGGACCACTTCGCACGAGGCACACAGACAGCAATCGAAGGATCTAGAACACACACAGACAGTTCGTGCGAACTGGTCCCACTACGCACGGAGTGGAAGTCCACTTCGCACGGACGGAATTCAAGAAACTAATCGCTAAAATTTTGACCTTTTAAACGCAAAAGACCCTAATTTTGACCTATTGACCGATTAAAACCGACAAAAGAGGGCACACACAAGCCTAAGGGGACACCAAGATCGACAAATCCTAAAGAAAAGTGATCAATCAAAGCACAAGGCTCTGATACCACTTTGTAGGACCGGGTGGGGGACGGGGTTCTAAACTAAACTAAAACACCCTAATGCTAGGACTGATCTAGGATGAGAAATAGCGCGGAATTCTATTTCCCAAACCTCCTAAGGATACTATGATCTGCTTAGGTGTCCGGCACACAGAAACACACACAGAAAGAGTAGAAGAACAAACACACAGTACTCACACAGAGATGCCTAGGCTGCCCTTGGTTTTCGTATTTATCACTTAGATTTCGGTTTTCGAGGGCTAGTTTGCGTTAATCGAGGCTTAAGGTCGTAAAGGTCGAGTTTCGTGGCTCACTATATACGAATATGCGAATTAAGCACTATTTATAGGCCCAGACTAGTCACTACGTGCGAAGTGCCAGTCACTACGCACGTAGTGACCTCAATTCGCACGAAATGGATGTGTTATTTAATCCATGTTGATCAACATCCTCACCACGTGCGAAGTGGTACTCACTACGCACGTAGTGAGGTCATTTCGTGCGTGGTGAACCTGATCACCAAAGTGGTGATTTTTCCACGCAGACTTAAACTTCCAAACTCACACCAACACATTGTTAAGTACTTGTAAGCTTAAGATAATCACATAGAATCACTAAGAATATATACACATGCAAACAATTAATCAAAACACATTTGAATTAATATTTCATGTATATACTTTATTGATACGAACTAGGGATTCATAAAATATGCACCAACAATCATAATAATTATAAAGCTTGAAACTTTATTTGACCAAAAGTTCAAAGCTTTGACCTTTTGTCAAATTCAAGTTTCATATAAACACACACACACAGACACACACACACACACACACAGATATATATATATATATATATATATATATATATATATATATATATATATATATATATATATATATATATATATATATATATATATATGTGTGTGTGTGTGTGTGTGTGTGTGTGAAAAATAAATAAATCTTGAAACTTTATTTAGCAAAAAGATCAAAACTTTGATCTTTGACTAAAACCAAGTTTCATATACCCATATATATATTAACAAATAAATCTGGAAACTTTATTCGGAAAAAACATCAAAACTTGATCTTAAACCGAAAACCAAGTTTCACCACACACACACACACGTATATATATATATAAATATATATATATATATATATAAATATATATATATATATATATATATATATATCAACAATATGAATAATATCAAAAATAAACCCTACCCTATCGAGCCTAGAAGAGGCTCTGATACCACTGTTGGGATTTTATAGGGTACAACATCCACAGCGGAATAAAACTAAATCTCAATCCAAGGGATCACAACTGGATCAACTAGGAGAACAAACTGATATATAAGCATATTAAACAAAGATATATAAAAGATAAAGTTAAAGGGATAGAATAATATACCCTCTGACGGCTATAGGGGATACACAGCTACTGCACCCGTGAACCCTGCTGCTTGACCGCCTAAAAGAATACATGCACTAAACCGTGCGTGTGTGTGTTGTATTATCGCCGCCGCCGCCAAAAGGGGTTGCCGCCGCCTTCGTGTTCTTTTTGCAGCGGCAATGGGGCACCAAGTCAGAGACAGGGCCGAGCCGCCGCTAGGGGCCGGCTGCTACTGATGTCGCGTCACGTCAAAAGACCACCACCACCGACGGTGGTTTGGTTGTTTTCAGCCGAAGGTGAGGAGGAGAGAGAGAGGGAGAGTTTTTTACTTGAGACTTAAGTTACAATTAACTAAATTCCAAGGCTTCCCCTTAAATAGTAATTAAGGTGGATTAGGCTTTTAAGCCCGATCCAAGATTAAACCTTTAATCTTTTGTCAAAAAACCACCCTCTAAGTTTGATTAATATTAATTAATTCACTAATTAATTAATAACACTTTAACCAAAACTTTTAATTATAAAGCTAGATTTGCGTGGCATCGTCTTACAGATGGTGCGTGATTTATGTTAATTTGAGAAAACGGACTTTTGTTTCCGGTTTATTCTAGATTAACTTCTTAGTGAAAAAACCAATTTTCACCAAGTTAACGGCGAGGTTAATCTAGTTTTACGGACGCGAGAATTGTAAACCATTTTTAATAAAACTCTTGTGATTCTATTATTAAGAAAAATTATCTAGCAGGCCAGACCTAAACAACCATGCAAGATATAAAAATCACATCAGACGCATAATATATAAATGTCGGTTACCCTTGCCAAATCCTATGTGTTCTTCTCGTGAGCCATACTGGAAGAACATGGTCAACTAGGGGTCAAAAATCATAAGATGCGAGCTCCCACTGAAATCGCAATCTCTATTAGATTTCTCCGGCTTCGTGGACCACCAATCTCCATCTTCTTTGACTCCCAAATGCAGCCTTCAAACTCCAAAGTACAAGTACATATAAAATAGAAAAAAATTGCATGCAAGCAACGAAATTTCTATCTATCTAGTACAATTACAACGGATGAATGAAACGGCATGCAAGCCACGATATTATTACAAATTTATAAATAAATAAATAATAATATTACAAACCAAGTGACACAAGGTCACCAAATAAATCAACACAACCACCATCATAAACAGAAGGTCTAGGAAAGGTTACCAACTATATACCAACACATACAACCAAACCTGTAATAAACATGGTGTGCCAAAACCGTGATCAAATATGTAATATTTTGGTAACGTTTTTCCAAACAAACACTCAAGGCACAAATGGAAAGACCTTTTACATATGCATTAGGGCGTAAAACAACTTTCCACACCCATATTCATATACATAGCATATATGTATATATGTATGCATCTCATGCCTAGATCATAGCATATATACCCATACCCATACCAAAATACTCTTGGGGATTTCAAAATATAAACATATAACTTATGCTTAAAACAGAAAACTCTACTTGGCTCAAAAAACCCAAAAAATTTCTTTTTAAAAGGACAAAACTACCCACGAGCTACTTCACGGCCCTTAACGGCTCGTGAAGCCCAAGGGCTCCACGACCTATCACGAGATAGAAGCACTCAAGAAGACAAAAACCTTTTCTGTCCACGAGCTGCTTCACGACACAACCTGTCACGAGCCATGAGCAACTCATGAAGCACTAAAACCCTTTACACTACCTACCCCAAGTCATATACAACTTGTGTGGTCTTCACAACCCTTTCACGAACCGTGAAAGCCCGTGAAGACCTTGTGGACAATTTACCAAACTTCCAAAAACTCAATTTTTTGAGCCATTTTGTGCTATATTCTAGTAGCAATGGCTTTGATACCACTGAAGTTTCTCATGCATGTCAAGGAACCAAACGCAACGGAAGCAACGTGCATAAAAACATGATTTTTGGGAAAAACGAGCCATGCATGTGAAACCAAATCAAGTGGATCTTTACTACAAGTTATATAGCAACAAAAACAAACAAAGCAAGAAGGTGAGACACTCATAACCTTGATGTCGAAAATGTAAATGAGGATGTGTTAGAACTCTAATGCAAGCCCCTCTATTGAACAATCCACACCAAGAAACTGAATTTCCACCTTGCTAAGGTCCTTCACTTAAACACCCAACTAGCTTCAAGCTTCTGGAACTACACAACCTGAAGACCCTCTCTAACACACCAACCTAGCTCTCTTGTATGCTCAAGTATGTGTAGATGAGTATTTAATGCATAATTGGCAAAAAAGTTCTTCCTAAGACAAATAAAGGACACTTTTATAGACCATATGCAAGCACTGGGGTCACCACGATCGGCCAAAATAAGATGATCTCATTGGACCAAACAAAAGGTCCAATAAAATTAAAGTGTCACTTTCCCTTATGTCTTTACGGGCTCTCACGCGTCATGAAGCTCTGGTGAAGACTGCCCCCACGACTCCCTAACCGGCTCGTGATGGGCTCGTGTAGGGTTTCCCTTCACGACTCGTGAAGGGCCGTGAAGCTAACCAGAAACCCTAATTTTATATTTCTCTTATCTCTGGTTGTGTTGTTGGAAATTTCACTTGGCGTATGACCCAATAGGCCCGTACCTCATCAGTAGTGATACCAGTGTACATCTATCACTGGGTAGAAACTAACACTTTCAATGCCACTGACCTCCCTCAACGCCATCGTTCTTCCTCACCGAAGAACCATCGCCACAGTCTCTTGATCTTGACTTGCCGTCGACAAGTTAGATCTGACTTAGTCTTCTCTCCGGTATTTTAAGATACCAACCTCAGACGACTCTCTAACTATTACGACATCTATATTTTCTACATCCATTTCGGAATCACTAGATCTCGATAAAATCAACATTTGTTGACGATTTAGCTTTAGATCTCGTCGACCAAAATTGACAAGGATGAGGGAGTGCCGGATCATCTAGAATCAACACCCATGTAACTATAAATCTTCCATGCTTAAAGAGGTTAAAGCAACATAATATACAAACCATTGATCCATCCATCCCAAGTGATCAAATCTGTTTGTTTTTTGAATTGAGTTGTGGGTTGTATATGTTTTTTATATGATTTTTGTAAATTAGGTATTAAAATTTAGGTATGTATTATCTTTTTTCACATGTGTGCATGTATTTTATATGAAACCTAAGTTGCTTTTAGAGACACCATCGCCGATCAACCCACCACTGTATCATTATCGCATCTTCAACACAATGCCAGTATTCTCACTGTGTTGAGGTAAGGCTATCTGGAAATTGAAGTAATGAAATGAAAACGTGCATCCACAATTTTAATTTTATGTCATGTTTTTTGTTGGGAAATTAACTAAGGCATTAAGACTGTTTAACATGCAAAGTTGAAATTGTTAGAAGAGTTTATGAAAAACAGTTTTAAACTGTTAGATGAAAATATAAAAACAGTTGTGAATAACAGTTGCTGTGGGCATTACAACTGTTAGTACAAAGTTCAGAACTGTTAGTTCAAATTTCTAAAACTGTTTGAAGACCTTGAAGCCGAAGACTGTTAGAAGAACCAAGAACTGTTGCATTCAATAAACAGTTTCGGTTGAGCTAAATATGGAGAAACCCTATCTTTGAAGATATCTCGAAATACTTGGAAGATCATCAAGATTATCTCAGAAGATAGAAGATTACCTAACTGTCAGCAAATCAAGGAAGATCAAGGAGTATAAATGCTAGATTAGAATTTATAATTTGTACTTACTCGTTGATTAAGTTTTTGCATTCATTCTTCAAGTTGTAATTTGCTTTCAGAATAGTGCTAAGCCTCTAAGTTTCTCATTTAAACCTAAGAACAATTTGTGTTTTTCGTCTAACATAATAAGTTAGATTGGGGGTGAAGTTTGCTATTGTAATCATTCTGGTTGATCAATAAAACTACTGTTTGATTGAATTGTCTTGTGTTCAAAACCTTCTTTAATCAATTAAGTGTGATTCCGCAACTTCTTAGTTGATTGTGATCATAGTTAAAGATTAACTTTTATTCAACTTTGATTTGTTATTCAAAAGTTAGTTCTTGTTATTTGATATAATCTATATCCGATCCTGACAAGTGGAATCAGAGCCTTATTATTAAGGTTCCTTTGATCACCAGTTAAAGGTTTTTGCTTCAATCTTGCTTTGTTCTTTAAAATTGTTTTCAAATCACTTTGCTTCAATGGATTCTGGTGGATCTTCTGATAACAATGGCTCTGGGTCAAACATTCGTGTTCCCATGCTCAAACCAACTGATTTTGAGATGTGGAAACTGAGGATCAAGCAGCATGTCCAATTAATGGACTATGCTGTTTGGCAAATCATTGAAACTGTTCCCACTAACCCCATTGATCTGGATGAGAATGGAAAACCAAAGAAGAAGCCACCACCAAAGACAGATGCTGAAAAGAAGGAGAGAATGATTGAGATGAAAGCTCTCAGCATCCTCCATATTGCAATTCCCAATGATTATCAACATCAATTCAAGAAATTTGATGATGCTCATGAACTTTGGAATGCTCTGGAGAAGAGGTTTGCTGGGAATGCTAGTTCTAAGAGAAACCAAAGAGATCTCCTTAAAAAAGCCTATGAGAACTTCACCAGTGGAAAGAATGAGAGTATCACCCAAATCTTTGATAGGTTTTACAAGCTGGTAAGCCAACTAGAGAGTGCTAAGGTTAGGCTTGATCAAGATGAGATAAATAGAAAGTTTCTTAGGTCTCTAGGTGATGAATGGGCTGTGTTTGCTGCACAATGGAGGACTAAGGATTCCCTTGAAGACATAGAGTTAGATGACCTCTATAATAGTTTGATAGTGTTTGAGGGAGAGATAGAGGGAAAAAGAAAAACTGTTGTCCCTAGCCACAATGCTGCTCTCCTGTCATCCTCAGGTATGGAATCAAACCATTCATTAACTAACTCTATTGATAGTTGTGCAGGTACTAGTTCTACTGTTGGACTAGATATGAACACTCCAGATGTTGTACTTGAAGCTTTTCTTGCCAGTCATGCACATTCAACCCTCACCAATGAGGATCTTGAACAAGTGCACCCTGATGATCTTGAGGAGATGGATCTCAAATGGCAGATGGCCATGCTTACTGTTAGAGCCAAGAGGTTCATCAAAAGGACTGGAAGGCAAAATATGAATTTCAGAGCTGATGGCAAGGCTGGATTTGACAAGTCAAAGGTGAGATGCTTCAAATGTCAACAGCTTGGCCACTTTGCAAGAGAGTGCAGATCTGGTGGACAAGTCCAGAATCAAGGTCAGAGGCCAACTCAGAATCAAACCTCCTCAGCATTGGTCTCACAAGAAGGCCATGGGTTTGATTGGAGTGATCAAGCAGAAGAGGCTACAAACAATAAAGCTTTGATGGCATTGACTGACTCCTCCATCAAGATGGATTCACCAGCAACTGAGGACATTTAGGTATCTCCTAAACTATGTCCTGGTGAATGTAGAGCTATTGTTAAAAGGTTTAGAGAGCACAATAAGAAAATGTGTGATGCTCTAAGCAAAATGGAGGAGAGAAGATATGAATCAAGTGCAGTCATTGAAAGCTTTGAAAATAAAATAAAATATTATCAAGCCAATGAACTGCAAATGGATTATGATAGAAAATATCATAAGTGGGAAAAAGAGCAGCTTCAAGAGGAGATTGATAGTCTGAAAAAGAAGCTAAGTGAGAAGGAAAGTAAGGTTGATGAGTTAACCAAAAAGTTGGAGGGTGTTGATATTGATATGAGCATGTTCAAGGCAACAAATCTTAAACTTGAAACCTTGTTACAATCACAAATCAGAGACAAGGTGAAAACTGGTTTAGGATATAAGCAGACCCCACCTCCATACAATCACAACTACATAACTCCCATGTCTGATGTAGCTGATAGGTATGTTAATGAATCATTACCAGAGGAACTGAAGTCAGCTAATCCACCATTTGAAAGTGATGAGGAAGGAGTTGTGTATGCAGTGAGTGATAATAAGAATGAGGGAGTTGTGAAGAAGGATGAAGGCATTCTATATGAAAATCACATTTGTTGTGAGCTCATTCCCACAAAACCATCTTTACAATCTGTGGTGTTTGTAAAAGCATCCACTGAACCCCTCACCAATGAGCCAAAACTGACCAAAGCTGTTAATTCTATAAGCAATTCCACAACTGTTACAAACAGTCCCCGCCTTTACGCTAACAGTCCCAAAAGGAACCCAAACAGTTAACCCAAACAGCTCAACTGTTAGTGTTAAGTCAAAAGGAAAAGAGAAAGTTGATGAAGTTGTAGTTGGGAAGCCCAAGAAGGAAACTGCAAAAGCACAGACTAAACCCAGATCAGTAAAAAGGCATACTGAAATGCCTGCATGCACATGCCAAAAACATGGTGTACAAAAGTTTCCTCAGTCAGCACCCGTGAGAGGAAATCAAAGAAATAGGAACCAGTTCTGGTCACAAAGAACTGGTTTGCCTATTGTGAAAGCTAAAAAGTGCTATACATGTAGGAGATCCAATCACTTGGCTCAAGACTGTTATTATAACCCACAGCTGTGTAGCACCAAAGAACCAAGTTTCAAAAAGCAAAATAATTGTTCTAAAACTGTTAAGTCAAAACAGATTAACAGTTCTAAAACTGCTAAGCCAAAACAGACTAACAGTTCTACAACTGTTACATCCAAACCAACTAACAGTTCAACAACTGTTTTAAAACCAAAAACTGTTGGTCTGGCTTGGGTGAAACTGCAGAAACAAACAGTTTCTGAAGAGGGTAAAACTGGTACTCAGATTGCAAAACAGAATAAGTCACATGATTACTCAACTGTTTTACCTTCTACAACAACTGTTTGTTCAAAGGTCTCAAATGTTATTCACAACATTTGGGAACCACATGTTCTTACAAAGTATTCCTCACACAAATTAGAGAAATCCAATTTGGATGAAATCAAAAAGAACCAAACTCTGTTTAAGTATTATGACTTGAATGGTGTACCCAAGACCTGCATGGCCTGGGTACTTCCTGCTACTAACTGATTTTATTTGTGCAGAGCATTCATAGAGCCAATCATGGATCTATCTGGCATGTGGATAGTGGATGCTCAAGGCCCATGACTGGAAATCCACTCTGTTTCAAGGATTTTAGAAGCATCAATGGTGGATTTGTAGCATTTGGAGGAAATGCTAAGGGAGGAAAAATCACAGGTAAAGGAGCTGTTGAGGCAGGTACACTTACATTTAGTGATGTTTTCTTTGTTGAACAGCTTAAGTACAATCTGTTAAGTGTATCTCAAATCTGTGACAATGGAAACCAAGTTTTGTTTACAGATTCAGAATGCATTATTCTTTCAAAAGATTTTAAACTAAATGAGAAGGATGTTCTTTTGAGAACACCTAGAAAAGATAATGTATACTGTCTAGATACACAAAAGATTGCTAAACAGAATGTGTTAAGCTGTTTACTCTCAAAGGCATCTCATGATGAGTCTGCCATTTGGCATAGAAGGATGTGTCTCATGAATTTTAAAACCATGAACTTGTTAGCTAAAAACAGTTTGGTAAGAGGTTTGCCCCAAAAAGAATTCTCATGTGATGATCATTGTGTTGCTTGTCTCAAAGGCAAGCAACACAAAACTTCTTATAAGACCAAAGAAGTTTCTTCCATTACTGCACCTTTACAATTGTTACATATGGATCTTTTTGGTCCTACATCTGTGGTGAGTATAGGGAAGAAAGCCTATTGTTTAGTCATAGTTGATGATTTCACCAGGTTCACATGGGTTCAATTTCTTAGAACTAAGGATGAAACTGCTGAGTTAGTTAAGTCTCTTATTCTTAAAATTGAAAATCAATCTGATTTGAAGGTGAAAGTCATTAGATCTGACAATGGTTCTGAATTTAAGAACTATGAGCTAAACAGTTTTTGTGAAAGTAAAGGTATTGAAAGACAGTTTAGTGCCCCTAGGACTCCCCAACAGAATGGAGTTGCTGAGAGAAGGAATAGGACTTTGATAGAGGCTGCTAGATCCATGTTAGCTGATTCTAGGCTTCCAATGACATTCTGGGCAGAAGCAGTGAACACTGCCTGCTATGTTTAGAATAGAGTACAAGTAGTCAAGTCCAAAGGGAAAACTCCTTATGAGTTGTTCCTCAAGAGAAAACCTTTAATCAACTTCTTCAAACCATTTGGCTGTCCTTGCACTATCCTTAATACCAAATCCCCATTAGGCAAGTTTGAGAGTAAGGCTGAAGAAGGTTTCTTTGTAGGATACTCCACTCAAAGTAAAGCTTATAAAGTTTTTAACAATGTCACTAGAATCATAGAACAGAGTATGAATGTCTCTTTCAATGAGAATAGGATCAATATTGCAGGCAATGGGCCTGATTGGTTATTTGATATTGATGCATTGTCTAAATCTCTTTCTTTTGAGTATTCTACTGAAACAGCTGCAGGTACCTCCACAACTATTGGTAAAAATCAACAATCAGTTTCTAACAGCCCAAACTGTTTTGAAACTGTTAGCTCAAAACCAACAATTGTTGGTTCAAACAAAGTTACTGAAGACTTTGTTGTGATTCCTATGCTTCAACAAGAGTTCTCCAATACTGTTGATCCATTGATTGATGTTGAATCTTCCAAGGACATGGAATCCCATGATCCTCAACAACACACTGACTCTGCATCCCAAACAGTTGCTGATCAAGTGTGTGATATTGCTGAAAATTCAAGTGAATGTGAGTTTGATCTGTCTAAACTAGGGAATGAACTGACTAAAGAAAACATTCCTACATCAAGAGTTCACAAGAATCATCCAATATCACAAATAATTGGTGATCCAACCACTCCTATCAGAACAAGGAATATGCTGCAAAATGAAAACAGTGGTGTGGATCTTGCCCAATTTGATGTGAATGCCTGCTTTCTATCTCAAATAGAACCAAAGAAAGCAATTGAGGCATTGAAAGACCTTCATGGGTGGAAGCAATGCAAGAGGAGCTCTTACAATTTCAAATTCAGCAAGTTTGGAAGTTGGTTGAGCTTCCAAGAGGCAAAAGAGTAATTAGCACCAAGTGGGTGTTCAGAAATAAGAAAGATGAAAGAGGGATTGTAATCAAGAATTAGGCAAGACTGGTTGCACAAGGCTATACACAAGAGGAAGGAATAGACTATGATGATGTCTTTGCACCTGTTGCAAGGATTGAAGCCATTAGACTATTTCTTGCCTTTGCAAGCTTCAAAGGATTTAAGGTGTATCAAATGGATGTCAAGTCTGCATTTCTCTATGGAACTATTGATGAGGAGGTATATGTGTGTCAACCCCTTGGCTTTGAAGACTCAAAGTACCCTGACAGTGTATATAGGTTGGATAAAGCTCTATATGGACTACATCAAGCTCCTAGAGCTTGGTATGAGACATTATCATCATACCTTCTTGAGAATGTTTTAAGAGAGGGACAATTGACAAAAAATTGTTTACAAAGATTGTTAAAACAGAGATTTTGCTTGTTCAAATCTATGTTGATGATATAATCTTTGGATCCACTGATGACAGCTTGTGCAAAGAATTTGAAGTCATTATGCACAAAAGGTTTCAGATGAGTTCCATGGGTGAACTCACATTTTTCTTGGGATTACAAGTAAAACAGAAGCCCTCTGGTATATTTCTAAGCCAATCTAAGTATGTCAAAGACATATTGGACAAGTTAGATGTGAAACTGGCAAGCACTCCTATGGAAACACACAAACAGTTGGGAGCAGACTCTGAGGGGGAGGATGTTGACATACATCTATATAGGTCAATGATAGGTTCATTAATGTATTTAACTGCTTCTAGACCTGATATAATGTTTACTGTGTGTGTTTGTGCCAGATTTCAATGCAGTCTGAAGATGTCACACTTGTTTGCTGTGAAGAGGATCTTTAGGTACCTCAAAGGCCAACCAAAATTGGGACTTTGGTATCCTAAAGATTCACCTTTTGATTTGGTGGCATATTCTGATAGTGACTATGGTGGAGCCAATGTGGACAGAAAATCAACCTCTGGAGGATGTCAATTCTTTGGATCAAGGCTGATTTCATGGCAATGCAAGAAACAAACAACAGTTTCAACTTCAACAGCTGAGGCTGAATATATTGCTGCATCAAGCTACTGTTCACAAGTGTTGTGGATTCAAAATCAGCTTCTGGATTATGGTTTGTCTTTCTTACATACACCTATTTATGTTGATAACACCAGTGCTATTAGCATAGTTAATAATCCAGTGAAGCATTCTAAAACCAAGCACATTGAAATCAGATTTCATTTCATAAGAGATTGCAATGAGAAGAAGTTAATCCAAGTTATGAAAATCCATACTGATGATCAATTAGCTGATCTGTTCACTAAAGCATTTGATGTGAGCAGATTCAACTTTTTGATCTCAAACATTGGAATGATTAACTTGGACTAACAGTTGTTCATTACTCAATGTTTTTCACTCTAACAGTTTGCAACTGTTAGTATTGTTATCTAACAACTGTTGCCTTTAAGTGTTCAGGGAAGAGTAAAAGTATAAATCCCAAACCTGTTTTGGACATATCTGATTGCCTATCCCACGAACAGTTTTCAAATCCGTGAATGTCCTTGATGTGTGGTAAAGGTAAAATACTTTATTGAGAACAGTTCCAGACTGATAAAGGTAAGTCACTTTATTTTGTAGTGTTGTGAATGGACATGACAAGTCACTGCATGCTAAATTATTGACCAATTCACAACCACAAGTTTGTCTATAAATTAGCTTGCATGCATTCTTCACAAATCACACCTACATTTGCATTCCAGAGAGCAAACTTTTCTTTGCAAATGGCTACTAACTTCTTTCTCATAAACTTCAAAGAAATTAATGCTAAACAAAGTTATGTAACCATCCCTGCCCCATTTGTTCGAATGCATGAGCTTTGGAAATACTCATCTTGTGTTCTTGAGATGCATGATGATCGAGATAGGTTCACCTTGACACAGCACCCAGACCCACGTAGGCCATATAAAATGACTGATCATATTCGTATAAGAGGTGATTTTGAAAACTTCACTCTCTTCCACGAGTTGCCTACCAACTGCTGTTTAAGGTTCGACTTGAACCTGGAAGGCACTACCGGCTCAGTAGTGTGGTTCAATGTTCGAAGAAATGATGCTGATTATGAGGTTCTAGCCTCGGATGATGATGCAGTGGAGGTCATTGTAATTAATGACTAGTTCCAATGCACGTCCTGGTCTTAGCTGATTATGGATTGGCAGTCATCATCTTTTGAGACAAACAACCGTTAGAGAAAGAGATGGGTGTAGAAATTGAAATCAGTAAAGACTGAATTTCGTTGACCCTTGCACAATTAGATAGACAGTACCAACAATAGCTTGTGAAAATGCATGTACTTTGTAGTTCATCTGTGTTAAACATGAATAAAATGCATATTTTGTTGATATCTGTGTTGGCTAATGGTTTGTTTATGATGAATCAGCTTATGATGAGTGTATGAGATAAGTTTTGTTGACAGTTGCACATTTTTTTTACAGTTGTTTGAAATACTACTAACAGTTTTCAACTGTTAGCATATGGCCTGCACAACTGATAGGCAAAATCCATGTGCATCTGAGGGGGAGAAACTCGTCCAATAACAGTTGTACTTTCTAACAAAAACAGTCTTCAACTGTTAGTGTGTAGAATACAAAACTGTTAGTCCAAAATCATGATCTTCGAAAAGGGAGTTGTTTCTAAATAACAGTTGTTACATCTTATGAAAACAGTTCTTCAACTGTTAGCGTTATTTTTGTCCGTCAACTGTTAAGTTACTAAAGGGTGTTTTGGTCTTTGCAGAATTTTGAGGATGGTTTGAATTGCATTGAACATTCGAAACATATATAAGCCATTCCCTCCTCACAAGTTTATTTACGCTTACTAAATATACTTGCTCTTGAACGCTCAAACCCTAGAAACCTGCTCGCAAATCGACATGGCTCCCCTTCCATTCGTTAAGGAACACAACATGCTCGCATATTTGTCCAAACTCGATCATCTCGGTGCTTTCCATGATGTGATTGACTACCTCTCACTCTCCACCCTCCACCATGCTCTTACTGTCAACCCCACCATTTACCTCTCTCATATTGATCAGTTCTGGAAAAATGCCTCACTAAGGGAAGAAAATGGAGTGAAATGGATCGACTCTATGGTGGATGATATCACTGTCTCCATCTCTGAAAGCATAATAAGCCAACAACTTTAACTGAATGATCAGGATGGTGAGTATTCTGATTCTGTATCACTTGAGTTTATTTATGCTGAACTCGTAAAGTTGGGGTATGAGGGGCCTAGGGGAAAGGGCACCTTCTACAAAGGGCAATTTTGCTCACACTGGAAGTTCATTATCCATACTCTCCAGCAGTGCATGAGCCCTAAGAGAACTGGCTGGAATGAATTTGGGAGCAATATTGCTCTCACACTCATTTGTTTAGCCAACAACAGAGCTTTTAATATCTCAAAAATGATCTTTAATGGAATGGTAAAGCATCTAGAAACCAAATATGGTCTCTTTTTGATGTACCGGCGATTTGTGCAAGTTTTGTTAAACTTTTTTATGCCAAATCTTAAAGCACACAAGAGGGTCCTAATTCCCTCTGCTCATGTGGCCTCCACATTGAGCAAGTTGATGGTTAATGGGAAGAATTTCTCAGGTGCCATAACTCCACCACTCTCTGCAATGGTGGAGTTTCTTTCAAGAAACAGAGCTGCCAGGGGTGAGCATGAAGCCCAACTTATTGCTACACCACCACCTCTGGAACCCACAGCTCACGATACTCAAATAATCCCTTCTGCTTCCTTTGAAAGAGCTACAACACAAGCCCCTGCACTAAAAATATTTCAAAAGAAGAGGAAAAGAACTGTTGGTGCTCCTTCCACCAAAGTTCATGAAACTGAAACTGTTAACCCTGCACAGGTGCATTCACCTGTGCAGAATATCGAAAGGGAACCCCTTGTGCTGTCTCCCAGGCACAATGAGGAGGTGATCACTCCATTAGAGGGTGATCATGTGGTTTTTGAGGCTGACCCTACTGTTGTATCCGCAAGGGGTGAACAGGACAGGGTTAACATAACTAAGACCTCAGCCACGGCAACAGAGGCTGGTCAAACAGTTTCTGGAAATCCCCAGTACCAAGAAAAGAGGGGTACTGGTGTGGAATCTCAATTGAGTGAACCACCAGTTTTATCTGTCAATGATATGTTAACAGTGGCAACACTGGCTGACATTGAGGCTAGAATGCAACACCAAGCAATGACGGATTCCAACATTGCACCTTTCTGTGCTGCATATGTACAACTCAAAAAGAAGATTTCCTTACAAAACAAAAGGATTCTTCAACAAGACCAGCAAATCAAGGTTTTGACCAACAGTTTGAAGCATGCTAATGAGGTGCTAAAGCTGCATGATCAAGTACTACAACAGTTGACAGCTGCTGCAAGACCCCCTTCAACTGTTCCAATCAAAGAGGGGGAAAGTTCATTACCAACAGTTGCTGAAGTGCCAGAACAAACAGCTGCAGTGGATGAGCTAACAGTTGCACCCAGTGAATCAACAGTTGAAGAGAAACTATCAGCGGTGGATAGAGTGCTGATTAATACAATAATTTTGTCTGGTGATTATCCAACAACTGAGGTTTACAAGTCATGGCCCAAGGTGATGGCTAACACTAAACAACAATGGTTTGCTTTGGAGTTCATAGAGCACAATAAAGTCAAGCTTCAGTATATGCTAAAAGCAAAATTCTATGGATCAGATAGAATAAAAGATGATTTGTTCAAGAGATTGAAGGAAAGACTGGCATGAGTCAAGTCTATGTAAGTTTTCTCTCAATTTTGATTGTAACAGTTTACTTTGCATAAATATATGGAATTCATTCTTTGCTTATGCTTAATTTGTCTGTGATTGAACCCTATGATCGAAAGAACTTAAAGAGTTTGATAAATTCTTTAAGTTAGGGGGAGATTGTTGGGAAATTAACTAAGGCATTAAGACTGTTTAACATGCAAAGTTGAAATTGTTAGAAGAGTTTATGAAAAACAGTTTTAAACTGTTAGATGAAAATATAAAAACAGTTGTGAATAACAGTTGCTGTGGGCATTACAACTGTTAGTACAAAGTTCAGAACTGTTAGTTCAAATTTCTAAAACTGTTTGAAGACCTTGAAGCCGAAGACTGTTAGAAGAACCAAGAACTGTTGCATTCAATAAACAGTTTCGGTTGAGCTAAATATGGAGAAACCCTATCTTTGAAGATATCTCGAAATACTTGGAAGATCATCAAGATTATCTCAGAAGATAGAAGATTACCTAACTGTCAGCAAATCAAGGAAGATCAAGGAGTATAAATGCTAGATTAGAATTTATAATTTGTACTTACTCGTTGATTAAGTTTTTGCATTCATTCTTCAAGTTGTAATTTGCTTTCAGAATAGTGCTAAGCCTCTAAGTTTCTCGTTGAAACCTAAGAACAATTTGTGTTTTTCGTCTAACATAATAAGTTAGATTGGGGGTGAAGTTTGTTATTGTAATCATTCTGGTTGATCAATAAAACTACTGTTTGATTGAATTGTCTTGTGTTCAAAACCTTCTTTAATCAATTAAGTGTGATTCCGCAACTTCTTAGTTGATTGTGATCATAGTTAAAGATTAACTTTTATTCAACTTTGATTTGTTATTCAAAAGTTAGTTCTTGTTATTTGATATAATCTATATCCGATCCTGACACCTTATAACTTAATTAAAACTTGTATATTTTTAATCTATTCTCGGCAATTAATTTATTAAACCAAAGGTTTTAGATTTGGTCTCACTTATATGGCTATATATATATTAACATTTATGAAGAAAGTGAACGGTAATTTCCTAATATATGTATAAACACAAGTTATATCATGCCCGCGCGTTGCGCCGGGTTGATATTTAAATAATCACACTCATTTTAATTTAATTTTTATATAGTATTATATATAAGATGGTTGTTCGAATGTAGTATAGATACATATTATTTAGTTAGATAATCGTCCTCTAAAAAGATAAAAAATAAAGTTGTTTTTTAGCAAATTGTAATTTATCAAGTAATTAACTAAACTGAAATTATTTGTTGTAACTTGTTGGGTTTACTTTCCGAAAGTATATCGAACTTGTCACTTTTTCCTATTATGTGTATCCATGTTTGAAAACTACCATTTAATATATTTAAGTTTTTAAAACTACCATTTGGTATATCCTAAAACTTGCATAGAAGGTTGCAGGTAATTTTAGAATCTAAAATTATTTTTATACTAAATTAATATTGATAATTATTATTTTTATTAAAAATTCAAGACGAAGAACAGGTGTTCATAAATCAAAAGATTCTCATCATCTTCATAGAACCCGTGAACAAGAACAATCATAACAGCATTTGAACAACAAGAATAATCATAACAGCAGAATTACAAACACTTGATTTAAACACTACAACAAGAACACTTGATGAAGAACCCTAAATCAGAACAAGAACATTCAATATAAAGAACCCTAAATCAGCACGCACCTTCAACCAAATCTAAAACGTAGATGAAGGGGATCTGTTTTGAAGGATGAAACCTAAAACGCAGATGAAGATCGTAACGCACCTTCAACCAAAACGTGATGGAGATTGATAGAAATCGCATCTCAACCAAACCGAGAAACGCAAACTGAATGACGATGAAGATGAATCAATGTCAGGGTTTCTAGATCTGAATCTCAAAATCAAATATAAAGATAAAGATGAATCGATATCCCTTCATTTATGGCAGACGTGAACGCAAATGAAAACGAATAAAATGAATTGATGAAGCGAAGGCCGATGAAGAAACCCAATTACCAAGATGATGATTTTGTTTTTATTATTATTAGATGAAGCAAAGGCCGATGAAGAAACCCAGTTACCCAGATGATGATTTTGTTATTATTATTATTATTATTATTATTATTATTATTGTTATTATTATTATTAAAATGGTATTTAATTTATTTTTCAATTATTTTAAATGAAGTTGACATGTTTAACTTGTTATCAAAGGTTACTATGCATTAAATGGTTACTTTCAAAAGTTCAGTATATTCAGGGCCGGTCCCGAGATTTCGGAGGTCCTGTACAATTTAGTAATTTAGTAAAAAAAGACCCTAAAACTTACAAAATTTGATTATATTAAATATAGAGTCCTGGTTTTTAATTTCTACACAAATATTCATTCAAAATATTTCCATAGAAGGGACAGAAAACACCTATGATTTATAAAGTGTATTTGAATTGTGATTGGTAGAGTTCCTTCCTTGAGCAACTAGTCTGTAAAATTCAACATTGTCTTACACAAAAGACTGTAAATTCCAAAGATAATTTAGATAAATTAGAATATAGAATCAAGATAGAAAGAAACAAAGAATAATCTATTTATCTCACATTGTTGTTGGATTTACTAACCTGAAACATAAACACAAAATGATCATCTTTGTTGCTAATGATGTCATGAATCACAAACCTCAAAGGTTTAAAGCCTGAAAAAGATGAACAGGATTAAAAAAAGAATGAAAATTGAACTTGGATTATGGATATATAAAAAACAGGATATTAAAAAAAACAAAACTAACACTATATATATCTTGCAATTTCGTTTAAGAATATATCCACAGAAAAGCGTCGATTTGATTATAAAACTCAACACCAACTCTTTGATACAATCTCAAATCACAGACAAATAGAAGAGTTGTTGAACTATTTGCAAACCCTAGTAGAGAATAAGAGAACAAGCTAGTCTTTTTTCAATCTATAACCTTACAGAGTTACCGTTCACGAAGCTCAAACACACAGCAATTTCGTGAGTCGAGAATAATCCTTGGTCTGCTGACTGCTGGACATTCGCCTATTCGGAACCTTGAAGAGAGAAGAGAGAAGATGTGAATGATCAAACCTGCAAGTTGTCGTCGTTGATGAAGGGCATCGAACCATGGATAAACGCAATCGTTTTCTTCTATCTATTCGCTACCGAAGTCGGCACCTTTACAATAAAATTGATTTCACGTCTGTCGATAGGTGATTTGGGGTCTCGATGGTTGAAGGAGGTGGTCCCGGTGGAGTATTAACCTAATTAAGTATTTGGGCTGAGTGTATGTATTATATTAGACAAAAAAAAATATGAGGCTCTATTTATGATTGGGCCCTGTTCACATGCACTTGGTGAACTTGGGAAGGGCCGGGCCTGAGTATATTAAAGGGTAGTTTTTAAATATGGATACTGTTGGTCCCTTGGTGAGAATAACAACAAGCAACAGATGTGTAGAAGGAGGGGTTGAATACACTTTCTGCGGAAATTGAACAAATCAAAATAAAAGTGTTACACACAGTAAATCAAACCACAAGTAGTCGAATGCTTTTATTAATATGAAGATGATTACAATGCTTTGAATAAGAAGATGATTACAGTAACTATCAAATAAGCAACTCTTGATATATAATCACCTAATATAAATCTCTCAATCTTTCAAACTTAGCTATCTATAATCAACTTATGATTATAGATACTGACGACTCTCTAAACAGGATTTACACAGATTGAATCAACTTATGGCAATCTGTGAATATCTTGATCACATTGAACTGACAAACAGTGATTCAAGAATCGTAACACATACGGTTGAGGTGAGGTATTTGGCTCTGCAACACTTAGTTGTTTTTTAATCGTAGTCGTGCCTCTAAACTTATCAGGAGATAAGTATTTATAATCCTGTTCCTACGGTTCCTAACAAACTGGACTAATCCTAATTTGCTAACTAACTATCGGATAACTCGGAATCTTGAATCTTGAATCTTCTTATCTTGAGTCTTCAATCTTCAATCTTGATTCTGAAGTCTTTTTATCCTTTCCGTAGATATAGAGAATTAAAACAAAATTTAAAAACATATTTAAATTCTTTTAAACTGACTTCTTTAGTCAGGCTGAGTTACTCAGCTTGAAACTCATCAAGCTGAGTTCTTCGAGAACAAACCCGAATTCCAACATGGACTAACATGTATAATTATTAACTCATCCTTAGAAGTCTAAAGAATTAACTAAAACATATTTAGCAACTCTATTGAGCTGACTCAGTCTTTACGCTGAGTCGCTCAGCTTGAAACTCATCAAGCTGAAACTCAATATGTATATGTTAGTCTACGCACACAGCTTATCAAACATATTGATAATCTTACTAACATATAGTCTAAGCTGATCAAACATATGTACAGCTTACACTCAGCTTATACTCAGTCTGAATCACTATGAGTGTTCAGTCTGACTAAGCTTTTATAATTCTGTTTAAGTTATATGTAAAACACATCTTACAAACTTAACTTTGTCTCATCAAATCTTAACTGATGAGATCATTTTCCCAACAGATACACACAATAGCAAAAAGTGTCAAGTTTAATACATTTTTATAAACTAAACCCTAACTTGTTCAAGGTATGACTATTTTCTAAAAAAAGATTAGAGCTTGTAATAAAATATACGTAAGAAGTGTGTACTTTTGAGATTATATATTCTATTTCATTTATCGATCGACCAATTTTTTAACCTTGGATTATTATTGTCTTTAGTTTGTTTTTATAGTTAGAATACCACTTATTTTGATATATCAACATGTACATATTTTCCGAAGACTCGGTTGTCTACTATGTCATCAGCTGTCATAATACGAAGTTATAATTAATATTGCAACGAACTAATATTTAATTCACTTTAAAATAAAAGGGAGACATGTTAAAAGCTGTAAAGTTAAAATATAATTCATCTAATTATTTATACATAGTTTGATTAATAATATTAAATTTGAAATATAAATAAGAATGTTAGTAAATTATAATTAGATAATGTTTACCCATTGAAAAAGAATAATTTTAAATGAGTTAAAAACTTCTGTATCACATGTATAAACGAAGAAGCGGGTCAAAAAACTTGATATTAAAATGATCCTCGAGGCTTCCAAAAGATGTAAATAAAAGCAACAAAGATAGTTAGTATGAACACATATATATTATGTTCATGTGTTATAATTTAAATACACGTGTTAAATGTATGGTTGTGTGTATCATAAGAAAATCTTACCTTTTGTTGTATTAATCTTTTAGAAGTTATATTTACGTTTTCTTACACACAATAGAAAATTGAGATAAATTTGGTACACAACTATCTTAAATAAAATATGATATTTAAGAGTTTATTACATAAAAATGTATATTCAAGTAATATACATACAAAGTAAAAAGTTTATGGAACAGTGTTAGGTGATGCTAACACCATGTAACTTAAATATCTTTCTTACATAAATTATAGATTGATAAGTTAAATGTAAAATTAATGACTAATTTACCCTTCAATTAAGTTAGGTTTCACTATCATAACTTAACATTTCTCTAGTTGTATACTTGAATACTTTATGATGTCATTTGTAAAATTGTTTTATTTATATATTATACAAAACTAAATGTATTATTTTCGTATCTATATCAACTTATCAACTTACGTGTTTAACACGTTTACTTATACGTTCCATTTTAGAGTTTTATGCGATCTAGTTTGACCCAAAAACATATTTAATAGTCGTAGTAATAACAAAAAAATATTGACAATGAAACTATTAATTATACAAACTGAAGGTGAAAAATAAAAATCTATTTGTGGATAAAAATTAAAAAATGAAGATCAAATACAATTTATATAAGTTAAAGGGTAAAAATAAAAAATTATGAGAGGGTTAAAATGAAAATTGAAATGAATAGTGTTTTTTTTTGTAAATTGATTATAAGGGGGTATTTATGTGGTACTAATTTTTTCACAAAATGTTTTGGCTGGCGGAGTGAAAAACACATATTGATAGTAAATTTGTTGCTCAAGATATCGAATCATGATGCTCTATTCTCTTTTTATTCCCTGAAATGTGTAGCATTCTTTACTTTTTCCCGAGCTGTTTTTCTATAAGGCTCTTTTTTCCTTTTTTGGTTTATGGTAGGATTTTTTTTTATATTTATATATTATATTATTATATCTACACATTTGATTTTGTATATTATTTATTTATATTTTATAACTTTTAACATGTAAAGTTTGATGCAAATATGAATATATATTTGTGAATATTTCGTTTTTATTTATATATTAATACATATTTAATTGCTTATCTAAAATATCTTTTCTAACATTAAAATTTAAAATTTTAATTTTTATGTCATAGAGGAAAAAAAATCAAAAATAGGTATACTAAATTGTTAAGTTAGACGTAATAAGAAAAAGAAACCCCGAACCAAATGACGTATTGGAATTCTTTTTTTAGAAAGACATGACATATATATTATATTTCTAAACGTTTAAATTTTTTCCGCTTTATTTAAATATACTTGCTTGAATAATAGTTTTCATATTTTGTTTAACATAACAAATATTACGTAGCGTTTTTTAGGGGTTTAAGTGTTTAACACAACTTTTTTGAATTAAATCGACGGTCAGATCATTTTTCAATCCAAAAGTCTGTCTCTAGACCCCAAGACTTTCATGTGGAAAATTTGTTGAGGCTGGAAAGTTTTGTATGCAAAATTATACCGGCAAGTCAACGAAAGCATCGACATCTTCACCGCACAAACTCAATTCCAATTACACTTAAACAAGGAAATATTCTTCACTGTTTGGAGACAATTTTAAGCTTTTGTCAAGCTTTTCACACGGCATACAAATTGCTAAATAATAATAAATTAATAATAATAATTATTATTATTATTATTATAATAATTAAATAATAATAATAATAATAATAATAATTTGTTCTATTAAAACAGGTTCATCTATTCTATCGTGTCTAATCTTTTTTTCTTCAAAAAGGATTTTCCACTTTTAAGGTTTTACGGAAAAGTCGAGTCATATATACCCTTATATACACAGATTAATTGTTATTTAGCCGTTTTCTATTATTCTATACTCTTCATGATCATCCAATAAATTTAATGCTATGCAAGGATTAAATTCAAAAACTGCGTAAAACTACACATCTTGAAAGTTGAATGACATATTCTACCAATAATTTCTACATAAATGCATGTAAATATGTACAGAGAACACGATTACAAATGCCTAATTAAAGTTTGGTATTAGAGAAATAATTTCTTAGGAAGAAATAATATATCCTGCTATTATATTTTCCTACTTATTTTTGTATTTAAAAAATCAACATAAGTGTTAAAATTAATAAAACATTTAAGGAAATAAAATTAGTGGATTCCATGGATAAAGTAGAAATAAATAGTAGTATGTTAAAATCATTCTTTTCCTAGGCCTTGGTTCCCTTCAACAATTCTACCGTATTTTGTACGGAAGAAATAGTCTACTAATTTGTGTCACAATTTCTTCACACGAAAAACTAATTAATACTTTCCTATTAATTTATTCTTTCATTGCTCTACCAATATAAATTGCAGCAAAGGTCCTTCCTTTTACATACATAACCATAAAACATATATGGCACCTCTGTCCATGAAAAATGCCTTACTTTCTATTATTTTATGTACTCTGCTATGTGCTGATTTGGGTTCTTCTGATGAAGTTGATGCTCTGCTAACATGGAAATCAAGCCTCCTTAGCCAGAACAATAGCATCCTTCTACCTTCATGGACAGATCTTCATCACAACAATTCAAATAAAACTTCATCAACTCAAAGGATGATATCTCCATGCAACTGGTATGGGGTTTCATGCAATGAAAATGGCAGCATACACCGTTTGAACCTTTCATCCGCTCGTTTAAATGGTACACTTAATCATTTCTCATTTTCTTCATTCCCAAATCTTGAGTATTTCGAACTAAGTTTTAACAATTTTTCTGGCATCATCCCGTCTGAAATCAGTTACCTGTCAAAACTGGTTTATCTTGATTTTTCTTTTAATCAGTTCACAGGAATAATCCCACCGGGAATTGGACAGGTAAGAAATCTTGTAACACTTTACTTGTACAAAAACCAGTTGAATGGTCCAATTCCGCAAGCCATATGTCGTATGAGGCTACTTTCTGAGCTCGCATTGAACAATAACCCTCTTTATGGCTCAATTCCTACTTGTCTAGGTCAGTTAACCAATTTGAGTTCTATTTTTCTCAACAATATGAATATTTCTGGTTCCATTCCTTATGAACTGGGAAATCTTATTAATCTAAAGAGGCTTAATTTAAACTTCAACCATCTTACTGGGTCAGTTCCAACGACTTTCTTCAACCTGAAGAAGCTAACGGACTTGTTAATCTCCAACAATCAGTTGAATGGATCAATCCCCACAGAAATCGGTGCTTTGACATCACTTGAACAGCTAGAGCTACAATATAACAATCTCAGTGGTCTGATACCTGGATCTTTAGGTGAACTCAGATCCCTTCATTATCTCAGTCTCTTCAAAAATAAACTTACTGGTCCCATTCCAAAAGAGTTGGGAAATTTGGTATCCCTTTCTATTCTAGAGTTAGGTGAAAATCGACTCAATGGTTCAATGCCAGAATCATTCGGGTACCTTCATAATTTAGTAAATATAAATCTCAGGGGTAATATACTTTCTGGTTCTATCCCACAAGAGATAGGAAAATTGAAGTTGGTTGTAATAGAGATCAGCGACAATAGGTTTTCTGGTAGTTTGCCCTATGACATTTGCAATGGCGGGAAACTTGAGAAGCTCCTAGTCGTTTCTAATAATCTAACAGGACAAATCCCCAAGAGCTTGTACAACTGCTCTACGTTGATCAGAGTACGTTTTGATGGAAACCGACTCACCGGAGATATTTCGGAAAGCTTTGGTGTCTATCCTCATCTCAGTTACATCAATCTAAGTGATAATCAACTTTTTGGAGAGATATCAGACAACTGGAGTAAGTGCAAGAACTTAACAACTATACAGATGGGAGGGAATCAAATCAGGGGTAACATACCTCCCTCTCTTGGAAACTTGATTAAGTTACAAGTCCTTAATCTTTCTTCCAATGATTTGGTTGGAGAGATACCCAAAGAATTTGGAAAAATGACCATCCTAGAGAGACTCTTTTTGAACAATAACCAACTTTCTGGTGCCTTGCCACCAGATATAGGATCGTTAGCTGAACTCTTGGAATTTGATTTGTCCATAAATAAGTTGAATGGGCGCATTCCTTCCACAATTGGGGATTGCTCCAAACTCTTTCGTTTAAACTTGAGCAACAATGGATTTACTCATGAAATCCCACATGAATTAGGTAAGCTTGTTCACTTGTCTGTTCTTGATTTAAGTCACAATTATCTAGCTGAAGAGATACCTTCTGAACTTTCGAGTTTGAGTAGTTTGGAAAATCTAAACATTTCACACAACCAACTTTCTGGTAAGATTCCAATAAGTTTTAAATCAATGAATCTACTGTTGATAATTGATTTGTCATATAATCAATTACAAGGTCCCATTCCCGATAGCAAACTCTTTATGAATATTTCAATAGAAGCCGTGCAAGGGAACAAAGATCTGTGTGGAAATGTTACAGGATTAAAAAAATGTCCTTTAGGAAGGCATGGAGCAAAGTGGACTCACAAACTCACATTAATGATTTCACTTCCACTTCTTGGAGCGCTATTGATTAGTTCTCTCATTGGAATCTTGTGTTTCTATTGTTGGAGATCGAAGAGGATGTCATTGGCACAACTCGTGGATAAAGATTATAAACTTGGCGAAGATTTTTTTTCAATTTATACTTTTGATGGAAGGGAGACTTACCTCGAAATCCTGAAGGCTACCGAGGAGTTTAATGAAGCATATTGTATTGGCAAGGGAGGATGTGGAAGTGTGTATAAAGTGAACTTGGCATCAGGTGAGATATTTGCTATAAAAAGACTTCACTCATCCTCTGAGATGATGAATCACGACTTTCTCAATGAAATTAGGGCATTGACAAGAATACGACACCGGAACATTGTCAGACTCCACGGGTACTGCTGGCACACTCAAAACTCATTCTTAGTTTACGAGTATCTTGAAGGGGGTAGTTTGGCTCGCATATTAAGCAATGAAACAGCACGAAATTTGGATTGGGTGAAGAGGGTGAATATTATTAAAGGTGTTGCATATGCATTATCTTATATGCACCATGACTGTTCACCCCCCATCGTTCACCGAGACATATCAAGCAAAAATATTTTGCTTGACTCAGAATATGAAGCTTGTGTTTCAGATTTTGGTACATCCAAGATTCTGAACCAAAACTCGTCAAATTGGAGTAACGTTGCAGGAACATTAGGATACCTTGCACCAGGTAACTCATGTATACATGCATATATATATATATATATATATATATATATATATATATATATATATATATATATATATATATATATATATATATATATATATATATAACGAGAACTGTTTTTCGTACGAGAAGTGCGAAAACTGTTTTTAATGCCACCGTGAATTGTGTCCGGATGAGCCGTCATTAAGTTGCGAGACTTGATTTTCCCGAAATAACCCTCATTAATGCGTCAATAATGAAGCATTAATGAGTCATTAATAAGCCGTCAAAAAATCTTACCTATTGATTAATTTTAGTCAAGGGCTAAGATTGGCTCTCGTAGTTCTCGTACGAAAAACAGTTCTCATTTAAACATTCCCATATATATATATATATATATATATATATATATATATATATATATATATATATATATATATATATATATATATATATATATATATATATATTATGACTCATTACGTATATTTTATCATTTATATATTTACCAAACCATGTATTGCCTCCGGGTGAGCTATTATTACTTTACAAGACTTGATTTTCCCAAAATACCGCTCATTAATGAGCCACAAAAAATTTGTAGCCATTGATAACTAGTGTAATACCCGGACGGTGTCCGGGTACACCTTTAATAATTAATGATTTATATTTATAAAATTTTAATTAGTGGTAATCATATAAGTAAAATAGTAACCTCAAATTTTAAATAGTACATAATACTCATAATATACTACTAGCAGTATACCCGCGCAATTCTGCGATGGTAAATAGTTTCTATTTTGTAACATGCCGTTTTCAAATATGTAACACGTAATTCAATGTCACGAAAAAAATTCAACAACATTTCCACTTTTTTCTTCAGTTCTTCATATATTTGTATAAACTATTTTAAAAATAAATTCTAAAAACATTAAAAAAAATTAAATAAGATTTATATATATGAAATAAGGAGAGAGAAGTTAATAAGAGAGCGTATTAGCGGTAATATTAATATATTTTTCGTGTAATATTAGTATATTCAAAAAAAATTTGGTGTAATTTTAATATATTTTTCGTGTTCACTATTGTTAATAAAATTAATATTTATATAATAGATAAATGAAAAACCACGCTTATCATGTTAGAACACGTGAATGAGAAAAAATATTAGGGTAGTGGATTTTTGATATTCCAAAAATGTCCTTTGATGTCTATGAATACACGTCATTTATCAATTATATATATATATATATATATATATATATATATATATATATATATATATATATATATATATAGTAAAGGGATCAATATAGTCCTTATATTTAATATTTTTCTAAATTAAATTGAAGGGGGTAGTTTGTAAAATTTTCAAATCCTCAGTAACTTTCTAATTTAAAGGAAGGAGTAGTTTGTAAAATTCCAATCTTGTAACTGATTTCTTTTGTCTTCCCTGCGCAATTTTATTACAGAGTTTGTCGCTCTTTGAATTTTTTTAAAATATTTTTCCAACTTACTCGATTCGATTTCTTTTTTAATATTTTTGATTATGTAGTCAACAAACAATTCATTACACTTGAATTTTTGTTTTGATCCTCTTTCTCTTATTTTTTTAAAATTCTATGCCCATGCATGTTCATCAGGGAAGATGCATTTTAGCACTTGCATTTTCGTTTTTTTCTTATAAAAGTATTCAAGAATTGTCTTGAATTAAAGAGGATGAAGAATGGATCTAGTTGTATATTTTCATTAAAAATTATTTACATGTTTAAGATATGATTTTTTTTCTCGATCATTTTTTTAAAATTATTCTTGATTTTGCAATCAACAAACAATTCATTACACTTGCATTTTCGTTTTGATCCTCCTCTTTTTTTTAATCTTGTGCCCATGCATGTTCGTGGAGAGAGATGTATTTTAGCACCTGAATTTTTGTTTTTTCTTTCTTGTAAAACTATTCAAGAATGATTTGAATTAAAGAGGATGAAGAATTTATTTACATGTTTAAACATAATAAATATAAAATTGATGGGTTAATCTGAAAAATATTGGTTGTTTGGAGGTGGGGGAGTGGGGCGTGAATCATGGGCTTGGTTTTTTTTCTTAATTCTTTTAATCACGTTAAATTTGAAGTTGCTTTTGACGTGTTTATGTATATTTACCAAATGACCCTTACAGTTTTTAATCCCACCATATTTTACCCATTAGATTAATCTATTTGAATGGTGGATTTTGGGGTCTACGGTGACTACATTTAATATAGGGTTTATATTGAGATTTACCATATATATATATATATATATATATATATATATATATATATATATATATATATATATATATATATATATATATATATATATATATATATATATATATATAAAATAATGCATTAATTTTTATATTAATTGTTGTTCATTTTTCGGATTGAGTTTTATTATGATACATAGAGGGAATGAATACAAAAACATAAATTTTTCCGAGAATTACATACTCACTGCTTTGATGAATAACAAAAAATTAAGAATATACTATTTTTTATAAAATTATCATATTACGATAAAATTTATATCAAAAGTACATAAGAATGAGACTATCGTAAATATATACTTATTTTTTTCTTTAAACAAAATATATCACAAGTTATTAAACATTATTTATAAACAACCTATAATTAATTACATTAATATACATTTTTTATAAAAATCCTTCATATTTTCATAAAACTCCCTCAAATATTTCATAAAACACCCTTAAATATTTCATAAAACCCCCTCCCCAATTTGATTTAAATTTCTACGAATCCCACGTACAAGAGTTATATACATAATCAATGGCCCATATTAGTTTGATCTAACGGCTGACTAAATTCAAGACTTTATACGGCTGAGATTAAAAGTGATCATGATCTAATGGCTGAGAATGAAAATCATATGATGACGGTTACACTCACCGGGAACCATATATATATATATATAATAGTTAATCAAAAGCTAATATTATTTGTTGTAAACATTTAATTAATTAAAAACACAGCCGTCAATTTCACTTTCCAAAAAAGTTGGACGGGTATTAAAGACAAATTGCCAAAATAAAGGGGGATATACCAAATTAACGAGAAAAATATGATCTTTTATACGATATCCATATTGCTACACTTTTCCAAAGAAAAATTTTCATTTTTGTCGGGTTTCTTTTTTCTAGCATAGCATGAGATGTGTGCAGATGTGCACACTACACTCAATATTTTTCAAGCACATGTGCACAACCTGTTCATACTGCATAGGTGCGTTTGGGTGCATATATGCACCATAGACGTGTGCATCTCATGCCTATATGCACATGCACATTTACACCTAGATGCATGTGTGTACGTGCAGCTTAAAGTTGGTTTATTCAAACTCATTGTCAACTAAAAAATTCCAACAAAAATGATCTTTGGGGTATAAGTACTTAATATATTACTCAAAAAATTCCAACAAAAATGTAAATGATTGTGATTAATAAATAGATAAAGGAAGTAAAAGAAAAAAAATAAAAAGAAGAAATAAGATTTAACTTAATTTAATTTAATTAATTAAGAAAAGGTAGTATTTGATTGGTTCATAATGGTTTTCGCAATAAAAATGGTTCGCAAATGAACTTTTCTACACACACACACACACACACACACACATATATATATATATATATATATATATATATACACACACACACACATACTAGCATAGTACCCGCGCAATGCAACGACTATAAAATAAAAATGGAAAACTATAAATCTAACATTTTGTTTCTCTTTCTTTTTGTCCGCAATATATCTATTTTCTTTTTCTTTTTTCACTTTCTTTTATTTCTCTTTTCTTTATAACTCTTTTATTGATTTTTAAAATAAAAATTTTAAAATAATAAAATGAGAAAACTATAAATCTAACATTTTGTTTGAATTGCATGAGTCGTTTAAAAATTAGAAATATCTATAAATTTAGATTACATTTTATAAGGTTTATGAGTTATATGTATATGTATTTTATAACACTTAAATTAAAGAGTTAAAGTCACTGTAGATAAATGTGCTTTTTCTCATGTTTCAATATGGTACATTAACTTTTTTTTACACATCTCGCCACTTACAAAAAACGTGTCGATATACCCATTTCGCAACCTGTTCACCCGGTTTCAGCTCCTTTTTTGCAATTTTTTGATTGAATCTTGATGGTTTTGCGTATTTTTTTGTAGAATCTTGTAAATTATTATTATACATTTCAAATGACACCAAATTCATGATTTTTCGTCAAGTATTCATGGAGAATTTCAAGGTCAAAGTGTCAATTTTTTTGTGGCTTTTGGTTCGAAAACAAATTCATGAAAAACGATTATCATAGATAATCTTTTTACCTTTCAAAGGACATCAAATTCATGAAAAACAATCAACTGTAGACCAAGAAATTGCTAATTAAAGTCGATAATGACCCTATTCAACACCCTTACGGTATTTTGAAGATTTGACACATTTTAAACTCATTTCTATTCTTTTTTTTGTATTAATTTATAGACAACTTGATTACCTTTCCATAGAGTCAAGAATCATTTTTTTTCTTTAAGTATACATGGAGAATTTGACCTTCAAAGTTTCGATTTTGAAGTGAAGAAATTTGAGGGAAAAGATGACTTGCTATTGCATGTTAAAATCTACAAAATGGGTATAATAACACGTTTTTTAAAAGTTAAATGGGCAGGTGCGTAAAAAAATTAATGTGCCAAACGTGGGGAGTGACTTTAACCCTAAATTAAAATATATGTTATATGATAAAATATTTAAACTATTATTCTTATGAAGATCCTTTTTATTTTATTTTTTAATTTATTTTAATATCATATAGGTTGAAAATTAATTTTCATTGACTTAAATTTTTATAAATATTATTTATTATGGAAAGTTTAGTTATAAAAATGGTGTTTAAAAATCTAATTAACTCCATATAATGGTTTGATTATATGTTTAAATAAGGGGTAAGTTAATAATTTCAAATTAGTTAAAATTAATTTAAAGATTAAGACAATAACCTAAAAACTTAGAATATAGTGTATATATATATATATATATATATATATATATATATATATATATATATATATATATATATATACACACACACACACACACACACATACCACGAGAACCAATATAGATCCTTGATTAAAATAAATCAATGACTGATAATTTTGGCCGCTTATTAATGACTAATGGTTGACTCATTAATGGATAATTAATGATAATTTGGGAAATTAAGTCTCGTTAAATAATAATTCATCCATTTGGACGTAATTCACAGTTACGTAAATATATGGATGAACAAAATACCCATATTAATGATCATTAATGGTAATAACAAATGATATTCACGATACTTGCATTAAGACCGTTCTCAAATGAACTTATATACATAATTGGAGAGTTTATTTATGAACCGTTGTTACTGTGAGGACTACAAAAACCAATTTTGGTCCTCACGGTTCGGTAAATATATAAATGGCCAAAATACTCAAAGCAATAAGTCATTAGTGATTACAAATGGTTCTCACACTAAGAACCTTTTTCCGTATATATATATATATATATATATATATATATATATATATATATATATATATATATATATATATATATATAAATGAGAATGGATATTTAGGTGAGAATGTATGACTTAATCCTGGCCTTTCATTAATTTGATTTGATAGGGTGGTCTAAATTTGTCTTTTCATTTTATTTATTCTCCAACAATGAATTGAGACGGGGCTATGAATTGCAATGTGTGAATTAACAACGTTAGATTTAATATATCAATATATAATTGATAAGTAGAATTTATTTTTGATTCTCACCTAAATATCTATACTCCCAAAAACCCTCGCCCCCTCCGTTTATATATAACAAGGTTACTTCATGTTTATGCACTTTTTTTTTTCAGAATTTGCTTACACAATGAAGGTAACAGAAAAGTGTGATGTGTATAGCTTCGGAGTACTAGTGTTGGAAGTCATCAAAGGTGAGCATCCAGACGACATCATCACTTCTCTAACATCGCCATTGACTGAAAATATCGAGCTCAAAGATTTTATAGATCATCGTCTTCCCGTTCCGCTCCCAGAAATCAAGGAAGTCCTAAAAACAATCTTGATTTTAGCAAAAAAATGCATTAATTCAGTCCCAGAAATGAGGCCTACAATGTACGATGTTTCACAGCTAATCGGATAACTGATTTGCTACATGTCTAATAACAAAATGAAAAATATCGCTTTTTAAATTGGCTTTGGCTAATTAATGCATGAATTCGGTCGTTAAGAATGTTTAATGGGACCTAATATAGTGGTTTTCAGCATAATGTGTCATGTAATTTAGGTCTAAAAAGTTGAATAAAATAGTTTATATTCATTTGTTCATGTAACGTTTCATTACTCATACTAGCTTAAAGCATGTCTAAACATGTGTATGATTGTATTTTCATGCTCGGACGTAAAAGAGTAATGTTTTGATAGGCTACCTCGTTTGATAAATAGTTTACATTAATTTTCTTTATGGCATATATATGTAACGTTTAAAATTTAAACCACCGTCTATAATTATTATTATAGAGAGTAAATGCATTATTATTAATTAGAATTATAAATCATGGCATATTAAATTGCAAATTATATTATCACATACATGAAGTTAAAACGTGTTTATATTGAACTTAAAAGAGTAAGCTATAGTGCATAACCCGATGTCTGTTATAGCATTGACAAATGTTATTTTATATTCTTTTAGCTAAATATATATTCTTTTACATAAATAAATAATAGCCCAATCTAAGATTTCTTAAAAACTAAATAATTTTATTTTAATTTCAGTCATAGAAAAATAAATGATGTTAACATTAGCAAATATTTATAATTTAACTAGCATAAAATTTGTATTCTATAATAAACATATATAACAACAAAGAATTTGAATATATATAATATTTTATTATTGATGTAGGCTTAGATTTACTATATTTATTCCTAAATTAATGTAGTAAATAAAAAATTTTAATTAGAGATATATATTTTAATACAAATTAATTAAATTTATTTAAAGTCAAAATTGTGTTTCAGTTTTGTCTATTTGAAGTCATAATTTAGTTTCAGTTATGATCCAAATGAATAGTTTCATTTGAACTTGACGAAATGAAAAGTTATGATTCTTTAAATAAATCCGTGAACGGTAGTTTTCTATCTTCTAATCTTCTAATATTAATAAAAGTGTATTCAACTTGTCATATTTTACTAATGTATGTAATGGAATTTTAAACTTACCATTTAATGTATGTAACTCTCAAACTTACCATATGATGTGCCATGTTACCTGCTAATGTAATTTCATTATTTTTAAAATATTTTCATACTTCAAAATTGACATTTGAGCTTTTAATATTTAAACTTTTATTGTTAATATCAATAATTGATTAGTGAAATAAATAAATTTGCATGAGTTTATGAAAATAAGTAACGAAGTCTAATTTAAATGCTATTTATATGAATTGAGAAGTCTAATAATGAACTTACAAAAATCACCAAAACATGATTGTGTGAACTTGTAATTGAGACTTATGGTTAAAATCTAAATTAGAGAACTTGAGGGGTGTTTTCTGCCAATCAACCAAACTTAGGCATATAAAAGGAACATTAGTCAATATTTGGTCAAAACTAAAAGTATATAGGTTTGTGGTGCCCGGGAAAGATCGAGAGAGGGAGAAAAGGGTTGAGCTTAATTTACTTATCAATTTTAACTTGAAGAAATTGAGTTGGAGTGTTAGATCAAGACAAGAAGGTATGTTATTAAGAACCTTCTTATACTAATTTTAGATATTTAATCCCTTTATGAAGAGTTGGTAAATCTTGATAAGCAGAAATCATCAAAGGTGATGGTATAGATAAGTTTGTTTACTGATTTGATGAATTGGTAGCTTATATAACTGAAGTTCGTGTAATTATTGCTGAAATTTTTAAGCAAATGAGTCAAAATCTGAGTCTAGAGTGTTCTTAGTCTATGGATGATCATAAGAGGGTAAGTTACTTGTTTTTCTTGTGTTTATAGCTATTAAAAGATGATTAGTAGTGTTTGGATACAGTATCTTGTGTCATTTTTAAATTAGAGGTGAGTTTTGGTCGAATAAAGCACTATTCTAGTCGAACAGCTTGCTAAAAAATGGTCAACACGGGCTATGTACACGTGTGCCAGCCGTGTAGTGTAACATGTAGAGGTACAAAGGCTGTGTAGGGATACTAAGGACCAGCCAGGCTACTTGGGCTGTGTAGGATGACATAGACCGTGTAGGGCCCGTGTAGAGTTAGGGATTAACAATGGCAAGACATGGCATATGTAACCATGTAGAAACAGGCCGTGTAGTAAATATACTGACAAGGTTCTAGTTGAACAATTTGATATCTGAATTTGAGTATAAATTCATGTAGGTTTCCTTCAACAATAAAGTAAGATATGCCATTTATCTTTCAAGGTGAGTAACATGACCCCTTACAACGTATTAGATGCATGTTTTCTTAGTTTATGTGCAAGAGATAGATAACACGCGTCACTGTGTCCAATGTTATAAGAAACTAAGGGTCACACCACTACACATCCAACTAGAACAATCTCTAGAAATCATCAATGTTGGTGTGAAAATAATTAATCATTTGGATTAATTAAAGATAGAAATAAGTAATAAATAGTTTATTTATTATTTATGAGGTTAATAAATATTAGTTTAAATATTTAATCAAAGGTTAATAATAAGTGTATTAATATTCTTAATATTTGTGATAGTCAGTTAATTATCTAAACGTCTTGTATGGATTTAAAAGTCATTAAGATGGGCTTAATCTTAATGGGCTTGGATTAGGATTTTATTATAAATAGTAAACAAATTTAGGTTCAATCAATATAGAGAATTTCAACCTTAATCCTCTCCCTCTCCCTTTCTTGCGACTCCACGGCCGCAAACACACAAAGCCTTTCGGCTTTTGGGTATGTCGATCCTACACATACACATACACACTACATGTTGATTTCTTGTAAGGTCTAGCAACACAATTTGTGATGGTGCAGTAGCGGTGTAAATCCCGTTACTATCCAGGATAAAGATTGGAGCTTTATGTCCATAAAGGTATAATTTTCATCCTTATCTTGTTTGTGTCAAAGTTTTGATTTATTTTTTGATTAATCAAGGTTGATACTTTATTATTTTAATTAAATAAAGTTTGTTTCTTTTCTCTTTTGTGATTGGCCGGTTGAATGGATGACCGAGATACGCCGAGTTCATGGTGATTGTCTCGGTGGTCAGAACCTATAGAAATAATAATTTAAATTATGAGTGAGGCTTGCATAAAATGCAAACTAGTGTGCTAAAAAAGTAAATACTCTAAGGATTATAAATAGAGATATGACTAATGATAAATGTAACACAGATCTCGGTCATACCTCATTTGAATAAAGTTTCTGTGTGTGTTTTTAAGGTGTAAATACTTTTTCTCTCATTTCACACTCTACCTAAACCGAGATCTCCTTCTCGGATCATTCATCTTTGATCTTAGCTTAAATCACAACTACTAACAAGTGGTATGAGAGCCAAATAGAGTGAAAATTTGGCTTAGAAACACCACATTTAGTCATATTTTGAAGAATTTTTTCTCTGTTTTTAAAACTGAGAACTCGAACATTTCGGATCATAGATCCAGAGTTCATCTCGTGTGCTTTGTAAGTTTTGTAGTTAGATCTGTTGTTAAAAAGTGTTTTAGGAGCTATACAAACTGATTTCATTCCATTTGGACAACATTTAGTAGCTCAATTTTCAGATCTAAGAAAATTTGTGTTCTTGGTGTTCTTGAGAAAAATCGGTCGATTAGAGCTATTGTATGGTTGTTTAGGTTAGGAATCAAGCCCAGAGTTGTTTAGGAGCTTAGGCGAGTGTTGTGTCGGAACGAGTCTTAAATTTATAAATTAGATCACCTATATAAATTCTACAACACAAACTAGGCAAGTGTACCTAATCGTTTTATAGTATACTATTGGTAAATCCGAGTGTCGAACTCAAGAAAATGGAAATGATTTTAAATAAAACTAAACCGCATAAATGCCAAACAAAAAGGAAAGCAATAAAGGGGGGAATCATGAGATAACAAAAAAAATACTAAAAGGAATACAAGTAACAACTAAAGGCATGGATCTTGGCAATAAAGTTTTGTATATAAAAACTAACCTCCCTAGATTCGACTGCTCCTATAAATATGGTTGATCTTATATAAAAGTGCATTGGATATCAAGTGTCTAATACCGATCTCTAAAATAGCTAGAGTTCTTGGTCGGAATATCTAACTTATTAATCATGCAAAATACTAACCCAATTGTCATGGAATCAATAACTAACACAACTAATTTATTGATTCGAATCAAGCAAGATTTAATCAACTATGGTCGTAATTATTCATTCCAACCATTAACTACACCTAATGGTCATCGCATGCAATCTTACACACACGTCAAAGTGTCCTTTCATATTGTTTAACCGTAGGATTTGGTCCATCCCTATTATTGGTCCTAGTTAATAATGATTCGAGCATGCAAAGATAGATTGGTCATCAGACTTATGCAAGCTTAGCAATAAACAGCATAGATAGAAACTTCAACACATGTGGATCTTAGACTAAACAAGACATTATAAACATATAACACTTTGAATATCCAACTAATACAAATCAAACCAAATTACAAAGATACAACTCCTCAAGGGAGGAAAGATAAGATTTAGTTCATAATCAAGGAAATACACATACCGTAATCGTAGGAAAACATGAAAAACGAAGTTGACATGAATACCGGATAGATGTCGAGTAAAAGTGTAACCTTGTTCTTCAATCTCCAAGCTTGATCTTCACTTCCAAGCCTCAACCAAAAACTAAAAACTAACTAAAAATAAGTAATGCCGTTAAAAAAAAAAAACTAAAAATAAGTAATACCAAGACTAACTAAGTGTAAAACTCTCTCCAAACTAACTCACAAAACTAAACTAAGTCTACGTAACTAAGTAACCAACTAAAACAAATTCCTATAATATATATAGATCTCTTTCCAAATGTCTTTAGATAATTATAATAGCTCTCCCATGCTTGGATTTTCCAGCCCCATAATATATCTAACAATGGTGTTAAAATGATGGATGTAAGGTGTAAAGTACCAAAAAGCCGAGACGGTGGAAAATAATTCAGCACATGAGTTTCCGGACACTATCGCGTCGCGACCAGCTTTCCATCACGTCGCGATCTGCATGTTTCGCGTTGTCGCGTCGCGACGAGGTCACCAGCTGTTTCCAGCTGCGTTTCGATTTCTTTTTCTTGTTTTGCCTCGTTTAATCACCAAATAAACTTCCATTCTTATATTTAGCCTGAAATACAATACATAAAGGTAAAAAGTACCTTTCGTTCTATTTTTCGCATAAACATTGGCTAAAATAATTAAATATCGCGCTGAATATATATATATATATATATATATATATACATATATATATATATATATACATATATATATATGATTATATATATATATATATATATATATATATATATATATATAATTAGGGAAAATAGTACTTCCCTCGGGTGTTGTCGTTCATCAAAAGGCGTTGGAGTATAAAAATATTCGATGAACTCAATGCCATCATAAGTGCGTACTCCGTATAGATCATTCTGAAACACTTGAGCACATTGTCACATAAAATATATATATATAAAAAACACACCACACAACAAACAAAATACAAAAATAAAAGAAAAATAAAAAATAAAATAAACAAACCAATCACATTTTCGTAGTAAACACGGTTGCATTTAGCATATGCAACAAGCCTTTGAACCTCTTGTTAGACCGAGCAGACGAGTTGTAGTCTCGTGAGGGTTTATAGCTAACACACCTACAAAGTTATAACACGGGTTACCTCCCGAGAAGTTCTTGTTTTTGTTCGAGTCTCTAGCTTGACTCTAGATTTATTTATTACGAATTCGATCGCACGACCCCACACTTGCAATTAAGTGATGTGATTATATTTATACATACCTGCCGATATACATAAATTACACAATTGAAATAATACTACTAAAAATATGTTCCACTGCGCTTTCCCGAAATCTATGAACATCTTTCCTGCATCCTGAATACTAGATCTTCCCCAAGATTGTGGACTTGATTGTGCATTAAACATAGACTCCAACCGGTTCCCAACACATTTTAAGTTATCTTCTACTTGATTCTTCTCCAAACACAAAGGAATCAAAATGTTTCCTAGTGTAGGAGGGATTATATATTTTGACTCTAACTCGTCATTTGATTCTAGTTTTACCTCCCTTTCTGACTTTGTAGGCTCTTTATCATAGAGTAGAAATTTTAGATAGGCCAAAATCTCATCTAAACAATTTTCTACATCTTCTCTCGAGAGAAGGGAAGGTCCCCACACGGGTTATGGTTCTGAATTTAACGGGGTTTTGACGAGGGTTGTTGTTTCATCTTCGGGTTGTTTCTCTAGTTCCTTGGTAAGATCCCCAAGACACTCCAAATTATCACCATCAGATTTTTCATCTTCACTTGATTTCACCTCCGCGTAGAGCTTGATATACACACTGTCATAAAAATCAGAGTCATATAAATAGTATGGTATAGGTTTAAGTTGTGTTTTCTTAGGATAACCAATTGTGCGGTCATTCTTGTCATCATTTTTGAAGAAATCGAAATCATCCTGTTCTATGCCATCGTCGTAGAATTCGTTTAACAAATCTTTAAGTAAAGAATCCGAGGAGATTGAATAATCCCAAGGGTAGCTAATATCTGCAAAAGAGACATAAAAACAGAAACTAAAACATACTAAACAACCGTCACGACGCAACCGTAAAGGAAAATCGCGTCGCGATAGACACTAATTACAATAACAATCACACAGAAAAATAAAGATAAAGAAATAAATACAATAAAATATATATAAGAAGTAAATAAATTTATTTTTGATTTTTGGGAAATTAGAAAAAAAAATAATAAAATAGAATGAAAATAAAATAAATAGAAAAAAATTAAAAATAAATATTTTTTTAAATATTCGGATTTAAGAAAATTAAATTAAATAAAATAAAAAAAAAATACAAAAGAAAATAATAATAAAATAAAAATAAATAACATCTTTTTTAAATATTCGAAAATAGGAGAAAAAAATAAAATAAAATAAACAATAATAATAAAAAAATATTTTTTGGATTTTTGAAAATAAACAAAACAAAATAAAATAAATGATTATCACTGTATTGGACAGGATCCTTTCGGTGTATTAAACTTTTAGGAAAATCCAACAACCCCAATCCGAGTCGACTATTCTACACACCACTTCCCTAAACTTATCTCCATAATAACAATCATAAAAAAGAAATAAATATATAAATATATGAATAAATAAATATATATAAAAAACAAAACCCAATAAAATAAATTACACAAAAAAACAGTTTAAATTTTATAAAAATGCAACCATTCCGTGGCAGCGGCGCCAAAAACTTGTTGTGTCGGAATGAATCTTAAATTTATAAATTAGATCACCGGTCACCTATATAAATTCAACAACACAAACTAGGCAAGTGTACCTAATCGTTTTATAGTATACTATTGGTAAATCCGAGTGTCGAACTCAAGGGGAATGGAAATGATTTTAAATAAAACTAAAAGGAAAGCAATAAAGGGGGGGGGATCATGAGATCACAAAAAAATACTAAAAGGAATCTTTATCTTTACTAACTTAGTATCCTTCCAATCCTATGTGGCATCCTTGATTAGTCCTTAATTTTTGAATCCAAGATAATTAGCATAGGTAGTAAGATGATGTGTCAATCAATTAAGAAATTGGGCTTAAAGTGAATATAAATGGGCCATGATGCTTGTAAGTTCACATGGATTATGGCCTTATGGGATTGCGACTTTATTCTTTTAAAACGTCGATATCCATTATTCTCTTAAGGCGATAGCAAACCTTCCTGCCGTTTGGAACCACCATCTTTCGCACCTATAAACTCGAAATCAAGAGCTAGAGAGAGGGTAAAAGTGGCGATTAGCAGCAACGGCCATCTAGGGCTGAAATCGAAGCATTAATTCGGGACCATACAGCGGTACACTTCAAGTTTCGACCAATTAAGGTTAGTTCGATTCCATTTCCAAAGTCTCAATTATAGTTCGAAGCACGAAATCGGTCTTCTTCTATCTCGATCAGCAGTACGTTTTGTTGGAATTCAGCACCAAACCGGTCTCCATTTTTTGATTGGGGTCGTTGATTTGAGGTTGCTTTTCATTTATGTGTTTTCTTTAATTTTTTGCTACAAATTCAGATAATTTCGTTGAATTTTTGTTTATGTTGTTCGATTATAAGTGATAAGAACATGTTATTGTGTTCAAGACTATGAAGTTCATCAACATTTTATGGATATTTTAAGCATTTTACTTGAAATTCAATCATTTCTACCATTAGGTTCAAAAAAAGGTTTTTAACTTTTACTAATCTAATATTGCAGGAATGTGAAAAAATGCAAAGTTGTCCAGAAATATGGGGTACATGTTTAAAGAATGATGTTAATTACACTTCTTTGGTTTAAGTTTCTTCAACTGAAATTTGTTTGTGTCAAGATTTATTGTTTACATCAACGTTGTGAAGATCGAGATTCTATATAAGACCATTTTTTTCTCATTACCAGAATCATAAGATTTGGTCGACACTATAAGATACTAATAAAAATGGTTTATTTTTTCGGGATCATAAGCAATTACAAGTTTCATTTGACTAAGATGACCGGATAAATCTGGGATCATGAAGGATGGATTTACTTGATTACTTGATGTTGTCACAGCAAACAATGTTATTGAATACAACATTAGGAAAGTTGACGAGTCTCTATTTTTACAGGGAATCCACGTGATTGTCCTTTCGGCAAGTGATGAGGTATTTTTATCTACTGATATGTGATGCTTCTGTACTATTTTCTTTCCTGTACCGTTTATGTTTTCTATCATTCAATTGAAGTTCAGATTTGGTTGATACAAGTGTGTAAGTTTTGATCTGCATTAAGATTTTTATTTTAGCTTGGCAATTTTCGACCTTTTTCTTGATTCGTTTTTGGTTTCTGATATAGGTTTTTCTGTGCAGCTACAATACGGTGTAGACGAGTCCTACAAGTTAAATATTTATCCAAATGGATATCCTATTTATGCACATGTTCAGGTTGGTATCAGTGACACATGGACCAAGTTTGAACTTTTAGTATTTTGTAATTAAGTGAAATGGCAAAATAATACAGACTAGATATGCATTCTTATGATATTCATGTATATCAAGTTTTTAATTTTGATTAATATCTTAATGCAGGCAGCTACTGTTTATGGAGCTCTACATGCGCTTCAGGTTACATGTACTTCTAAGAATTGTTTGTCTAGAATCTAGATCTAAATTGTCTTTTGCTTTACTAAATTGTATTATAAAATATCAGACATTCGGCCAATTGTGCCATTAAAACCTTAAAACAAGAAAGCTTACCTTTAACAGATTGAAGCTGTACGATGTGATGAAGCAATGCCCAAATTATTATACATGAGCAAATGACTATCTAGATTATCAAGTTTTAATGGTAAAAGACATACCATGGAGGATTTCTATGACATTTAGCTAATAATTTTATTCTTAAACATTTTCCAGTTATTGTTAGTAATTTGTTCTTTCTCTTGGCTAAGAACTTTTTTATATCACAATACAAAAGAAATCAAGACCCCAAATCATTTTATTGGAACAATTACATCATTTTTTATAACTTTACTACCGGTTGCAATTTCGATCATAGCAAATTATTAAATATTATTGATCAAATTAGTTTCGTTTCATACTTTTAGTTTATTTGCGTTCTAACCTTGGGTGTTGCACATATTAATAAATTGTCACAAAAATGTGATTTTTTTAATATTTTGATTTCTGTTTTAAGAAAAATTTGACATGAAAGCTAATAAACTACATACACTGCTGGCACTTCCAATACCAATTGTCAAATACACCAGTTCCTTCTTCTCCTACAAGGTAAGGATAAATTATCTTTTCTTCGAGTTAGGGTTTAATTCTGATATTTTTTGGTCATTTTTCAACCAAGGGTCATACACATCACCATTTTTCCATCGGAAACGGGTCAAACTGTATGTTTTATATAAAAGTTAAGACGAAAAAAGTGATTTGCTTAAAAGAAAAGAAGTGGCTATTGTATGATTTTTAGTACATACTCTAAATATTTTTGTTGTGGTAGTGAAGATATTTCATATCTCTCCGTACTTACGTTTATTCTTTTTCATCTCTTGCTATGTATTAGAAAAGGCTTTTTTTTAGAGAAGAAAACTATCATGCATAAGGTATGATTGAGGTAAATTCAAATATATTTGAATCATTAGAAGGGAGGTTCCACAGTACCTATTCAAAGTCTTTTGTTTGTTTTAATTTGTTGCAAGTGAGAATGAAATCAAATTAATACTTTATTGCGCTTTAAAGTAGAAAACAAGAGAGAGTGAGTGGAACTGACGGGCAAAAACAAACTGATCGACGGCTGTTCAAAGCTTTGACGGCGATTAAACCTATTTGGCCAACGAAATCAATCCGAGTTCAACAGCCATTGAGGTTAGTTCGACCCCCATGAATAATGATTCGAAAGTCTCAATTTTCTGTACAATAGGCTTCAATTACACGCAACCAGCCGCATTCATCGGTTTGCTCTCAGTTGCAACTATTATACGAAAATTACTGACCCTAATCTCTATCCTAGCCCTAATTTTCACTTAATTTATCAAGTTTTGTTAGATTATATAAATGGTCGCTCTTTGAATTTTTAATGCAGAGTAAATGATGCTCAAGCAAAGAAGAAGGCACTGGATCGTGCTAAATTGAAAGCCGGTGAAACGTGTTGATTCTCCTTTAGTTAGGTATACATTCTTGATGGGCTTGAGCTTCATTGTGGTGTATTTAGTGCCTAGGAGCAACAGGAGATAGTTGATTTTGTCTATGAGCTGCAGGAGATGGGAAAGAATGAAAAATGGAAAGGTTTGTTATTCTAACTATTGATAGTTGGGGCATTTTGGTAATTATTTTCTGTAGAGCGTATAGATACATGTTGGCAAAGAGCTTGTGAAAAAAGCGGTCATGATACCAATTTCTTTATATTGTAGAAATGACCACATGGCGGTTTATGATAGCTGGAGTAGTATGAGTAACTCAATTTTAACTGAGAGTTGCACCCCGGATGGTGACAATCCACCGGTTGATTTTTGGATTTTCCAGCAGGCTTTGTCATTGGGCATCGGTTCGTCAAAAAAAATTGTATTGAAGTACTGCTACTGCTTCTGGTGGGGCCTCCAGAATTTGAGGTAAATAGACTTCTTCACAAATGATATAATTCTTTTTTAATGTTCTAGGCTAAAAATTGTAACCAGATTTAAATATTTTAAAGTTGTAGGAGTTCAAGATTTAAAATAGAATCGAGTTATTCTTCTATAAATCAATGTCCAATATTCCGAATATTATTCATTTGTTATATTTTTTGCTTGACATCACTCTTGGGCAGGGGCTTCAAACCAACACTTTTCCAGGAGAGTTTTTATATTCCATTACACTCACCAATCAAGGCTCATTATCTTTGCTCTGTTGATCGGAAATATGCAGGTTTGTATATGCTGGTCGGATATGGTTATGAATATATGAGAAAACAGTGTAAAAACGTTGTAGGTTCAATATTCGAGCCATGTGCCATTATTGGTGGTGGTTTGCTACAAACCCCAAAATCAAAATGTTACTCACTTAACAATCCACTACTAACAAATCATCTTTAAGTAATAAGTAGGCAGTCTATTTTAGCATTTACAACAACCTACTTTACAAATAGGTATTTCTACTCTTATTCCATTTTCATGATGGTTTGAAGAAATCTCGTGGGAATATGTAAATAAACAAAATTCGGTGACAATGTTCAACTGATTATATATCTTAATTAAGCACTTCAAAGTTGCATTTGTTTTCGTTTGGTGTTCTTTGACAATTTTCTATACTGTATTATTGTAAAGTTAATGTTTGTTAAGTTAACAAATATAGTACTAAGCAATTGTAGAAATGTTGGCACGGTCATACCTTTTTATGCATAATATAATCTATACTACTAAAACAGTTGGATCATGTAGGTTATGTCTATCAAACACCACATTTATAGCAGGAATGAGGAAAAAGGAAAACTCTGGTGTGACATAAACTCTTAATTCACATCAGGAAAAACTAATACAAGCATCATCTTATCTATGGATAGAAATCGGCATCTTTATGCTTCTCATATCACTTACCGCTACAACTATGGAAGACAAGAAACAAATAGCATCATGTATTTTTGCAACCCATGTGTCGAAGGTTTTAAATGCTAGCCCGTGTTTACACGGGCTTGAAACCTAGTACAAATAACAATTAAAGACAAGAATCTTGGCAATAAAGGCTTGTATATAAAAACTAATCTCCCTATATTCGACTTCTCCTATAAATATGGTTGATCTTATATAAAAGTGCAACGGATATCAAGTGTCTAATACCGATTTCTAAAGTAGCTAAATTTTGTGGTTGCAATATCTAACTTATTAATCATGCAAAATACTAACCCAATGGTCATGGAATCAATAATTAACACAACTAATTTATAAATTCGAATCAAGCAAGATTTAATCAACTATGATCGTAATTATTCATTCCAACCATAAACTACACCGAATAGTCATCGCATGCAATCTTACACACGTCAAAGTATCCATTTATATTGTTTGACCCTAGGATTTTTCCATCCCTATTCAAGATCATCTATTGGTCCTAGTTAATAATGATTCGAGCATGCAAAGATAGAATGGTCATCAAACCTATGCAAGCTTAGCAATAAACAACATAGATAGAAACTTCAACACATGCGGATCTTAGACTAAACAAGACATGATAAATATATAACACTTTGAATATCCAATTAATAGAAATCAAACCAAATTACAAAGATACATCTCCTCAATGGAGGAAAGATAAGAGTTTAGTTCATAATCAAGGAAATACACATATCGTAATCCTAGGAAAACATGAAAAACGAAGTTGACATGAATACCAGATAGATGTCGAGTAAAAGTGTGACCTTGTTCTTGAATCTCCAAGCTAGATCTTCACTTCCAAGCCTCAACCAAAAACTAAAAACTAACTAAAAATAAGTAATACCAAGACTAACTAAGTGTAAAACTCTCTCCAAACTAACTCACAAAACTAAACTAAGTCTAAGTAACTAAGTAACCAAGTAAAACAAATGCCTAAAATATATATAGATCTCTTCCCAAATGTGCTTTATATAATTATAATAGCTCTCCCATGCTTGTGACTTTCTAGCCCCATAATATAGCTGATAATGGTGTTAAAATTATGGGTGTAAGGTGTAAAGTGCCAAAAAGCCGAGATGGTGGAAAATAATTCAGCACATGAGCTGCCAGACACCATCGTGTCGCGACCAGCTTTCCGTCGCGTCGCGATCTGCATGTGTCATCTTGTCGCGTCGCGACCACTGAAGTGTCGCATCGCGATCTACTGTTTCTGGTTGCGTTTCGCTTGCTTTTTCTCGTTTTGCCTAGTTTAATCACCAAATAAACTTCGTTTCGTATATTTAGCCTGAAATACAATACATAAAGGTAAAAAGTACCTTTCGTTCTATTTTTCGCATAAACATTGGCTAAAATAATTAAATATTGCGCTGAATATATATACAAAATAACCAATATCAAATGCCCCACACTTGAATCTTACTTGTCCTCAAGCAAATCACAATCTATCACAGCGCATCAAAGTTAATAGAAAACATCATCTTTCAAAAATCAAGTGTTACTCACTAATGCCGTTATGATCGATTAGAAACAAGAATTCAATTATACTCGGAATTTCGTACATATTTGTGTTATCGGAACGAGTCTTAAATTTATAAATTAGATCACCTATATAAATTCTACAACACAAACTAGGCAAGTGTACTTAATCGTTTTATAGTATAGTATTGGTAAATCCGAGTGTCGAACTCAAGAGGAATGGAAATTATTTTAAATAAAACTAAACGGCATAAATGCCAAACAAAAAGGAAGGCAATAAAGGGGGGAATCATGAGATAACAAAAAAAAAATACTCAAAGGAATACAAATAACAACTAAAGGCAAGGATCTTGGCAATAAACGATTGTATATAAAAACTAATCTCCCTAGATTCGACTTCTCTTATAAATATGGTTGATCTTATATAAAAGTGCAATGGATATCACGTGTCTAATACCGATTTCTAAAGTAGCTTGATTTCGTGGTTGGAATATCTAACTTATTAATCATGCAAAATACTACCCTATGGTCATGGAATCAATAATTAACACAACTAATTTATTAATTCGAATCAAGCAAGATTTAATCAACTATGGTAGTAATTATTCATTCCAGCCATAAACTACACCGAATGGTCATCGCATGCAATCTTACACACACGTCAAAGTCTCTTTTTATATTGTTTGACCTTAGGATTTGGTCCATCCCTATTTAAGATCATCTATTGGTCCTAGTTAATAATGATTCGAGCATGCAAAGATAGAATGGTCATCAAACCTATGCAAGCTTAGCAATAAACAGCATAGATAGAAAATTCAACTCATGCGGATCTTAGACTAAACAAGACATGATAAATATATAACACTTCGAATAACCAATTAATACAAATCAAACCAAATTACAAAGATACATCTCCTCAATGGAGGAAGATAAGAGTTTAGTTCATAATCAAGGAAGTACACATACCGTAATCTTAGGAAAACATGAAAAACGAATTTGACATGAATATCGGATAGATGTCGAGTAAAAGTGTGACCTTGTTCTTCAATCACCAAGCTTGATCTTCACTTCCAAGACTCAACCAAAAACTAAAAACTAACTTAAAATAAGTAATACCAAGACTAACTAAGTGTAAAACTCTTTCCAAACTAACTCACATAACTAAATTAAGTCTAAGTAACTAAGTAACCAAGTAAAACAAATGCCTAAAATATATATATAGATCTCTCCCAAACGTGCTTTAGATAATTATAATAGCTCTCCCATGCTTGTGACTTTCCAGCCAATTATATAGCTAATAATGGTGTTAAAATGATGGGTGTAAGGTGTAAAGTGCCAAAAAGCCGAGATGGTGGAAAATAATAGCTGCCACACACCATCGCGTCGCGACCAACTTTCCATCGCGTCGCGATCTGCATGTTTCGCCTTGTCTCGTCGTGACAAGAGAGCTGTCGCGTCGCAATCTGCTGTTTCGAGCTGCGTTTCGATTTCTTTTTCTCGTTCTGAGTCGTTTAATCACCAAATAAACTTCCTTTCGTATATTTTGCCTGAAATACAATACATAAAGGTAAAAAGTACCTTCCGTTCTATTTTTCGCATAAATATTGGCTAAAAGAATAAAATATCGCGCTGAATATATATATAAAATAAGCGATATCAAATACCCCACACGTGAATTATGCTTGTCCTCAAGCAAATCACAATCTATCTCAGCTATTCAAAGTTAATAGAAAACATCATCTTTTAAAAATCAAGTGTTACTCAATAGCCATTATGATCGATTAGAAACACGAATTCAGTTATACTCGGAGTTTCGTACATATTTGTGTTATCGGAATGAGTCTTAAATTTATAAATTAGATCACCTATATAAATTCTACAACACAAACTAGGCAAGTGTACCTAATCATTTTATAGTATAGTATTAGTAAATCCGAGTGTTGAACTCAAGAGGAATGTAAATTATTTTAAATAAAACTAAACCACATAACTGCCAAACAAAAAGGAAAGCAATAAAGGGGGGAATCATGAGATAACAAAAAATACTAAAAGGAATACAAGTAACATATGCTTGATCTTATATAAAAGTGCAATGGATATCAGGTGTCTAATACCGATTTCTAAAGTAGCTAGATTTCATGGTTGTAATATCTAACTTATTAATCATGCAAAATACTAACCCAATGGTCATGGAATCAATAATTAACACAACTAACTTATTAATTCGAATCAATCAAGATTTAATCAACTATGGTCGTAATTATTCATTCCAACCATAAACTACACCGAATGGTCATCGCATGCAATCTTACACACACGTCAAAGTCTCCTTTCATATTGTTTAACCCTAGGATTTGGTCCATCCCTATACAAGATCATCTATTGGTCCTAGTGAATAATGATTCGAGCATGCAAAGATAGAATGGTCATCAAACCTATGCAAGCTTAGCAATAAACAACATAGATAGAAACTTCAACACATGCGGATATTAGACTAAACAAGACATGATAAATATATAACACTTTGAATATCCAATTAATACAAATCAAACCAAATTACAAAGATACATCTCCTCAAGGGAGGAAAGATACTAAACATTATTAATGAAGACTTTCCCTCCCTAGATTCGATTTCACCCTTTTTATGGCAATTAAATTCTTGGAATTGAGAGCTAATGATTCTAAACATTCATGCAGCGATTTCTAAAGTGGTTAAAACCTTGATCCAATTATAACCCTCTAATTATACTAATTAATAACCTTTATGGTAAAAAGCGCGATTAAAAGTATAATTAGGCAATTAAGTCAATTACAAGTAAATCTTTAATCTTTAATGATTGTATGATCAACAAAACATTAAACTAACACATAAAGATCATTATATGTTGAAATACATATTAAAGTTTCAAGCTTTTAGATGTTTAACCCTAGGATTTGATCAATCACTAGTCATGAACCCTAATGATCATAGATATTCATGATTCAAGTTAAATAGAGAAAATGGTCATCAAATTTATAAAAACTCATCCTTTAAACAATCCAAAATCAGATCCTAAAACATGCATGAACTTAGATTAAGCAATACTTGATAAAAACATAAATAAAGTATCCAAAAACCATGAATTAATCAACCATTACAAGAGTTCATCTCCTCTATGGAGGAAAAACAGAAGATTAGCCTAGCTTTATCATTCTAAAGTTCTGGAAATCTAGAAGAAAGAAGAACATATTCAGAAAGAATGATAAAACCGTTATGATTTAAGGGTGATTTCCGACGTATATGATGGGTAAAAGTCGGATTGAAGGTTCTCCCTCCCGAATGGATATGAAAAGAATATATATAAACTAAAAAAAGCCTACGTCACGCCGCGACAAGCTCTATCGCGCCACGATCTCTAGATAATTCACGAAATCGTCAACCGTTTAAAAAGTTGAATCCTCGGATAAGGCAATCAGCGGCGTCGCGACGCGATCTTTTCCCTGATCGCGACGAGATCTCGGCTATTTGATCATATTTTGACTTTTTTGCATTTTTTCCGATATTTATCTCGTTTTGCTCCATCTTATCTTCATATCACGACTTTTTAAACTTGGAATAAGATATTAAAGATATAAATGACATTTTTAAAATATTTCTCATATTTTTCATTAAAAACAACCCGAAATCGAGTAAAATATATATCTAAATAACGCGATATCTAAATACCACACACTTGAACTTTGCTTGTCCACAAGCAAATCATAACTTTATCCAGGCTAAGGTATCTAAATAAGTAATATCATTCTTACAAAGATTAAATATCGCTGAATAATGTCAATTATTTGATTAGAAACAAGCCATCAACTATACCTAGACATATGCATATACCCGTGTTTTGATCCTCTCTTAACCTCTCAACATCTCACATACTTTCTCTTTTTATAAATAACCAACCCTTAGTTAATGAATTACCTTTATGTTGATGGTTAATTTACCCCTTAGGAATCCCCCAACCTTAAGACTTATTGTAGATTTTCCAATTTTATTTGACATATGCTTTTATTATTATATCATACAAGTCTATGACTTTCGATGGAACCTATGTAGCGAACATTCAACTCAACCGATCCCAAACCAGTTGGCTTTAGGTGATTAGCTGTAGAACACCCCTTAGAGTTTACTCGTTCGAGTTCCAAAGACCACTTATTTGACTTATATTTCTAGCCTTTTGGCTTTATTCTTTCTTTTCTTGTCATTTGGCCTTATTCTTTTTGTTGGGAAAATGATCTCGTCAGTTAAGATTTGATGAGACAAAGTTAAGTTTGCAAGATATGTTCTATGTATAACTTAAACAGAATTATGAAGCTTAGTCAGACTAAACACTCATAGTGATTCAGACTGAGTATAAGCTGAGTATAAACTGAGCATATGTTCGACCAGTTTATAGTATACCTTAGTTAGTTTATTAATATGTTTAATAAGCTGTGTATATCACATAAGGTATATATCGAGTATTCAGCTTGATGTGGTTCAAGCTGAGTGACTCAGCTCAAAAGCAGAGTCAGCTCGATAGAGTTGCTAAATATGTTTTAGTTAACTAGTTAGACTTCTAAGGATGAGTTTATCAATATACGTGTTAGTTCATGTATGTATTCGGGTTTGTTCTCGAAGAACTCAGCTTGATGAATCTCAAGCTGAGTAACTCAGTCCGAGTTTGAAGTCAGTCTAAAGAAAGTTTAAATATGTTTTAAACTTATCTTATTAACTCTCTATATCTACGGAAAGGATAAGAAGATTCCAGAATCAAGATTGAAGATTGAAGATTCAAGTTAAGAAGATTCAAGATTCAAGATTCCGAGTTATCCGATAGTTAGTTAACGAATTAAGCTGAGTCTTAGTTTGTTAGGAACCGTAGGCACAGGATTATAAATACTTATCTCCTGATAAGTTTAGAGGTACGATTCTGAAAAGCAAGTTGCAGAGCCAAAACCAAAACCTCACCTCACCGTATGTGTTACGAATCTTGATTCATTGTTTGTAAGTTCAACGTGATCAAGATACTCACAGATTGGCAGGCTATTCGTGTGTTCGAATTATCACATCAGTTGTGATATTGGTAAGTTATCATAAGTTGATTCAATCTGTGTAAATCCTGTTTAGAGAGTCGTCAGTATCTATAATCATAAGTTGATTATAGATAGCTAAGTTTGAGAGATTGAGAGATTTATATAAGGTGATTATGTATCAAGAGTTTCTTACTTGATAGTTACTGTAATCATCTTCTTATTTAAAGCATTGTAATCATCTTCATATTAATAAAAGCATTCGAATAATTGTGGTTTGATTTACTGTGTGTAACACTTGTATTTGATTTGTTCAATTTCCGCAGAAAGTGTATTCAACCCCCCTTCCACACATTGTTGCTTGTTTTTATTCTCACCAAGGGACCAACAACTGGTATCAGAGCAGGCTGAACAATTTCATAAGTTGAAAGTTCAAGATTCTGAGAAAGATTGAAATGTCGACAAGCAATACTCCATCAAACTTTCTTTAGATGTCTGCCAAAGGATGTCCCATATTTGGTGGGTCTGACTATCCTATGTGGAAGTTCAGAGCCATGCTTTTCCTCAAGTCTATTGACAACCGTATGCCGGATGTTATCACAAAAGGACTAATAATCCCCAAGATTCCTGCTACTGTCAGTGATACATCTCCTGGCAGAGCTGAAAAGGAAACAAGAAAACCTACTGCATCTTGGACAGATGAAGACTGGAAACTCTTCAACTTGGATGACAAGGCAAAAAGTGTTCTAGCAAATTCACTAACTAATGAAATCTTGCGCACTATGACTGTGTCAATCTGCAAAAGATATCTTGGATACGCTGAGTGTTACCTATTAGGGTACAGATCTGGTCAAGCAGCAAAAGAAGAATCACTTGAATAGATCATATGAAAACTTCTTTTCAAAGAAGAATGAAACCTTGTCAGATTTGTTCACAAGGTTTCACTGCTTGATAAATGACCTACTAAGTGTGGGTGTAAAGAAAGATGAAGCTAAGCTCGTGCTAAAGTTTCTGGATGTGTTACCAGAAAGGTTCAATGAAGTAACCACAACACTGAGGGCTGGAGGAACACTGCCTGTGTACAACCTACAGTCCATTTATGGGTTTCTGCTAAATCATGAACAGATCACTGACCACAAGAGAGCTTCTCAACAACTACTAAAGGAATCTCTGGATAAAACTGAAGTCGCATTGGTTGCACATAAAAAGAAGAAAAGTTCCAAGACACTGGTTGTTGAATCTGAGGATGAGTCAGAATCTCAAGCTGACCACTCAGACTCAGACTCAGACTCAGGTGATTCTGATGATGTTCAAATCATTACTAAGCAAATGGCTATGTTAGCCAGAAGATTGAGAAGAGGTCAAAGGGGAAGAGAAAGATCTGACAGAGGCAAAGGGAAGAGTTCATTTGATCCCAAGAATGCTGTGTGCTTCAATTGTCAGAAGAAGGGACATATTGCTGCTGAGTGCAGATCGAAGAAGGTTGAATCAACATCATTTGTTGATAAGAATGCTTACCGAGCTGACAAATACAAGAAGAAATATACACAGCTCAAGAAAGGAAAGCCAGAAGACAAACCCAGTGCAAAAGGATTATATGCTGAATCCTGGGATACAGAATCATCCACCTCAGATGATGATGTATGTCTTATGGCTCAAGAAGATGAAGAGTTAGAACTAGATGAGGTTGATTATGGTCAGTCTGAATCAATCTTTGAAGCTGACATGAAGGAAGCTGAGGAGAACAACAAACTTAGTGATTGGGATCCTGCTTCCATGTACAATGTCAGTAATTTCTACTCTTACACAGATGAGCAAAAAGGTCTTGCTTTTGATTATTTGCTAAATGATTTCAAGACCAGCCTTAAGTCTCAAAATGACCTCAAAGCTGAGATAGCTAAACTAAAAGATGAGATTAAGGAAAATCAATCTCTCATTGATGTTGGTAAGAAAGCACAGTGTGATCTTGAATGTCAAAGACACATTAACCATCTTCTAAGTGAAGAACTTCAGGAAGCTAAAGACAAAGCTGACCAACTTCAAAAAGTCATCGAGTCTTGGTGTAAGTCATCAAAGCTTGCTGAAAAGTGTATAAACCAACAAATACCTAAACAGGTAAAGGCTGTACTTGGAGGTGACTATCAAACAGCAGCTTATGTAGCTGATGATGAGATAGCAAGTACAGACTCTGAGGAGGATAAACTTATGATTGAGTCTCAGAAGTCAGCCTCAGAGAACAAATATGGTCAGAACCTGAAATACAATATGTTTGTAGAGGCAAAAGGTTATGACAACGAGTGCTTAACATCAAAATAGCATGGTAAGTCTGTGCTGGACAGATTAGGCACTCAGTCTGTTCAAAGAACTTCAGTAATAGAAAGGCTTAATCCAAATCCTTTCAAAAGACAAAATTCTCTTTCTGGCTCGGAGAGAAGTTACAAGAACAGAAAGACCACTATGAGTCAGAGGTCAAAACACGACAATGGTAAGTCCAAAGTTGTGCATCTTGGTAAGTCCAAGAAGATCAACAGTGGTAAGTCCAAACCTGTTGAAACTGGTGAGTCCAGTGGTCATGACAAAGGTAAGTCCAAAGTCATGGAAAAGAAGGGTGTTAGTCAAACTTCTTATCAAAAGGATAACAAACAAAGACCTGACAAAGGTAAGTCCAAAGTCACTGATCATCAGGTGAATCAGCTTGCAAAGAAAGTTGAGAAGTTATCCACCACATACAATCCTAAGACTGAGAGCAAATTCTCAGAAGGATTGTTAGACACTCTACCTTCTGTAATCATTGGAAGAAGGAGATGCTACAAATCCAGAAGTAGAGGTCATGAGGCTAAGGACTGTGATGCAGAAATCTCAAGGCCTGAACAAGAACAAACTGATCAGCCTACACAGGATTCAGTTCCTGCTCAAGCTGAACAGTCAGTTCAACAAGATGAAGATGCTAAGTGCTCCTCATCTGAACCCACCAAGAAGTTAGTCTCTGGATTACCAAAGATCACATTTGTCAAAGATAAATTGTGTTCAGCTTGTGAACAAGGGAAACACCATAAAGGGTCCTTTAAATCAAAGAAAAATTTTTCAATAATAGACCCATTGCATATGTTGCATATGGATTTATTTGGACCCATAAGTACTCCAAGCATGAGTGGCAAGAAGTACACACTGGTGATAGTAGATGAGTTCTCACGATTCACCTGGGTAATATTCCTTAAAGCCAAGAGTGAGGCTGCCCTGGAGATAATCAGTTTTATCAAACATGAAGAGTTGCAAAAAGGTTTGTCTGTAAAGCAACTTAGAAGTGATCATGGGACCGAGTTCAGAAACTATACCCTTGAAAACTTCTGTGAACAAAAGGGAATATTACAGAATTTTTCATCTGTCAGAACTCCACAACAAAATAGAGTTGCTGAAAGGAGAAATAGAACCTTAATTGAGGCTGCTAGAACAATGCTATGTGAGGCAGGATTGATACTCTACTTCTGGGATGAAGCTGTCAGTACAGCCTGCTATACCCAGAATAGGTCAATCATTGTCAAAAGACATGGAAAGACCTCATATGAGATGTATAAGTCTAGAAAGCCCAATATAGGTTATTTCCATATATTTGGTTCAAAATGCTATGTGCTGAATCAAAGAGATCAGCTCCATAAGTTGGAACCCAAAGCTGATCTTGGAATATTCATTGGTTACTCCTCAATCTCCAAGTCTTATAGAATATATAATACAAGGAGAAAGGCCATAGAAGAATCAATACATGTCTCATTTGATGAAGACAGTTTTGAACAAGATAAAAGTCAAGCTGACTTGGTTAGTCTGAGTGAGCTTGAAAGGCCTAACTAAGCCAACTTATCAAATCCTATGTATGTCATAGGAAATGATAGTGATGATGATGTGTGTTCATCAAAGAAATCCTCACAAGCTCCAAAGGACTCTTAAAATGAGAAAGATGATGAGTTCGTCAATCCTTTTGGAGCTGAGGTCACTCAGACTGAGAATCTCAGTGATCATCAGTTTGTTGACAATGCTGCTGTTGAGACTGAGGATGTGTGTTTATCTCAGATTTCTCAACATCACTCAGATTTAGAACCAGACTCTCCAACTACAACACTTAAATTCCTCAAAGATCATCCTCAAGATCAAATCATCGGAAATGTTCAGGAAAAAGTCATGACCAGATCTAAGGCTACAACTAACTATGCTGCTCACTTTGGTTTCCTATCTCAAATGGAACCAAAGAAGACTGAGGAAGCCTTAGAGGATGAGGATTGGATTGATGCTATGCAAGAGGAATTGAATAAATTTGAGAGAAACAACGTCTGGAAACTTATCCCTGCCCCCAAAGATCATTCAATTATAGGCACTAAGTGGGTCTATAGAAATAAAATGGACAAGGATGGAGTGATAGTAAGGAACAAAGCCAGGCTGGTAGCACAAGGGTATAAGCAAGAGGAAGGAATCGATTATGATGAGACCTTTGCCCCTGTTGCTAGAATTGAAGCCATAAGGCTGTTCCTGGCTTATACAGCATATAAAGACTTCAAAGTATATCAAATAGATGTGAAGAGTGCTTTCCTAAATGGAAAACTTCAGGAGGAAGTCTATGTGAAGCAACCTCCTGGATTTGTCAGTTCAAAGTTTCCACATCATATCTATAAGTTGGACATGGCTTTGTATGGTCTTAAACAAGCTCCAAGAGCTTGGTATGATACTTTGTCCACTTATCTACTATAAATGGATTTCACCAGAGGTAGTATAGATAAGACACTCTTTATTATAAATAGTAAAGGACAGGTGATTCTTGTACAAATCTATGTGGATGATATTATCTTTGGTTCCACCAATGAATCTCTGTGTGAGTGGTTCTCCAAAATAATGTCACAAAAGTACAAGATGAGTATGATGGGTAAGATGACTTATTTCCTAGGCTTACAGATTCAACAAAAGCCTGATGGAATATTCATTGATCAAAGTAAGTATGTTCTTGATTTGATAAAGAAATATGGATTTGATTCAAGTTCAACCATGAAAACACCCATGTCACCAGCTGTCAAGCTGAGTAAAGACTCAGATGGTAAATCTATGTGTCAGTCTACCTATAGAGGAATGATAGGTTCATTACTTTATTTGACAGCTAGTAGACCTGATATCATGTTTGTTACATGTGTTTGTGCAAGATATTAGGCAGATCCTAAAGAATCACATCTTCAAGCTATGAAAAGGATCTTTAGGTACCTTAAAGGTACACCAAATCTAGGTCTTTGGTATCCTAAGGACTCTGGATTTGAGTTAGTTGGTTTTTTGGATACTGACTATGCTGGGTGCAAGTTAGACAGAAAATCAACTACTGGAGGATGTCAAATGCTTGGAGGGAAGTTAGTCAGCTGGACTAGTAAGAAACAGAACTCAGTGGCTACTTCAACTGCTGAAGCTGAGTATGTTGCAACAGGAAGCTGTTGTGCTCAAATCCTTTGGATGCAGCATCAGCTTCAAGACTTTGGCATGAGTTTCAAGAAAACTCCTATCTTCTGTGATAACCAAAGTGCAATAGCCATTACTTACAATCCAATATTCCACTCAAGAACCAAGCATATTGAAATTAGACATCACTTCATCAGGGACATCGTGGAAAAAGGTAAAGTTGACATAAAATTTATCTCCACTGATGACCAATTAGCAGATATCCTTACTAAACCCCTTGATGAAAAGAGGTTTATGTATCTGCTAAGTGAATTGGGTATGCTCAACCCCTAGCTAAGTGTCTAGAATCTGGGTTGTTAGTTTGACAGAGACTAAGTGTCTTAAGCTGAGTGCACAGTTTATAAATAAGTTTTCATAAATTGTATAATCTGTCACGCTAAATGACGAGTTCACACGTTTGGTGAGTTCTAAACATATTTTAACTACTCAGTGTGGTTAAGATATATAGTTTGAGTTAGTCTCGAACAAAATGACTAAGTGTCATTGAGGCTGAGCTTTGTGCTTAACTCACCTGTGTGATTGGTTCACACGTTTGGTAATTTCCAAACATATTTTACCTACTTAGTGTAGCTAAAATTATATGTTTAAGTCAGTCTTAAACATAAATGACTAAGTGTAATTGAGCATGAGCTGTGTGCTCTACTCAAGCTGAGTATCAATCTCAAGCTGAGTGCTCAACTTAAGCTGAGTGCTTGAATCAAGCTGAGTGCTTGACTTAAGCCGAGTAATGAGTTTACTCGGCTTGGTGTGTCCAAACTATGATTTAATTACTCAGTGTCATTACTTCATATGTCAATGTGTATTTGAGTCAGTTTCAAATCGCATCGTATATCAATTGTGTATTGGTATATTTTAACAGTGTTTATAATCTTATTATGGGTTAATAATATTATTTTACACTTGTATCCGTTGGAAGATGATAAGTTTCTACCCTCTATCTGTTACATCAAGCCGTAATTTGTTCGGCATAACGGATAAAAAGGGATTCCAACGGTAATTTTTCTCTCTCCTCATAAAGGTACATATACAGATCCTAATCAGTTTAGAGAAGTTTAAGCTTACTAATCCGACTTCTCATCCTTTAAAATACCTTTCGCAAATACTGCAATTGCTCAGTGCATACGTCCGTTCAAACCCTAAATTGCTAAGTGCAACTCTCAAACCGCTCAGTGCGAATTTTCAGTTGCTCAGTGCTTTTTCGACAAAATCATACCATAATGGACGGAATTACATTAGTTCTAAGTGATCAGATGATTCGAGGTGCCTAGTTCAAGAACAATGGAGTGCCATTGCTGAAAATCAACAATCAGCGTGCCTGTCTTGCTATTCCTCCGAGGAAACAAGGCATAGGATATGAAGTCTGGGTGGCTTACATCCGTAAATGTCCCTTGGCATTCGCCTTTTGTCACGCCCCTCTCCATATTGTTCCTCAACATCTACTGGAGTTCTGGTATACATGCACGTATGACCAGAACAGGGGAGAGATTACGGGAACTGTTCTTAATGGCAATAGAACAGTAGTCCTATCCGTGCAGCGGCTAAGGGATGTTCTTCAACTCCCTCAATCAGAGGTGTTCGAGCCTGCTGTCACGAGGCAGGTGGCTAGGTCAGTCCTACCCAGAATGGGTCACCCGCAGACTGAGGGTGTAGTTAAAAAGGCCACCTTTCCAACCAGTTGGGGTTTCATGGTTTCAACGGTGATTCGTTCACTAGGAACTAAGGTTGGAGGATTGGACCAAGTTAATGAGTTCGAGATGTAGCTGCTATACAACATGTACTTTAATAGAAATCTGGACTTTGCTCTGCTTTTCTTCAATGAACTCAAGGTCCTAGTGATGCAGACCACAAGGGATCTTCATGTACCGTTTATAAGGTACCTGTCCTTGGCAATTGAAGCCGAGCTGGGGATAGCCCTCTATGAAGCTGATCAGTATGTGTTCCTGTTTCCTACAGTCAGCTCCAAGATGTTCAACAATGACATCTTTCCTGAGCAAGAGGGTCTGAGTGGTCCTATGCTACTGATAGCTGAGGCAGCTTCATCAAAAAGTGAAGCAGAGGGATCGAATCAAGGGGGAGCTTCTCAAGCTGATACAGAGGTTCAAGCTGAGCACTCTGCTCAGGCTGAACCAGTCCTTTCTGCAGCTGCCTCTGGTAAGACCTCTCCACTTTCTCTTTCTTCTCACTTTTCTCCATCTACCTTTGGAGATAAGACTGCAGTGGAACCAACTTTAGTCTAACCCATCACCACCACCTTCATTCCATCTAAGATCCCACTCTGAAGCCACCCCTAGTATGCCCAATGCTGCTAGGGAGAATATCCGAACCTATACTAGAAAGACTGCCAGAGGTGGTGCCCCTCCTACAGACATCACTGGAGCTGAGATCACACTGATCCCTCCACCGGCAGGAGTTGAGGGGGAGACGACTACTCTTCAGGTGTAAACCTCAAGGCTCATATCAACCCAACACCCTATACCGGGTGTGGTGTCTACTCAACCCACACTTACTCGAGCCATGGGAGAACCTGTTACTGTGCCTGAGCTGACACACTTAGGTAACATTGAATATATGACCAATCCCCAGGGTCAATCACCCCCCTCCAAACCAATTAGCCAACCACCAACCCATACACTTCACATTTCAAGCCCAATTACTTCTCTTCATTTTTCACACCCTATTGCACGACTTGTCAATGTTTCATCCTCAAACCAAGATGATTCACAGGGTCCAGCCTCTGGTGCACATGAATCTGAGGGTCCACACCAACCCTTGGATGATGCACCAAAGTCTCAACCTTTACAGGCTAACTTAGACTCTGTAATAACTTTTCTGAAGAGTCAGTTTGAAATCCTCCATTTCAAAAGGAAGAAGTCCAAGAAGCAACTGTTGCTACGGTTGGATACTTTGGATACTGAGGTGTCGAAACTAAAGTCTGCCGTTGCTGCTCTCCATCAACAACGCCCTTCAATCCCTATTGATGATGACAAAAAGGGGGAGAAGGTTCAAGAGGCTGAAGCTGAAGCTGAAGCTGAAGCTTTACTATTTCTGGAAAAGGGAGCAGATAAAATTGAAGGGGAGAAAGCAACAGAGAAAGACGTTGAGCTGACTGACAAAGCTAAAGGAAAGAGACCAGCAGTGGTCAGTTCAGGAGAATAAGAACCCCCTCAACAGAAAATAAGTAAAATGATTCTTAGTGAATCATCTGCCTCAGATGAAGACTCTGCGGATAAAATAACTATACAAGAAAGAGTTTCACTGCTGGCAGTTAGGAGAATGGAAAAGGAGGAGGCTGACAGGATTGGGATATCTGTCAATGAGTTAAGAGAAAGACAAAGGGATGCTCAAGTTGTGTTAGTCAATGAAGAATGGAACCAAGTAGCAGTGCTTATCAAGAAGATGGAAAAGTCTTCTGCAAGAAGTCAAGTTAAAGATGAGCTGCTGAGGTTACTTGCAAGAGCTGATGCGATGCAAATCATACACAGACTTGAGATAGCTACTCTTCTTACTTCCTTTCATAAAGTTGGAAAGAAGAAGCTAACAAAGCCAGCTGGATTAGCAAATCTAGACTCGTACAGTCTCAATCTTCCTGAAGGCATGGAATTCAAAACTAATACATATGTAGAAAAGCCTTAGAAAGGGTTCATGTACGTGGATAGAAATGGAAACAAATGCTTCCAGTCTGATGCAAGTATTTACACATGTGGAGTATCTCAAGTTTTTGCTCTGAGACAAATCTTTGAAAAGACTAAACAAACCGCAAGGTTCAGATACAGAATAAACAGAGCAATCAGATCACAAAAGGATCAGCTTCAACACATACCTAATCTGCAAGAAATCCTTGAAGAAATTGACAAGGAGATCAAAGAGTTTGAAGAGCTGTATCCTCAATAGATTAGTTCTATTATAAAATTAGATTAGTTCTAATTTTTGTAAGCACTAAGTGTGCATGATCTATGTGATCAATATTTTTGTATTATGATAAGTTCAATTAATACAAATGTATGTTTGATATGTTCAACTGTGTTGTGATGTGTTCATATTTATAAGTCTGATAAATTCAGCTAAATGAATAACTGATAAGTTCTTATTCATTAATGTATTTAGTTGGTATGTTCAACTAAAAGTTGGTATGTTCCACTTAAAATTGATAAGTTCAATTAAAATTTGATTAGTTAAAATTCAAAATCTTGATAAGTTTAAGATTTACATAATTATGTTAAACAAACTTAAGAACTGTTTGATGTTTTTGTCATCATCAAATAGGGGGAGTTTGTTGGGAAAATGATCTCGTCAGTTAAGATTTGATGAGACAAAGTTAAGTTTGCAAGATATGTTCTATGTGTAACTTAAACAGAATTATGAAGCTTAGTCAGACTAAACACTCATAGTGATTCAGACTGAGTATAAGCTGAGTATAAACTGAGCATATGTTCGACCAGTTTATACTATACCTTAGTTAGTTTATTAATATGTTTAATAAGCTGTGTATGTCACATAAGGTATATATCGAGTATTCAGCTTGATGTGTTTCAAGCTGAGTGACTCAGCTCAAAAGCAGAGTCAGCTCGACAGAGTTGCTAAATATATTTTAGTTAACTAGTTATACTTCTAAGGATGAGTTTATCAATATACGTGTTAGTTCATGTATGTATTCGGGTTTGTTCTCGAAGAACTCAGCTTGATGAATCTCAAGCTAAGTAACTCAGTCCGAGTAAGAAGTCAGTCTAAAGAAAGTTTAAATATGTTTTAAACTTATCTTATTAACTCTCTATATCTACAGAAAGGATAAGAAGATTCCAGAATCAAGATTGAAGATTGAAGATTCAAGATAAGAAGATTCAAGATTCAAGATTCCGAGTTATCCGATAGTTAGATAGCGAATTAAGCTGAGTCTTAGTTTGTTAGGAACCGTAGGCACAGGATTATAAATACTTATCTCCTGATAAGTTTAGAGGTACGATTCTGAAAAGCAAGTTGTAGAGCCTAAACCAAAACCTCACCTCACCGTATGTGTTACGAATCTTGATTCATTGTTTGTAAGTTCAACGTGATCAAGATACTCACAGATTGGCAAGCTATTCGTGTGTTCGAATTATCACATCAGTTGTGATATTGGTAAGTTATCATAAGTTGATTCAATCTGTGTAAATCCTGTTTAGAGAGTCGTCAGTATCTATAATCATAAGTTGATTATAGATAGCTAAGTTTGAGAGATTTATATTAGGTGATTATGTATCAAGAGTTGCTTACTTGATAGTTACTGTAATCATCTTCTTATTCAAAGCATTGTAATCATCTTCATATTAATAAAAGCATTCGACTAATTGTGGTTTGATTTACTCTGTGTAACACTTGTATTTGATTTGTTCAATTTCCGCAGAAAGTGTATTCAACCCCCTTCTACACATTGTTGCTTGTTGTTATTCTCACCAAGGGACCAACACTTTTTTTTTTCTTTTTCTAATTGATGAGCATATGATTATTAAAATAGGAAACTCATACTCAGCCTATTTTTGTCAAGCTTAGACTCAAAAATGGCTTAACCATTTTATTTATTTTAATAATTCAAAAATTAAAAGTTGGTTACCATAAATCGAAATTTCTATGGAACGGCGAAAAGCCACTAAATACTATGCATAAATACCAAGTATAACCTCTGAACTTGTTCACAAATTAAACATCTGACACCTTCAACTAATATTTAACCCTTACTCGAATGATATTAAAAATTTAAAAATTATAGCCCAATTAAAAGAATGATTTAATCAAGGACAAATAAAATTCAAGCTAGGAATCTTTTTCTAACCTCCTACCCCACACTTAGATTGTAAAATGTCCCCATTGTACATAAAGACAAAGTAAAATAAAAATAAGGATAGAAAAATATTAGAGCAAACCCCCTTCGGGTATTAAAACAACACATGGAGCAATAATATATAAAGCTGAGCTGATAAGCGCGTACTCCATGCAATGACCACCTGAAACAAATACACTCGGATTAAAGATTAAAATAATATAGATCAAGGCAAAGAACCAAACAACTACTAAACTAAACACACGAAAAGAAAAACAAACCTAACTCACTTTCGTAGGAACCACGGTTGCATTTAGCGTATGCAACAAGCCTTTAAATCCTGTTGGTCCCTACAGGGATGAAGCAGTGCAAATTTGAGAGAGAAAACACACACATACACCTTGAGAGTTGTGTCAAAATGGTTGCAAAGCTTGCTATTCAATTCGCATGGGGGGCTTTTATAGCCTTGTACAATTTACAAAATACACCCTCACTTTTTGGGTTCTAACAATCTCCCCCTAAGTGAGGAGTGTTCCTATTACAAGCATTTGGACTACAAAAAGATAAAACAGTTAAGGTACACTATTACGTAGTCCAAAGTAGCTTTGCCATTTTCTGATGATCCTCCTGCTCTCCAGTGTTTTCTTGAATTTCTCTATATAAATCCCAATACGTTGTCTCTCTTGCTCTGAGATAGAAGTTCCAGAGTTTGCAATTTTCATTTCAAGACTATTGTATAAGATCCTCAGCGTGCCAACTGAATAAGCCAAAACATCACACATTCGTACTAATGTTTTCTCTTTCTTTGAATTTCTGAATACGACACCAGGTTCACCATTGAAGAACTTGTGGTCAGCTTAGACTATAGTTAATAAATCCATTTGATCCAAGTTAGGATGATTGTATTGAGGTTTCTGAACATTAACTTTCTCGAGATTGTTCTCAGCTGCCAGTTGCATATCATGTTCTTTAATAAACTCCATTAACTTTCTCATATACTTCATCAGTGCAGAACGGCCAAACACCTCATTTGGTTTGTTTCCTTGTTTTTCTGACAGGTACAAATAGATGAAGTTGATGTCGTGAAGTTGAATGTATCTGAGATCTGCTTCATTGAATGTAAACTTCTGACCATTTGACCTTTCCACTTCAAACCAAAAAACTGTATGGCCAAATCCATCATCACTGTAAATATTGAGAAGTTTGGTTGTTGGATATTCAGAGATGATCTGTTCTTTGGGAGTTCTGAACCTTTCCAACATATGCTGATATCTTATTACTTGACTTTCATTCAAATGTCTCAACTCTGGAGGTGTCCTAGTTTCAAGTTCATCCACATAAATCTCTTGAATTTTATCTTCTAGATATGGACCATTCACAGAGTAATCCCTCCAGATTGGATTTAGTCTTGCTTGTCTTGTAAACATGTTGCTTCTATCGAGAGACGGAGTACCAGTATACACTGAAGTAGCAGGGGGCACAATTACATTCGGAGGCACTGGCCATTCAGTATTTCTTACAAACTCTCTGGCTGCTTCCTCTTGTTGTTCTTGTCTTAGCAAATCCACAGCATATGTCTGAAATTGACCTGTTAGGGGTGGAAAAGCAGAATGAACTTCAAGGTTTACCCCACTTAGAACTCTTGAAACATCAAAAGTTTTCTTTGTAGCTTTTGTCTTAAATCTACCAACTTTTTCTTTTCCTTTTCTTCTCTTTTCTATCTAAGCTGGTTCCAAGTCATCCTCAAACCTTCTGACAACTTGTGTATGAAGAGCTTCAGGATTTGTTACTGAAGTTACATACTTATCAATTTCAGCATTAATTTCGTCACAGCTTTCATCAGAACTGTCAACTTCCATCTCAACCCCAACATCACTATTCCAATTATGTACCTCTGTAACTGATTCAAGATTAACTTCCTCTGTTTGTTCACTGCTTTGTTCGATCTCCCCTCTTCATTTACACTAGGCCTCTGTTCAAATATAACCATCTGTTGTTGTTTAAGAACATCATTAACCTGAGAATCACCACCTTGATCTATACTAGAACCTTCACCTGGTATAGTTTGACTCAGCGGAGTAAATGGTACTACATCGCTTGAACTCATATACAATCTTCTACGTTTCTCCCCCTCTTGGCGATCATTAAGATCATGATCGTCACGCCTTCGAGTTCGAGTACCAGCTTGAACCTTGCAGGTAACATCTATAGCATTCAACCGGTCAGAATTCTCAGCAAACTTATCAGTAATAGTAGAAAACCATCGGTCAAGTTTGGAATCGATTTGATCAAGTTTAGATTGCAAGGGAGTCACAGCTTGTTGAATTGCATCATGAAGCTCAGACTGTGTAACAAACTGGGTATCACGAGAGACACCCGTTGAGGTTCCTGCCACAGAGGCTGGACCACCTAAAGGAGTTGCTGTGGGGTTGACTCCAGTAGGATTTCCATCCAATCCTTGAATAATACCCTCAGGAGTATTACCTATGGATGTTCCGGGTACAATTTTGATTAGTGAGACCATTGCATTAATAGTGTCTTTGTGTTTTTCAAGAAAAGCGGAAATCCGTGGATAATCAATATGCTCTGAAGGAATGGGCGAGGACGAGGGAGGTGTTAGATTATAAAAATGAGGGTGTAATATGTAATTACCTTAAAGTTGGGCAAATGCTATATAAAGGCATTTGCCCCACATTTCTAAGGAAGCTTTGCATTACAATCAACCTTGTGTTTGTGTTATTCTCTCTAGCTCTCGGCTCTCTCTCTCTCTCAACCGAACACACACACAAACACACACTAATCATCTAGCATAGCTTCATCCATATAAACACGGGACCATCAATTGGTATCAGAGCCAAACTTGTTTTTGGCTTGTGATTGTTCGAAAGAGACAACAAAATCTCGAAGATTTCAAGCTTCCAAGAAGAAAAGGATCTCGGTTTCACAAAGGTTCAAGAACTTCAACTTTCTTCAAGAAAAACTCAAGCTCAAACGATTTCTAAAGGTAGAACTCATTAAAGGTATAAACTATATCTTCTTTAACTTTCCTTTAGGTTTTTACTATATTTTTACAAAGTTTACAAAACTTTCTTTGAAGAAAAACATAAACTGTGTGAGTTTTTACACACCTTAGGTCAATAATGTCATTAAATACCCACCTTTTCGACATTAAATTTTCTGGGTATTTACGCATTTAAGGTGTTCTTGGTCTGAAAGTACAACCTGAAGAAGAAGAATTCGTATTTTATAATTTATTTAATTATAAATTCTTCATAGTGTAAGTGTTGTACAAGGAAAATCAAGTACTTGCCTTTCCAATCAAGTACAAGTGGTTAAGACACTATTCAAGGTATGGCAAATCTGATTTGAAAAGGACATCTGATTCTATCAGCCAGAGCATAAATCGCATGCTATTTGGCATCTCGGCTTATAGATCTCTATTCGATAACATAAGTCTAATACTTATTCTATCAGCTGGGTCTCCTAATCGCATGCGATTGAAACTCAAGGCTTATAGAAATCCCACAGAATCTGATAAAATATTGAAATCCTATCAGCCGGCCTATAGGGAATCGCATGCGATTTACCCTTAGGTAACTTAATCTTTCAGCCGAATATTGGTTCTCAGGACTGTGATTCGCATGCGATCTAACTCAGTGACAACCAAGCGATTCAAAGAACAATTCTTGATAATCATCAAACTCTAAAGTCAATCGCATGCGATTGTGGTACTAACCGTTTATTCTCTACGTGTTTGATGAAACAGGATTGAATCGCATTCGATAGTTACTTTTTAATCAGTACTAAGTCCTTACTCTGCCCGTTTGTTTTCAAGGAATTCGATAAGGAATCGCATTTGATAATCAATCGCACCTGAAAGACTATTCCTTGACTTACTGGACAAGTGATTGACTCTATTGGACATGACTTAAAGAATTCAAATACAACTGAACAAACAATCTAATTCATAATTGAATTTAATCTAAACCAGATATAATTCAAAGGTGAATTAAATTAACTCAAGTCTATCTAATTCAAAGTTGAATTTAATCCTTTTAAAGATTTAATTCAAAGTTGAAATTCAAAAGACTTAACTCTTTAATCAATCCATCTAAGGTTTTTAATCCAGCTTGAAAAGAACCACAATTTTTCGAACAATCAAACCATCCTACAAGTGAACGATCATTTCTTTCAAAACACCAACCATGTCAAGTTCAAATGAAATGATGTCCATTGGTACCGATACAAAACCTCCTGTTTTGTTTCGAGGGGAATATATTGTCTGGAAATGAAGATTCATGGACTTCCTCGAACACAATGAACTCTTTGGTGACTAGATGATTGAATGCATCAACAATGGAAACACCAAGTCCAGACAACAATCCCGCCATTGTCAGACATGAAAGAGAGGAGACTCATGATGAGATGACCACTACTGAGAGGGAAACAAAGAAAGCTGAGAAACTGGCCAAGTACTACCTTAAACAGGGCCTCTCATCTGAAATCTATCTAAAGATAGATAGCTTGGGCACAGCCAAGGAAATCTGGGATGGGATCAAGAAACAGCTTCAAGGCACGGAGCAAGGAGAATACATCAAACGTACTCAGCTAGTCAACATCTATGAAACATATGGCAGATTCTACACTCTGCATAATGAAATGAGATCTAACCAGATAATCAGAACTGACCTTGATTTGAACTGTGTATTTCTTAATTCACTAGGTCCCGAATGGAAGGGTTATGCTAGGCTATACAAACAGATCAACAAAAATCTCACATCTGTTACCTTCCATAACATCTTTGAAGACCTCAACCAGTATCAAGATGAAATCTTACAATCTCATCCTAAACAACCAACTGTTGACCCTCTTGCTTTAGTTGTAGCTGACAGGATCCCCAGGGAAACATCATCAAGATCTTTGAAACTTAAACATGTGGTTCTCAGTGAATCTAACAATGGTGATGATGATGATGATTCGATAGAAGCTGCCTTTCAAGCTCTTACAATGGGCAACAAGAACTTCAAGAACCGCTTCAATAAAACAAACAACAGACAACGGTTTACATCAGGCTCTAGAAGACCCGAAAGAGCTGCTCCTGTTGACAAACCAAGATACTAGAGGGAGGATAAGAAAGACGAAAAGAAGCCAGACACCAAGTGCTACAACTGTAGGAGATCAGGGCACTTAATCCGAAACTGTCCAATGAAGAAAACTAAAGATACTGAATACTATCGGAAGAAGTACCACCTGGTCAAGCAAAAACAGGCTGGGAATACGCTGTTAGTAGAAGAGGATCAGTTCCTGGAAGATACAGAATCTGACAGTGATCTGGATGGTGATGATCATGCTCAGTTCTGTCTGATGGCTCATGATGATGGAGGAAGCAGAGAGGATGATGATGGTGATGATCTCTCTGACTCAAATGAGGAGAATCTGGAAAGCGGGAAGGTACCCTCTATCTCTAACTATAATATGAGTTTTAATCATGAACACATACAAACCATATTAATCCGCATGAAAGAGTTAGAAAATCAGGTGACACAATTAACCGCTAGAAATAAAGTTCTAGAAGAAATTTCACACAACAAGGATAAAGAGGTACAAACAGTAATTAAGCAGCTAGATGATGACTTAATTATCTTTAAGACTCAATTAGCTGTGAAAGATTCTAAATTCTTAGAATTAACCGATAGAACAAATACCATTATACAAGATCTTAAAGCAGAATGTGTATGTGCTGAAAAGGATTCAGAAATTCTCTAAAATGAACTTAGGAATGAACTAAGTACTCTTTACTCCAGAATCAATGAATTTGAATATCTTCTGTCCAAACGTGATCAAAGTGAAAAAACCATCTCTCAATACAAAGAAAAGGAACATCCTTTCTCTAGATGGACATTCGACGGGCTTGGTTTCAAACATCCAAATGCTTTGAGCAAGGTAACATCCAAACAATTCTACAATGCTAATCTGTTTGGCGAAGGCCTTACACAACGGATGGTATTTGTTGGACAAGAAGAGGAACAATCGAAGAAGACGTCAAACGGACTCTTAATCTCCGAACTGAAATTCCATTTGACTATTCTGATCTTAATAACTCATACCTCACCTGTCTCACATCATCAACTGATTCAGATGTCACCTCTCCTGTTTATACTGATGATGAACTCTACTCTCCTATTTCACCAAAACCCACAGTAAAATAGATTCCTCACAAGGAATTACAAGACATGTTTCACATCTTGCAGGAGTTTTGTTTTACCCACCTTGTTCAAGAGGACCTTTCCAAAGCCATCCAAAATGAATCCACACCCCTAATTCATCATACCTTTGATCATTCCCTAGAGACTTCTCGTGTAGTTCAAGAAAATGCCATTCTCCAAAAGCGCATTAAGATGTCCTTTATTCGTGATGAAAAGATCATAGACGAATTATGTAGGAAACAATTTTCTCTAAAAGAACGAATCAGAAAAATCCAAGAAGAAATACAACCTCCTACTCCATTCACATTTTCTCTCTATGGTTCACAAATTGAAGATTCTAAACATACATCCACTTCATCTCCAGTCTGCCACACTCAAATAAAATCTGTTAATAATACTGCTGCGACAAACCTTAAGCTTAAACAGATTTACAGACCAAAACAATCCTCCACTTCTAATCACATTTCTCGTGTGCATTTAGACATACCTGAATCATCAAGGGCTGCAGCTAGTCGACCACGACTTAATTCTAATCTTTTGACCTCTGCTGCAGATGTGAAGAAGCTCGAGAATGAGGAGCGTAAAATAAATGCATCATGGAAGCGAGTTATTCCTAGATCCACTAGGAAATGTTCTAATTCAAAACTTGTCTGTGAAAATATTTTGATGTTTGATTCTGTCTATAATCATTCCTGTTAACAAGACAATATTGTTTCTACCAAGTTTTGTATGAGTAATGGTTGTACCCATGGTCACTGTGAATTTAAATGCTATTATGATCAATTAAGAAAATCTTTAGGCATAAACCATGTGAGTATTGGACTGATTTCTACGCAAATCAGGTATGTGTCCCTTTCATAACATCGAAAGGAGTTATAATTTATCAATGGATTACCACACGTCAAGTTTATGATCTTAAATGATTAAACAAATCAAAACGTCTGGTGACAATCAAGGAACTTGAAACCTATCGCAAACAGGGGTATGAAGCTCTCAAACGAGCATGGATTGAAGAAGAAAAACACTTGCACTCCTTAAAACGTTTTACAAAACCCATCAGCAAGAAAATCAAGGATATCAAGCCCACTACACCCACGGCTACAGTTCCTCTAAAAAAGAACCATGTGTCAATACACAAGAGGAATTTCAAACATTACATTCCCACTTGGATTCGCAAACACAACACTTCCGCAACTCTTGTGAATCCGACTTCTTCCACACATCCTACTGTCAAACCAGTGGTAAAACTCCAACTTCCCTCAGTGGTAATACCACAGATAAAACTAGTGGTACCAAAGAAACCACCATTCTAACCAATTCCTTCTAAGTCTATTTCTTCTCGACATAAGCAACACTCAACTTGGGTACCAAAGAATAGACATCTAGGAATCTCACCAACATAATTAACTGTGAACAATACTCAATCAGAAAGAATCACAACTAATGAAACTAACAATCATGGACCCATTCATATATAGGGACCTAAACGTGCTCTATTCTCATTTTGCAGGCGCCTAACCTCTGGTACCTGGACTCTGGATGCACAAAGCATATGACAGGAAACAAGTGTCTTCTCACAAACTATATTCCTAAGTACTCCGGGAATGTACGTTTTGGGAATGATCAAGTTTCACCAATAATGGGGTACGGGGATATTGAGAGAAAGCACATCAAAATCAATAAGGTTTCATATGTTGAAGGGTTGGGTCATAATCTCTTCAGTATCGGACAGTTTTGTGATAAAGATTTAGAGGTAGTTTTCAAGAAAAACAAATGCTCAGTCAAGACCGAAAATGGGGATGAACTACTTGCAGGTTCAAGAAAATCCAACTTGTACTCCATTAATCTTGAAAACTACAACAGCTCTTCCTCGGTTTGCCTACTGTCTGAAGCATCCTATGATCTCACTTGGCAATGGCATAAGAAACTCTCTCACCTGAACTTTCAGAATTTGAATAAACTGGTAAAGGATGACCTGGTGAGAGGCATTCCCAAGTTGAGGTTTAAGAAGGACCACCTATGTGCAGACTGTGAGAAAGGGAAGATGAAGAAGGCTTCTCATAAGTCCAAACAAGTGTTCAGCACTTCCAAACCTTTAGAACTACTGCACATGGATCTATGTTGTCCAATGAAGGTACAATCAAAGAGTGGGAAGATATATATCCTAGTCATGGTGGATGACTATTCTCGATATACTTGGGTCAAGTTCTTAAGATCAAAAGATGAAGCCACTCCAACAATCATTAACTTCATCAAGCAACAACAGAACAAATATAAACAAAGTGTGGTATCCCTCCGTACTGACAACGGAATGGAATTCAAGAACAGCACTCTGCAAAACTTTTGTGACCTAGTTGGGATCAGCCATCAGTTTTCAGCCACCTACTCTCCACAACAAAACGATGTAGTTGAAAGAAGAAACAGATCTCTGGTTGAAGCCGCTCGCACTATGATGTCATATTCAGAGCTCTCTCCTTCCTACTGGGCTGAAGCCATCAGCACCGCCTGCTATACGCAGAATCGCTCTTTCATTAATAAAAGCTTTAATAAGACTCCATATGAATTGGCAAATGGAAGAGTGCCTAATATTAAACATCTTCATGTGTTTGGTAATCGGTGCTTTGTTCTAAATGATAAGGATAACCTAGGAAAGTTTGCCCCGAAAGCTGATGAGGCAATTTTCTTAGGTTACTCTACTGAATCAAAAGCCTATCGAGTCTTGAACAAAAGAACTAAGAGCATTTCAGAAAGTATAAATGTTACATTTGATGATACGTTGAATGTTTTTGATTTTCCACCAAAACAAACAAACAATGTTTCTGAAACGAATAGTTCAGAACCAGTACCTCAACTAAAAGACTCAAATGTTGCATCTACTTCTAATCAAAATCTTGATTTCATGTTTGATTTCTTTCCATCTGATTTACCTCCTGTTGCTTCTCAAAACAGGCCAAACACAGATGTACATGTCAGTGTTACTACTATCACAACTCCAACAACTACAGAAATGAATCCATTTGCAGATCTCTATCTTGACGATTCTCCATCTGTGTCCGTTAATCAGAGAACGGAAGTGACAACTGCCCCTGAACCAGAAAGCTCACCTGTGTTTGATATGGATCCCTACTTTACTACAGAAGATGCTGAGGAAGCACGAGTCCTGGACAACCTTATACCTCAGTCCTCTACTGCCCATGAAACCAAGTGGACTCGGCACCACTCTGAATCTGCCATTATCGGCAACCCCTCAGTCGGAGTTCAAACCCGCCTCTCAGCCACTACAAATGAATGCCAATATGCGGGTTTCTTAAGCATTATTGAAGCAACCAAGACCTCTGAGGCACTTGATGATCCAGACTGGGTGATTGCCATGCAAGAGAACTTCACCAGTTTGATCGTCTCAAGGTTTGGCGATTAGTTCCCCTTCCTTATGGCAAATCAATAGTGGGAACTAAATGGGTCTTTAAGAACAAAAGGGATTCTAACGGAGTAGTCATACGAAACAAAGCTAGATTGGCCGCTAAGGGATACAACCAACAGGAGGGCATTGACTATGACGAAACATTTGCCCCTGTTGCTCGAATTGAAGCCATTCGGCTATTTCTTGCCTATGCAGCATCTAGAAGTTTTCGTGTCTTTCAAATGGATGTACAGTCTGCCTTCCTTAATGGAGTTGAGGAGGTGTATGTCACACAACCTGAGGGCTTCATCAGTTCCAAGTACCCTCATCATGTTTACATATTAGATAAGGCATTATATGGATTAAAGCAAGCTCCACGTGCATGGTATGATGTCTTATCCGACTATCTGATTGGTGAAGGATACTCAAAGGGATAGACTGATACTACTCTGTTCACCAAGACCAAAGGAAGAGACAAGATACTGGTTCAAATTTATGTGGACGACATTATCTTTGGTTCAACGAATCCTAAATACAACGATGAATTTGCCCGAATCATGGCAAACAGATTCCAGATGAGTATGATGGGGGAGATGTCATTCTTCCTCGGACTCTAGGTAAAGCAGTTGACTCATGGCACCTTTATCTGCCAGTCCAAGTATATCAAAGATCTTCTTACGAAGTATGATATGATCAACTATACACCTATTGCCACTCCCATGGCAGCAAAGACACAACTCTTTGCAGATCCTGAGGGCTCTCCAGTGGATCTCAAAACCTACCGTGGGATGATTGGATCGTTGCTATACCTCACCGCTAGTCGTACAGACATCATGTTCTCTACCTGTCTATGTGCCCGTTACCAGGCCAATCCCAAAGAGTCACATCTTCTTGCAGTCAAACGAATTTTCAGATATCTCAAAGGGTATATGGATCTAGGTCTATGGTATCCTAAGGATTCTAATCTGGATCTCCATGCTTATTCAGATGCTGACTATGCCGGATGCAGAATTGATAGGAAAAGCACCTCTGGCAGTGCACATTTCCTGGGTGATCGATTGGTCTGCTGGGCCTCCAAAAAGAAAAACTGTGTATCCACATCTACAGCTGAAGCAGAGTATGTTGCTGCTACAATGTGCTGCTCACAAAGTCTCTGGATACGCACACAGCTATCAGACTTTGGTCTCAAGTATGACAAAATACCACTTCTCTGTAACTCCCAATCTGCCATAGCAATCTCCTGCAATCCGGTACACCACTCTAAAACCAAACATATTGATATCCGTTATCACTTCATAAAAGATAACGTAGAGAAAGGTCTGATAGAGTTACAGTATGTCCCAACAGATAACCAACTGGCTGACTTATTTACAAAACCTCTTGATGAGAGTCGTTTTACTGAGCTGGTATCTAAGTTAGGGATGCTAAATTTGAAAATATAACATACTGTTCCTCCTATTTTTTTCCTTTCTTCTTTTTTCTGGTTTAGAGTAGGTTTTACACTGTTTGTTCTTTGTGCAGAATCATTGATGCAACACTCGAGGGGGAGTGTCCATGAGAGTGTCTATCTGGTTTTACACATACTGCGTATGTGTAGGGGGAGAAATAACATACAAAAATAATACACATACTGCACATGTGTAGGGGGAGAAGTATACAACTGACACAACTGACACATTCTCGAAATCTTGAAATTTTTAAACATCTAGGGGGAGTGTGTCAGACAAACATTCAAATTAACCATTTCTTGGATAATCAATTTTTTTTAACTCTAAAACTCCAGATATTTTGAATGCTCAGAAAATTTCCAAGTGTTGGGTTTTGTTACAAACAATCGCATTCTATGCTTCAATCGCATGGGATTTCTTGCAACTCAACAAAATGAAAATTTTCTAAGTCTTGGTTCAATCGCATAGGCAGTAATCGCATGGGACTACAACATTTGTTAACTATCCCTTAATCGCATGCAATAGAGGTCATCTGCCAAGAACCAAGTACCAATCGCATGCGATTCAGACAACTGATAGAATTTGTCCAACACCTAAGGCTCAATCGCATGCGATTAAAACATCAAAGGGTGAATCGCATGCGATTCAGAACTTCTATCAGCCGCATGTTTTACCATGCGATTCACCTATCAGCCGCACTTTTTACTTGCTTTTGGTCCAATCAACATGTGACACGTGTCCCAATCGCTTTATAACCATCCTATCTTTCACCTGTTCATTCAGTCGATCAAATTTGAAAAATTTCATAAGTCTCTCTCGTTTTGGCTACTTGATTTTACGAATCATCTCGTTACTCTGCCAAAATTTGCAATTTTAGTCTCATAATACTCCTAACAACATAGGTAACAACTTGTATGGTTTACATTTTGAAAATTTTGAGTTAAAAGTGTAATTTTTGGCCTTCAAACTGCCATTAGCGATAGACATCTCGGAAGTTTGGATGGACTTTTGGGACACGAAACAAACTTGTTTGATCAATCCAAGGTTGCGATGGGTGTTTTGAGCACATGGGGAACACTTTGATGTAAAAATATTTCTAAAATCTCGAAAAGTGTTCTTGGGTGGTATGAACATACACCAATAATTTGGTTTGTGGCTAAAAAAGGGGTGATAGGATGATTTTTGGCCTATGCTCCTGTATTACAAAGTTGTTTTTTACTACCTAATTGCCATAATAAAAGTGTCAAAACAACTTTTTTATACTTAAAATCATCCTGTACACAATGGGGCTTTCAGAGTTAAGGTTTTTCTCACAAATTTCAAACTCTATAGTTTTGGTCAACTTGGTTAACTTTTACTCACTTATCAAAGTTTGACCAAATACTCAAAGCAACATGTTGTTTTCTTGCATATCTCTTTATCTTTCACTTAACTGTTTTATCTATCTGCACAGATAAGATGGCTCAAGTCGTTCGAGACCCTGAGGAGATAATGCCCCGAGCCGAGTTCCTTAACACTGGATCTCATGAAAACATTCATTATGTTGACTTAACAAAACTTAAAAACCCAACCTACCCATTGTCACTGAGATTCTCAAAAACCACCCCCTGAACCACCTCCTGACATATAACCCAGCCACAACAGGCACACATGTTCCTGAACTATACGTTCAACAATTTTGGAGAACTTGTGATGTGCGAATCAATAATAGGGGTTATGAGGTCATTCATGCTGAAATCGACGAATTTCAAATCAATATATCTCTTAATCACCTCAGAACATTTTTTGCCCTACCCACAGCAGATAGCAGACCTCCGGCAACAGACTTTGAGGAAATCCGAGATGAGGAGGCATGTCTTGCAGCTATAAGGGAGATGGGGTATGATGGTGATCTCACCAAGAAAAGTTAATTCAAACGCACCGGCTTGCATCCAAAGTATAATACATTTATGACGGTGCTTCAAAGGTGTCTTACACCAAAACATTCTGGCTATGAATTTCCAACGGAGCATCAGCTCAAAATCTTTGTTGCAGCAGCCAACCACTTGCATGTGGATTATGCATTCCTTTTCTTCCAAGACATCAAGGCTACAATGCTAAGGAAGAACTCCCAAAAGAAGAAGGATGCCAACATGCTGCCATATCACCGCTTTCTACCAATGATCATTCAGTATGTGATGGATCACAATGCTGAAATCCCTCGCCGGGCAGGTTTACCTTCTATTACTCCTAAGCTTTTTATGCATATTAAACCTGCCGTTCCTGCCAATTTGCCTATTCCAAGACCATTCCCTATATATCTTCTTGATTTATGTGAGCAGAATGATACACTTGTGAGTTATAGGGAGAGTGTAGGAATACCTCCCATGGTTGTGCCAGAACCGGCCATACCTGCCCAGGGAGGTGTAGTACCCGGTGAGGATTTAGAGAATAGGCCTCAGACATCTGTGGGAGATGCTGAGAGGGACGTGCAGAGAGAAAATTTAGAGAGGGGTGGAGAAGAGGGTGAAGGTGGAGTTACTAGAGAGGGAGGGGATGCTTATGATCCCGCCACCATTCAAACCATTATTCAATCTCTTCCTCAAACCACCTGCACCCAAGCTATACTAACAGAACTTGGTCTTGACGCTTCTGAGTCATCCAACTCCGAGTCTTCTGATGATGAGTCTGCTTCTCAACCAGGAGGTGCACCTGTTTTTGAACCCATCACTTCTCCTATGGGCACCCCTGAGCAACCAATAAACCAACCATCTGAAAGCACACCATCTTTCATGAAGTTAACTGAACCCCATACTATTTCTCCTGACCAGACACACCCCATTCAACCTACTCAGGTCACTCCACAACCTGGTAGTCTGGTCATCTCTCTGCAACCTACTGAATTTCCTACCACTGGCCAAGCAATTATAGCCCCAGGGCATGACATTCTAGTCACTTCTCCAACTCATAGCCTATCTGTTGAAACTGGCTCTGTCACCCCTGATTCTCTAATACAACCTGATCAATATGTGGGGTATGCTGTTGGTGGTGGTGAAGATAAGATAGTTTTGTGGTTAGGAGTACGAGTGACAGAGAGGAGGTGAGAAAAGGAAAACAGAGTGCTTAGGGTCCCCTAAACCCAGAAAGCCGGGAAGCCACATCTGCTATGGGGCCTGACATTGTTGGGCCTCATATTGAACAAGTCGCGGTGATCCCACCCGTGCAAGTTTCTGCTATGGGGCCTGACATTGGTGGTACTGCCTATGTGGCTGGTACTTCAACAGGAAGTCTTCGTGATTCCGGGTTTGTGACACGTGCTGATTTACAGGATCTCATTCAACAAGCCGTAGCTCCAATCCACCAACAACTGCAGATGACAAATCAAAAGTTGGATTGGATAGAACAATCCTCCCAGTCCCAGCAACAGCAACTCAACAGGATTGAGGCACTCCTTAATGCTAGCTCTCTAGTGCCAGCACCTCAGCCACAACTTGACCCAACAACAATGTCAGTGGATGCCTTAAAAAGTCTACTCTATGTTAAACTTCTGGAACAAAGGCCTGAATCTGCTTATGATCAAGACCTTCTGACAACTCTTCGCACCGACCAACGTCCACAGGGAATCTCCATGGATGACTTTCAAGAGTTTCATGAAGATGTTAATAACAAGATTGATGGGGTGACTAGAGGTTTCTACACCTCTCTGGAGAAGGTTACTGACAGGTTGAAATTCTTGAACAAACCTGTCAGGCTCAGGCTCAAGGAAGCAAGAGGAGTCGGGATGATCAAGATCCTGATGATCAACCCGAGGGGGAGAAAAGGAGAAGAATATATATGACATCTCCCTCTGTGGTTGCTACTGTACCTGTTCCACACTTTAGCACATATCTATCTGCAGGTGCAGGTACAAGTTCAGCTGGGTCTGGGAGTCCAGAACAGAAATCTGCCCAACAATTGGCGGATGAAGTTTATGAACAACAACAAAAGGAAAATGCTGACAAACAAATTGTACTTTATGTACCTCAGCAACAATCTGAACCGAGGCCAATTGATCTTGAAGAAGGTGAAATACCTTAGGAGCAGTCCCATGCTGAGATGTTTGACTGGTTTAGTGACTTAGAGGAAGAAATAGAGGATTTATATGAGTCCACACACACATCACCTGCAAGGCATATGGGAGAAAGTAGTTCTGCTCAACTAGAGGAGGAACCTGAGGATCCTGAAATTCGTGATATGTTCAGAGATATAGATGAATATGTGAAAGACACTACACGTCCAGCTTCACCCAAAATTGTCCACAAATTTGATGATATAATCAGTGTAAGAGAGCTTGCACTGAAAAGAAAAGAATGGGCAGCAATCTCTAGAAGGGAAGCTAGAAGGAAACATAAACAGAAGAAAACTACCTTTGACGTGTCCAGGGTTCTCAGTGGACTAAACATTGAAGTTCATGAAAGCTTCCCTCCTCCTCCTGGTCAGTTTCAAGAATCAGCTGCCGATCTACTTGAAAGAAACAAACAAAAAGAGGCAGCTGAGAAAGCAAGACAAGAATTTGAATGGCCTTTGCCAAGGAGCTTCATAGTGCCACCTGCTCCTCCAGTGTATCGTGGAGATCCAGGACTTGATGCAGGCAACATGTTCACAAGAAGTGTTGGGCGACAACCAATTTGGAAACCATATTTTGTCAATGCTGCTAATCTTGAAGAAAGATACCAGACATATTCAACAATGAGCTAATACAGGTTATTTCTCCTGAGTTACGGAACATGGACGACAAACAGAGAAGAAGATATGAACACATCCTCTCTCAGTCCTTGACAAAACCCGAAGAGATCAAATCAGAGTATCCAATAGTTGAACTTATCAATATCTATACTCAGACAAACTTCAGAATAAAGTATGCCATCTTTCATGTCAGAAGAGCAAACAACCTGTCATACTTCCTCAACGAAGCAGATTTAAGGTTTGTAAGTATTGAAGACATCAGCTTTATCTTTGACACCCTCTCTCAGAAAAGAGGAAAGTGGTCTGAAGAAGAGTTTGGAAGGGTTGCTCTGATGAAATACATGAGAAATTTGATGGAATACTTTGAGGAACACGATCTGCAACTCGGAGCTGAAAATAACTATTTGAAAAATCAATCTCTTAAAGCCTAACCAGAGCCATCCAGATCTAGAAAAGCTTGAAGAATTGGCAGTTATCTATGATGGGCATCCAAACTTCAAAGGTGATCGAGGTGTCGTCTCAAGGAATTCAAAAGGAGAAAAGATATTCATCAGACTTGATGAATTAATGTCATATTTAGATGGCACTTTGAAAATCCTTCATCATAAGATACATCAGAAAATTTGGGATAACCGGGCAGCCTACACTGATGAAGAACATGCTCAAGCCTATCGTGCTATAGAAAGGATGAGAATGACACTGGCAAGCAGAAGGCAAATACGCAAATGGCAAGTGGCATTCGGGATTCGCAACAAATCAGCCTATGAATAGTTTTATGTATTTATTTGTTGTGAATCATTGCACACCTCACTTAGGGGGAGAATGTTAGATTATAAAAGTGAGGGTGTAATATGTAATTACCTTAAAGTTGGGCAAATGCTATATAAAGGCATTTGCCCCACATTTCTAAGGAAGCTTTGCATTACAATCAACCTTGTGTTTGTGTTATTCTCTCTAGCTCTCGGCTCTCTCTCTCTCAACCGAACACACACACAAACACACACTAATCATCTAGCATAGCTTCATCCGTATAAACACGGGACCATCAGGAGGCAGTCCTCTTTTTCCAATACGTCTAGTCTCCGAGAAAGAAGGTCGTAGACTATGAGTAATAGCCCTGTGCAATAAAGTAGAAGATCTTTGAGGATCTCCTAAGTAGCTTGGTGGAGTTTGAACGTGCACGGGTGGGATGGCCGTGTCTATTTCAATATCAAACCTAACACTGTTAGGTCCAATAGCAGATGTGGTTTCACGGATTTCTTGGTTTGGGGAAATCTCAACACTCACATGTTCTTTTATCACAACATTACTACTCACATCATCTTCATCTTCATTACCATAACCAGCATATTGATTTGGAGACAACAGAGACGTATCATGTGAAACAGATGCAATCTCAAAAGATGGTTCATGAACATGATCAGGAGCTATTTGAACATTAGGAACAAACTGAGGAATGATGACTTGGTTTGGAATTGGATTCAGAATGATGGTAAGACCTGCCTGACTGACGGGAGGTTGGAAGTCAAGTCAGCAGTTGACACAACAGAAGTACTAACCATTGGAGAATGTTCGTTAGGATCATTTAGTTTCATGTAGGATGGGGTGCTTTCAGGAGTTTGAATAATCGGGGCATCTGGAGTACTCACAGGAGATAAACTGATACGCACAGGTGGAGTAATCACAGTGTTTGACACAGAAGCAGTACTACTAGAATCTGAATTGGAAAGATGTATTTGCTCAGTAGACGCATCAGACTGAACATCAGTATTCACAGCTAAAGATTCAACTATTTCAAGAACAGTTGCTGGTTCAAAAGTATCTGCTCCCTCTCTATGTGTTTCATCCTCACCTGCTTAACCACCCCTCTCAGAATTTTCTCTCAGCTCGCCCCTCTCAGCATCTCCCACAAATGACCTCACTTGGTGCTACTCCCCCTTGGGTAGGTATGACCGGCTCTGGTCTAACCATAGGAGGTATTCCTACTCTCACCCTATAATTGACCATCAGTTCTGACTGCTCACATAGATCCAATAAAGATACAGGGAAAGGTTGAGGAATAGGAAGTGGATCAGGAATAGCAGGTTTAATAACATTAGAGACTTTTGGAGTAATAGAAGGTGAACCTTCTCTCCGGGGAATGGATGGATTATGATCCATTGCATGCTGAAAGATCATTGGTATGAATCACATGTAAGGTAGAAATTTTGCTCCAGACTTTTTCTGACTGTTTTTCTGTCCCATTGTTGCTTCGAAATCATTGAATAACAATTGAGCATAATCCACATGTAAGTGGTTTCCAGCAACAACAAAGATCTTCAATTGGGTTTCAGTGAGAAACTCATACCCAGTATGTTTGGCTGTTAAGCACCTCTGAAGTATGGTCATGAGAAGATTATACATTGGGTGCATATTGTTTCGTTTAAATTGTTTCTTCCTGTCCAATGGACCAGAGTAACCAAAGGATTGAAGTGCAGCCAGACAGACTTCCTCATTTGGAATATCATCAATGGTGAATGCTGGTGGACGATTGTCAGCAGTGGGAAGTTGAAAAATATCTCTAAGTCTATCCACTGTGACTGAAATGGTGAACTCATCAACCTCTGCTCATATAGAAACAGTGCTAGTGCGACTTGTATGAATATAGCAAGTTTTCCAAAACTGTTGAGCATAAACTTAAGGGACATGGGTACCAGTAACAGCAGGGTTGTATGTAAGTAGGTGATTTAGTTGATGAACATGAAGGATTTCTGTAAGCTCAGGGTAATTTGGATTTTTCAAACTTGCTAGGTCAATGAATTGATTGTTGTCGTGAGTTGTGACAAATAGGTATTCTGCCCTAGGCATTAAGAGCTCGTATGGTTTAGGGTTTTGGGCTGGCTGATTCGGAGCCACAGAAGGAACAAGTGATGTGGGGTCACCTTCCATATTAGCCATTTATCTGCAACAAACAGTAAATGTTGGTCCCTTGTATGAGAATAACAACAAGCAACATTGTGTAGAAGGGGGGGGGGGTTGAATACACTTTCTGCGGAAATTGAACAAATCAAAGAAAAGTGTTACACACAGTAAATCAAACCATAAACAGTCAAATGCTTTTAATAATCAGAAGATGATTACAGTGCTTTGAATAAGAAGATGATTACAATAAATATCAAGTAAGCAACTCTTGATATATAATCACCTAATATAAATCTCTCAATTCTCTCAAATTTAGATATCTATAATTAACATATAATTATAGATACCGACGACTCTCTAAACAGGATTTTCACAGATTGAATCAACACATGATAACTAACCAATATCACAACTGATGTGATAATTCGAACACACGAATATCTTTGGCAATATGTGAGTATCTTGATACTGAATCAAGATTCGTAACACATACGATGAGGTGAGGTTTTGGCTCTGCAACTTGTAGTTGTAATCGTAGTTGTTAAAGTCGTACCTCTAAACTTATCAGGAGATAAGTATTTATAATCCTGTGCCTACGGTTTCTAACAAACTAAGACTCAGCTTAATTCGCTAACTAACTATCGGATAACTCGGAATCTTGAATCTTGAATCTTCTTATCTTGAGTCTTCAATCTTCAACCTTGATTCTGGAATCTTCTTATACTTTCCGTAGATATAGAGAGAGATAAAGATAAATTTAAAACACATTTAAATTATCTTTAAACTGACTTCTTCACTCGGACTGATTTACTCAGCTTGAAACTCATCAAGCTGAGTTCTTCGAGAACACACTCGAAAATAAACATGGACTAACATGTATATTTATTAACTCATCCTTAGAAGTGTAACTTATTTAACTAAAACATATTTAGCAACTCTGTCGTGCTGACTCTGCTTTTGAGCTGAGTCACTCAGCTTGAAACACATCAAGCTGATTACTCGATATATACCTTATGTGACATACACGGATTATTAAACACATTAATAAACTAACTAAGGTATAGTATAAACTGATCGAACACATGCTCAGTTTACATTCAGCTTATACTCAGTCTGAAACACTATAAGTGTTCAGTCCGACTAAGCTTCATAATTCTGTTTAAGTTATATGTAGAACTCATTGTACAAACTTAACTTTGTCTCATCAAATCTAAACTGATGAGATCATTTTCCCAACAAACTCCCCCTATTTGATGATGACAAAACCATCAAATAGTTCTTAAGTTTGTTTAACAGAATTATGTTTTAAATCTCAAACTTATTAAGATTTTACATTTGAACTAATCAAATATTAATTGAACATATCAATTTTAATTGAACTTATCAATTATAAAGTGGAACACACCAACTTTTAGTTGAACACACCAACCAAACATATTAAATGAATAAGAACTTATCAGTTATTGATTTTGCTGAACTTATCAGACTCATACGTATGAACATATCATAACACAGTTGAACATATCAAACAAATATTTGTATTAATTGAACTTATCATAATACAAAATTGATCACATAGATCATGCACACTAAGTGCTTACAAAAATTAGAACTAATCTAATTTATAATAGAACTTATCTATTCATCTGATGAACTCAGGATGTAGGAGTTCCCAGTTGATAATTTCTTTTGTTATTACATATAGTAATTTCTCAGCTTCGATATTTCTTCCAAGTTCCTTTTGATGAACTTTGATGATCTTATTCAGCTTGTATTTTAAGAGTTGATTTGACTCATCATCATCACAACAACTTCTAATATGTATGGCATCCTTAGTTTTTAGATAGCAAATCTCATCAAACTTGATAAAACTAGGCTTGCCTTCCTGATCCTTGTACAAGAATCCCTGAACAGGTGCATCAATGAACTGATTTTCTTTGAACTCCACACCTTCAGGTATATCAAATAATTTCTCCCACTACAGACAAGGAACTGGAACATATCTCAGCTCCTCAGCTCTCTTTACCAGTTTGGAAACTTCAGTAAAGATCTCTAGCTTGATTTGGCTTCTTTTGAACTTCTTGAGCATCATCAGAATTCTATTCCATTCTATGTAGCCCATCCTGTGAACATATCTCAGGTCCACCCCCATTGTTGATTTATCTTCAAATTAAAAATTGAGGATGATGGCTCCATTGATTCTGCTCTAGGTCATGCTTTTGATCTCTTCACTGACGCTCCTTCTGAAGTAGCATTCTTGAATCTCTGCATCAGTGTATGGGATAGGATCAGGTCTTGGACCAGTGTAATCAGCTTCAGCTTCAGCCAAAGCTTTTTTCTGTTTTACCTTTTCTTGGTCCTTTGCTTCTTTATCTTTTCTTTTCCTAAGCTCTTCAAGCGAAATGCCTAACTCATTGGCTTCCTCTTGCTCGAGCATTTCTATCATAAGCCTTGTGGCTTTTTCTTCTTCAGTCTCCTGCTCAGATTCAGAAACCTCTTCAGCCTCGGATTCAGATTCTGTTAGTTTTTGTTTCTTGGCTGCAGGTTCATCCTCTTTTGACTCAGGCTCCCCCTCAGGCTGAGCTTGCCTCTCTGCTCCTTTAGACAGTGTTAGTAGAGCTTCAGCTTGAATTGAATCAGCTTCAGCTTCTTGAACCTTAGAGAGATAAGACGTGTATCCTTCTTCTGCTTCAGATGGAACAAACCGAACTGAGCATTAACATAGTCTTGTAGCTGCTGGATGCCTGAGGAGGCTAGTTTTGGATCAGGAAAGTATTTGGATGCATCATTCAAGGGTTGGTGTGGACCCTCAAATTCATGTGCATAAGAGTTTAGACCCTGTGAATCATCTTGGTTTGAGGATGAAACAATGACAGGTCGTGCAGGAGAGTGTGAGAAATGAAGAGAAGTAATTGGGCTAGAAATGTGAAGTGTGTAGGTAGGTGGTTGGCTAATCGGTTTGGAGTGGGGTGATTGACCCTGGGGATTGGTCATAATTTCAATGTTACCTAAGTGTGTCTTCTTAGTCGCAGTAACAGGCTCTCCCATGGCACTGGAGAGTGTGGGCTGAGTAGACACCACACCCGCTATAGGCTGTTGGGTTTTAATGACCCTCGAGGTTGACACCTTAAGAGTAGGCGTCTCCCCCTCAACTCCTGCCGGTGGAGGGATCAGTGTGATCACAGCTCCAGTAATGCCTGTAAGAGGGGCACCACTTCTTGCAGTCTTTCGAGTATAGGTTCGGATATTCTCCCTAGCAGAAGTGGGCATACTAGGGGTGGCTTCAGAGTGGGATTGTAGATGGAATAAAGGTGGTGGAGATGGGTTAGACTGAGTTGGTTCTACTGCAGTCTTATCTCCAAAGGTAGATGGAGAAAAGTGAGAAGAAAGAGAAAGTGGAGAGGTCTTACCAGAGTTTGCTTCAGTGTGGACTGGTTCAGCCTGAGCAGAGTGCTCAGCTTGAACCTCTGTATCAGCTTGAGAAATTCCCCCTTGATTCGATCCCTCTACTTCACTTTCTGATGAAGCTCCCTCAGCAACCAAGAGCATTGGACCACTCAGACCCTCTTGCTCAAGAAAGATGTCATTGTTAAACATCTTGGGACTGAGAGTTTGAAACAGGAACATATCCTGATCAGCTTCATAGAGTGCTATCCCCAGCTCGGCTTCAATTGCCAAGGACAGGTACCTTATAAACGGTACATGAAGATCCCTTGTGGTCTTCATCACTTGGACCTTGAGTTCATTGAAGAAAAGCAGAGCATAGTACAGATTTCTATTGAAGTACATGTTGTATAGCAGCTGCATCTCGAACTCATTAACTTGGTCCAATCCTCCAACCTTAGTTCCTAGTGAACGAATCACCGTTGAAACCATGAAACCCCAACAGGTTGGAAAGGTGGCCTTTTTAATTACACCCTCAGTCTGCGGGTGACCCATTCTGGGTAGGACTGACCTAGCCACCTGCCTCGTGACAGCAGGCTCGAACACCTCTGATTGAGGGAGTTGAAGAACATCCCTTAGCCGCTGCACGGATAGGACTACTGTTCTATTTCCATTAAGAATAGTTCCCGTAATCTCTCCCCTGTTCTGGTCATACGTGCATGTATACCAGAACTCCAGTAGATGTTGAGGAAAAATATGGAGAGGGGCACCACAAAAGGCGAATGCCAAGGGGCATTTACGGATGTAAGCCACCCAGACTTCATATCCTCTGCCTTGTTTCCTTGGAGGAATAGCAAGACAGGCACGCTGATTGTTGATTTTCAGCAATGGCACTCCATTGTTCTTGAACTGGGCACCTTGAATCATCTGATCACTTATAACTAATGTAATTCCGTCCATTATGGTATGATTACACTGAGTAATTTGTCGAAAAAGCACTGAGCAACTGAAAATTCGCACTTAGCGGTTTGAGAGTTGCACTTAGCAATTTAGGGTTTGAACGGACGTATGCACTGAGCAATTGAGGTATTTGCGAAAGGTATTTTAAAGGATGAGAAGTCGGATTAGTAAGCGTAAACTTCTCTAAACCGATTAGGATCTGTATATGTACCTTTCTGAGGAGAGAGAAAAATACCGTTGGAATCCCTTTTTATCCGTTACGCCGAACAAATTACGGCTTGATGTAACAGATAGAGGGTAGAAACTTATCATTTTCCAACGGATACAAGTGTAAAATAATATTATTAACCCATAATAAGATTATAAACACTGTTAAAATATACCAATACACAATTGATATACGATGCGATTTGAAACTGACTCAAATACACATTGACATATGAAGTAATGACACTGAGTAATTAAATAATAGTTTGGACACACCAAGCCGGGTAAACTCATTACTCAGCTTAAGTCAAGCACTCATCTTGATTCAAGCACTCAACTTGAGATTGATACTCAGCTTGAGTAGAGCACACAGCTCATGCTCAATGACACTTAGTCATTTATGTTTAAGACTGACTTAAACATATAATTTTAGCTACACTTGTCAGGATCGGATATTACCAAATATCGAATAACAAGAATTATCTTTTAGAATTAAATCAGAGTTGTTTAAAAGACAATCTTTCAGTTTGATCACAATCAACTAAGAAGTTGCGGAATCACACTTAATTGATGTTTAAGGTTTTATCACAAGAACAATTCAATTAATCAACACAAGAAATACTTTCAAACTCAAGATGTTTATTAATAACCAATAATGATTACAATATTCACCAGCACCTCCAATCTAACTCTTTTGTTAGACGAAGAACACACTTTGTTCTTAGGTTTCTATGAAACTTAGAGGCTAACACACTTTCTGAAAACAAGATAACAATGAAATATGAATGCGTAGAATAATCAAATTAAGAACTACGAATACGATATTCTATTCCAAGTATTTATAGACTCTTGATCCTCCTTGAATAGTTGACAGTTAGGTAATCTTCTATCTTCCGAGATAATCTTGATAATCTTCAACTTTGATAAAGATATACTTCATATCCACGAAGATAGCATTTTCCATTAATAGCTCAACAGAAACTGTTTGTTGAATAAACAGTTCTGAATTTCTTCTAACAGTCTTCACTTCAAGGTCTTCTAACAGTTGTGTATTCTTGAACTAACAGTTTTGAACTTTTGTACTAACAGTTGTAAAACTTTCAACAACTGTTAGTTACAACTGTTTTCACAAATCAATAACAGTTTACAACTGTCTTCATAAATCACTCTAACAGTTTTACCTTTGCATGCCCAACAGTTTCAATGACTTAGCAAATTTCCCAACAATCTCCCCCTAACTTAAAGTATTTAACAATACATTTAAGTTGTTTGTTTTATAGGGTTCAACCATAGAAAAATCAACATAATCAAAGAAAATATTTACATTAAGTATGCAAAGTTAAACTGTTACAATCAAAACATAAAAGAAAAATTACATTTTCTTTGACTGTAGAGACTCCAATCTTTCCTTCAGCCTCTTTATCAAATCCTCCTTCACTTTAGCAGGGCCATAGAACATTGCTTTCAACACATACAGAAGCTTTGTTTTACTATGATAAATGAACTCAATGTCAAACCACTGGGTTTGTGCCTTTCCCATCACTATGTGATAAACTCTTGCCTTATCATATACTTTCACAGAACTGATTGGGAATTTTTCATCACTTATCAAAATAGGCATAATTTCCAGTGGATTGCAGATACTTCTTAAATGCCTCATCAAGACTCTTATTTCAATCTCAGCAGCTTCCCCATAGTGACTTATTCCATAAGCATACATCTCTTGAATGTCTCTTCTAGTCACACTTTCCATCAAATGTAAGAAGCTGGAATAGCTTTCAATCGGTTCCAGTTCTCTGACAATTGTAACCCCTTTCTTTCCAGTCTCTATCCTCAAAAATTCAAATCTCCACTCAGTGATGTGGGATATCTGGCCTAGCTGCTCTTTCTCTAATTTGTCAATCCTTTCTTCAACCTCTACCCTGAGTCTGTCAAGAAGAATAGTTTGTATCATACCAGCTTTTGCTACTTCTTCAGACTTTTGAACTGTTTGCCTTTTCTTCTCAACTGTTGGTTTGGGAGGTGGAACTATTTTCTTCCTTTCAACTCTTTTTCTTTTCACTCCCTTACCAGCTTTCTTAGCCCTTTCTTCTTCATCTATCTCCTTTGTGAATTCAGCAGCAAGCTTTTGAGCTAATTCAAGATATTTCTTTTCTTATTGTTCAAGCTCAGCACCCAACCTTTGTGCCAATTCATGGTCACGCTCCTCTTGCTGTTCTTTGGAAAGTTTTAACTTTGGAATTTCAACAGCAATCTCCTTTCCCTTACCTTGCACAGAAGGCATCTTCTCATCCTTCTTTACTTCAGTGATAACAATTCCTTTGAATCCTGGCCTTGGTGCAATGGGTTCCAGCTTTGAAGTTTTACCATCCAACCATCCAGATTCAATCTTTTGGTTCATTTTGAATTCACTTATGTTTAAAGTTTGAGCACACACCGCAACCAAATAATCTTGCTTCACTTTTGACCATGTTCTGAATACTTCAGTTGTTGGGTAGTCCCCAGACATAATCATCTTATTGATCAACACTCTGTCAACTGCTGATAATTTCTCTTCAACTGTTTGAGCACTTGTTGCAGCTGTTTTCTCTGAATCTATAACTGTTACTTGTTCAGTCTGCATAACTGTTTGTGGAATATCAGCAACTGTTGGTTGAGTTTGCAGAACTGTTTGAGCAACTTTTGATGTTTTCTCCCCCTTTTTATTGGAACAGTTGGAGGGGGGGGGGGGGGTCTAGCACCAGCAGTGAAATTTTGCGACACTTGATCATGAGCCTGAATCACATCAGTAGCCTTCTTCAAAGTGTCTGACAAAAATCTGATTTGTTTATCCTGCTTGATGATGAGCTCATTGTGCTTAGCCAGAAGCTTGTCTTGTAAAGAATTTCTTTTCTTTAAATGTAAGTAAGCCGCAAAGAATGGTACAAAATTGGGATCCGTTAATGCCTTTTGTTTCATACTAGCCTCAATGTCAGGAAGTGTTGCCAATGTGAACATATCATTGGCAGAAATAACTGGTGGTTCACTCCTAGAAGATTCCACACCAGTACCCCACTGTTCTTGGCACTAGGGATTTCCAGAAGATGTTGGAACAGCTTCTGTTGCCGTGGCTGAGGTCTTAAAGATGTTGACACTTTCCTGCTCACCCCTTGCGGATGAAACAGTAGTGTCAGCCTCAAACACCACATGATCACTCTCTCCTGGGGTGATCACCTCTTTAGTATGCCTGGGAGACAGCACAATGGGTTCCCTTTGGATATTATGCACAGGAGAATGCACCTGTGCAGGGCTAACAATTTGTGTGATAGGCATTGTGGTGGAAGGAGCACCAGCAGTCCTTTTTCGTTTTCTGAAAGTTATTAAAGTGGGGGCTTGTGTTATAGCTTTAATCAAAGTAACAGAGTGAGTTGTTTGAGTATCATGAACTGTGGGTTCCAGAGTTGGGGGTTTAGCAATGATGGGGGCCTCTTGCTCAACTCTGGCAGTTTTGTTTCTTGACAGAAACTCCACCATTGCAGAGAGTGGTGGAGTTATGGCACCAGAGAAATGCTTGCCATTTATCAACAGTTTGCTCAATGTGGAGGCCACATGAGCAGAGGGAATCAATACCCTCTTGTGCATTTTGAGATTTGGCAATAAAAAGTTTAGCAAAACTTGCACAAATCGGGGATACATAAAAAAGAGACCATATTTGGTCCTAAGATGTTTTACCATTCCATCAAATAGCATTTTAGAGTAGTTAAAAGAACGGTTGTTGACCAAACAAATTAAGGCCAAAGCAATGTTACTCCCAAATTAATTCCATCCAGTTCTTTTGGGGCTGATACACTGCTGGATAGTATGAATCACATACTTCCAGTGTGAACAAAATTGCCCTTTATAGAAGGTTCCCTTTCCCCTAGGGCCCTCATACCCCAGTTTAACTAACTCACCATGAAGATATTCCAGAGAAACAGAGTCAGAATAGTCACCTTCGAGATCATTTAGTTGAAGGTGTTGACGTATGATATCCTCAGAGATGGAAACAGCAACATCATCAACCTTAGAGTCAATCCACTGCACCCCATCTTTTTCTCTGATTGTAGCATTTTTCCAGAATTGATCAATATGTGAAGTGTAAATAGTTGGATTGATGGTGAGAGCAGTGCGGAGATTTGACATCAACAGATAGTCAATCATATCATGGAAGACATTTAGATCATCAGGTTTCGAGAGAAATGCAAGCATGTTGTGTTCCTTAACAAACGGAAGGGGAGCCATGGTGATTTGCAAGTGAAATTCTAGGGTTTTAGCGTTTGCAAGAAGTTCAGTAAGTGTAAAGAAATCTTTAAGGAGGGAATGACTTATATATGTTACGCATATTCAATGCAATTCAAAATCCCTCAGAGTCCCTGCAAAGACTAAAATACCCTTAAAGAAACTAACAGTTGAAAGAAACAAAAGAACTAACAGTTGAGAACTGTTTTCTTAATAAACTACAACCGTTATTGAAAAGAAATACTCCCCCTTGAATGAACATTCAGTTTGCCTAACAGTTGTGGACTCCATGTACTAACAGGTGAAAACTATTAGTTGCATTATGTACAGCTGTTCCCTGAACACTTACACAAACAGTTGTTAGACTTAATACTTAACAGTTTCAAACTGTTAGTGAGAAAACACAGAAACATATAAACAAGCAAACAACTGTTATCCCAAGTTAATCATTCCAATATTGGAGATCAGAAAGTTGAACCAGCTCACATCAAATGCTTTAGTGAACAGATCAGGTAACTGATCATCAGTATGGACTTTCATAACCTGGATTAACCTTTTCTCATTGCAATCTCTGATAAAATGAAACCTGATCACTATGTGCTTTGTTTTAGAATGCTTCACAAGATTGTTAACAATACTAATTGCACTTGTGTTATCCACATAGATAGGTGTATTCAAGTAAGTCATACCATAATCCAGAAGCTGATTCTGGATCCACAAAACTTGTGAACAACAACTTGAGGCAGCAACATATTCAGCCTCAGCTGTTGAAGTGGAAACTGTTGTTTGTTTCTTGCACTGCCAAGATACCAACCTGGAGCCAAAGAATTGACATCCTCCTGAAGTTGATTTCCTGTCCACATTAGCTCCTCCATAGTCACTGTCAGAGTATGCCACCAATTCAAAAGGTGAATCCTTAGGATACCAAAGACCTAGTTTTTGTTGGCCTTTGAGGTATCTAAAGATTCTCTTTACAGCAAATAGGTGTGACATCTTTGGACTGCAGTGAAACCTGGCACAAACACACACAACAAACATGATATCTGGTCTAGAAGTAGTTAAGTACATTAAAGAACCTATCATAGACCTATACAAGTGTATGTCTACATCCTCCCCCTCAGGATCTGCTCCCAACTGTTTGTGTGTTTCCATTGGAGTACTGGCCAGCTTCACATCTTGATAGCCAAACTTGTCCAAAATGTCCTTGACATACTATGACTGACTGAGAAATATACCTGATGGCTTCTGCTTCACCTGTAAACCCAAGAAAAATGTAAGCTCTCCCATGGAACTCATCTGAAATCTTTTATGCATTATGCCTTCAAACTCCTTGCACAGACTGTCATCAGTGGATCCAAAGATTATATCATCAACATAGATTTGAACAAGCAAAATCTCTATTTTAACAATCTTTGTAAACAAGGTCTTATCAATAGTGCCTCTCTTAAAACCATTCTCAAGCAGATATGATGATAATGTCTCATACCAAGCTCTAGGAGCCTGATGTAATCCATACAAAGCTTTATCCAACCTATATACCTTATCAGGATATTTTGAGTCTTCAAAACCAGGTGTTGACACACATATACCTCCTCGTCAATAGTTCCATAGAGAAAAGCTGATTTGACATCCATTTGATACACCTTGAACCCTTTAAAGCTTGCGAAGGCAAGGAACAGTCTAATTGCTTCTATCCTTGCAACTGGTGCAAAGACATCATCATAATCTATTCCTTCCTCCTATGTATAACCCTGTGCAACTAGTCTAGCCTTATTCTTGATTACAATACCTCTTTCATCCTTTTTATTCCTAAACACCCACTTGGTGCCAATAACTCTCTTGCCTCTTGGAAGTTCAACTAACTTCCAAACTTGCTGAATCTGGAACTGTAAGAGTTCCTCCTGCATTGCTTCCACCCATGAAGGGTCTTTTAATGCCTCTACTGCTTTCTTAGGTTCTATCTGTGATAGAAAGCAGGCATTCACATCAAACTGTCCTAGATCTACACCACTATGTTCACCTTGCAGCATACCCCTAGTTCTGACAGGAGTGATGGGATCACCTATAATCTGCTCTATGGGATGGTCCTTATGAATTCTAAAGGTAGGGATGTTTTCTTCAGTCAGTACATTCCCTAAATTAGACATATCAACCCCATATCCACTCTCATTCCCAGAAGAATTACATACCTGATCTGCAACTGTTTGATTTTCAGATTCATTGTTTTGTTGGAGAACGGGAGATTCCATATCCTTTGAAGGTTCAGCATCATCATTCATTTGACTAACAGCATTTGAAGAGTCATTTTGAATCAAAGGAATCACTACAAAGTCTTCAGTAACTTTGAATCTACCAACAGTTGTTGGACTTGAGCTAACAGTTTCAGAACTGTTTGAAACAGTTTGTTGATTTGCACTAACAGCTGTAGGAACACCTGCAACTGTTTCTGTAGAATACTCAAAAGAAAGAGATTTAGACAATGCATCAATATCAAACAACCAATCAGGACCATTACCTGCAATATTGATCCTATTCTCATTGAAGGAGACATTCATACTCTCTTCTATGATCCTAGTGACATTGTTAAAAACTCTATATGCTTTACTTTGAGTGGAATATCCTACAAAGAATCCTTCTTCAGCTTTACTCTCAAATTTTCCTAATTGTGACTTGGTATTAAGGATAGTGCAGGGATATCCAAATGGTTTGAAGAAGGTGATCAAAGGTTTTCTTTTAAGGAACAACTCATAAGGAGTTTTCCCTTTGGACTTGACTACTTGTACTCTATTCTGAACATAGCAGGCAGTGTTCACTGCTTCTGCCCAGAAGGTCATTGGGAGCCTAGAATCAGCTAACATAGATCTAGCAGCCTCTATCAAAGTCCTATTCCTTCTCTCAGCCACTCCATTCTGTTGTGGAGTTCTAGGTGCACTAAACTGTCTTTCAATCCCTTTTTCCTCACAAAAACTGTTTAACTCATAGTTCTTAAACTCAGAACCATTGTCAGATCGAATGACTTTCACTCTCAAATCAGATTGATTTTCTATCCTAAGAATAAGAGACTTAACTAACTCAGCAGTTTCATCCTTAGTTCTAAGAAATTGAACCCATGTAAATCTGGTGAAGTCATCAACTATGACTAAACAGTAGGCTTTCTTCCCTATACTGACCACAGAGGTAGGACCAAAAAAATCCATATGCAACAGTTGTAAAGGTGTAGAAATGGAAGAAATTTCTTTGGCCTTATAAGAAGTTTTGTGTTGCTTGCCTTTGAGACAAGCCATACAATGATCATCACATGAGAATTCTTTTTGGGGCAAACCTCTTACCAGATTGTTTTTAGCTAACAGATTCATGGTTTTAAAATTCATGTGACACATCCTTCTATGCCAAATGGAAGACTCATCATGAGATGCCTTTGAGAGTAAACAACTTAATACATTCTGTTTAGCTACCTTTTGTGTATCCAGACAGTATACATTATCCTTTCTAGGTGTTCTTAAAAGAACATCCTTTTCATTTAGTTTAAAATCTTTTGACAGGATAATGCATTCAGTATCTGTAAACATGACTTTGTTTCCATGGTCACAGATTTGAGACACACTTAACAGATGAGTTGTTCAACAAAGAAAACATCATTGAAAGTAAGTGTACTGCCTCTACAGCTCCCTTACCAGTGATTCTTCCTCCCTTAGGATTTCCTCCAAATGCCACATATCCTCCATTAATTCTTTTGAAGTCCTTCAAGCAGTGTGGATTTCCAGTCATGTGCCTTGAGCATCCACTATCCACATGCCAAATTTCTCCTTGATTGGCTCTATGAATGCTCTGCACAAATAAAAACTCAGTTAGTAGCAGGAAGTACCCAGGCCATGCAGGTCTTGGGTACACCATTTAAGTCATAATACTTAAACAAAGTTTGATTCTTTATGATTTCATCCAAGTTAGACTTCTCTATCTTGTATGAAGAGTATTTAGTGAGAACATGTGGTGTCCAACTGTTGTGATTAACAGTTCAGTCTTTTGAACAAACAGTTTTTGATTTTGGTAAAACAGTTTTAACCTCTTCAGAAACTGTTTGTTTCTGCAATTTCACCCAAGCAAGACCAACAGTTTTTGGGTTTGGTCTAACAGTTGTAGAACTGTTAATAACAGTTTTTGGTTTTGGCCTAACAGTTGTAGAACTGTTAGTCTGTGGGTTATGATAACAGTTGTGAGCTAAGTGATTTGTTCTCCCACATATATAGCACCTTTTGGTTTTGACTATAGGAAAACCAGTTCTTTGTGCCCAAAACTGGTTCCTATTTCTTTGATTTCCTCTCACTGGTGCTGATGGAGGAAATTTCTGTACACCATGCTGTTTGCATGTACAGACAGACACTTCAGTATGCCTTTTCACATATTTTGGTTGAAACTGTGTTTTTGAAGCTTCCTTCTTTGGTTTCTCAATTTCAACTTCACCAACCTTCTCTTTTCCCTTGGTCTTAACATTAACAGCTGAGATTTTTGGGTTAGAACTGTTTGGGTTATGTTTAGGACTGTTAGTGTAATATTGGGGACTGTTTGCAGCAGTAGTGGAACTGTTTATAGAATAAACAGATTTGAAAGGTTTTGTTGCATTGGTGGGGGGTTCAGAGGAGGCTTTTACAAACATCACAGGTTGTAAAGAGAATTTTGGTGCTGTAGGTTCACAACAGATGTGGTTTTCAATAGGAATAACATCTTCTTTCTGCATAACTCCCTCCTTCTTCTCATCACTCACCTCATACACGACTCCTTCCTCTTCATTTTCAAATTGTGGATCAGCTGACTTCAATTCCTCTGCTAATGGGTCATTAGCATACCTATCAGCTACATCAGACATGGGAGTTATGTAATTGTGGTTGTATGGAGGTGGGGTATGTTTGTATCCTAAACCTGTTTTAACCTTATCTCTGATTTGTGATTGTAACAAGGTTTCAAGCTTAAGATTTGTTGCTTTGAACATACTCAAATCCATATCCACACCATCCAACTTCTTGGTCAGCTCATCTATCTTACTCTCTTTCTCATTGAGCTTTCTCTTAAGATTATCAATTTCTTCCTGAAGCTGCTCCTTCTCCCACTTATGATACTTTCTATCATAGTCCATTTGCAACTCATTTGCCTGATAATCTTTAATTTTCTTTTCAAAGCTTTCGATGACAGCACTAGTTTCATATCTTCTCTCCTCTATTCTGCTCAGAGCAGCACACACCTTTTTGTTATGCTCCCTAAACCTTTTTACTATTGCTCTACATTCACCTGGGCATATTTTAGAAGATAACTGTATGTCTTCTGATTCTGGTGAATCCAGTTTAATGGAGGAATCAGTCAAAGCCATCAATGCCTTGTTGTGAGTAGCTTCCTCTGCTTGATCACTCCAATCAAATCCATGGCCTTCCTGTGAGACCAATGCTGATGAGGTTTGATTTGATCTTTGTCCTTGATTCTGGCCTTGTCCACCAGATCTGCATTCCCTGGCAAAGTGACCAGGCTGTTGACATTTGAAGCATCTAACTTTGGATTTGTCAAACCCAACCTGACCATCAGCCCTGAAGTTCATGTTCTGCCTTCCAGTTCTTTTAATGAATCTTTTTGCTCTGACAGTTAACATAGCCATTTGCCACTTGAGGTCCATTTCCTCAAGATCATCAGGATGCACTTGTTCAAGATCCTCATTGGTGAGGGTTGAATTAGCATGGCTAGCAATAAATGCTTCAAGCACTGCATCAGGGGTGTTCACATCTAATCCAGCAGCAGAACTGTTACCTGCACAGACATTAAAAGAATTAGATAAAGAATGGTTTGAGTCCATACCTGAGGATGAAAGGAGAGCAGCATTGTGGCTAGGGATCAAAGTCTTTCTTTTTCCCTCTATTTCTCCCTCAAACACAATCAAACTGTTGTATAGATCATCTAATTCTATATCTTCCAAAGAATCTTTAGTTCTCCATTGTGCAGCATAAACTGTCTATTCTTCACCCAAGGACCTAAGGAACTTTCTATTGATCTCATCTTGCTCTAGTCTAACTTTTGCACTCTCAAGTTGACTAACCAGCTTATAGAACCTATCAAAAATTTGGGTTATACTCTCATTCTTTCCACTTGAAAAGTTCTCAAAAGCCTGTTTCAGAAGATCCCTTTGGTTCCTTTTGGAACTAGCATTCCCTGCAAACCTCTTTTCAAAGGCAACCCAAAGTTCATGTGCATCTTCAAACTTCTTGAACTGATGCTGATATTCGTTGGGAATAGCAATCTGAAGAATGCTGAGGGCTTTCATCTCAATCAACCTTTCTTTCTTCTCAACATCTGTTCTTGGTGGTGATTTCTTCTTTGGTTTTCTTGTTTCATCTAAATCAACAGCAGTAATGAGGTCCTTTTCTATGACTTCCCAAACAGCATAGTCCATTAACTGGACATGCTGCTTGATTCTTAGTTTCCACATCTCAAAATCAGTTGGTTTGACCATGGGAACTCGAATGGTTGACCCAGATCCAGTGTTATCAGAAGATCCAACAGACTCCATTGCAGTAATATAAATGAAAAGCACACGACAAGATTTAGACAAACCTTAAATGACAAAACACAGCAGATCTGTGAAAAACCTTCAAATAGTGATCAAAGGAGCCTTAATGAAAAGGCTCTGATACCACTTGTCAGGATCGGATATTACCAAATATCGAATAACAAGAATTATCTTTTAGAATTAAATCAGAGTTGTTTAAAAGACAATCTTTCAGTTTGATCACAATCAACTAAGAAGTTGCGGAATCACACTTAATTGATGTTTAAGGTTTTATCACAAGAACAATTCAATTAATCAACACAAGAAATACTTTCAAACTCAAGATGTTTATTAATAACCAATAATGATTACAATATTCACCAGCACCTCCAATCTAACTCTTTTGTTAGACGAAGAACACACTTTGTTCTTAGGTTTCTATGAAACTTAGAGGCTAACACACTCTCTGAAAACAAGATAACAATGAAATATGAATGCGTAGAATAATCCAATTAAGAACTACGAATACGATATTCTATTCCAAGTATTTATAGACTCTTGATCCTCCTTGAATAGTTGACAGTTAGGTAATCTTCTATCTTCCGAGATAATCTTGATAATCTTCAACTTTGATAAAGATATACTTCAGATACACGAAGATAGCATTTTCCATTAATAGCTCAACAGAAACTGTTTGTTGAATAAACAGTTCTGAATTTCTTCTAACAGTCTTCACTTCAAGGTCTTCTAACAGTTGTGTATTCTTGAACTAACAGTTTTGAACTTTTGTACTTACAGTTGTAAAACTTTCAACAACTGTTAGTTACAATTGTTTTCACAAATCAATAACAGTTTACAACTATCTTCATAAATCACTCTAACAGTTTTACCTTTGCATGTCCAACAGTTTCAATGACTTAGCAAATTTCCCAACAACACTAAGTAGGTAAAGTATGTTTGGAACTTACCAAACGTGTGAACCAATCACACAATGTGAGTTAATCACAAAGCTCAGACTCAATGACACTTAGTCATTTATGTTTAAGACTGACTTAAACATATAATTTTAGCTACACTAAGTAGGTAAAGTATGTTTGGAACTTACCAAACGTGTGAACCAATCACACAGTGTGAGTTAAGCACAAAGCTCAGACTCAATGACACTTAGTCATTTTGTTCGAGACTAACTCAAACTATATATCTTAACCACACTGAGTAGTTAAAATATGTTTGGAACTCACCAAACGTGTGAACTCATCATTCAGCGTGACATATTATACAGTTTATGAAAACTTATTTATAAACTGTGCAATCAGCTTAAGACACTTAGTCTTTGTGAAACTGAAAACTCAGATTCTAGACACTTAGCTAGGGGTTGAGCATACCCAATTCACTTAGCAGATACATAAACCTCTTTTCATCAAGGGGTTTAGTGAAGATATCTGCTAATTGGTCATCAGTGGAGATAAATTTTATGTCAACTTTACCTTTCTCCACGATGTCCCGGATGAATTGATGTCTAATTTCAATGTGCTTGGTTCTTGAGTGGAAGAATGGATTGTAAGTGATGGCTATTGCACTTTGGTTATCACAGAAGATAGGAGTTTTCCTGAAACTCATGCCAAAGTCTTGAAGTTGATGCTGCATCCATAGGATTTGAGCACAACAGCTTCCTGCTGCAACATATTCAGCTTCAGCAGTTGAAGTAGCCACTGAGTTCTGTTTCTTACTAGTCCAGCTGACTAACTTCCAACCAAGCAATTGATATCCTCCAGTGGTAGCATAGTCAGCATCTGAAAAACCAACTAACTCAAACCCAGAGTCTTTTGGATACCAAAGACCTAGATTTGGTGTACCTTTAAGGTACCTAAAGAACCTTTTCACAGCTTGAAGATGTGATTCTTTAGGATCAGCCTGATATCTTGCACAAACACATGTAGCAAACATAATATCAGGTCTACTAGCTGTCAAATAGAGTAATGAACCTATCATTCCTCTATAGGTAGACTGACATACAAACTTACCATCTGAGTCTTTACTCAGCTTGACAGCTGGTGACATGGGTGTTTTCATGGTTGAACTTGAATCAAAACCATACTTATTTATCATATCAAGAACATGCTTGCTTTGATTGATGAATATTCCATCAGGCTTTTGTTGAATCTGTAAGCCTAGGAAATAAGTCATCTCACCCATCATACTCATCTTGTACTTTTGTGACATTATTTTGGAAAACCACTCACACAGAGATTCATTGGTTGAACCGAAAATAATATCATCCACATAGATTTGTACAAGAATCACCTGTCCTTTACTCTTTTTAATAAAGAGTGTCTTATCTATACTACCTCTGGTAAAGTCCATTGACAGTAGATAAGTGGACAGTGTATCATACCAAGCTCTGGGAGTTTGTTTAAGACCATACAAAGCCTTGTCCAACTTATAGACATGATGTGGAAACTTTGAACTTACAAAGCCAGGATGTTGTTTCACATAGACTTCCTCCTGAAGTTTTCCATTAAGGAAAGCAATCTTCACATTCATTTGATAGACTTTGAAGTCTTTATATGCTGCATAAGCTAAGAACAGCCTTATGGCTTCAATTCTAGCAACAGGGGCAAAGGTCTCATCATAATCGATACCTTCTTCTTGCTTATACGCTTGTGCTACCAGCCTGGCTTTGTTCCTAACTATCACTCCATCATTGTCCATTTTATTTCTATAGACCCACTTAGTGCCTATAGTTGAATGATCTTTGGGGGCAGGGACAAGTTTCCAGACATTATTCCTCTCAAACTCATTTAATTCCTCTTGCATAGCATCAATCCAATCCTCATCTGCTAAGGCTTCCTCAGTCTTCTTTGGTTCCATTTGAGATAGGAAACCAAAGTGAGCAGCAAAGTTAGTTGTAGCCTTTGATCTGGTCATGACCCTTTCTTGGATATTTCCAATGATTTGATCTTGAGGATGATCTTTGAGGAATTTAAATGTGGTAGTTGGAGAGTCTGGTTCTGAATCTGAGTGATGTTGAGAACCTCGAGGTGAACGTATATCCTCAGTCTCAACAACAGCATTGTCAACAAACTGATTATCACTAAGATTCTCAGTCTGAGTGACTTCAGCTCCAAAAGGAGTGATGAACTCATCATCTCTCTCAGCTTGAGTGTTCCTTGGAGCTTGTGATGATTTCTTGGATGAACACACATCCTCATCACTATCATCTCCTATGACATACATAGGATTTGACTTATTAGCTTCCCCTGGCCTTTCAAGCTCACACAGACTGACCGAGTCAACTTGAGGAATAGCTCGATCAAGACTGTCTTCATCAAATGAGACATGAATTGATTCTTCAATGGCCTTTCTCCTAGAGTTATATACTCTGTATGATTTGGAGATTGAGGAATAGCCAACAAATATTCCAGGATCAGCTTTGGGTTCCAACTTATGGAGCTGATCTCTTTGATTCAACACATAGCATTTTGAACCAAAGATATGGAAATAACCTATATTGGGCTTTCTAGACTTGTACATCTCATATGAAGTCTTTCCATGTATTTTGACAATGATTGACCTATTTTGGGTATAACAGGCTGTACTAACAGCTTCATCCCAGAAATAGAGTTTCAATCCTGCCTCACATAACATTGTTCTTGCAGCCTCAATTAAGGTTCTATTTCTCCTTTCAGCAACTCCATTTTGTTGTGGAGTTCTGACAGATGAGAAATTTTGTAATATTCCTTTTTGTTCACAGAAGCTTTCAACGGTACAATTCCTCAACTCAGTCCCATGATCACTTCTTAGTTGCTTTACAGACAAACCTTTTTGCAACTCTTCCCTTTTGATGAAACTAATTATCTCTAGGGCAGACTCACTTTTGGTTTTAAGGAATATTACCCAGGTGAATCGTGAGAACTCATCTATTATCAGCAGTGTGTACTTCTTGCCACTCAGGCTTGGAGTACTTATGGGCCCAAATAGATCCATATGCAACATATGCAGTGGGTCAGTTATAGAAAAATTTTGCTTTGATTTAAAGGACCATTTATGGTGTTTCCCTTGTTCGGAAGCTAAGCACAATTTGTCTTTGACAAATGTGATTTTTGGCAATCCAGAGACTAACTCTTTATTGGATAGCATATTAATATTCTTAAAATTTAAATGAGATAAACGTTTATGCCATAACCAACTCAGCTCAGGAACAGAATGGGAATACAAGCAGGTTTCATTATTGAGATCAGCAGAATTAAGATCAAGTAGATACACATCTCTTTCTCTTTTCGCTATTAATACAGGCTTTCCCTTAGCATTATAAATTGTTCCTGCTTTCTTCCTAAAAGTAACAACATTGTCCTCATCACATAATTGACTCATACTAATCAGGTTGTGTTTGAGGCCTTTGACATATGCGACTCTCTGGAAAGTGACTTTACCAGCTTGCATCTTCCCATAGCCTTTTGTTCTTCCATGGGAGTTATCTCCGAATGTTACTTTAGGACTTTCATCTTCATGGAAATCACTAAGAAGTCCTTTCCACCCAGTCATGTGCCTTGAGCATCCACTATCCAAGTACCATTTACTTGAACCCTGCACATGATATGAAAACTAAACACATTAGTTTTGTTTGGGAACCCACTTCTTGGTGGGTTCAGATGAGGAGCAATTAGCAGCTTCATCTTGTTGAACTGACTGCTCAGCTTGAGCAGGAACTGAATCCTGTGTAGGCTGATCAGTTTGTTCTTGCTCAAGCCTTGAGATTTCAGCATCACAGTCCTTAGCCTCATGACCTCTACTTATGCACTTGTAGAATCTCCTTCTTTCAATGATGACAGGATGTAGAGTGTCTAACAATCCTTGTGAAAATTTGCTTTCAGTCTTAGGATTGTATGTGTTGGATAACTTCTCAACTTTCTTTGCAAGCTGATTCACCTGGTGATCACTGACTTTGGACTTACCTTTGTCAGGTCTCTGTTTGTTATCCTTTTGATGAGAAGATTGACTGACAATCTTCTTATCCATGGCTTTGGACTTACCTTTGCCATGATTACTGGACTCACCAGTTTCAACAGGTTTGGACTTACCACTGTTGAACTTCTTGGACTTACCAAGATCCACAACTTTGGACTTACCATTGTTGTAGTTTGACCTCTGACTTACAGTGGTCTTTCTGTTCTTGTAACTTCTCTCCGAGCTAGAAAGAGAATTTTGTCTTTTGAAAGGATTTGAATTAAGCCTTTCTATGACTAAAGTTCTTTGAACAGACTGAGTGCCTAATCTGTCCAGCACAGACTTACCATGTTGTTTTGATGTTGAGCACTCATTCCCATGATCACTAGCTTTCACAAACATATTGAATTTCAAGTTTGGATCATGACTTTCTCTGAGGCTGACTTCTGAGACTCAATCAGTAGTCTATCCTCCTCAGAATCTGTACTTTGTAGGACCGGCTGGGGGACGGGGTTCTAAACTAAACTAAAACACCCTAATGCTAGGACTGATCTAGGATGAGAAATAGCGCGGAATTCTATTTCCCAAACCTCCTAAGGATACTATGATCTGCTTAGGTGTCCGGCACACAGTAACACACACAGAAAGAGTAGAAGAACAAACACACAGTACTCACACAGAGATGCCTAGGCTGCCCTTGGTTTTCGTATTTATCACTTAGATTTCGGTTTTCGAGGGCTAGTTTGCGTTAATCGAGGCTTAAGGTCGTAAAGGTCGAGTTTCGTGGCTCACTATCTACGAATATGCGAATTAAGCACTATTTATAGGCCCAGACTAGTCACTTCGTGCGAAGTGCCAGTCACTACGCACGTAGTGACCTCAATTCGCACGAAATGATATTGTAAATTAAACCATGTTGACCAACATCCTCACCACGTGCGAAGTGGTACTCACTACGCACGTTGTGAGGTCATTTCGTGCGTGGTGAACCTGATCACCAAAGTGGTGATTTTTCCACGCAGACTTAAACTTCCAAACTCACACCAACACATGGTTAAGTACTTGTAAGCTTAAGATAATCACATAGAATCACTAAGAATATATAAACATGCAAACCATTAATCAAATCACATTTAATTAACACCACATGAATATACTTTATTGATACGAACTAGGGATTCATAAAATATGCACCAACATACTCCCCCTAAGACCTAGTTCTATCAATAACCATTGCACTAAGCAAAAATTCCACAAAGTAAAATGCACAAAGCAAAATGCACTAAGCAAAAAAAAAAAAAAAAAAAAAATTTCACACAGTAAATTTCACTAAGCAGAATTGCAAAATGCACACAGCAAAAATTTGCACAAAGCAAAATTCATAACGAATACCTTTTGTCATGCCCTTACCTGCACTACGCACGATGTGAGCTGTAACTCGTATTTAGTGGGGTTCCATCTCACATGTACTGAGTTTCTCATCTGTGAACCTTAATTACTGTTAGTACTGCATTCAGCAATAAACTGTCAGTAACTTCAAGATCACTTATAGACATTTAAGCAAAACACATCAAAGTAAGATGAAGGAAATGTAAACAAAACAAACTCCCCCTAATCAAAACACTAAGAATGATTAAGAACATACTAGAACTCTTTTTGTATTTTTCTGATAAGAAAGGAAAATAAATACGAATGTAAACTATGAACTAATTAAATCCTAAAGAACAGAATTAAAAATACTAAGAAAAATTGCAGGAATAAAATTACTGAAATTAAATCTTTTTGTGAGAAGGTTCCAAAATGGAATCAGTACCAGTTCATCGATACTCAGTAGTCATTCATTTCAGAACCTTGGGCATAAACATATTCTCTCAAACTCTGTCTGTCAACCTAACTTTCCTCAGATAATGACAAATTTTGTTTCAACATTTTCAGATTATCTAGAACTGAGTACATGGTTAAGACTATCTCCTTTAAAATCTCACAGTGTTTTGACATACTCAGTAAAATGCACAACTTGATTACCCAGCCACCATGCTTATGTGCTTTGTGATTTTGTCAACGCATTTTATGCTCTTTGACATGGAGGTCAATTTTTCACCTCTCTAGACATTTTTCTTGCTGAGCTTTTGTCAATGCATTTTATGCTCTTTGACAATTCAACACTAATAGATCAATATAGCTTTTGTCACTGCATTCTATGCTCTTTGACAATTTAACATTGATAGATCAATGTATCTATTTCTTTTGACAGAATTGATTGGGGTCAATTTTTCACCCTCTTTTACATTTTGCTCATTGTCATCTAAGCACATTTAGCATGGTAACAGGTGTGTGCACCAGACTAAGTTAGTCTCAACTGTTATTGATTTGTAGACTTGGAATATCTCGATAGCTTAAATCTATGATTGATTTTCACATGCATAACCATTTATCAGTCTAGACTTTCCTTATATGTCTTACACACTATCTGTTTCTTATCTGATTCAATTAGATTTTCAGACAGTTTTCTCAAGAATATGTACATGCCTTCAGTCCTAATTTTACTAGACGTACTTTGTATTGAAAGCCAGTGTACCATCATTTTCCATTTGAGTTGGATCAACTTCTCATTTTTGTTTTTCTGATTTTTTTTTGTATTTTCTAAGTTTTCTGATTTTTTTTTGTATTTTCTAAGTTTTCTGATTTTTTTTTGTATTTTCTAAGTTTTCTGATTTTTTTTGTATTTTCTAAGTTTTTTGATTTTTTTTTGTATTTTCTAAGTATTCTGATTTTTTTTTTGTATTTTCTAAGTTTTCTGATTTTTTTTGTATTTTCTAAGTATTCTGATTTTTTTTGTATTTTCTAAGTTTTCTGATTTTTTTGTATTTTCTAAGCTTTCTAATTTTTTTTTGTATTTTCTAAGTTTTCTGATTTTTTTTGTATTTTCTAAGTATTCTGATTTTTTTTTGTATTTTCTAAGTTTTCTGATTTTTTTGTATTTTCTAAGCTTTCTAATTAACTATCTCCCCCTAAAATACTAAACAAACTAGAAACTAAGAAAATAGAAATGCAACGACACAGAAAATAAGCACAAAGAAAATAAAATGACAAAGACACACAGTCATAGAAACCTTAACCTGGACTATTTCGGTTGACACCCTTCACTTAGAAGAATGAGTTAGACAACATTAGGAACCCAAGCCCGAATGGTCATGGGTTTCCCGTCTTCTCCAACCACTGGAAGTTTCATCCATGTTCCAGTCTTGATGATCCTGTCACTTGATTCCTTGGACATTTGAACACACAGTTTGTTAGTCCACTTAGGAATCCTTTGATGCTGAACAGGAAGAGTTGAGTTTTGATGGTTTTTAAGAAACGTTTTATTTTCTTGCAAAATCTCAACTTTCTTGTTACAGCTTTGATGTGTCTTCTGATCACACTTGTAACTGAGGTGACCAGGTCTCCTGCACACATAGCAGACCCTTTCTGGGTATTGCTTCACAGAGCCTTTCGTTACCTTTTGAGGCCGATACCCTAACCCTTGATGTTTGGGTAGTTGTTTGACCTCTTGGTATGGACGGGTATCAGGAGACTTAATACCCTCATTTTCAAATTTCCGAAGTGCATCATGGATACGATGCATCAACGGACCTTGCACATAGGAACTGTCCAACAGTTCTCTAATGCCTGGTTCAGCCTTTTTGGTAACCTCTTGCTGAACCTCATTCTTCTGAGGCTTTCCCACATCCTCATGTAACGTTAAATCCTCATTTGAGGTGGATGCAGAAGATTCATCAACCTTTGTGAGTAGTGGGTCAGCTTCAGAATAGACATCATCGTTCACCAGTTGATTTAACACTGGTGGTGGACATTTTGAATATACGTTTTTGTCCTTTTCTGAATCGGTACTTTGACCTCTCTGATCGATTATGTACTCAAAAAGATAAGAAGACGTGGAATAGCTTTTGAGTTTTTGACTCAGAGTCTCATAATCGACCTTTGAGGTAGCAAGGTCCCGTTTCAGCTTATCGATTTCGTTTATGTAAAACACGATAGCATCTTGTTTATTTAACAGAGCCACACCTAGTTCATTAACCTGTTTACCTAGACTTTCATTCTTTTCTTTTAATTGATTTTCTCTTCCTTTGATCAACAGGTTATTATCTAACTTAGATGTGAGATCTGAAATAGTAGACTTTAAGAACACTATCTGTTTTACATATTCATCACACGAACCACAAGGTAATCCAAAGGTACATACCTGATCCGCAGACGGTTGACCACAGCTGCACACCTTTTGATTTGACTCTTTGGCACGGACATTCACTGGTGTCTCTTCTGCAGCTGGTGTCGAGGCTGGTTCATCATCATTGCTGGCACTTGATTCTTCTTCACTTGAATAGCTTTCGGTCTCGGATGAAGAATCTTCGTTCAACACATGAACGTTCGCCAAGTTGATGTCAGCATCAGCATTCCCGAACTTTACAGACCAATCCACTCCCTCATCTCTTTGAACAACCGCCATAGCCTTAGTCGGTGTTGGAGTTGCTTCAGATTTTATGGTTGTGGAGGTAGATGATCTGCTGCCAGAACCAGTTTTGAATGGATACCTCGGTCCCGAATTCTTCGGCTTTTCACATTCACGCGCGAAGTGACCCTTTTCACCACAGTTATAGTAGGTCACAGCAGATTTATCAAAACCGAGTTTGGTATCCTTGGTTGCTGATATTGACTTTCCCGTTCTTCGCTCATAAGCTTTTGCCCGTCTCACTAAGTTGGCATACGACCAGAGGATATCTTGTCTCTCCATCTCATCCTCGTCGATCTGGTCATAGTCCTCTTGAGTCATATGAGCATTACCAATCTTCCCCTTCAGTAGATCATCATAAGAGGAGACTAGTGCACTTAGCATGCTCATATGTGTCTTAACCTCATCTGTACTTCCATACTTGAAGTGTTCGATATTAAGTCCGGAGGAAGATGCAGTATAAGATGGCCCAGAGGATGAAGCATCAGAGGTAGATCTGCCTGATTCATTCACGTTGGTCACATAGGCAGACTGTAGGGGGGCATGTGACGAGGTGGACGACGAAACAGGTGTTCCGGAGTAGTAGAGTGCGGGGTTCTGTTGATAACTAGACATAGAATCCAGATTTAGTTCCTCCTGCTCCTGCTCCTTCAACTTGGTGATAAAGTCATTAAGGTCCATCCCGTCAAAACCGTTACCATTCTTCAGAATCATGATGAATGGCCTCCAACTCTTTGGCAAAGCTTTCGCCAAGATCTCTACTTGCTGCTTTTCTGGAACAGTGACACCCAGACTATCCAGTTCACTAAGAAGGTGGTTGTATCTTGTAATAAGGGAAAGAATCTTCTCATCTCTTGTAGCCATGAAATGGTCTAATTCCTTCCTTAATTGACTTGCTTTTAGTTCCTTCAGAGCAGCGTTTCCCTCGTTCCTTTTCTCAAGGGCTCTCCATAGACTGTAAGAAGTTCGATATCTTCTAAACTGGTGGAAGATCTCGTTGGGAATCGCCTGAATTAGTTGAGCATAGGCCTTCTTTTCGGCATTGTAACTGGTCTGCTGTTCGACAGTCATCTTATCGTAAGGGGTTTCAATGTTTCCCTCCCCTTTCGGAACCATATACTCAACGTTCATGGCTCGTCGCAATCTACAGTCAACCCCATCCAAAAATATCTCAAATTTGGGCTTCAACATAGGATAGTCCTCCATGATTAGCAGTTTCGGTACTTTGTTGGCGCTACCCATTTCAGTTTCAAGAAGAAGGTTGTTTAAGGCAGTGGTTTGTTTAGAAGCCATTTAGATTGACTTTGAGAACCAAGGCAGCAAGCACACAGAGAAAATTTTTTTTTTGAGAGACCACACAGAAAGCACGGATTAAAGTTTGATTAGAAAGATCACACAGGACAACACAGAAATGCACAACTCACGAAGACCGAAAAATAAAAAAAATTTATACTCACGCAGGTTCTAGACGCACACAGCAACTACGCACGCACCACAAGCACTTCGTGCGGACTGCGAGCACCACGCACGCAGTGAGGACACCCCACGCACGGATTGGCGAACAGTCACTACGCACGCACGTATGGCAGTACGCACGGACTACAGGACCACTTCGCACGAGGCACACAGACAGCAATCGAAGGATCTAGAACACACACAGACAGTTCGTGCGAACTGGTCCTACTACGCACGGAGTGGAAGTCCACTTCGCACGGACGGAATTCAAGAAACTAATCGCTAAAATTTTGACCTTTTAAACGCAAAAGACCCTAATTTTGACCTATTGACCGATTAAAACCGACAAAAGAGGGCACACACAGGCCTAAGGGGACACCTAGATCGACAAATCCTAAGGAAAAGTGATCAATCAAAGCACAAGGCTCTGATACCACTTTGTAGGACCGGATGGGGGACGGGGTTCTAAACTAAACTAAAACACCCTAATGCTAGGACTGATCTAGGATGAGAAATATCGCGGAATTATATTTCCCAAACCTCCTAAGGATACTAGGATCTACTTAGGTGTCCGGCACACAGTAACACACACAGAAAGAGTAGAAGAACAAACACACAGTACTCACACAGAGATGCCTAGGCTGCCCTTGGTTTTCGTATTTATCACTTAGATTTCGGTTTTCGAGGGCTAGTTTGCGTTAATCGAGGCTTAAGGTCGTAAAGGTCGAGTTTCGTGGCTCACTATCTACGAATATGCGAATTAAGCACTATTTATAGGCCCAGACTAGTCACTTCGTGCGAAGTGCCAGTCACTACGCACGTAGTGACCTCAATTCGCACGAAATGATATTGTAAATTAAACCATGTTGACCAACATCCTCACCACGTGCGAAGTGGTACTCACTACGCACGTAGTGAGGTCATTTCGTGCGTGGTGAACCTGATCACCAAAGTGGTGATTTTTCCACGCAGACTTAAACTTCCAAACTCACACCAACACATGGTTAAGTACTTGTAAGCTTAAGATAATCACATAGAATCACTAAGAATATATAAACATGCAAACCATTAATCAAATCACATTTAATTAACACCACATGAATATACTTTATTGATACGAACTAGGGATTCATAAAATATGCACCAACATACTTGCTATCTCATCATCAGCTACATAAGCTGTTATTTGATAGTCACCTCCAAGTACAGCCTTCACCTGTTTAGGTATCTGTTGGTTTATGCACTTTTCAACAAGCTTTGATGACTTACACCAAGACTCTGTAACCTTTTGAAGTTGGTCAGCTTTGTCTTTAGCTTCCTGAAGTTCTTCACTAAGAAGTTTATTAATATGCCTCTGACATTCAAGATCACACTGTGCTTTCTTACCAACATCAATGAGAGATTTATTTTCCTTAATCTCATCCTTCAGTTTTGCAATTTCAGCTTTGAGGTCATGTTGAGACTTAAGGCTGGTCTTGAAATCGTTCAAAAGCAAGACCTTTCTCCTCATCTGTATAAGAGTAGAAGTTACTTACCTTGTACATGGAAGCATGATCCCAATCACTCAGTTTGCTATTTTTCCTCAGCTTCCTTCATGTCAGCTTCAAAGATTGATTCGTACTGACCATAATCAACCTCATCCAATTCTAGCTCTTCATCTTCTTGATCCATTAGACATACATCATCATCTGAGGTGGATGATTCTGTATCCCAGGTTTCAGCATATAAACCTTTTCCACTGGGTTTGTCTTCAGGCTTTGATTTCTTGAGCTGAGTATACTTTTTCTTGTACTTATCAGCTCTATAAGCATTCTTATCAACAACAGATGTTGATTCTACCTTCTTAGATCTGCACTCAGTAGCTATATGTCCCTTTTTCTGACAGTTGAAGCACACAACATTCTTGGGATCAAAGGAACTCTTCCCTTTGCCCCTATCAGATATTCCTCTTCCCTTTTGAGCTTTTCTCAAACGTCTGGCTAACATGGCCATCTGCTCAGTGATAGTCTGAACATCATCAGTATCACTTGAGTCTGAGTCTGAGTGGTCAGCTTGAGATTCTGACTCAGTCTCAGATTCAACAACCACAGCTTTGGGACTTTTCTTCTTCTTCTGTGCAACTAATGCAACTTCTGTTTTGTCCAAAGATTCTTTTAGTTGTTGTTAAGAAGCTCTTTTATGTTCTATGATCTATTCATGATTCAGCAAGAACCCATAGATGGACTATAGGTTATACATGTGTAGTGTTCCTCCAGCCCTCAGTGTAGTGGTTACTTCATTGAACCTTTCTGGTAACACATCTAGAAATTTCAGCACGTGCTCAGCTTCATCTCTCTTTACACCCACACTTAGTAGGTCATTTATCAAGCAGTGAAACCTTGTGAACAAATCTGCCAAGGTTTCATTCTTCTTTGAAAAGAAGTTTTCATAAGATCTATTCAAGTGATTCTTCTTTTGCTGCTTGACCAGATCTGTGCCCTCATAAGTGACACTCAGCGTATCCCAGATATCCTTTGCAGTTTGACACCCAGTCACAGTACGCATGATTTCATTTGTGAGGGAATTCGCTATAACACTCTTTGCCTTGTCATCCAGATTGAAAAGTTTCCAGTCTTCATCAGTACAAGATGCAACAGGCTTTCTTGTTTCCTTCTCAGATTTTCCAGGAGACGTATCACTGACAGTAGCAGGAATCTTGGGGATAAACGGTCTTTTGTGACAACATCCGACATACGGTTGTCAATGGACTTGAGGAATAGCATGCCTTTGAACTTCCACATAGGATAGTCAGACCCATCAAATATGGGACAGCCTTTAGCAGACATCTGTGGAAAGTTTGAAGAATTGTTGCTTGTAGACATTGTAAACTTTCTCAGAATCTTGAACTTTCAACTTATGAAATCGTTCAGCCTGCTCTGATACCAGTTGTTGGTCCCTTGTATGAGAATAACAACAAGCAACAATGTGTAGAAGGGGGGGGGGGGTTGAATACACTTTCTGCGGAAATTGAACAAATCAAAGAAAAGTGTTACACACAGTAAATCAAACCATAAACAGTCAAATGCTTTTATTAATCAGAAGATGATTACAGTGCTTTGAATAAGAAGATGATTACAATAACTATCAAGTAAGCAACTCTTGATATATAATCACCTAATATAAATCTCTTAATTCTCTCAAACTTAGATATCTATAATTAACATATAATTATAGATACCGATGACTCTCTAAACTGGATTTTCACAGATTGAATCAACACATGATAACTTACCAATATCACAACTGATGTGATAATTCGAACACACGAATATCTTTGACAATCTGTGAGTATCTTGATACTGAATCAAGATTCGTAACACATACGATGAGGTGAGGTTTTGGCTCTGCAACTTGTAGTTGTAATCGTAGTCGTTAAAGTCGTACCTCTAAACTTATCAGGAGATAAGTATTTATAATCCTGTGCCTACGGTTCCTAACAAACTAAGACTCAACTTAATTAGCTAACTAACTATCGGATAACTCGGAATCTTGAATCTTGAATCTTCTTATCTTGAGTCTTCAATCTTCAACCTTGATTCTGGAATCTTCTTATCCTTTCCGTAGATATAGAGAGAGATAAAGATAAATTTAAAACACATTTAAATTATCTTTAAACTGACTTCTTCACTCGGACTGAGTTACTCAGCTTGAAACTCATCAAGCTGAGTTCTTCGAGAACACACTCGAAAACAAACATGGACTAACATGTATATTTATTAACTCATCCTTAGAAGTGTAACTTAGTTAACTAAAACATATTTAGCAACTCTGTCGAGCTGACTCTGCTTTTGAGCTGAGTCACTCAGCTTGAAACACATCAAGCTGATTACTCGATATATACCTTATGTGACATATACGGATTATTAAACACATTAATAAACTAACTAAGGTATAGTATAAACTGATCGAACACATGCTCAGTTTACATTCAGCTTATACTCAGTCTGAAACACTATAAGTGTTCAGTCCGACTACGCTTCATAATTCTGTTTAAGTTATATGTAGAACTCATCGTACAAACTTAACTTTGTCTCATCAAATCTAAACTGATGAGATCATTTTCCCAACAGTAAACCAGGTTAAATCTGTAATACAAAGATAAGTAGTAAACTCACACACTCTTCAATATACAATGATTTCATGTATATGAACAATTTTCGTACACTGAGGTATAGGCAAAAAGTGACCCTAACACCTTGTAAGAGATCAAAATTCAAAATTTTAGTATAAACTCATAACCACGAAGAACACGAAGAACAAATTTTAAAATTTTGAAATACTTTTTGTAGATCCATGTTCCTCGTGAAAATCTAAGAACAGTTGTTCAAAGCCATGATAGCAATCGAAGTCAAATGGGGGGTCAAAAGGCAATTTTTATGTCCGAGAAAACCCCAAAATGCGGAACTGTTTATGCTGGAAAAGACATAGCAAATCTCAAAGATTGAAAAATTCCACCATAGGAAATGTTCACCATGCTCGTGCGGTCAAAATGATATAAAAATAAAAAATTTTGGCGGAGTTTCGTGAAGATCGAGAGAGAGAGTAACAATGGTGATCGGAGGTAAAATCTTGGTGAGAATGAAGGAAAAAGACGATCGGAGGAGGTAAGTAAAGGTTACTTGAAATGACAGGACACGTGGCACTCATAGATTGGACCTTTTAAAAAGTAGGTTTTTGAATTCTTGGGTAACGTAAAAGGCAAGGATCGCATGCGATCTTGGGTACCGAGTGGATCGTATGCGATCGTGTGAGTTGAGTGGATCGTATGTGATCGTGTGAGTTGAGTGGATCGCGTGCGATCTTGTGAACTGAGTGGATCGGATGCGATTGTGTCTGTCTAAATGAATAAGTGAACCCTTGTACTCTAACCAAATGAAGGGATCACATGCGATTGGATTGCATGTGATCGTGTCTTTTAATTCAAAAATTAAATTGCATGCGATCATGTCTATCCAAATGACTCAACCCTTGAAATCCGAGACAAGTGAGGAGATCACATGGATCGAAATTCTACAGATTGAAGCACATTTTCAAGTAAATGGATTTCATGCGATTGAAGCATATTCAAAAATTAAGAATGGATCGCATGCGATTGAAGCATTTTCAACTGTAAAATCCAAAGTTTGCAAAAATTTGACAACTTTTTTTTTTCTATTTTTCAATTTTCTCTTTTTAATTTTCTGTTTTCTAAAATCTCCAAACTCCCCCTCAATCTGTGCATCAAATTTTTCAAAAATTATAGATTGAGTGAAAGATAAAAATTTATGTATTTTGAACATGTCTATATTTCTCCCCCTACACATATGCAGTATGTGTAAAGATATAGACACTCCTCTATATTTGCTGGAATAAAGATCTGCAAAATGAACAAACTGCATAATACCTATTCAAAACCAAAAGAATAATAAAGAAAAAGGAAAATCAGTAGGTCATACATGCATGTTAAGCATTCCAAGCTTAGAAACTAAATCATTAAACCGAGATTCGTCTAATGGTTTAGTAAATAAGCCAGCCAATTGATTATCAGTATGAACATACCTCAGTTCAATTAAACCTTTTTCCACATTATCTTTTATAAAATGATACATGATGTCAATGTGTTTGGTTTTAGAATGGTGTACCGGATTGCATGAAATGGCAATCGCAGATTGCGAGTCACAAAACAATGGGATCTTGTCATACTGTAAACTGAAGTCTGATAACTGTGTCCGAATCCACAAACTCTGTGAGCAAAACATTGCAGCCGCAACATATTCAACTTCAGCAGTTGATGTAGATACACAGTTCTGTTTTTTGGAAGCCCAGCAGACTAATCTATTTCCTAAGAAATGCACACTGCAAGAGGTACTCTTTCGGTCTATCATGCAGCCAGCATAGTCTGAGTCAGAGTAGGCATACAAGTCAAGATTTGAATCTTTAGGATACCATAAACCCAAGTCCATAGTTCCTTTTAGATAATGAAAGATCCTCTTGACTTCTTGGAGATGCGACTCTTTTGGATTGGCCTAGAAGCGAGCACACAAACAAGTTGAAAACATGATGTCTGGTCTGCTTGCCGTCAAGTACAGTAATGAGCCAATCATACCCCTATAGGTCTTCAGATCAGCAGATGGACCATCTAGATCAGCAGATAACTTCGTTTTGGCAGCCATAGGAGTTGATATGGCAGAGCAATTAAGCATGTCATACTTTTTGAGTAAGTCCTTGATGTACTTTGACTGACTGATAAAAATACCAGTGCTTAGTTGCTGCACCTGTAGACCAAGGAAAAAGGACATTTCTCCCATCATACTCATTTGAAAACGATTCGCCATCGTCTTAGCAAATTCATCACTGTACTTGGGATTTGTTGAGCCAAAGATAATATCGTCAACGTATATATGCACCAAAATTTTATCTTTGCCTCTGGCCTTAATGAACAGTGTAGTATCAGATGTTCCTTTTGTGTAACCCTCATTAAGAAGATATTCAGATAAGACATCATACCATGCACGAGGTGCTTGTTTTAGACCGTATAATGCCTTATCTAGAATACAAACATGATTTGGGTGTTGAGGGTTAACAAATCGTTCAGGTAGTGAAATATAAACCTCTTCCTTAAGAATACCATTGAGAAATATTGTTTTCACATCCATCTGAAAGACCTTAAAGCTTTGACTTGCAGCATATGCTAGAAAAAGACGAATATCTTCAATTCTGGCCACAGGAGCAAAAGTTTCATCATAATCAATGCCTTCCTATTGATTGTAGCCTTTTTCCACAATTCGAGCTTTATTGCGAACAACTATACCATCAGAATCCCTTTTAGTTTTGAAAATTCTCTTTGTACCTACCACAGATTTCTCATGCGGAAGTAGCACTAATCTCCAGACTGCTAGTCGATCAAACTGATTAAGCTCATCTTGCATGGCTACAACCCAATCTGGATCACTTAGTGCTTCAGAGACCTTCGTGGGTTCAATGATACTCAGAAAATTTGAGTACAAGCATTCGTTTGCCGTTGCAGATCTGGTACGAACACCAACATTTGGATTGCCAATTATCTGATCTTCAGGATGGTGTCTCGTCCATTTAGTTTCATGGGGAGTTGAAGATGAAGGAAAGAAGGTTTCCCAAAATGGTAATTGTTCTTCAGCTTCAGTAGGCAGATTTGGATCGAAATCAAAGATAGGCGGACTCTCAAATTCTGCTTATGGAGTAGCCTCTTCAGGACGTGTAACAGAACCAGATGTTGCTTCTTCAAGAGGAAAATCAATAAACGGATTTGATGTTGTTACTGTTGGAGGAGTAAGAGTAACACTCTCCTGAAGAACAGGTCCAGTCCTGGAAACATGATTAACATGATTAGATTCAGAGTGGAAGATATCAAACATGAAATTTAAATCATTATCATTCGAACTGGATTCATTGTTTGTATCTGTAATTTGAAAACCAGGTTCTGAATGGACATGTTCAGAAGTGTTCTTAGAATGTACTGGTGGAACTGAAGTAACATTTAATGTATCATCAAATGTAACGTTTATGCTTTCTTGTACATTTTGCGTTCTTTTATTAAAAACTCTATATGCTTTTGATTCTTGTGAATAACCAAGGAAAATTGCTTCATCTGCTTTTGTTGCAAATTTTCCTAAGTTAGCTCTTTCATGAAGCACATAGCACCTATTACCAAATATGTGAAAATACTTGATATTAGGCACAATTCAATTTTTCAGTTCATAAGGAGTTTTGTTGAAACGTTTATGTATGAAAGAACGATTCTGCGTATAGCAGGCAGTGCTGATTGCTTCAACCCAGAAGGAAGGTAGGAGTCCAGAATAGGACAACATGGTACGAGCAGCCTCAACCAGAGTTCGGTTGCGTCGTTCCACCACACCATTTTGTTGTGGTGTGTATGCGGCAGAGAATTGATGAGTGATTCCCATAAGGTCAAAGTAGCTTTTCAGAGTATTGTTCTTGAATTATGTTCCATTATCAGACCGTATTGAACCAACACTCTGATTATGCTTGTTCTGTTGCTGCTTGAGAAAAGTAATGATGGTTGAAGCAGCTTCATCCTTTGAACGCAAGAACTTAACCCAAGTATATCTGGAATAGTCATCCACCATGACTAAGATATACTTCTTCCCATTCCTAGACTGAACTTTCGGTCCACACAAATCCATATGTAGTAGTTGAAGTGGCTTAGTTGTACTTATCAACTGTTTAATGAAATGAGATGACTTCCGCATTTTGCATTTAGCACAGTCTGCACATAGATGTTTCTTTTTGAACCTTAACCTTGGCAGGCCTCTAACCAAATCATTTGTGATCAATTTGTTGATACTTTTGAAATTCAGATGAGACAACTTTCTGTGCCATTGCCAAGTTAAGTTTGAAGATGCTTCGTACAGTAAACAAATAGAAGTGTGTGTGTTATAGTTGATCAGATCGATGAAGTATAAGTTGGATTTTCTTGATCCTGAGAGAAGAGTATCACCAGACTCTGTAGATACTGAACAAGAATTCCTCTTGAACACCACTTCTAAATCTTTGTCGCATAATTGCCTGATACTGAAGAGATTATGACCTAATCCTTCTACATATGAAACCTTCTTTATTTTTATATTTTTCTATTCGATGTCTCCGTACCCCAAAATTGGTGCCAAATTGTCATTCCCAAATCTTACATTTCCGGAGTACTTAGAAACATAATTTTTGAGAAGACGTTTGTCCCCCGTCATATGTTTTGTGCAGCCGGAGTCCAGGTACCATAAATCAGGTTCCTGCAAAAAGAAAACAGAGAAGATTTAGGTACCCATGTACGAATGGGTCCTGATTTGTCAGTTGGTGATGAATGAGTCTCTATATCTAGGTGTGAATGTGATGGAATAGTATTAACATCGCTGAGTGATTTCTTGGGAACCCATTTGGAAGTTAACTTCTTGTCTGGGTTAACCTGTTTGTGTTTAGATTGCAAGGTCATAGTGGTACGATGAGATGAGGTCGATGGAGGTTTAGAAGGTGTACGAGTTGCACATGTTGTGGAAGCGATTGACTTGGATATCCACTTAGAGATAGAGCGCTTAGAAGCAGATATGGACCTCTTGACCTTAAGGGGATGTTGTTTGTCAGAAACAACAGGAATAGAGTTCTTAATCACCCATTTTTGGGACTTAGATGTAACAGATGAAGTGTGAGTGAATTTGGATGATGAAGTACGTTTGGAACGTGATTTGTGCTTGAATTCCTGCTCACGTGCAAGCTATTCATTGTAAAATGCTTGGTAACCATGATTCTGATAGGCTTGAAATTCATGTACTATTAGCAACCTGCGAGACTTGTTCAACTGTTTAAACACATATGCCTGTCGTTTGGTTATCCAGATGTGTAGGACATATCCTTTGGAATTGAGAAATGGAAATACAACTTGATTGTCATAAAAATCTGACCAATATGCACATGGTTTAATTCCAAAAGATTTTCTAAGTTGATCATACTCACACTTAAATTCACAGTGACCATGCAAACATCCATTACTCATGCAAAACATATTCATGGCAACATTTTCTATTTCATTAAAACCTAAACATGTTTGTTCAAACATAAGTATATTTTGACAAATAGAAGAAAATTTAGTACATATCCTATTAGATTTAGGTATGACTCTTTTCCATTCAACTTTTATTTGCTTCTTCATATCTACTTTCTTCACATCTGCATGCAAATCAAACAAATTAGACTTCAATTTTGGACGACGTGCAGCTGCTGCTGAAGTTTCTGGTTTCTCATGTGAAAGAGATGAAGAGTGACAACTTGCATGAACAATTTGTTTTAATTTATTTTAAAAAATCGAGTTTGAAACAGATGTCACTGGAGTGACCGTTTTGGTAACTGATCAAATTGTTGTCACATCATTGGATGTGGTACGATCTGTCAAAGATGAATTCTGATAAAAGAAATCTTTGGCATCATAATCGTTGTTTGTGCGTGGAGTTGAGCTCAGCTTATTGATTTGACTTTCAAGTTCAAATTTTTCAACCCACAATCTATCAATGATTCCTTCATCGTGTTTCAAAACATGGGATAACTCTGAACGAAGAACTTCATTTGCTAACTTCAATTCATCGACTTGACGGGTAAGAATGAAAAGCTCAACATGAAGAGATGAATCTGAAGTAGAGGATTCATCAGATTTGAAACAATGAGTATTTGAGCTTGACTCGTGAGAAAGAACCAAAGAATTGAGATCATTCAAAATCTAAGAAGTGAAACAATATTCCTGAAGAGTATAGAATCGCTTCAATAGCTCAATAGAAGAAATATACTCCAATAGAGGTTTAGGAACAGAAGGGGCCTACAACTCTTCATCTGTATAAACAGAAGAAGTGTGTTTGGAAATCGAAGTGTTTGGAAAGTCAGAATTGTATGATTAATTCAGGACAGAGTAATCAAAAGATATTTCTGTATGTTGTTGATGACTTCTCTTCATTTCCTCTTCAATTTGTTCCTCCTCTTGTCCAACAAACCGCATTCTTGCTGTAAGACCCATATTGAACAGATCCATGATGAACAATTGTTTGCAAGTGACTTTATTTAATACATGAGGATTTTCAAATCCTAAGCCTTCAAATGTGTAACGACTAGAATTTTCGAAGGAGAAAGGATTAAATAAAAGGGAATTTTAGGGTTAATTCTTATTACGTAGAAAAAGAAAAAAAACAGCAGCCTAGGGGCTCCTGGAGTTCACGTCGGCAGCAGGGGAAGGGAAGAAGATAGCCACCGTTCAATCTCGTTTTCAGGTGGGAAATCAACCACGTAAGTACTCGTTGTCCTTTCATCATTGATTTCATGGTGGTTATGGGGTTTTAATGGACTGAACAGGGAGATTTGGGGGTTCGACAGGTTGAGTTTGAAGTATGATATTGATTGGATTTAAGTAGTTTAATCTCTTCGTTGGCATTATAGGTTTACATTTAGATGATTTCTGAAACATTAGCACTTTAATTGTGGTAGTTGCTTAAAGTTTTGAGGAGACGTCAGCTGTTTTGGTGCTCGGTTTCGTCAACACTGCTGGAGGTGGTGAACCCATCCAACTATCTAGGTAAATCTTATCTTTAAATTGATAAACGCTTCTGTAGGATTGTTTGATTCAGGAACTCTAATTGCCGAGCATAATTTACGGTAATTAAACCTGTTACATTGAAGTTTTTTTTGCAACTCTCTGTTTAGTTTAAATAAAGTCGATGGGTGAAGCTAGAAACAGGGTTGCAATTCTGCCATTTAAGTTGAATGAACCAACTGGTGATTCTGTTGAAAAGTGATCTGCAGTTGGTGTTTATATTAACATTTTCGATTTTCTGGAGGAAGAATGGATTTACAACTTGTGGCTTTTCTTGAACTCAATTATGTATGGTCTAGAAGGGTGCAGATGGCAAGATGTCATCTCTTGTTGGCATGACTCACACTAGACTGGACTAGTCAATGGTAATGGCACTTTGGGCTGCCAATTAATAACCACAGACCAAACTAGTAATCTGATGATTTAATTACTCAGCTTATTAAAAAGTGTAAATGTGTAATAGTTGGGATTTAAGTAAGCTTCTAATTAAAGATTTGGTTCAATCAAATGTGAGTTACGATTTGGTTGGCTGGAAATAATTTGCATGCTGGAACAATTGGTCACTTGTAGCCTAGATTAATTACAATTTGTATCCTTAAAACAATTTGTAATATAAAGTTGTGATTCATATTTACCCACTTAGACTTATGATTAGGAGTAAGGGTAATTTTCAATGGTGTTATAAGATGGAATCTTATTATGACTAGGATTAGACTTGTGATTCACATTTGATCCTCATTATTCGATAACTCTTTAGGATTCTTTTCCCGTTTTAGGTTATTCTCTCGATAATCCTTTCAGCGGTTCACTTGGCTTTCACTTTCAGGACTCCAGGTGAGTTCAATAACTCTTTAAAACCGAGTACAAAGACAAAACCACATTTTTTTGAAGGGTTTTAATTAATTCAACTTGATTGATTTTTGACGACTACTTGACTATGTGATTTATTTTACTTGATATGATATGCATGCTAACATGATCTGATTGATTGTTTGGGATTATAATATCATGCTTGAACTTAGAGGGCGGGGGTAGATACCTTAAATGCTCTTTATAATCACGGGCCTAGTAAGAACCTAAACCTTCTAGGATAAAGTGCTAGCCAATATGAGTCACCGGGTTTTCTAGATAGCTCGTGTGGCACATGGTATGCGGTACCTCGGTATTCGTGTACTGGAGTGATGTGTGACCAAGAGGTTGGGTCATATGCAGAACATCACGAGTGTGTGAGGAGGAGATGGACGGTTGCCTCCGGTTGTACTTGCACACTAAACAACAATGCGTGGTATCGAACCTCGCACAGTCGGAGTAGCGAAAGCGGAGATACTCTCGGGATTTGTGTTTCGGGTGGGGGTCGCGACCCACTTGGTGCATAGGTCGGCCGGGCACGTGAGTAGTGATCTTTTGGGGTTTCCTTGTGGGTTTAGACTCTACAGTAGGAACACCTTCTCGATATATGATACAATACATGATATGATTACGATTATGATTTGTGAGTATGATATGATTATATGATGACCATGATTGTTATGATTAATATTTGACCCAGTATGTGTTATATGATTTCGCTTACGGGTTCGGGTCAAATATACGTTGGGTCGGGTGTGGGTAATTATTTATTATCATATTCGATCTAAACTACTATTTTATGGTTTTCTTATTCTAATTCCTATTGACTCACGAGGCGTAAGCTGACACTTGTTTCTTGAAATGTGTCTTGTACTCGTGCAGGTGGTCTAGGTGTTCGTGCTCGTGAGAGGGGTTACTTGGGTAGTCGATTACTAGATACGATACCATTTGGACATTCATTAATTATTTAATTAATTTAGTTGACTTATGAAAGGAGTTGGATTATGATTTACGATAGTGACACTGTGGTTTGAACGTATGATTTTGATTTTAGATTAAATTTAAGACTTCCGTTGCTACTTATTTAATTAATTCTGAAAAAAAAATTGTAAGTTGGAAAATTTGAAAATCACGGTGTTACAAAATGTCCAACGACTGTAAGGTCTTTCCTTTTGTTTGTTCAAGAAAATTGTTTGCTCACTTTGATTTTTTTTATTATAAAATCTTCAAGCTGTTTAATCTTAGTGGACAATTCACAATTTCTTGTTTGAAAAATCTCAGAAACTTTTTCAGCAGTCAAACGTTCAGCTTTGAGATCATGAATAATGGTTTGTGTTTTAGTTATCAAGTCTGAGAGTTTGGAACATGTTTCTTTTAATTGATCTTTTGAGAATTGCAAATCTTTTTCAAGTTGATCAATTATTACCTGTGCTTCTTGATATTGACTTTGAATTACTTGTTTCAGTAACTTGTTTTTACTTTTCAGATTACTAACACTTGATTCTAGGCTTTTCATCTTTTTAAGAATTGTTTGGATGTGAGAATTATTAAAACCTGCAAGCAACTCAATGTTAGTATCTACCTGTGCAGTGTCTATCTTGTCGGATTCTGAGTCTGACTTGTCAAAGGTAGGGTCGCTCTCCTCATCTGATTCTTCATGCTTTCCCATGAGACAACGTTGAGCTTGATCATCAGCTTCAAGATCACTGTCAGTATCAGTATCAGATAAGAATTGATCCTCTTCAACCATCAAAACTTTCCCAGCCTTCTTCTGTTTGGACAGGCGGTACTTTTGTTTGTAGTATTCAGCATCCTTGGTTTTCTTTTTGAGGACAATTTTTGATGAGATGACCCGATCCTCCACAATTGTAACACTTCATTTCACCTCTTTTATCCACCTTCTTCTCTTCTCTTTGAAACCTGGGTTTTTCAGAAGACCAATAGTTCTCAGGATGTCTAGATCCCGAAGTAAACCTCTGCTTGTTGTTGGTCTTGTTAAACCGATTTTTGAAGGTTTGAGTTACAAAAGATAAAGCCTGAATAGCTACTTCCACAGAATCTGCATCTGAATCTTCAGGATCTGAATCACTAAAGATAACCTGTTTGTATTTGGTAGATCTTGTGGATTCTCTGGAATGTTTGTCAGCAGCTACTAGAGCTTGAGGATCAGCAGTAGACACCTTGGGCAAGGACTTTGAGACTTCTGATTGATACTGATTCAGATCTTCAAAGATGTTATGAAAGGTTACTTGTGTCAAGTCTTTGTTAACATGTTTGTATAACTTCACTTGCTCGCTCCATTCACTTCCCAAAGACTTCAGAAAGACACAATTCTGATCAAAATCTGACCGAGGTATCTTGTTTGATCTAAGCTCATTCAACAATCTGCAAAATCGGCTATAAGTTTCATGAAGTAATTCATTTTCCCTAGCAGAGAAGTCATGAAAATTATTCACCAGTTGAGTCTTTTTGATGTATTCACCATGTTCAGTACCTTGTAGTTGCCTTTTCAGCTCATCCCAGATCTGTTTTGCTGTCTCAAGACTATTTACTTTTGTATATATCTCTGATGATAAACCTTGTTTGAGATAATACTTAACCATTCTTTCAGCCTTTTTAATTTCTTTCTCTTGAGCTGTGAGCTCATCAAAAGATTTTTTTCTTCTTTCAGCAGGAATTTCAGTATTATTACCGGGAATTGCAGGAATAACTTTGAGAAATTGTTTGTTACCATTTTCAATACAATCCCTCATTGCTTAACCATATGTTTCATTATGTTCTAGAAAATCCATAAATCTTCCCTTCCAAACATGATAATCATTTCTAAACAAAACCGGGGGTTTTGTATCAGTGCCAATAGCAAGCATCTCATTTGAGTTTGACATTTTGTTGATCGGTTTTCCTTTGAAATTGAAATCCTTGTTCAAATTCACTTAAAAGTCAACTTAATTCAATCTGAATTGAATCGAATGTAATCAGTATCAATTGAATGCAATCAAACTTCTACTCACCAATCGAATGCAATCAAAGGAATTGCATGCGATTAAGACAATCGAATTCGATTCTGTTCTGTACTCAAACTCTGACCAATCGAATGCAATTACAGTAATCAAATGCGATCAGAACTATCAGATGGAATTAAAGCAATTGGATGCAATTAAAATTGTCTAATGTGATCGGATACGATCAAAACTATTCTGATGTTATCAAAGTACTTGGATGCAATCAAAACAATTGGATGCGATCAAAGTCATCGGATGCGATCATAACTGTCTTATGTGATCAAAGTAATCGGATGCAAACAAAACAATCGTATGCGATTCTCTTTTGTTTTTCTCACTTAAGTCAACTGAATGATCTCTTCTGATTGAATACCATCCAAGTAATCAAAATGAGTATTCTGAATCAACCAAGTCTCAAATCAAACAAAGTAAACCAATTGCATGCGATCTTCTATTGCTAATTGGATGCGATTCTTGTCAAGTTGAACAGAGAACTTCAATTGGATGCAATCCACACTAGAACTTATAACTAGTAGTTTGAATTGGAGTCAACGCAAAGTCAATGCGATCCAATAGAAAGTAATACTTACGGAATCGAATGCAATCTGATGTAGTATCAATTGCATGCAATCACTGCTAGACTTGATTGAACTTGTCTGTTTCACCTACCCTCTTCGATCAGTAACAAACTTTCCAATATGTAACAAACTTTCACCTACAAACACCTTCCAGTAGGTGTTTTTCACCTTTAATGGATTGAAATCTCAGATCTATACTGTTCTTGGTGTTCTTGAGCTCAAACTTCAAAATTTCCATAAATCAATGATTATCCAATCAATCTTTTCCAAACAACTTCCAAAGTACAATTCAATGATTGGCGATCTTCATAGAATCAATTTGAATTCAAAAACAACCTTCAATGTGATGAATCGTGAACTTGAAATTTTCGTCAAACTGGAACTTCCATTTTTGAAACTTCACGTTTTCCAAGAAGAATTGATGTAAAGTACAACTAATGATTGCTAGTTGACTTTAATCATTATATCAATGATTACAGAAGAAGAATCCAAAGATGAAAGATGTTTCCAGAGAACTTCAAAAATTTTCACGATGAACAGTAAACCAACCTTGAAAAAGAAGCTTTCCAATGATTTTATCAAATGATTGAACAAAAATACCAATGATTGCCATTGACTGATCAATGATTGATTAATGATTTTTCAATCAACAATGATTCTTCAATCAACCAGCACAGATTTGGAGAAAACTTACTTTTTCCTGATTTCAGCCCCTTTTTCTTGATTCCAGCCCCTATAATCTTCAAAAATTGATTTGTTGATGTTGAAATTTTATTTGATCTTCACTCCCTTGGCTCTGATACCACTTATTGGAACATAACAAGTGGTAGATTGAAGGATTGCATATGAAACTATGAAAGGTAGAGAGAGAATTCTCATTTACACCATAGAAAACACATAGTTTATTTCTTTGTATTGTGGCAATCCTTACACTTTTACACTAAGCATAAGGTATATATACCCCTTGGGTATATTTACAATAAACCCCCTCACACTATATTAGAACTCCTATTCTATTACAATATTTTGGGTGTTCTAACAATCTCCCCCTTTGGAATGGAATAGGAGTTGTAGAAAAATATGAACAAGAGTCTTGATCTCTTCAGCTTTTTGAGGGTCTTGTGCTTATTGTTTTGTATCGCTCCGGTAACCTAAGGCATTGATCACCTTTAGTTATATTAGCAGTTTAGCATATAGAGGTTTTCAGCTTTTGGATCTCTTGAGCATTTGAGCAATCAGAGGAAGCACATAAGGATTCATCAACAGGAGAGAATATATTGTTCACTCCCCCTAGAATCACGAACGGGGAAACTCTCCCCCTACAATGTTGCTCTCGATCCTTGTTGACAAATTCAGGGCGAGAATAAATTGTTCTTGCATCTGAGTACTTCTCCCCCTAGACTGAATACCTCATAAAATGTATCTCATTAGAGTAAACATCAACTGATTTACAATAAGGTATATATACCCCATGGGTATATTTACAATAAGCCCCCCATACAATATTAAAACTCCTATTTTATTACAATATTTTGGGTGTTCTAACAATCCCCTCGGTAGCCCAAGTGGACGAGTTGTAGTCTCATGTGGGTTTCTAATCAACACACCCACAATGTTTGAACAAAAAGGGAAAGAAATAAACAATAAAGAAGAATGAAAAACCTAAACTAAAAACGGGTTGCCTCCCGAGAAGCGCTTGTTTTTGTCCGAGTCTCTAGCTTGACTCCGGATTTATTTATTGTGAATTCGAACGAATAACCCCACACTTGCAATTAAGTGCAGGTGGTAATATTTATACATAGCAAACGATGTATATTTATTACCGATTCAGAATACTAGTACCACGTTCCACTGAACCTTCTTTATATCCACAAACATCTCTCATGCGTTAAGAATGTTGAATCCTCCCCCTGACTGCGAACTTGATTGTGACTCAAGCAAAGACTCCAACCGGCCCTCGATGCCTACTTTACTATCGGCCGTATTCTTCTCCAAACATGAAGGACCCCAAAGGCTTCCTAGTGTCAGAGGGATTCCAATCGCGACTCCAACTCCTCAAGAAGGGAAGGTCCCCATACGGTTTTGGTTTTAAACCTAACGTGGGTACTGGTTCAACGAAGGTCGATGGTTCATGGCTTACTTGTGGCTCCTCGGGAAAACCGATCGGGTTGTCATCCTTATCATCTTTAAGAATGACGTCGTAATAATCCCGTTCTATACCGTCGTCATAAAATTCGTTCAACAAATCTTTAAGGAAGTATTCCCAATGGATCGTTCGATCCTAGGGGTAGTTCATATCCGCAAAAGAGACATAGGACACCCAGAAAGATAAGCAGAACAACTAGAATAACTTCCTTTTCAGCCGAAACTCTCGGGAAGGATCGTTTAATACTAAATTAATATAATTAAATCAAATGAAACCGTTCCCCGGCAACGGCGCCAAAAACATGACGTGCGTTAAGGGTACCGGTTTTAAATTTATAAATCCGTTATTATTTAGTACGACTACAACACAAATAGGCAAGAGGACCTAATTGTATTATAGTATAGAAAATAAGTACGGGTGTCGAACACTTGGGGAACGAGTATGATTTGATATTAATTATACTAATTTAAATATTAAACTAAACTAAAAAAAATTCTAAAAAGCAAATAAAATAATTAAAGGGGGAAATTGTGAATTTAATCACTTTCAGTACAACTTAAACCACTAACAACTCTAGAAATCACCTAAAGCAAAACAAAGAAGCAACAAAGCAATAAAGCAATAAACTTGATAGATTAAAACTATATTAATGAAGACTTTCCCTCCCTTGATTCGATTTCACCGTAAAGAAGCCTAGCTTTATCATTCTAAAGTTCTGGAAATCTAGAAGAAAGAAGAACATATTCAGAAAGAATGATAAAACCGTAAAAAGCCGAATGGTTCCAAGCCGTAAATCTTCAAAATAGCTCCAATCTCCAAGCCGAAGCTCCTCAACTCCTCTGGAATGATTTAAGGGTGATTTCCGACGTATATGATGGGTAAAAGTCGGATTGAAGGTTCTCCCTCCCTAATGGATATGAAAAGAATATATATAAGATGAAAAAGCATGCGTCGAGCCGCGATCTCTAGATAATTCACAAAATCGTCGTCCGTTTCAAAAGTTGAATCCTCGGATAAGGCAATCGGCAGAGTCGCGACGCGATCTTATCCCGGGTCGCGACGTGATCTAGGCTATTTGACCATATTTTGACTTTTTTTCATTTTTTCTGATATTTATCTCGTTTTGCTCCATCTTATCTTCATATCTCGACTTTTTAAACCTGAAATAAGATATTAAAGATATAAATAATATTTTTTAACATATTTCTCATATTTTTCATTAAAAACAACCGAAAATCGCGTAAAATATATATCTAAATAACGCGATATCAGCTTGTGACTTTCCAGCCCCATAATAAAGCTAATACAACAACAATGCCCAATCCCGCTACAGCGGGGTATGGGGGAGGTATAATGTAGACAATCATACCTTTACCCGTAGGTAGAGAGATTGCTTCCTGAAAAATGACCTCCGGCAATGTGACAAAGAAATCAGAAAAAAATAAAATAGTAAAACTAATAAAAATATTAAATAAAGGAAAATAAAAATAAAAAAAGATCCAAAAATGTAACTAAAAAGAAGGTATAGGAAAATTTATAAAACATTAAATAATTACAACACAACTTAACTAGGAAAATACAAAAGGATAAAACACAGTCATAAATCTTAAAAGGAGAAAGTTGTAAATTGAAAACTAAAAAGAATTAAAAAATTCAACTCCTCTCTTATCCTAAGCCTTAAGCTACAGGTAGCAACTATGATAACCTCCTACCCTCGACATTTAATACTTCTTCTCCATAAATGCCTATCTGAGATAATGACTTCGGAGAGAGAAAGCTCTGTTGGTCAAATGATCTCATTAGTTGAAATTTGATGAGACAAAGTTAAGTTTGTAAGATATGTTCTGAATATAACTTATAGTGTTTCAGACTGATCATAAGCTGAGTATAAGCTAAGCATATATTTGATCAGCTTAGACTATATCTTAGTAAGATTATCACTATGTTTGATAAGTTGTGTGTCACCTAAGATATAGGTTGAGTATTCAGCTTGATGCGTTTCGAGCTGAGTAACTCAGCTTATAGACTGAGTCAGCTCAACAGAGTTGCTAAGTTAGTTCTAGTTAACTCTTATGACTTCTAAGGATGAGTTAGTCATTATACATGTTAGTACATGTTTGATTTCGAGTTTGTCTTTGAAGAACTCAGCTTGATGAGTTTCAAGCTGAGTAACTCAGCCCGACTAAAGAAGTCAGTTTAAGAGGATTTAAATATGTTTTAAATTCCTTTTACTCTCTATATCTACGACATGGATAAGAAGATTCCAGAATCAAGATTGAAGATTGAAGACTCAAGATAGAAGATTCAAGACTCAAGATTCCGGGTTATCTTTTAGTTTGTTAGCAGGATAGGATATGTTCTAGTTTGTTAGGATCCGTACGAACAGGATTATAAATACTTATCTCCTGATAAGTTTAAAGGTACAACAATAACGAGTACCAGACTCTAACCTCACCTCAACCTATTGATCGTATGTGTTACGAATCTTGATACACCGTTTGTAAGTTCAACGTGATCAAGAAATTCACAGATTGCCAACATTGTTCGTGTGTTCGATCTTCACGTTTGTTCTGAAGTTGGTAAGTATTCAATCTGTGAATAAATCCTGTGAATAAATCTTGTTTAGAGAGTCAGTTCATATCTATAATCATAAGTTGATTATAGATAGCAAAGTTTGAGAGATTGAGATATTTGATTTACATTAGGTGTTTACATATCAAGTGTTGCTTACTTGATTGTTATTGTAATCATCTTCTTATTAATGAGAGCATTTGATTTCATGTGGTTTGATGTGTGTTAAACACTTTTTATTGATTTGTTCAATTTTCCGCACAAAGTGTATTCAACCCCCTTGTACACATTACTTGCTTGTTGATCTTCTTACGAAGGGACCAACAACTTGTATCAGAGTAGGCTGAACGATTACATAAGTTGAAAGTTCAAGATTCTGAGAAAGTACACAATGTCGACAAGCAACAATTCATCAAAATTTCCTCAGATAGCTGCTAAAGGTTGTCCCATATTTAATGGATCTGATTATCCTATGTGAAAATTCAAAGTCATGCTTTTCCTCAAGTCCATTGACACTCGTATGTACGATGTCATAAATCATGGACCAATTATCACCAAGATTTCTGCTGCTGTTAGTGATAAGTCTACTGACAAGACAGAAAAAGAAGTCAAGAAGCCTTTGGCATCCTGGATTGATGAGGATTGGAAATTACATTCCCTGGATGACAAAGCAAAGAGTGTTCTGGCTAATGCCCTGACCAATGAGATCTTGCACTGTGACTGGGTGTCAAACTACAAAAGAGATCTGGGATACTTTGAGTATTACATATGAGAGCACAGATATGATCAAGCAGCAAAAGAAGAATCATCTTAACAGATCCTATTAAAACTTCTTTGCTAAGAAGAATGAAACCTTGCCTGATTTGCATACAAGGTTTCACTGCTTGATTAATGACTTGCTAAGTGTGGGCATTAAAAAGGATGAAGCTGACCTAGTGTTGAAATTTCTGGATGTGTTACTAGAGAAATTCAATGAAGTGACTGTAGCACTAAGGGCTGGAGGTACATTACACATGTATAACCTACAGTCCATATATGGGTTCTTGCTTAATCATGAACAGATCACAGAACACAAGAAATCTTCTCAACAACAAATGAAGGATTCTTTTGATAAACATGACACTGCATTAGTTGCAGAGAGAAAGAAAAAGAGTTCAAAAGCCTTCATGGCTGAATCTGAGACTGAGTCAGACTCTCAAGCTGACCACTCAGACTCAGACTCAAGTGATACTGATGATGTTCAGACTATCACTGAACAAATGGCCATGCTTGCAAGAAGACTGAGAAGAATTCAAAGGGGAAGAGGAAGATCTGACAGGGGCAAAGGAAAGAGTTATTTTGATCCCAAGAAAGTTGTGTGCTACAACTGTCAGAGAAAGGGATACATTGCTGCTGAGTGCAGAATGAAGAAGGATGAAACAGCTTCACTAGCTGACAAGAATGCTTATAAAGCTGACAAGTATAAGAAGAAATATACTCAGCTCAAGAAAGGAAAGCCTGAAGACAAGCTCAATGCAAAAGGACTTTATGCTGAAACTTGGGATACAGAATCATCCACCTCAGAGGATGATGACAAGTGTCTGATGGCTCAAGAAGATGAAGAGTTTGAATTAGATAAAGTTGATTATTGGTTGTCTGAATCAACTTTTGAAGCTGACATGAAGGAAGCTGAAGAAAATAGTAAACTAAGTGACTGGGATCCTTCCTCCATGTACAAGGTTAGTAATTTCAACTCTTACACCGATGAAGAAAAAGGTCTTACTTTTGGTTATTTGTTAAATGACTTTAAGACCAGCCTTAAGTCTCAAGCTGACCTCAAAGCTAAAATCACTAAGCTCAAGAATGAGATTAAGGAAAATCAAACTCTCATTACTGCCGGAAAGAAAGCACAATGTGATCTTGAATGTCAAACACACATTAATAAACTTCTAAGTGAAGAGCTTCAGGAAGCCAAGGATAAAGCTGACCAACTTCAAAAGGTCACTGAATCCTGATGTAAGTCATCAAGGCTTGCTGAGCAGTGCATCAACCAGCAGATCCCTAAACAGGTAAAGGCTGTATATGGAGGTGACTATCAATCCGCTGCTTATGTAGCTGATGATGATGAAATAGCAAGTACAGATTCTGAGGAAGATAGACAACTGATTGAGTCTCAGAAGTCAGCCTCAGAAAAGAAACATGATCCAAGCCTAAAATACAATAAGTTTGTAAAGGCAACAGATCATGGAAATGAGTGCTCAACCTCTAAACAACATAGTAAGTCTGTGCTTGATAGATTAGGCACTCAGCCTATTCAAATAACTTCTGTTATTGAAAGGCTGAATCCAAACCCTTTCAAAAGACATCACTCTCTATCTGGCTCAGAGAGAAGTTTCAAGAATAGGAAGACAACTATAAGTCACATGTCATATCACAACAATGGTAAGTCCAAAGTTGTTGAAATTGGTAAGTCCAAAGAACTCAACAGTGGTAAGTCCAAAACTGTTGAAACTGGTAAGTCCAGAAAACATGACAATGATAAGTCCAAAGACAGTGAAAAGAAGTTTGTTGGTCAAGCTTCTGATCAAAAGGATAATAACCTAGATCTGACAAAAGTAAGTCCAAAGTCAATGAGGATCAGGTGAATCAGCTTGCAAAGAAAGTTGAGAAGTTATCCACAACCCATAATCCAAAAACCGAGAGTAAGTTCCCTCAAGTATTATCGGATGATCTACCTCCTGTAGTCATTGGTAGAAGGAAATGCTACAAGTGTAGAGGTAGAGGACATGAGGCCAAGGACTGTGACAGTGAAATCTTAAGGCCTGAGAAGGAACAAACTGATCAGCCTACACAAGACTCAACACCTGCTCAAGCTGACCAGTTCCACAAGATGAAGCTGCTAAGTGCTCATCATCTTAACCTACTAAGTGAATTCCAGGAAGATGAAGGTTCTAAAGTAACATTTGGTGATAACTCCCATGGAAGAACTAAAGGATATGGGAAGATGCATGCTGGCAAGGTAACTTTCCATAAAGTTGCATATGTTAAAGGTCTTAAACATAATCTGATAAGTATCAGTCAATTGTGTGATGAAGACAATGTTGTTACTTTTAGGAAGAAAGCAGGGACTATATACAATGCTAAGGGTAAGCCAGTGTTATTAGCAAAGAGAGAAAGAGATGTATATCTAATTGATCTAAATTATGCTGATCCTTACACTGAAACCTGCTTATATTCCCAATCTATTCCTAAGCTGAGTTGGCTGTGGCATAAACGATTATCACATTTAAATTTCAAGAATATAAATATGCTATCCAATAAAGAGTTAGTCTCTGGATTGCCAAAAATCACATTTTCAAGGACAAATTGTGCTCAGCTTGTGAACAAGGGAAACATCATAAAGGGTCCTTCAAGTCAAAGCAAAAATTTTCAAGAACAGACCCACTACATATGTTGCATATGGTTCTGTTTGGACCCATAAGTACTCCAAGCCTAAGTGGCAAGAAGTACACCCTGGTGATAGTAGATGAGTTCTCAAGATTCACCTAGGTAATATTCCTTAAAGCCAAAAGTGAAGCTGCCCTGGAGATAATATGTTTTATCAAAGAGGAAGAGTTGCAAAAAGGTAAGTCTGTTAAGCAACTCAGAAGTGATCATGGGACTGAGTTCAGAAACTCAACCCTAGAAGGCTTTTGTGAACCAAAAGGAATATTACAAAATTTCTCCTCAGTCAGAACTCCTCAACAATATGGAGTTGTTGAAAGGAGAAACAAAACCTTAATTAAGGCTGATAGAACCATGCTATGTGAGGCAGGATTGAAACTCTATTTCTGGGATGAAGCTGATGTACAACATGCTATACCCATAATAGATCAATCATAGTCAAAAGACATGGCAAAACTGCTTATGAGATGTATAAATCAAGAAAGCCCAATATAGGTTACTTCCATGTCTTTGGTTCAAAATGCTATGTGCTGAATCAAAGAGATCAGCACCATAAGTTAGAACCTAAAGCTGATCCTGGAATCTTTGTTGGTTATTCCTCAATCTCCAAGTCTTACAGAGTATATAACTCAAGGAGAAAGGCAATAGAAGAATCAATTCATGTCTCATTTGATGAAGACAGTTTTGATCAAGCTGATAAAAGACAACCTGACTTGATCAGTCTGAGTGAGCTTAAAAAGCCAGAGGAAACCAAAATGTCAAATCCTATGTATGTCATGGATGATGACAGTGATGATGATGTGTGTCCATCAAAGAGATCATCACAAGCTCCAAAGAACTCTTAAGCTGAGAAAGATGATGAGTTCATTAATCCCTTTGGAGCTGATATTACTCAGACTGAAGATCTTAGTGATCAACAGTTTGATGACAATGCTGCAATTGAGACTGAGGATGTAAGTTCACAGTAGAGTCCTCAATATCACTCAAGTCCAGAACCACAATCTCCTACTACAACATTTAAATTCCTCAAAGATCATCCCCAAGATCAAGTGATTGGTAATGTTCAAGAAAGAGTGATTACCAAATCGAAGGCAACAGCAAACTATGCTGCTTACTATGGTTTTCTATCTCAAATGGAACCAAAAAAGACTAAAGAAGCCTTAGAGGATGAAGATTGGATTGAAGCTATGCAAGAGGAATTAAATAAGATTGAGAGAACAAGGTATGAAGTCTTGTCCCAACCCCCAAAGATCATACAATTATAGGCACTAAGTGGGTCTATAGAAACAAAATGGACAAGGATGGAGTGATTGTTAGGAACAAAGCCAGGCTGGTAGCACAACAGTATAAACAAAAAGAAGGATTCGATTATGATGAGACATTTTCCCCTATTGCTAGAATTGAAGCCATTAGGTTGTTCTTAGCTCATGCAGCATATAAAGACTTCAAAGTCTATCAGATGGATGTGAAAAGTGCTTTCCTAAATGGAAAACTTCAGGAGGAAGTTTATGTGAAACAACCTCCTGGCTTTGTCAGTTCAAAGTATCCACATCATGTCTATAAGTTATACAAGGCTTTGTATGGTCTTAAACAAGCTTCAAGAGCTTGGTATGATACCCTGTCCAACTATCTACTATCAATAGACTTTACCAGAGGTAGTATTGATAAGACACTCTTTATTAAAAAGAGTAAAAGACAGGTGATTCTTGTACAAATCTATGTGGATGACATCATCTTTGGTTCTACAAATGAATCTCTATGTGAATGGTTCTCCAATGTTATGTCAAAAAGGTACAAGATGAGCATGATGGGTGAAATGACATATTTCCTAGGCTTGCAGATTCAACAAAAGCCTGATGGAATATTCATTAATCAAACAAGCATGTTCTTGATTTGATAAAGAAATATGGGTTTGATTCTAGTTCAACCATGAAAACACCCATGTCACCAGCTGTCATGCTGGGCAAGGACTCAGATGGAAAGTCTGTATGTCAATCTACCTATAGAGAAATGATAGGTTCATTACTCTATTTGACAGCTAGTAGACCTGATATCATGTTTGTTACACATGTTTGTGCAAGATATCAGGCAGATCCTAAGGAATCACATCTTCAAACTGTGAAAAGGATCTTTAGGTACCTTAAAGGTACACCAAATCTAGGTCTTTGGTATCCAAAGGACTCTGGATTTGAGTTAGTTTGTGATGCTGATTATGTTAGGTGCAAGCTAGACAGAAAATCTACAATTGGAGGATGTCAAATGCTTGGAGGGAAGTTGGTAAGCTAGAAAAGTAAGAAACAGAACTCAGTGGCTACTTCAACTGCTGAAGCTGAGTATGTTGTTGCAGGTAGTTGTTGTGCTCAAATCCTGTGGATGCAGCATCTGCTTCAAGACTTTGGCAAGAATTTCCAGAAAAAAACCATATTTTGTGATAACCAAAGTGCAATAGCCATTACATATAATTCAGTCTTCCACTTCAGAAAAAAAGCATATAGAAATTAGACATCACTTCATCAGAGACATCATGGAAAAAGGTATAGTTAAAATCAAGTTTATCTCCAGTGATGACCAATTAGCAGACATCTTTACAAAACCACTTGATGAAAAGAGGTTTCTATATCTACTAAGTGAATTGGGTATGCTCAACCCTTAGATAAGTGCCTAGAATCTGAGCTTCAGCTTGACAAAGACTGAGTGTCTTAACTTGAGTGCATAGTTTATAGATAAGTCTTCATAAACTGCCTACTTTGTCAAGCTAAGTGATAAGTTCACACGTTTGGTTTGTTCCAAACATATTTTAACTACTCAGTGTGGTTAAAATATAAGTTTGAGTCAGTCTCAAACAACAAAGACTACGTGTCATTGATTCTGAGCGGTGTGCTCAACTCAAGCTGAGTATCAATCTCAAGTTGAGTGGTGAGATCAAGCTGAGTGCATGGCTCACGCTGAGTGATAAGTTTCCACAGCTTGGTAAGTCCAAATAATGTTTTAATTACTGTGTGTTTTTAATTCATGCAACATTATGCTTGATTCAGTCTCACATTTTGTTTTTATGCTGATTAGGTATCGGTGTAATTAAACAGTGTAAATAATATTTTTGTAAGTCAATAATATTAATTTACAAATTTATCCGTTGGAAGATAATACGTTTCATCTCGATTACTGTTACATCAAGCCGTAATTTTGTTGGCGTAACGGATAAAAAGGTCATCCAACGGTAACTTTTCTCTCTCCTCGGAAAGGTATATATAACGATCATAACTAATTTTCAGAAGTTTACGCTCATTTTTCTCATCTCTAAACTTCTGCTAGACTAATATACCTTCTACAAACCCTCTAAGTGCTAAGTGCAATCAACCATTCCATCATACTCAAAACCCTAATCGCTCAGTGCGACTCTCGATCTTACTCAGTGTAAATCGATTTTAAGCATATTCGACTAAACGATGGACGGAACCATTCTTAATCTCAGTGATCGAATGGTGCGAGGTGCTAAATTAAAAAACAATGGTGTGTTGTTGATTTGAATCAACAATCAACGAGCTTGTCTCGCAATTTCTGACAGGAAATGAGGCAGAGGATATGAGGAATGGGTGGACTACATTCGAAAATGCCCCTTGGCATTCGCCTTCACAGGTGTACCAATTCACGTCGTTCCTCAACACCTCTTAGAGTTCTGGTATACGTGTATCTATGACCAGAACAGGGACGAAATCAGGGGAACTGTTCTTAATGGGGAGAGATAGGTTGTAATCACGGAACAAAGGCTAAGGGATGTTCTTCAACTCCCTCAAAACGATGTGTTCAAGCCAACCGTGACCAGACAAGTAGCAAGGTCGGTCCTACCCAGAATGGGTCACCCACAGACAGAGGGTGTTATCAAAAAGGCTACTTTCCCAACCGGATGGGGTTTTATGGTATCCACAGTGATCCGTTCACTTGGAACCAAGATTGGAGGCCTGGATCAAGTAAATGAGTTCGAGATGCAGCTGCTCTACAATATGTTCTTTGCACACAATTTAGACTATGCACTGCTCATCTTCAACGAGCTCAGGATCCAAGTTTTGAATACGCCAAGGGACTTCCATGTACCATTCATTAGGTACTTGTCCTTCGTGGTTAAAGATGAATTGGGAGAACAGCTTTATGAAGCTGGGCAGGATGTGTTCCTTACCCCAGCACTCAGCTCTAAGATGTTTAACAATGACATCTTTCCAGAGCAGGAGGGTCTTAGTGATCCTATGCATTGGATAGCTGAGGGAGCTTCATCTGCAAGTGAAGCTGAGGAGACCAATCAAGGGGGAGCTTCTGACGCTGAACCAGTAACTCAAGCGGAGCACTCTGCTCAACCTGAGCCTATATCTGAAGCTGAGGGTGATTCAACTTTATCATCATTCTTCCCTCTTCCATCTTCAGAGTCTGCATTGGTTGGTAGAATCTGCACAGGTTTGACTTCTCCTCTCTCTACTTCTTCTCACTTTTATCCATTATCCTTTGGAGACAAGACTGTGGTAAACCCAACCCAGTCTATCCTATATCCTCCACCTTCATTCCATTATAAATCCAAATCTGTAGCCAGGGCCTTGGTTTTCCCACTGCTACCAAGGAAAGTATCCAAACATATAACAGAAAGACTACCAAAGGTGGTGACATACCTAAGGGCACCACTGGAGCTGATATAACATTGATACCTCCACTAACAGGAGTTGAGGGGGAGACACCTACTCTTTAGGTGCCAACCTCAAGGCTCATTCAAACCCAAAAGCCTAGCCAGGGTGTGGTGTCTACTCTGCCTACACTCTCCAGAGCCATGGGAGAGCCTACTACTGTGCCTGAGTAGACACACTCAGGTAACATTGAAATTATGACCAATCCCCAAGGTTAATCACCCCCACTCACCAAATAAGCCAACCACCAACCCATACACATCACGTTTTGAGCCCAATTACTTCTCTTCACTTCTCATACTCTCCAACACGACCTGTCAATGATTCATCTCCATACCAAGGTGAATTACAGGGTCCAACCTCTGGTGCACATGACTTTGAGGGTATACACCAACCCTTGGATGATGCACTCAAACACTCTCCTAAGAATATTGACTCATTCAACTCCGAGGAACACCAATTCGAGTTTAAGGGCAGGAGTCAGTCTTCTCAAGATGAAACTGCCTCCTCAGACATTCAAGAGCTAAAAATGTACATCGCTGCTCAGTTTGGTTTGTTCCATCTCAAGCAAAAGAAGCATAAACGCCAAATCTATCAGAGGCTTGAGAAGGTGACTAATGATGTTAAAGAAATAGCCTATGTTGTTACTTCTCTACAACAAAAACAGACTTCGAACCCTGTTGATGATGACAAAAATGGGGAGAAGGTTCAAGCTGAAGCTGACGCTGAGTTAGTTAAAGCTGAAGCTGAGGCTCTACTGGTGCTAGCAAAAGGAGCAGAGAGGCAAGCTCAGTTTGAGGGGGAGTTGGAGTTAGAGAAAGAGGAACCTATAGCTAAAAGACAAAAATTGATAGAATCTGAATCTGAAGCTGATAGTGTTTCTAAAACTGAGGATGAGAAAGCTACAAGGCTAATGATAGTGATGCTCGACCAAGAAGAAGCTGATGAGCTTGGGATCTCTGTAGCTGAGTTGAAAAAAAGAAAGGAAAAAGAAGTGAGGGACCAAGAAAGGTAAAAAGAGAGAAAGGCTTTAGCTCAAGCCGAAGTTGATTATTCTGGTCCAAGGCCTGATCCAATCCCATATACAGATGCAGATATTCAAGAGTGCTACTTCAGACGCAGCACCAGCAAGGAAATCAAGAGCATGACTATGAGCAGAGTAAATGGAGCCATCATTCTCATCTTCCTATTTGATGACAAATCAATAGTGGGAATGAACCTGAGGTATGTTCACAGGATGGGCTACATTGAATGGAAAAGAATAAGTATGATGCTCAAGAAATTCAAGAAGAGTCAGATCAAGCAAGAGATTACAACTGAAGTCTCTAAGCTAATTTCTCGAGCTGAGAAGCTGAGGTATGTTCCAGTTCCTGGTCTGCAATGGGAGAGCTTATTTGAGATACCTAAAGGTGAAATATTCAAAGAGAATTAAGGCATTGATACACCTGTTCAGGGGTTCATGTTTAAGGATCAGGCAGGAAATCCTAGCTTCATCAAGCTGAATGAAATCTGTTATCTGAAAGCTAAGGATGCCATACATATAAGAAGTTGCTGTGGTGATAGCTCAAATCATTTTGTGAGATATAAGCTGAATAAAATCATCAGAGTGCAACAAAAGGAACTCAAAGGAGATGTAGAAGCAGAAAGCCTACTAGAAGAGATCAACAGAGAAATCATTCTTTGGGAGGTTCTATTCTTTTAATTATTAGATTAGTTCTAATAATTTGTAAGCACTAAGTGTGCATGATCTAAGTGATCAAAATTTTGTACTCTGATATGTTCAATGAATACAAATAATAGTTTGATATGTTCAACTGTTTATGATATGTTCATATTTCTTAGTCTGATTAGTTCAACTTGAATGAATAATTTGATTAGTTCATATTCATTATTATGATTGGTTGGTATGTTCAACTTATAATTGATAAGTTCAATTAAAATCGATAAGTTCAATTAATATTTGATAAGTTCAAAAATAAAATCTTGGTAAGTTTAAGATTTAAAACATAATTCTATTCAACAAACTTAAGAACTGTTTGATGGTTTTGTCATCATCAAATAGGGGGAGTTTGTTGGTCAAATGATCTCATCAGTTGAAATTTGATGAGACAAAGTTAAGTTTGTAAGATATGTTTTGAATATAACTTAAACAGAATTATGAAGCTTGATTAGACTGAGCACTTATAGTGTTTCATACTGAGCATAAGCTGAGTATAAGCTTAGCATATATTTGATTAGCTTAGACTATATCTTAGTAAGATTATCACTATGTTTGATAAGTTGTGTGTCACCTAAAATATAGGTTGAGTATTCAGCTTGATGCGTTTCGAGCTGAGTGACTCAACTTATAGACTGAGTCAGCTCAACAGAGTAGCTAAGTAAGTTCTAGATAACTCTTATGACTTCTAAGGATGAGTTAGTCGTTATACATATTAGTACATGTTTGATTTCGAGTTTAGCTTCGAAGAACTCAGCTTGATGAGTTTCAAGCTGAGTAACTCAGTCCGACTAAACGAGTCAGTTTAAGAGGATTTAAATATGTTTTAAATTCCTTTTACTCTCTATATCTACGGCATGGATAAGAAGATTCCAGAATCAAGATTGAAGATTGAAGACTTAAGATAGAAGATTCAAGATTCAAGATTCCAGGTTATCTGTTAGTTTGTTAGAAGGATAGGATAAGTTCTAGTTTGTTAGGATCCGTACGAATAGGATTATAAATACTTATCTCCTGATAAGTTTAGAGGTACAACAATAACGAGTGCCAGACTCTAACCTCACCTTAACCTATTGATCGTATGTGTTACGAATCTTGATATACAGTTTGTAAGTTCAACGTGATTAAGAAATTCACAGATTGCCAACATAGTTTGTGTGTTCGATCTTCACGTTTGTTGTGAAGTTGGTAATTATTCAATCTGTGAATAAATCCTGTTTATAGAGTCAGTTCGTATCTATAATCATAAGTTGATTATAGATAGCAAAGTTTGAGAGTTTGAGAGATTTGATTTACATTAGGTGTTTACATATCAAGTGTTGCTTACTTGATTGTTACTGTAATAATCTTCTTATTAATGAAAGCATTCGATTTTATGTGGTTTGATGTGTGTTAACACTTTTTATTGATTTGTTTAATTTTCCGCAGAAAGTGTATTCAACCCCCCTTCTACACATTACTTGCTTGTTGATCTTCTCACCAAGGGACCAACAAGCTCCTTTAAATCCGCTCTAACTATATATATCTTCCTACCTCAGGTGAGGACGACCCCGCCTCCTCGGCCCTTCAACTACAATCGATTTCGCTCTTCTAACTGGTTCAGCTGGTTGCCTCCTTTTAACATTGCCAAACCACCTTAGTCTACCCTCTCTTTTAACATGGCCAAACCACCTTGTTAACAATACACGTCACGCCAAACCACCATAATATAGCTAATATTGGTGTTAAAATGATGGGTGTAAGGTGTAAAGTGCCTAAAAGCCGAGATAGTGGAAAATAAACTTCCATTCGTATATTTAGCCTGAAATACACCAAATAAAGGTAAAAAGTACCTTTTGTTCTATTTTTCGCATAAACATTGGCTAAAATAATTGAATATCGCGCTGAATATATATATAAAATAAGCGATATCAAATACCCCACACTTAAATTTTGCTTGTCCTCTAGCAAATCACAATCTATCTTAGCGCATGAAAGTTAATAGAAAACATCATCTTTTAAAAATCAAGTGTTACTCACTAATGCCATTATGATCTATTAGAAACAAGAATTCAATTATACTCGGAATTTTGTACATATTTGTGTTATGGGGACGAGTCTTAAATTTATAAATTAGATCACCTATATAAATTCTACAACACAAACTAGGCAAGTGTACCTAATCGTTTTATAGTATAGTATTGGTAAATCCGAGTGTCGAATTGAAGAGGAATGGAAATTATTTTAAATAAAACTAAACCGCATAAATGCCAAAGAAAAAGGAAAGCAATAAAAGGGGGAATAATGAGATAACAAAAAAAAATACTAAAAGGTTGAATCATCAACTACGTCTTGCTTTGAGCTCCTTCAGCTGATTGCACCACCATTTAATACGAACAAGAACCCGATTAAGATCGGCAGTCATCCCTATCATTCTAGAAGCTAGCATCCTAGTAACCCTTTACTCTTAGCTCTTCCTCACCATCATAGACTAAGAACATCTCTTTTGTATGCATAAGGTTTTTAAGAATGTTCTTTACGGCCCTCCAATGAGCCTCTCCTGGGTTGTCCTGGTATCTACTCGTCATGCTTAAAGCGCATGGCATATCAAAGCGAGTTCATAGCATGGCGTACATGAGAGATCCTACAGCCGAACCATATAGTAATCGCCTAATTATGTCTATCTCCATTTTGGAGGTAGGACATTAAGACTTTCTCAAATTCAACCCATGCATCACAGAGATGTTCCCTTTCTTCGAATCCTCCATCTTAAACTGTCCTATGACCTTGTCTATGTATGAACTTTGGCTTAATCGAAGGAACCTTCTATGTCTATCTCTGTAGATCTTTATACCCATAATACAAGTAGATTCACCTAAATCCTTCATTGAAAAACAACTCCCAAGCCAAGCTTTAACAATTCGAAAGCTTTGGATATGGTTTCCAATGAGTAGAATATCATCTTCATATCGGATTAGAAACACTACTGTACTCCCACTAGCCCTGACATATACGCACGGTTCATCTTTGCTTTTCAAGAATCTAATCTCTTTGATCTATTCATCTAAGCAAAGATTTCAGCTTAGTGATGCTTGCTTAATTCCATAAATAGACTTCTTAAGCTTGCAAACCTTGTTTGGATACTCTGGATGTATAAAATCCTCAGGTTGTGTCATATACACCTATTTAGAAAGCTTCCCGTTAAGGAAGGCGGTTTTAACACCCATCTGCTATATTTCATAATCATAAAAGGCAGCAATGGCTAAGAGTATGTGGATAGACTTCAACATAACCAGCGGTGAAAAGGTTTCATCATAGTCAAGTCCCGTTGTCAGTGTGAGACCCTTAGCAATCAATTGGGCTTTGAAGGTATCTAAGGCTTTATCCATGCTGGTCTTCTTCTTGAACAAATATTTACACCCAACAGGTTGTACCCCGGGTGTTGCATCAACCAACTCCCAAACCTGCTTATCCGACATGGATTGCATCTCACTTTCCATAGCTTCTCTCCACTTAGCGGACTCAGAGCCTGCTACAGCTTCTTGGTAGTTGGTGGGTTCATCATGATCCACCATTAGCTCCTTGCCTTCAGATATGAGAAATCCATATCTCTCTGTCTCATGGTGAGCTTTACCAGATCATTGTGGAGTAGACAATGGAAGTATGTCAGGTACCGCAGCATTTTCTTTCTCGGTTTCAACCATCTCTGGCTGAGTGCTAGTGCCAACCTCAAGTTCTTTATCGGTTGATCCTTTAACTTCCTCAAGATCAATCCCTTTGCTACTAGTTTCCTTGGATAGCAATTCTCTTTCCAATAAAAAAAGCCCTTCTAGCAACAAATATCTTATTCTCAAAAGGTTTATAAAATAAATATCCAATACCAGCAGTGGGATATCTGATAAAGTAACGCCTTTGCGAGAAAGGTTCATGTTTGTCATAAACCTCACATCTCACATAGGCTTGAAAACTCCATACTCGTAGATATGAAAATGTGGGCCTTTTACCATTCCACATTTCATAAGGTGTATTTTCTACTTTCTTGGTTGGTACCAGGTTAAGGACTCTAACTGCCGTTTCAAGAGCGTATCCCCCAAAAACTAATGGGTACCTCCGTCCAACTCATCATAGACCAGACCATGTCAAGCAAGGTCCTATTCCTCCTCTCAGCAACCTCATTCAATTGTGGAGTCCTAGGAGTTGTTAATTGCGAGACAATCCCACAATTTCTAAGATACTTGGTAAATTCAACACTAAGATACTCTCCACCTCCTTTAAACGGAAGTATCTTAATCGTTTTGTCCAACTGATTCTGAACATCGTTTTGGAATGTCTTGAAAACCTCAAAGGTTTTAGACTTATGCCTAACAAGGTAGACATATCCATAACTATTGTAATCTTCTACAAAGGTAATGAAGTATCTTGTGTTATTCCTTCTGACATGCTTCAAAGGACCACACACATCGGTGTGTACTATATCTAAGAGGTCATTTCCCCTGTCACTTACGCAGGTGAAGGGTGCTTTAGTCATCTTGCCCAATAAACAAGATTCACATACTTCATTTGATCTATGGTCAAATGATTCCAAGATCCTATCAGCTTGGAGCTTGACGATGCAAACTTCTTTATAAGGCCAAGACAACTATGCCACACGGAATACTTATCCAAACAATTTTTGGATTCAGAATCAATATTCATATTAATTTTAAAATAAATAATTGTTCCATTAACAAAATTGAAATTGTATCCATCGTCATATAAAGCATAAAAAGAGATAATATTTCTTGCCACGCAGGCGAATAGCATACATTTTTCAAAAGAATGGATGATGTGTGAAATCACGTTATATATTTTTGAGTCCAATTAACACTCAATATAAGCTATCACACTATAGGCAAGGATAACCTAATCGTACAATAGTATAGCTAAGGTAAGTAAAAAGGGTATCGTCTCCACAGGGAATAGTTAAGCTAACTACTAAAATTAAAACAAACTCAATTAAACTAAGGAAATTTGATTTGAAAGGGGTTTTGGTTGTTTAAACTAATTAACATACTAAATTAACTAAATGATTAAAAATATTAAATCTTTAAATAACTAAATGAACTTTAAATGAATTCTAATGAGATGAAAAAGATATTCACTATGATTAACTCCCCCTAAACATAGATATGATTATTAAGTCCCGATTTAATGGAATTCTCTAGAAGTCGATTAACTAACTTTCGTTCACTTTCTCTTAATGTTAAAACATGTATCATAGGATTTTCATCTCTAATCCTATGCAATAACACACTTTAAATTATCATGCAATCATGGGATTGGATTTCTCGTCTCTCCCCTAATCCTAGAACTTTCGTTACAAGAACTAGTCTTTCAAGTGATTAACTAGGTTAATGGTGATTAATTTCAACCCCTATTTCTAGTGAGTTGCCTTCTCGGTCACAATAGTGAAAAGTAGAAGAATGTACATAATCAGGACACATTCATGATCAAGAAACATATGCAATCATTAAATTAGCCAACAAAAGATTAAAGCTAAAAACTTGAAAGGTTCTTTAATTGAAAACATGACAATTGTTCAATAAAACCATATCAATCCATAAAGTAAAATCAGATATAGTCTAGGGTTTATCAAATCATAGTGAATACAAAGATATAGCACATAGACATGCTAGAATAAACCAACATTACATAGAAATCCAGAAACGTTTGCATCTTAAATGAATTAAGAGATCAAAACAAAGAACCAGATTGAATTGATGATGATGATGTCCTTAGATCTTCTCCTTGATTGATTGAAAGTGGAACAAAGCTTGAAACAAGTCTCCTCACCTCCAACAATATGCTCCCAAGGAGAATTCTCCAAAAAGTCCCATGAAAGAATGAGAAAAACTCAATTTATAGAAGTTGGAACCTGGCTTCGCGGTGCCTAGCCCTTCTTCGAGTTGCGTAGCATAGATAATGCTTTCCGGAATTTAAATTTCAAAAAGTCAAAGGTGGTCAAAACGGTCTTCGCGGCACGAAGAATAATACTCGCGACGTGAAGCTTCAAAAGGTGCAATTTCCAAAGATTTCTAGCCAGCGCGAAGAATGTCCTCTCCCGTCAAATACCCCTTCGCGGCACGCAGCATGAATGCTTGCGGTGCGACGCTTCTTTTCAGTTTCACATTTCAAATTTTTCGTCTTTTCCGGCTCGTTTCTTCACATCTTTGAGCATTCTTACATCTAACACTTGAAAATCACAATGTAAACATTACAGGTTCAAAAATCTATTCTTTTAGAGTGTTTTCAAACAAAAATCAAGATATTGACCGGAAAAACATGTTCGATTCAGCAATATCAACACTTCCCACACTTAAGTTTTGCTTGTCCTCAAGCAATGTCAAGCAATCAATCTAGTGAAAAACACAAACCAAGCAAACCAGAAATTTTTCAACGAGTCATCCAAGTAATGCAACCCCATTGTCACTCAACCCACCAATCTACTCCATCTAATTCTAAGACGTATGCATAATCATCCATCCTCACCAAAGGTATAGGGTGTAAAGCACACATAATATCCAATTCACAACACACGCATAAGCTTGTAATTCTATCTCATCTCCACCACCAGAGTTTTCATCCATCAAGAGGGCTTTCAAGGTTGTAACGTTAGGATATAGCTAAGGGTAGGGAAATATATGAATTTAAGATGACTAAATATAGCCAAAATTCAAATAAAGCTGGATAACAACATCTTGCCATTCAAAGTGGAATGGAGTATATATATATATGATATAAACATGTACGATCAATACTTATTGGCACGAATTTTTTTCTTTCTTTTTTGTTCTTTTCTCTTGAGCATCTTCTATTATTTTTCTCTTCTATTCTTCATGTTCTTTTTTTTTCTTTTTTTTTCGTGCACTTATATACTTTCATTATTCAAGATTTTCACTTTACTATACGAACACATGTTATATATCCAGCAAGATTTGAGCTTAAGCTAAGGCCAAAAGAAGGTTTTAAAAAAGTAGAATGGATAAAATAATTTGGGTAACAAATGAAAAAGCTAAGGCTCGACATTGCTACGAGTGTATCGAGTGCTAAAATTGAGCACTACGCAATTTCAAGGGTAGAACAAATTAGATAATCTAAAAATGAGACTATCTAATGCACAGGCTAAACACATGGCTAAAACTAAGATAGCCTATATCAATGCAATGGTGATTAATACTCATTTTGGTGGTCTCGACAAGCATTTCAAACACAAAAGAAAGCATATATATAACTACTATAAGGCTCAAGCTCTCAATATAAGCGAAATAAATGTAGAAAAAGATTGACTTGAAACAGGTGGGCCAAGATCCTCTAAGGTATACATCACAGGATTATGAAAAAAATTCTGGCCTACTAGAATTTATTGCAATTCACACAATAGATTACCCAAGACTAAGAAAAAGTATAAGTCAGTGAAAGTTGACCCCACTTCCCATACTTTAAAGATTTGCATTGTCCCCAATGCAATAAAAAGAATATAATGCAATTCGTGGAAAGTAAAAAGATAAGAATAATACTCTCTGGGGTAAAGTCGTATTTCGCTCTCTTTTTTGTGATGGATTAAAATTTTGGGGCTTTTTCGTAGCGTCCATCTCATCTCATCCTGTTCAAATCCTCAATCAATCAAAAACAAGCAAAACAAACCAAAAGCAAAGAAAAAGAACTAAAAAGAAAAAAATAAACGGAAAAGAACTAAATAAAGCAAAAGATAAGCAAACCCATTATTTATCGAAATCATTTTGGTGATGGGTTGAGTCATGTCGGTGCATCCAATCGTCCCAACTGCTGTAGTTGGGTGGGTTTTACTCCTACTGGGGCCATTGTCGTGGTGGCTAGTACGGTTCAGGCTGAAATTTCGGTAGTGGCTGAAATCTAAACCATTGAGAAGTTGTTCTTTGCTACTAATCCATGGAGTAATGCAGCCACGAGTTCTGGTACGTAAGACGGTGGAAGTGGTCATCTACGTGCTCGGTCAAGGTGTTGTGGGACACATCAATCTGTCTCATCCTATCGTTAAGGTCTTGATACGCTGTATATGCATCCCATCTTTGAGGTTGCGGTCGAGAACTAGATGCTCCTCCTGGTCTTGGTCTTTGTACCGGATGGGGGTTGTCCTTGTTGCATCTGTTGTTCGTGTTCTGCCCGTTCATCTACCGTTCTACCAGTCCATTGTCAAACCCACCTTCCTATCTGCCGGGACAATCACTTTCATCCCCTTAAGTTGGTTTACATCAATAAAACTCATGGGGTCCGCCGTAACAAATGATTCTACCACCCGTGGATGGAAATTATCAAGTGACCGTGCCAACCAGGTGATATATTGACCTCCACAAAGTCCAATGGTAGATTGTATCACAGTGGCTTCGCACAAAAATTTTACGGATAACAAACGGGTGGTTGGTGAAGTTATCTTTGTTGATAAGCTGGTGGAGAAGCCAAAGATCCATCTAATTAACCTTGTCTAGGCTTTCCTTTCTTTGGTTCACCGAATTGTAACATCCTCAAATGGTCCTAGTCGTATACGCGCTCGGTACGTTTAAATGTTGAATTTATTAATGAATATTAGAATTTATCTAATTCATTTAACATGGAAATATTATGAAAATTAATAAGAAATGAAGTTATAAAATAATAACGAAAATGAATAAAATTAATATAATAGTAAACGGTTTTGAATAAAGATTCCGAAAATATCCCTGTTAGTTGAAACGGGCGAACGAGTGTTAAGTTGTAAGTGGAAAAGGGAAACAAAATACCCATTTGGGATAATTGAGAGCGAAATTCGGTTCTCCCCTTGTGACTAACACAGACATACGTACGTATAAACACACACTAACATACACACTGCTTGGTTCTTTGGCTCGTAAAGGAAGAATCAAGAGGAAACAATCAATCTTTCGTTTAAAGCAGCAACTTCAAGCTCTAATCAGTCCATCTTCATCGTCTTTATCTTCTTCTCTCAATCGTAAGCTCATCTCCTCCTTGTTCTTGTGTTTTGAAGTTCTAGGTCAAAATGGTCAAATCCGAATTTAGATAGAAGCATTGATATCTTGTAATCCAATTAGTTCCTACAGCATCTACAATTGATTTTAAGTATGATTCATGTATTAAAGTGTTGATTTTGAACGTGTTTAATGATTTTCTCGAAATGGGTCAAAATTAGTGATTTTGATCTTTAATCTTGATTTAGTTGTTAAAGTATGTAAGAATTTAAGTTTCTAGCTTAGTTAGAAATTATGTAATATGTACAAGTACTGGAAATTGATTAGAAACCATTTGAGAATGGATTGGATGAATTTTTGGCACAAAACAGGGGCTAAAGTTTTACATTGGGGTTGTGACCACAGGCTAACGGCTGTTAGGTCAAGTGCTAACAGCCATTAGGTAGCTAATGGCCTTTAGGTGAAGATCAAATAACCATTAGGTAGCTAACGGCCATTAGGTCAGAGCTAACAGCCGTTAGGTCAGAGCTAACATCCATTAGTTACCTAATAACCATTAGGTAAGAGCTAACAGCCATTAGGTACCTAACAACCATTAGCTTAAAGCTAACCTCCATTAGGTAGCTAACACCCATTCGTGTGTTGTTTGTTATTCTTTTTGTACTAATGTCTAAATGTAAGTATTATGCTATAGGTGAATCAGTCAACCCAGAAGAACCGGAACATTATATCTGCTTGTTGTAGCTATTCAGGTAAGTGTCGGATAACAAAAGAATTAATATAACTATATTACATATTATCAGTATGAATAAGTAATTCAACGAAAGGTAAACCAATTTTAACTCACAATTATGTGAACTGGTGTAGATGATAGAAGGTTGAGTACCTTTGTTATATAATTTTTGAATCATGATTATGATATGTATTGGTATACATGCTATGAGCATCTGAATGGGTCAACTATGATACAAGGTCGAGTACCTTTGATATATGATTATTGAATGTATTAAACATTTATGAAATGATTTGATATGCACTTAAATAGGTCAACTATGTTTTTGTTATCGGATCCACATATGAGGGCTATTTATAGTTCATGATCGAGTCCAACACGAGGTATGGGATTACTTGAGGCCTGAGGGCCAATTATGTAATCAATGGTACCTGATTGGTATCTAGGGTCTTGCAAGCCCAATTTTCCTCGAATGGTTATGGGGATCAGCTGATTGCTATACCCAATGGGTTCTTTGGCTTCATAACGCAACAGTGGACCGATGTACCCTCACCCACCCACTCGGTTGATATGTCTGGTACCCGAGTTAGAAGTGTTGAGCCGAGTTAGCTACCCTGCAAGATTATGCTTCCTTCTGACTATGCCACCTCATCGCGAGATGCTAGGATAGCACTATCTGATGATTGTTGCTGATATGTGATATGCTTATGTTGATTATTATACTATCTTATGCTCACTAGCTTTTAAAGCTAACCCCCTTCTAGTGTATATGCTTTTGCAGATGTTTATGGCCAGGGGTTGCTTTTGTTTTACGTACACTTGTGATTCGTTGACGGGTATGATGGTTAGTCAATATTAATGTTGGTAACACCCGTTTGTAAAATGAAAACCATGTTAGGTTGTTTTATATAAATAAAATACTCTCATAAGGCTTCTGATGTCTGTTTATCAAACTGAAATATGTTTGAATATAAGTTTAAAAAAAAGTGATATTTTGACCATGGAATCGCGGTGTTACAAGTTGGTATCAGAGCCTAGGTTTGAGTGAATTGGACATTTGTATAGGTGTTCTGTCTCAAACCCGGGTCCCACCATCATAGTGTCCCAGAGTTTGTGAGTACATTATGTATTTCTGCATATTCTTGTGTGATAGGATTGCTTCTTGCTACAATGTTGCTAAACTAGATTGCTTAAAGATAGGATTGCCTAGTAGAATGGAATTAAAGGCCTGATTATATATTGAGAGAAATTGATTAAAAGCAAGAGAGTATTCAAAAAAGAATTTAAAGGAATAGCTGAATGATAAAAGGTCATGAACTAATGTAGTAAGTGATTGAGAGATAAGTAAGTAAGGTCTATGATAAGTGCCTTAACGGTACAAAATGACGGAATTGTGTTGAAGCACTCTAAATGACGGAATTGTTTAAGGGGTAGATTTGTAATATCCTCAAATGGGGCTAGTCATATACGCGCTCGGTGTGTTTGAATGTTAATGAATCGGATAATTTATCTATTAATTTAAGATGGAATTATTATGAAAATTATTAAGAAATGAAGTTATAAATTAATAATGAAAATGAATAAAATTAAAATTATAGTAAACGGTTTTGAATAAGGATTCCCTAAATATCCACGTTAGTTGAAACGGGCGAACGAGTGTTAAGTTGTAAGTTGAAAAGGGGAACAAAATACCCACTTGGGGATAATTGAGAACCAAAGTCGGTTCTCCCCTTGTGACTAACTCACACATACGTACGTACAAACATACATTAACACACCCACTGCTTGGTTCTTTGGCTCGTCAAAGAACAATCAAGAGGAAACAGTCAATCTTTCATTGACAGCAGCAAATTCAAGCTATAATCAGTCCATCTCCATCATCTTTATAATCTGCTCTCAATTGTAAGCTTATCTCCTCCTTGTTCTTGAGTTTTAAAGTTCTAGGTCAAAATGGTAAAATCCGAATTTGGATATAAGGATTGATATCTTGTAATCCAATTAGTTCCTACAACATCTACAATTGATTTTAAGTAAGATTCATGGATTAAAGTGTTGATTTTGACTGAGTTTAATGATTTTCTTGAAATGGGTCTAAAATAGTGATTTTGATCTTTAATCTTGATTTAGTTGTTAAGGTATGTACGAATTTATGTTTCTAGCTTAGTTAGATCTTATGTAATATGTACAAGTACTGAAAATTAATTACAAACGATTTGAGAATGGATTGGATGAGCTTTTGGCACAAAGCAGAGACTGAAGTTCGACATAGGAGCTGTAACCACATGCTAACGGCCGTTAGGTCATGATATAACAGCCATTAGGTAGCTAATGGCCGTTAGTCAAGAGCTAACAGCCATTAGGTAGCTAACGGCTGTTAGGTCGGAGCTAACAACTGTTAGGTACCTAACAGCCTTTAGGTCAGAGCTAACAACCATTTGGTACCTAACAGCCATTGTGTAAGAGCTAATAGCCAATAGGTACCTAACGGCCATTAGCTCAGAGCTTACCGCTATTAGGTAGCTAACACCCATTCATGTGTTTGTTGTTCTTTGTCTACTAATGTCTAAATGTAAGTATTATGTTATAGGTGAATCAGAAGACGACCCAGATGAGCCGGAACATTATATTTTCTTGTTGTAGCCATTGAGGTGAGTGTCGGATAACATAAGAATTAATATAACTATATTACATATTATCAGTATGAATAAGTAATTCAACGAAAGGTAAACCATATGAACTTATAGTTATGTGAACTGGTGTAGATGATAGAAGGTCGAGTACCTTTGTTATATAATTATTGAATCATGATTATGATATGTATTGGTATACATGCTATGAGACTCTTAATGGGTCAACTATGATAGAAGGTCGAGTACCTTTGATATATGATTATAGAATGTATGAAATATTTACGAAATGATCTAATCTGCACTTGAATAGTGTGAGATTTGAATCATGTTTATGATATGTGATTATATGCGCGCTATGAGACCCTGAACAGGTCAACTATGTGTTTCTGATCGGATCCTGATATGAGGGGTATTTATAGTCCATGATCGAGGCCAGCACGAGGTATGGGATTACTTGAGGCCTGAGGGCCAATGATGTAATCAGTGGTACCTGATTCGTATTTAGCGTCTTGCAAGCCTAATGTTCCTCGAACGGTTGTGGGGATCTGCTGATTGTTGTACCCAATGGAGTCTTTGGCTTCATAAAGCAATGGTGGACCGTTGTACGCTCACCCACCCTGGCGGTTGATGTGACTGGAACCCCGGTTAGGAGTGTTGAGCCAGGTTAGCTACCCTGCAAGATTATGCTACCTTCTGACTACGCCAGCTCTTATCGAGATGCTAGGATAGCACTATCTAATGATTATTGTTGATATGTGATATGCTTATGTTGATTATTATGCTATCTATGCTCACTAGCTTTTAAAGCTAACCCCCTTCTAGTTTATATGTTTTTGCAGATGTTTATGCCTGGCTGTGCCAGGGGTTTCTTTTGTGTTACCGGGACACTTGTGATTCGTTGACATGTATGATGGTTGGTCGGTATTGATGTTGGTAACACCCGTTTGTAAAATGAAAACCATGTTAGGTTATTTTAAATAAAGAAAATACTATGATAAGACTTCCGTTGTCTGTTTATCAAACTGAAATAAATTTGAATGTAAGTTTAAAAAAAAGTACATATTTGACATTGGAATCGCGGTGTTACAAGTTGGTATCAGAGCCTAGGTTTGAGTGAATTGGACATTTGCTTAGGTGTTCAGTCTCAAACCCAGGCCCGACCATCATATTGTCCGAGAGTTTGTTGTGAGTACATTATGTATTTGTGCAGATACTTATGTGATAGGATTGCTTCTTGCTTCAATGTTGCTAAACTAGATTGCCTAAAAATAGGATTCCCTAGTAGAATGAAATTAAAGACCTCATTATATATTTAGAGAAATTGATTAAAAGCAAGAGAGTATTCAACAAAGAATTTAAAGAAATAGCTGAATGATAAAAGTTCATGAACTAATCTAGTAACTGATTGATAGATAAGTAAGGTCTATGATAAGTGCCTTAACGGTACAAAATAACGGAATTGTGTTGAAGCACTCTAAATAACCGTGGTAAAAGTTGAACCAAGATTACCAATACATTTATTGGTTACGTAATAAAGTAGTTAAGAAAACAGATGTGTGATATTATATGTATATGAAATTATGACAATGATGAATCTCAAAGTAAATTAACAAGTGTATATGAATCATGAGTGAAAAGTGATGTTTGGAACAATCTGATATAATCATTGTTAATGATACTAAGTAAGAAGTGATAGTTGGTGAGTTAAAAAAATCATAATAGCCTCGTTGGCTGACAATCGCATGGTAATGTCAAAGTATCTGAAAAGAAATTGTTCTCAGTTTCTATGAAAAGTTGCAAGTAGTAAGTGAAAAAGCTTAATCATGGATTCTATTTTTAATCCAGAAGTATGAAGTGAAAATTATGAGGAATAATTGTATCTAGATAAATGTTTATTAAAATTCAAGTATCATTTTTACAATCATTATAATTTTGAATAACTACAAATGATTGCTGAGAAATGTTAAATTAATGTAGATTGATAAGAGTCAAATTCTAAAATACCAAGATATCGAGCAAATATATTTTAGTTGTGATGTGGAATCACTAAGGCACATAATGCCAATTGTTGATTAGAACTATAATGACGTGTAAAAGTCATAAGTGTGTCGATAGCCTACACCGTGGGCAAGAAACAAGAGATATGATGAAAGATATTATAAGATTATATACATGTGTATGAAATAAAAGTAATCATGAGGATCATAATTAGTTGATCCAAAGTAATGGTCGGATATATAATGCTTATCCGGAATTCAAATTTCAAAAAGTCAAAGGTGGTCAAAACGGTCTTCGTAGCGCGAAGAATGATGCTTTAGAAGGTGTAATTTCCAGAGATTTCTAGCCGGCGCGAAGAAGGTACTCTCCCGTCAAACACCCCTTCGCAGCGCATAGCATGAATGCTCGCAGCGCGAGGCTTCTTTTGTGTAAATTCATATATTGTATCTATGTTATATACCTATGAGGTATAAATAGGGATATGACATATGTAATTAGTAAGGGTTTTGGGCATAATGAAATAAAGAACTAGGTGTTTTCTATGGTGTAAATCATATTCTCTCTAGTTCTATACATGCAAACCTTCATCTATCCTACATTATACTTGAATCACTTGTTATTATGGGACTAACATTTTGTAGTTTGGATTTCTGCTTTTTCGTCTTTTCCGGCTCATTTCTTCACATCTTTGAACATTCTTGCATCTAACACCTGAAAATCACAAAGTAAACACTATAAGTGCAAAAATCTATTCTTTTAGAGAGTTTTTCAAACAAAAATCAAGATATTGATGGGAATAAACATGTGTGATTTCGGCAATATCAATGGATAAGCAGGCTTTAAAAGAAAGTTCCACACTTCCTTTTGCTTCAACAGGGACAATCTCTTGATTCCCCATGACTAGATCTAGCTCTCCATGTTCCAAGCCTCTACTTTCCCTTAGCACCTGCACCATATTACACACGTGATCGAGTGCCACAGCCGGTATCTAAAACCAAGCCTCTAGAAGGAGAAGTGTGGTGGAGCTCTATCATGAACGTACCTGAAGTAGAGGTCCCCGAAATGCTCATCACCTTAAGCTTGTTGAGGCCTTTTAGGTACTTTGGGCAGCTTCGGCGATAGTGCCCCTTGCCCCCGCAGAAAAAGCACTCCGCATCATCCGGGCCCGGGTTAGGCTTGGTTACACCAACCTTACCTTTGTCTTTCCCTTTTTAGAAGGAGCGGGTTTCTTCTTCTTCCCGATACGGCCCTCCCTGATGGCGAAGACGGGATTGGAAGAGGAGGGCTTGGACTTGGTCATGTTAGACTTAGCAGTCTTGAGCATACCATGTAGCTTTATAAGGGATTTGTCCATATTATGCATGTGATAACTCATAATGAATTCATCATATGCACCGGGCAGGGATTGAAGGATTAGATCCACGGCCAACTCCCTCCTAATGGGGAATCCCAACCTCTCCATGTGCTCCACATTTTCTTTCATCCGCAACAAGTGAGCGCTCACATTCCCGCCATCCTGGAGTTTGCAACCAAGAACATGTCCTTTAGCTGCATGATTAACTCGTAAGAACACAAGTTCTCCACTTTCTTTTGCAAATCGGAGCTCATGTTGCTTAACATAATGCACGTGATCTCCTCAGTATCCTTGAGGCGTTTTTCATACGCCTCTCGGACGGCCCTTGTTGCGTTACTCGGAGGGGCCTCGGGTAAGGTTCCTGTACGGTGTGCAATTTCCCTTCATAGCGTAGTACCGGGCTAAGCTACATATGCCAATCCATGAAATTGCCACCGTCGAGTTTCTCCTTCTCAAGGAAAACTCGTAAAGAAATGTTACTAGTGGTGGTGGTTGCGCTTGTCGATGCCATCTATAATTGCAAAGTAGATTTAGTTTGTTTGATATAAAATCTTGTTAAAACAATTTAGCCAAAATGATTATTTTAACAAGGCTAAGAACCATATTTCATCCTACCATGTGATGGGTTTACCGCGGATCACATGATAAAACTATTTAGGTCGTCAACCAATTTTCCAATTGCAATCTCTATTGCAATCCTTAGTACCTTGTCAGATCTTACGACAACCAACGGTCGTTTGGTATGTTTGATCCCTATATGAACCAATCTTAAGTTTGAATTTTTTGATTGACTTGTGCTAATCTCGACAATCATTTAAAAATGTTAGGATTTACATGGTACAACATGCATAGCGTAATAAAACTAAATCACAATCCCAGAGATCACAACTGGATCAACTAATGGAACAAACAAATATATATATATATATATATATATATATATATATATATATATATATATAAACATTCATATTAAACAAAGATATATAAAAGATAAAGTTAAAGTGATAGAAAAATATACCCTCGGACTGCTATAGGGGGATACACAGCTACTGCACATGAACCTGGCTCTACACCACCTAAAAGAATACCCGCACTAAACCCTGCGTGTGTGTGTGTTGTATTATCGCCGCCGCCACCAAACGGGGCTGTTGTCGCCTTCGGGTTCTTCCCGCTGCCGCAATGGGACACCACGTTCGAGACAGGGCCGAGCCACCGCAAGGGGCCGGCTGCAACTGCTGTCGCGTCACGTCACAAGACCACCGCTGTGGGCGGTGGTTTGGTTGGTTTCGGCCGAAGGTGAGGAGGAGAGGGAGGGAGAGTTTTTGACTTGAGGCTTAAGTTACAATTAACTAAATTCCAAGGCTTAATCCCCTTAAATAGTAATTAAGGTGGATTAGACTTTTAAGTCCGGTCCAAGATTAAATTTTAATCTTTTGTCAAAAAGCCACCCTCTGAGTTTGATTAATATTAATTAATTCACTAATTAATTAATAACACTTTAACTAAAACTTTTAATTAAATATTTAACTAGATATTTAATCTCCCATATAATAAATAACTATTTATTATTTATTTCCTTGATAATTAATTAACTATTAATTATCACCACACAAGGTATTATTCTTTTAACTTGGTTCGAGTTGGGTGTGCATCCATGTGCCCCTTTAGTCGCTTATAGTGCTCGGATATGAAGACATGTGTACAATATCTATGCACACAATCTATCATACTCCCACTTGTGCAAGATAGTTACACTCCCTTGTACGTCATTGGCCTAAGGAGGTCCCTAGCCAGACACTTAGGGTAACCACGACTATAAGATCTCTTATGCCTGGAGATTCATAATCACCACCTAAATACCAGGCTTTTACTTTTGCATCATGATATTCCGTAATTTGAATCTAGACATGGAGCTCGTGATCTATTCTAAAATCCATATTATGTTTCTTGACTCTGATCTTGACTAACTGCAGTAACGGATCTACTGAACAATACCTATCATCCTATCCTAGTGCGGCCACACATTTCATTTAGTCTTGACCATCAAGGGGCCCTCGAATATCTCTTCTCGTTAAGAGAAGGTGCAAATCCCAATTTGACTGCTTGCATTTAAGCACACGGCTTCTGCTGCACCAAGACACGCCCGTTATGATTACCCTGTTACGGCGTGACATTAAGACGTTCCAAAGCACACAAGTCTCAGCGCCCCAAACCAAGCATCTCAGGTCTAAGGACAACCAATTAAGCTTACTCATGACAAAGGCTCCATGAAGTTAACTTGATTCGGGTCACCTCCAATATTTGTACCCCTGACAGATATCTATAAATACTTGGTCACAAACTTGTGCTTTTATTCACTACACGAATACACCATCAAGTATTTATAATAGCATTATCTCCTTGATGCAGCTCTCACTACATCAAGTAGCTACGGACAAATTTAGATATTACATAACTTATGATAAAATCCATGGTGATATGCTCCCACTTCCATTCAGGGATTTCTAATGGTTGTAACTTTCCATGCGGTCTCTGATGTTCGGTCTTGACCCTGAGACTAGTTAAACATCCTTCTACAAATTTCGCCACATCACGCTTCATTCCGGGCCACCAATAGTCCACTTTTAGATATCGATACATCTTAGTTGCTCCTGGGTGAATGGAAAACTTTGACTTATGAGCTTCTTCTAACATGGTTGTTCTAACGTTAGTTGTTACGGGTACCCAAATTCATCCATATCGCGTAAGTAATTCCCGATTATCCTTTACGAGATCCTTTATCTTCCTTTTTATTCTTTCTTTATGATGATTCTCCGGTTTAATGGCTTTAGTCTATGCTATGCAAAATAGATCAAATAATGAGTTAGTAACCGTCATCCTTAAACACTTTACCTTAAGTAACTTACACCACGATATTCTACTTAACGCATCGACCACGACATTGGCCTTACCTGGGTGATACAAGATTTCGCAGTCGTAATCTGTCACCAAATCTAACCAGCTCCGTTGACGCATGTTCAAATTCTTCTGATCCGCGGAGTACTTTAGACTCTTGTGATCTGTGTACATGGTACATTTAACCCCAAAGAGATAATGTCTCCAAATCTTTAATGCAAAAACTACAGCAACGAGTTCCAGATCATGAGTCGGATAATTACTTTCGTGAGGTTTGAGTTGCCTTGACGCGTACGCGATTACCTTTCCCCGCTACATGAGTACACATCCTAACCCACAATGCGACACATCATAGTAGACCACTAAATCTTCCATTCCTTCTGGTAGGGTTAAGACCGGTGCCTCACACAATTTATGTCGCAGTGTCTCGAAAGCTGACTGTTGTGCACTTCCCCAATTAAATTTCTCATTTTTCTTGGTCAACTTAGTGAGTGGGGTTGTAATCTTAGAAAATCTTGTATGAATCATCGATAGTATCATGCCAAACCTAGAAAACTTCTGATCTTGGTCGGACTCTTGGGTTGTTCCCATTTCATTACTGCCTCAATCTTAGTTGGATCTACTTTTATTCCATACTTGTTCACTAGATGACCCAGGAATTGAACCTCTCTCAACCAGAATTCACACTTTGAAAACTTTGCATACAGCTTTTCCCGTTTTAAGGTCTCTAATACTTCCCGCAGATGTCGCTCGTGTTCCTCCCGGGTTTTAGAATAGACTAAGATGTCGTCGATAAAGACAATTACAGATCGGTGTAACATGGGTCGGCATACTCTGTTCATTAAATCCATGAAAGCAGCTGGCGCATTGGTAAGGCCGAAAGGCATTACCAAAAACTCATAGTGCCCATACCTTGTTGTGAATGTCGTCTTGCTGATATATTCCTCCCGTACTCGAAGTTCAAGGTATCCCGATCGAAGATCGATCTTAGAAAACCATGATGCTCCCTGTAGTTGGTTGAAAAAGTCGTCTATTCTCGGTACCGGGTAATGGTTCTTAACAGTAAGCTTACTCAACTCATTGTAGTCGATACAAATACGAAAAGATCAATCCTTCTTCTTTACGAATAGAATCGGTGCTCCCCGAGGTGAACTGCTTGGTCTGATAAAATCCTTGTCTAATAATTCCTGCAGTTGGTTCATCAATTCTTTCATCTCTGGCGGTGCTAGGCGGTATGGCGTTTTAGCTATCGGTGTCGCGCCGGGCATTAGGTCAATTCTAAATTCCACCTGACTCTCTGGCGGTACTCCCGGCAATTCTTCTAGAAATACCCCGGGATATTCTCTGACTAGTGGTACATCATTGACTCCTAAAGTTTTCTTTTCTATAATGCCGTCAATCACAAAAGCTAAAAATGTTGTGCAACCATGAAGAAGATACTTCCTTGCTTTTATAACAGGACAAAAGGTCGTGTCTTTCTTTTTACGTTCCCTGACTATCACTAGTTCTCCCCCACTTGGGGTTTGAACACTCACCTCGCGGCGGTTGCAATCAATCGTCGAATGTTGCTGACTCAACCAGTCCATACCGACAACTACGTGAAATTCTCGCATTGCGATAGGGTATCAAATCAATCTTAAATTCATCTCCTCCTATTTGAATGACATTAGTTCTATACACCGTCGTTACTGTTAAAGCCTTGTCATCCGCAATTTCTACTTCTAAAGGCACTTCTAACTTAACAAGTACAGTTTTAAAATGATCACAAAAAGTAAATGACACAAAGGAATTGCTAGCCCCTGAATCAAACAGTACAAGTGATGGTTTAGAAAAGGTACCTGCAACCACATCGGGTACAGTCTTAGCCTCTTCTACAGTAAGTTAGAAGGCACGTCCATGGCGGTTTGGTCCTTCCGTCTTTTTTCCCTAAGAACCATTAGTGATTTGGAGAGTGGCTGGGGCAGGTGCCCTGACAGGATTTGCATTCAGTTGCGGGCATGCAGCTTTCTAGTGCCCTGGCTTGTAGTAGTGAAAACACAGTTTTATTGGCGCCGCTCTACAGTCTCAGCCCAGATGGCCTCGCTTACCACAATTATAGCAAGTAGGGATCCAATCCCCGTAGGCACCCTCATGGTGTCTCCTGCATTTGTTACATTTCAGCATCTCCCTCCTCCCGCTTAGTTTTAGGACAGTGTACCACATCTTTTTGTTCCCCGAATTCACATGCTCTTCTTTTCTCTTGTTCTATTTCTCCACCGCTTGCTTTTCCAGTTCCAGCTCCGTAGCTCGGGCAGCACTCGTCATCTAGTCTAGGGTTTGGTACTTTGACTCATCCACAAATTCACGAATCTTGGTTTTCTACATGTCCATATACTTAACATCTTCATTTGTTCGTCTGCTACATACTCTGCACAAAATCTGGCCTTCTCCACAAACTTGGCGTTCAGCTCGGTAACTGTCTCAGTCATCTGTTTCAATGCCAGGAACTCTCTCTTCACACTTTCTACTTCCACCCTCGGGGTGAACTTTGCAGTAAACAATTCCTTAAACTCTTCCCAGGTTGAATCCATTGGATAGTAGCTTGTTTGAAAAGCCCCCTCAACTTCAGTTAACAACCTAGTGTTAGCCACGGGGTCTGGTTTTCCTTCAAAAAGTGATGGTTTACATGCCATGAATTCCTGGTAAATACATCCTCCCGGATTTTCCAAATTATCTCCCAGTGCAACGGGCTGTCCCCGGATGCCCCTGACTTCTAGTGCCCTAGCTTCCTCAGTAGCAACCATTCTCTCCATATCGCTTTCCATCTATTCGAACATGTTGGGTAAATTTTGTTCCAGTGCTTCCCCTATAGCAGCTATCAATCCTGCATCCGCCGCGGGAGGGTTTACAGTTCTAACCCCCGCAGTAGCCAAGGGTATTCTTGGCTGACGCCTCGGGTTAGTCTTAGCAGTGTGGCTAGCAGTCTCCCCATCGCGGAGTACATTAGCAGTTCCTCCAATCTAGAGGTTACTGTTCCCTCGAGTAGTCACCATTCTGAAGTAAAGATAACGCACTATAGATTAGGCAAGAGTTATCACGAAAACTTTCTATCATGAAGAGCTCTTCACATACTTAGCTTGTCTACAAGTAGTCTACGTATGCTAAGGCAAAATCCTAGCTAAGTACAATCATTACACAAGTAACCCCTCACCAGATCCACAAGATTCTTTATGATTCCATCAATTTCTAACACGTGTCGTGTGCTTGTAACAATACAGGCGTTCATATTACTACCAAAATACTATACGTATAAGATCTTAGCATTACCACTAAGTCTCTCGATTTACGGCTTAGGTCATGTATCAATATAGATTCAACACATAAGGTATCAATAGTAGGTATCATGCTCATTTCATCAAATACAAGTCATCACATATAGTTCATATCATCATCCTCAGTCTAGCATAATGTGAATACGGTACTGTGCATAACCCTAGTCATACAGGCAGTCAAAATCTTGAATCTACCCTACCACAACAATCAAACAAGAACATGTAATAAGGCTACTCAAGTGTTCTAAGCCTATATTCCTAGTTTCATGCATGACACCATGTGTTCACACTATACTAAGCATCAATATCAATCGTATCATCAGTAATTGAATAATCAACAATAATCAATAATCTCATCATCATCAAGTGCTCACCAGGACCTCCGGCTCTAGCTAACAGCATGTTTGAAAAGATTTGCAAAAATCCTTTTGAAAATCGTTTTAAAAATCTAGTATTGAACCAAGGTCTAAGTCCAAACACACTGTCTGTGTGCTCGAATCCCTTAAACTGAGACTCTGATACCAAGTTGTAACGTCCCAAATTTTTTTTCTTTTAAAAAGTAAAACTAAAACTAGTAATCATAAATCGATAATAAATATTCGATACAAAAGTCAAGTCAACGACCGCCCCATCATACGGGACTTACGGTTTCAAAATAGAAGTCTCGGTAGTAAATATAAATCAGAGTTTAAATAAAAGTTTGCAGAATAAGCTGTCACGCTGGCGTCTTACCTTTGTCTATACGAGACGGTCCTGAAAAAAGTAAATCAACAACGGGTTAAGCATAAAGCTTAGTGAGCACACAACACTCATATATTATATCAGATAGATATTCAAATAATCATTTACATCACATCAAGTGTCACTCAGGCGATTGTTACTCAAGCGATTGCTACTCAAGCGATTGTGCCACTCAGACTATCTATATCTATACTAAAACAATAACTATTGAATCCCATGTGACATGGTTAATCTTTCTACAATTCTTCAATTATGCCCTAATATTGATTTAGAAAATCTAACGTGTCATTGAATGAGAGATTGGGCCTTTAAAGCAATGTTGGATGGGCTTTAAAAGGTGGTCATTCAATGTGGTCATTCAATGTGGTCTTCATTAAATTGTTACATTGGAAGTATACCGAACGACCGATTGTCATCGCTTGGCAACGAAGCAGGTAAGGCAGGCGTTACGGTGGCTTTAGAAGTAACATCGGTGGCCGTTACGAAGCTATGGTCCTACGATTCGTGTGCGTGCATTTACCTAGGGCTCTTCGACGGCATAAGGTATAATTTTCGAAATTAATGAGCTTTAGATTGTACGAACAAGATCAGGTGCTGAAACCGCACTCTGTCTATAATCGAGTAGTATTCCTTCGTCTGCTTTGTTGTTGTCCTAATTTAAACAATACTGTTTCAGAATATAAACACTCCTTTAATTGCTTCCAGGTTCGTTTGAAAAAAGCATGTCTCTTTTTATGTTTTAGTGTAAGCATGTTTGTAATTTATCTATTTATCATACAGCTACTGGATTTAATTTGATGATGAGTTCTCAGAGAAGGCAAGTTGTCAATCAGTCAATATGTTGTGGCTTGGAGGTTCTTTTGTATGCAAGATTCTTGAAAGTACCAACAGTTGTGCGTTTTCCAATTTAAATCTTCAAGTCCGTTTGGGATAAAGTACAAATTCCACCTATAGGTATTATGATAGTGATGTATCTACTTTTATGGATATCGGCTCATCAATCCTTTTACATATAAACTTTCTGTTGATTATATTTTTAGTTTTGCATCTGCACACCAAGTGTTCCATGATATGCCATGTTTTGTTATTGTATAGGTAATTGCTTTCTGGATCAGTTTTTTGAAAATTGTTTCTATGTCCTCACTTTCTGCAGTTCTTTTATGCTCATGTCTTATATTGCCCAGGTGGTTTTCATACCAGTCTTCAAACAAATCAACGAGAAACGTCTCCATGTCGGTGATGGAAATAAGGAATCACTAAATTTGAATCTCAACAAAAAAAAAGGTATCAATATTCATTAGCCCTTTATTTTTTGTTTGGGATTTTTAATCGGGTTCTTAAGGGTTCTTTTTGTACCATTTAGAATTGTGTTCTTTCAGTAATTTATGGGTTTTGATTTCGTTGAAAAATTTCCTAGCAACATGTCTTTTTGAATCATCGAAGTGATTCTTTAGTCTTTTGGATGAATTTGGTGATGCAGGGAAACATTTTGCTCAAGAATCAACCAATTATGCAGGTCTAAATCATCCCCTTTAACAAGAATACCTATGTGGCTTGAATCCTTACCGTAAAAAAAAATTCTATAATGCTTGCATGATTCATGAAGGTGCCAAAAAGAATAAGGAAAACATATTTTACATCGATTGTTGTGAAGCGAATTGTTATCACTGTCGATTTTCATAGTTCTCATCATCTACTACATGTTTGAATAATTCATTTATTCAAGATTTCAAACGTCACATGTATGTTAAAGTTTTGATTTATCTCATTTTTGTTGCAGATAAGGAGGTACACTCATCATGAACTTGGAGATGTTGGAATGTTATTGTTCTTATGTTCAAGTGAGTTTCAGTTGAACTTGAATAGATGTTATTTTAGTCTTTTCTTTTAATTGTTTTATTTTTGGGTAAATTTTTTGATCAACCGACAATTCCATTGTACTAAACTATCTTATTTTTTTCATGTGACTACTTGATATAATTTATGCACACATGACTACTGCATTTGTTTTTTCTTTCCCAATCATTCCTACTAATACTAAGATCATAGATGTGGAATGGATGTTTTCTTGCATTGCTTGTGCAGGTGATGTGTTCTTAATACATTATGTGTGTTAGAGATAGTTGATTTGGCGGGTTTCGTATGGGATCAAATTGGGAACTTAAGCTACAAGTCTTAACGGGTGGATCAAGGTGGGTTGTAGTATGCTACCAATACTGATGCCAACCCCAATAAAGCCTGAAGCAAATGCTATAGAACATGAAAAGGGGATAACGAAGAGGATACCTAGATTGATGATGGTCAAAAAAACGTGTGACATTACTCTGATCAAGGATATATGAAAAGAAACAAGTCAACATTCTAATAAAAAGCCACACGAGCTTGACATTACGAGCCTAAACATCGTGGCCAGTTGTTTTCAGTTATTTTGGTTTTTTTTTTCTTCACAAGTTGATAATATCGATCCTTTTTGTCCTAATTCCATCGGCAAGTTCGGTTTTCATTGATTTGAACTTTCGTGTTTTTGTTCTAGGAAGATTGATTTGGTTCCAATTCCATCCGGTAGTTTCGTTTTCATTAACAAGTTTGGTAGATTGATCGTTCTTGACTCATCATTTGATGCAAGAACACTATTAAGTTTTTCATGTTTTTCTTTGTTAAAGGGGATTGGTTTCTGTTCAAGGGTTTAGTTTTTTTCCCTCCAATGGTTGATGTTTTTTAGTTCGATTTTAATGACTGTCCGTATCAAACATCGTCAAGTTTTTCATAGATTTTAATTCTAATAATTTTAATTCCAATCAAATCTAATTTATTAGTCAAATTTGAATTCTTTTATTTTATGCCATAAACCAAACACAATCTAAATAAATGTGATGAGAATGTTGCTCAAAGCTAGATGATTAGTCGGGTCGTAATAAACAGTAACATATATTTTCAGGCTCCAAGTTAATGATACATTTGGAATTGTAGTACGTTGTTTCATGAATAAAATCCTGTACGAATATTTGTAGAATTAGCATTTTATTATCTGCTCTTTGATAGCATGCGAATTGATTAAAAAAGCTAGGCTAAAACATCTACATATATACAATGATTATAAGAACATGTCTTGTACGCACCTAAATGGATGCCTAATTAAGGTAACTATGAGTCTCATACCTAAATTGTCGTTTATGGATCACCTATTCTTCCATCTAAACACATACTAATCAATAAAAACTTCAAAGACAAATATTTGTATCCTTACATAAATTTACTATTATAGATTACCATATATTTGTGTTTTTATCTCTTCACTTGAGAATGCGTTTAGATTAAGCAAGGAATTCGCTGTTATATTTTTATTTCTAAATAAAGAGACAACATTTATACGTCTTGCTCATATCATATACTTTTCAACGTTTATAACCATATCATGATTTGTCGGCGCCCTTGATTTGGATTTGGGTTTTAAGATTACTTACAATATCTAAAATTTTGACTGATGTAATGAGTGTTTGGACATAGGAATTATTTTAGATACTTATTTCATTTGTTGTATTCAAGTAACAATAAAGCCATTGTCTGTTCTGACAACCCAAACACAGTCTATTTGTTGTAAGAATAGCATCATACGATTGATCATCTTTTGCATGTATACGTTATTAACATATAATATTAGCATTTTATTTTGCAAGAACTAAATTATAGATCATATTAACAGGTACTGATGGAGTTTTCTCAACCTACTACCGAGATATCTAGCAAATGGGTAATAACACTGCCGTTGAGCAAAACCTTCTCGATTAAACTCATTAGTTTGACATCTAATGATACCATTTCTGCAGGATCTACCTAATGAACTAGCGTACGTGCTAGGTAAGAATAGACCAGCAAGGATGATATTATCTTTAGACAAAGACGAGTATTCAGTTGAGGTAAACCACGTACCCAACTGCCCAAACAGATGGGTGTTATCTGGACCTGAATGGCAACGGTTAGCTGAACAAAAGTCCCTAGCACGTTGTGACGTGCTACATTTCCATATAGAAATTGATGGCCCAATTCGCATCGTACGTAGCAACGCATTCAACATGAATGATCACCCGATATACAATGCTATTTCGGCCGCAAAATTGTATATTCATATGCCCTCGACACGGCTGACTTAAGTGACTTCATAGTTATGTTTTCCCTTAACACTTTATATATGTTGTTATCTGATTACCATAATATAACTTAACAAGTTACTATCATAATTTATTTATAGCCCGTTCACAAACAATGGTTTGACCAAGCAAATTGTGAGCTCTTGGATATCCATAATGTCATAGTAAATGAGCACATTTACAACCTGCAAATCATGAGAAAGAATGGTAACCCCGTCGGATTTCATGGAAGTGAGTAGGAGCGGATGTTTGACGAGCTTGATATCTATTTTGCAGATGTTGTGGTATTTACACATGATGATAGAAAATTATACACGCACACCAAGATTGTCTATTCTAAAAGTGAAGGTAATTAATATTTGTCTTTCTGTTTTGACACTTTAAACCCTCAAGCAAATCTAATACTTCCCCATATTTCTTTACGTAACTTCTCCTAATCTACCTTTGCTCGCAATATTTGTAGATATTATCATATTTTGTCAGCCCAAGAGGGAGAATACCAGATGTGGACAATGATATGAACATGTTTGAAAAGGTTATTGATGCGAGCGCCCTTAAACATAACGAGTGGTATGACAAAACAACCAATACTCCCATCATAACAATATTACATCCTTCTTCTTTAAAAGTTCACAAATGCAGATATTCATGTTTTTTAAATTAACTGCAGACTATTCCAGCTCCGTACGCAAAGCATTATGATCTAATGCGATTTGACAAGGCCAGAATCATATATAGTGACACGGATTTGTGGTTGAAGATGTCTAAGTTTAAGAGGAACCGGCCAGGCAAGATCGATGATCATGTGGTTCTCGATGGACCAGGATGGATCCACTTCAAAGAAGTAGTACAGTTCAGGGAAAACACTACACTTTGCTTCACGCTCGACACCTACGCACTTCAACGCCAACGAGTAAAATTCACAGTCGCGTCGATCTAAACATAACTTATTCACGACTTTTGGGATTTTGGACAATTTTTAGGCCTTCTTACTTACATGTCTGAACTCCTAATTGATGGATTTATAAGTGTGTATATAGTGAAAATGTGGAATGATCTTTTGTCTAATCTAACTACCTGCTATCAAATTTAGCGAAACTAAGTATGTACTATCTAAAAAAGCCTCCTTACACAAAATTTAGACTGCAGGCCCGTGTTTACACGGGCTTGATACCTAGTTGTGCTACTAAAGCGATTGTGTCACTCAGGCTATTGTGCTACTCAAGCGATTGTGTCACTCAGGCTGTTATGCCACTCAGGCTATGCAACTCAAGTGAATAATAAACACGGTATCATATAAAAACACGTATCGTAACATAAGATTTAAGTTAGTGAAACTTACGTTAGACTGCGCAAGTACGGAAATCACAGTAAATTGTATAAAGATTCAGTCAGCGATTCACACCACCAGATCCTAAAGATCATATGACATTTAATTAATAATAGGTACAAAATCCTAGATACGACATTCTCTCATAGCTCACAACCCTAATGTATGAAGACTTAACTCGAAGTCTCGGTTCGAATCCATAGACCGAAACCTTAGTCCGCTCGAAGTCTCTTATATAATATCCGCTCGAACCCTCTATTTAAATATATATTTATGTGTCATCCGCTCGAAGGCCTTATATATATATATATATATATATATATATCCGTTCGAAGGCCACATTAGCAACCATATACTGGCTTTGGAGCCCAAAGCAGACTTATATCCTTTCCAATCGAAGCCCTAACCCATTCGGAGCTTAAGTCCGGATGATACCCCATTCGAAGCCCATGTATGTTTTCATAAGTCGAATTATAATATGTGCATAAGTCGAATTGTACATTCTTTGTGTAAGTCGAATGGTACAAAGAGGAGCTAAGTCGAATTCTCTTATAGATCATCAAAGTCGAATTCTAGATGAGATACCACATACATACGTCGAACTACATTAAGTCGAATTATATAAAGCTAACACCCTAAGTCGAATTGTATGGTCAATAGATGCAGGCTACACATTCGAATTCGAAGCAGGCATAAGTCGAATTGGTTCTGTTAGTGTAACTTGAATTTTGATACTTGCATGTAAGTCGAATCCTTACATATATGTGTGTGTCGAATTTCCACCCAAGGCCCCAAATACTCAAGCTTACGTTCAAGTCGAAGATATATATATATATATATATATATATATATATATATATATATATATATATATATATATACACACACACACACACATTTAAGTCGAACTCTGTGCAATTTATGTAAGTCGAATTATGCATGCCTAGCATTAGTCGAACTAATCCATTCGAACCTTAAGGGAGGTCCATTCGAAAGCCCAACCCATTAGAATGGTATACACATGCATGAAACGAATTCAGTAAGGCAGGCTCTAAGTCGAATTGTTCCTTTGTCACATAAGTCAAATGTTGATACTAAGCATAAGTCGAATTATACAGATGCACATAAGTTGGATTTTATAGAGAGGTATCAGCTATCATCTTCCGGCTCGAAAAGCAGGCACTATAACCTCAACTTTCAAATTTCTAAACTCTTTAAAACTTAGCTAAATCCACTTTTTATTAAACCAAAACCTTTCTCCACCTATTTAAGCCATTACTTATCATTTTCATAACAATTTAGCAAGTTTTAATCCTTAAAAACCCAATTCCTTTCTTGTTCATAAAACCCATTAAAGCTCATTCTCAAAACTCAGATTCTACACTCCACTCACGATAAAACTACAAACAAAACACATAAAAAGAATCACCAAGAAACAAGGATTATTACCTTAAGATTTTCTTGTTGTTTGCTCCAAAACCTTGATCTCCCCTCTCTTGCACTTAGCTCACGTCAGGAAGAATACACACACACCCTCTCTATCTGAATACTCAATGAAACAGTAATGCCATCCTCTGATGGTTTCCCACTTGACTCCAAGACCATCATCTTGTTTACCAAATCATCTAAGCCCAATTATGCACCACAAGTTCATCTTACGATTTAATTCAACCCAACTATACATACACTAATTAATAGAACCAATAACAAGCCCGGAATTTAATATGAACTCTCGAACTAAAATAATCATCAACGCATAACCGAAGTCCGAATACAACATAAATTACATCGACCAATATAATAAGTAGATAAAAAAAATCTAAAAGTGGGTATTACACTTTTTCAACTTAAAATATAGTTTTTAATATTTACATGCACGATCTAAATTTAATAATATCACAACCACGCAATTAATAAATAAATAAACCAAAAATACGCATTTGACCAATACTAGTGCTTGATTGACTAATCAAGTACCCTATGGTCAAAACCCTAAGTGGACCACACAAGACACATGGCATGAATTTCAGACAGTCCAACTGGCTTCAGCATACATAGTGGTCTTCTCTTTCCGTCTTGCTCCTTGTCTTGCTCCTCGTCTCCGAAAAATTACATTTACATATATCAAACTAACATATACAATTTTTGAAAAATCTAGTGCCCTATTGCAAAAATATTCATAGGCACGCAGGCCCGCTAAAACTAGTACTTTTACAAAATTGAATAGGGGTAGTAACAGGCACACAGGCCTCCCCACACCAGATAAAATAAATGCAATCAACCACAGCAAGAATAATAAAGCAACACAGTGATCCACTAGGTCTAAGGCGTTGGCTTATACAATAATAAATTCAATCACCCCACAAACATGATATATATATATATATATATATATATATATATATATATATATATATATATATATATATATATTAAATAAAGCACGTAACTTGATCAAACACTATATTTATACAAATATAGAACCGGGATGATTCAAGACTTGGATCGGGTAAAAATCTAACACTAAAACCAACTTATTTTGTGTTAATCTCAAATCATAAACCAAGCCTCAAAACTGGGTCTTTTTGCCAATTACCTCAAACTGGATAAATAACAAAAACACCATCTAGGTTTATGTCAACATGATCATAATAATTATAAAGCTTGAAACTTTATTTGACCAAAGGTTCAAAGCTTTGACTTTTTGTCAAATTCAAGTTTCATATAAACATATATATATATATATATATATATATATATATATATATATATATATATATATATATAAGAAAAATAAATAAAGCTTGAAACTTTATTTTGCAAAAAGATCAAAACTTTGATCTTTGGCTAAAACCAAGTTTCATATACACACACACACACACACACACACACACACATATATATATATATATATATTAACAAATAAATCTGGAAACTTTATTCGGTAAAAACATCAAAACTTGATCTTAAACCAAAAACCAAGTTTCACCACACATATATATATCAACAATATGAATAATATAAAAAATAAACCCTACCCTATCGAGCCTAGAAGAGGCTCTGATCACACTCTTGGGATTTTACAGGGTACAACATCCACAGCGGAATAAAACTAAATCTCAATCCAAGATATCACAACTGGATCAACTAGGGGAACAAACTGATGTATATGCTAGTAAACAAAGATATATAAAAGATAAAGTTACAGGGATAGAATAATATACCCTCTTACTGCTATAGGGGGATACACAGCTACTGCACCCGTGAACCCGGCTGTTAGACCGCCTAAAAGAATACCTGCACTAAACCGTGCGTGTGTGTGTTGAATTATCGCCGCCGCCACCAAAGGGGGTTGCCGCCGCCTTCGTGTTCTTTCTGCAGCGGCAATGGGGCACCAAGTCGGAGACAGGGCCATGCCGCCGCTAGGGGCCGGCTGCCACTGATGTCGCGTCACGTCACAAGACCACCACGGCCGGCGGTGGTTTGGTTGTTTTCGGCCGAAGGTGAGGAGGAGAGAGAAAGGGAGAGTTTTTGACTTGAGACTTAAGTTACAATTAACTAAATTCCAAGGCTTAATCCCCTTATATAGTAATTAAGGTGGATTAGGCTTTTAAGCCCGGTCCAAGATTAAACCTTTAATCTTTTGTCAAAAAACCACCCTCTAAGTTTGATTAATATTAATTAATTCACTAATTAATTAATAACACTTTAACCAAAACTTTTAATTAAATATTTAGCTAAATATTTAATCTCCCAAATAACAAATAACTATTTATTATTTATTTCCTTCATAATTAATTAACTATTAATTATAACCACAGAAGATATTCTTCTATTAACTTGGTTCGAGTTGGGCGTGCAGCCATGTAATCCTTTAGTGCCTTATAGTGCTCGAATATGACGACATGTGCACAATATATAGCACACACTCTATCAAAAAATTCCACCTTAAAATTACAAATCGTCCGCCAAGACATGTGATGATACATCCTACAAAAGTTGGCTCGTGCTAAGCTCGACGACCAAAATTGTGGATTACCACGCTCACCTTCCACACAGTTTTATAAGAATTAGCTTGTGTTAAGCTCGACAACCGATCCTTATAAAGCTAGATATGTGTGGCATCGTCTTACGGATGGTGCATTATTTATATTAATTTGAGAAAACGGACTTTTGTTTCCGGTTTGTTCTAGATTAACTTCTTAGTGACAAAACCAATTTTCACCAAGTTAACAATGAGGTTAATCTAGTTTTACAGATGCGAGAATTTTAAACCATTTTTAACAAAACTCTTGTGATTATATTATTAAGAAAAATTATCTAGCATGCCAGACCTAAACAACCATGCAAGATATAAAAATCACATCAGACGCATAATATATAAAAGTCGGTAACCCTTGCCAAATCCTGCGTTCTTCCCGTAAGCCATACGGGAAGAACATGGTCAACTAGGGGTCAAAAGCATAAGATGCAAGCTCCCACTGAAACCGCCATCTCCATTAGATTTCTCCGGCTTCGTGGACCACCAATCTCCATCTTCTTTTTCTCCCAAATGCGGCCTTCAAACTCCAAAGTACAAGTACATATTAAGTAGAAAAAACTTGCATGCAAGCCACGAAATTCCTATCCATCTAGCACAATTACAACGGATGAATGAAATGGCATGCAAGCCACGATATTATTACAAATTTATAAATAAATAAATAAATAATATTACAAACCAAGTGACACTAGGTCACCAAATAAATCAACACAACCACCATCATAACCACAAGGTCTATGCAAGGTTACCAACTATATACCAACACATACAACCAAACCTTCAATAAACACGGTGTGCCAAAACCGTGATCAAATATGTAATATTTTGGTAACGTTTTTCCAAACAAACACTCAAGGCACTAATGGAAAGACCTTTTACATATGCATTAGGGTGTAAAACAATTTTCCACACCCATATTATTATATACATAGCATATATATATATATATATATATATATATATATATATATATATATATATATATATATATATATATATATATATATATATATATATATATATATATATATATATATATATATATATATATATATATGCATCTCATGCCTAGATCATAGCATATATACCCATACCCATACCAAAATACTCTTCGGGATTTCAAAATATAAACATATAACTTATGCTTGAAACAGAAAACTCTACTTGGCTCAAAAAACCCAAAAAATTTCTTTTTAAAAGGACAAAACTACCCACGAACTGCTTCACGACCCTTCACGGCTCGTGAAGCCCAAGGGCTCCAGGACCTATCACGAGCTAGAAGCACTCAAGAAGCCAAAAACCTTTTCTGTCTACGAGCTGCTTCACGACACAACCTGTCACGTGCCATGAGCAACTCGTGAAGCACTAAAACCCTTTACACTACCTACCCCAAGTCATATACAACTCGTGTGGTCTTCACGACCCTTTCACGAACCGTGAAAGCCCGTGAAGACCTTGTAAACAATTTACCAAACTTCCAAAAACTCTATTTTTGAGCCATTTTGTGCTATATTCTAGTAGCAATGGCTTTGATACCACTGAAGTTTCTCATGCATGTCAAGGAATCAAACGCAACGGAAGCAACATACATAAAAACATGATTTTTAGGAAAGACGAGCCATGCATGTGAAACCAAATCAAGTGGATCTTTACTACAAGTTATATAGCAACAAAAACAAACAAAGCAAGAAGGTGAGACACTTATAACCTTTATGTCTATGATGAAAATGTAAATGAGGATGTGTTAGAACTCTAATGCAAGCCCCTCTATTGAATAATTCACACCAAGAAACCGAATTTCCACCTCGCTAAGGTCCTTCACTTGAACACCCAACTAGCTTCAAGCTTCTGGAACTACACTACCTGAAGACCCTCTCTAACACACCAACCTAGCTCTCTTGTATGCTCAAGTGTGTGTAGATGAGTATGTAATGCACAATTGGCAAAAAAGTTCTTCCTAAGACAAATAAAGGACACTTTTATAGACCATATGGAAGCACTCGGGTCACCACGGTCGGCCAAAATGAGATGATCTCATTGGACCAAACAAAAGGTTCATAAAATTAAAGTGTCACTTTGCCTTCTGTCTTTATGGGCTCTCACGCGCCGTGAAGCCCCGGTGAAGACTGTCCCCACGACTCCCTAACCGGCTCGTGATGGGCTCGTGTAGGGTTTCCCTTCACGACCGCTTCACGACTCGTGAAGGGCCGTGAAGCCCGCCATAAACCCTAATTTTATAATTCTCTTATATCTGGTTGTGTTGTTGGAAATTTCACTTGGCGTGTGACCCAATAGGCCCGTACCTCATCAGCAGTGATACCGGTATACATCTATCACTTGGCATAAACTAACACTTTCGACGCCACTGACTTCTCTCACCACCATCGTTCTTCCTCACCGAAGAACCCATCGCCACCATCTCTTGATCTCGACTTGCCGTCGACAATTTAGATCTGACTTAGTCCTCTCTCCGGTATTTTAAGATACCAACCTCCGACGACTCTCTAACTATTACGACATCTATATTTTCTACATCCATTTCGGAATCACTAGATCTCGATAAAATCGACATTTGTTGACAATTTAATTTTAGATCTCGTCGACCAAAATTGACAAGGATGAGGGAGTGTCGGATCATCTAGAATCAACACCCATGTAACTTAAATCTTCCATGCTTAAAGAGGTTAAAGCAACATAATATACAAACCATTGATCCATCAATCCCAAGTGATCAAATCTGTTTGTTTTTTAAATTGAGTTGTGGGTTGTATATGTTTTTTTATATGATTATTGTAAATTAGGTTTTTAAATTTAGGTATGTATTATCTTTTTTCACATGTGTGCATGTATTTTATATGAAACCCAAGTTGCTTTTAGAGACACCATCGCCGATCAACCCACCACTGTATCATTATCGCATCTTCAACACAATGCCGGTATTCTCACTGTGTTGAGGCAAGGCGGTCTGGAAATTGAAGTAATGAAATAAAAACGTGCATCCACAATTTTAATTTTATGTCATGTTTTTCCCTTATAACTTAATTAAAACTTGTATATTTTTAATCTAATCTTGGCAATTAATTTATTAAACCAAAGGTTTTAGATTTGGTCTCACTTATATGGCTATATATATTAACATTTATGAAGAAAGTGAATAGTAATTTCCTAATAAATGTATAAACATTATGTGGTTCTAATTTCTTAACAAAATATTTTGGCTGGCGGAGTGAAAAACACATATTGATAGTAAATTTGTTGCTTAAGATATCGAATCATGATGCTCTTCTCTTTTTATCCCCAAAAATGTGTTGTATTCTTTACTTTTTCCAGAGCTGTTTTTCTGTAAGGCTCTTTTTTCCTTTTTTGGTTTACTAGCTAAGCTACCCGTGTATCAACACGGGATAATATAAGTTAATTTTAAATTTATATAGTTTTAAAGAGTCATAACACGTATAGTAAAAATAATTACAAAACATAGATAGGAAAATAAAATCTCGTAAGAAAATAAGAAATGAATAACCATTACAGAATTTTGAAATCCACATATAAAATTATTATTAAATTTTCTGTAAAACCTCTTTATAAATAACATTCATGGTTTTATTAGTAGGGGTTTCCTTCATCATCGCACTATAAACTTTTAACCACTCCTTACTTTTCACTCGAGAAAACCGTCACATATAACTATCCATGAGTAAAAATGTGTATTTTTATACTTTTTATAAATACTCTTTTTAAGAAATATAAAGTTACATTACACGTCTAAAAGTTTTTAGTATAATATTAATGTGTTTCTCTTGATGGAGCTTTATCCAGACATTGTAAAGACGTAACTATAATATTATTGTCGATGTTATAATATCGAGTGCTTTAAAGACATTTTTATTAACCAATTATATATTTGAATATTTGAAATTGTAAACTAAATTTATTAAAAGTTCAGTAATGATGACATCCATCTAAGTATGCGTATATTAGATCACATAAAAATAAGATTATAACATAGAATAGATTATGTCTATACATACGTAAATCACTTAAGTGTAATTTGTTAGTCAATTAAATATAATTGAAAACACGAGATCTCACTGAATTCATATATCCATGTAATAATAACTTTTATTTTCTGTATCAAGTTATTAGTTAAAAAATAAGAAAACTTAGACAATTAAAATTTTTATATAAAATTTCAAGTTGTATGTGTAGTTACAAAACCCACTATCATTACAGTTATTTCACTACCCAGTAATTATGTAGAGTTCTAGAGTCTGAAGTGTTATTTACTCACAACTAACAATTAATTTTAAAAAGCTCTAACGGTAGTGGTAGTTTTGTATACAACTTTATGCCACTAACCATTATTAGTTATAGTATATTTTTTAATTCTTTTTTATCGAAATACCAATTAATCGGTGATTATATCGACTATATTATGTAGATAGAATAACTATAAAAGACGAATAAAATGTACAATAACTATTTAGATGTTGATAAAACAATTAAATTATACTAATTTTTTATAAAATCTCATATTCCGATAAAATTTATATCAAATCGTAGATAAAAATGAGACGATTACAAATATATAACTATTTTTTCTCAAAACAAAATATATTTGAAGTTATTAAACATAATTTTCAAACAACTTATAATTAATTACATTAATATAAAATTTTCTTAAAACCCCCTTACATATTTCATACTACCCCCTTAACAATTTATATTTCACCCCTTCCAAATCGAAGAAACCTTAAGGAAATTTTGCAATTATCACATCATATTTCCGATTTTTTTAATTTTTTTTATAAAAATAAGTGATGTGATTGGTGGAGAATTTTTAGGAAAGAGAAGAAACCCTTTTATTTTAATAATATTATAAGATAAGATGGTAGGAGTTTTTTTAATATTTATATATTATATTATTATATCTACACATTTGATTTTGTATATTATTTTTTTATGTTTTATAACTTTTAACATATTAAGTTTGATGCAAATATGAATATATATTTGTGAATATTTCGTTTTTATTTATATATTGATACATATTTAATTACTTATCCAAAATATCTTTTCTAACATTAAAATTTAAAATTTTAATTTTTATGTCATAGAGGAAAAAAATAAAAAATAGGTATACTAAATTGTTAAGTTAGACGTAATATGAAAAAGAAACCCCGAACCAAATGACGTATTGGAATTCTTTTTTTTAGAAATAAATGACGTATATATTACAATTCTAAATGTTTAAATTTTTTCCGGTTTGTTTAAATATACTTGCTTAAATGATGGTTTTCATATTTTATGTAACATAACAAATATTACGTAGCGTTTTTTAGGGGTTTAAGTGTTTAACACAACTTTTTTGAAGTAAATAAAAGGGAGTCATTAGCCCACATTAAATTGATGGTCAGATCATTTTTCAATCCAAAAGTCTGTCTCTAGACCCCAAGACTTTCATGTGGAAAATTTGTTGAGGCTGGAAAGTTTTGTATGCAAAATTATACCGGCAAGTCAACAAAAGCATCGACATCTTCACCGCACAGACTCAATTCCAATTATACTTAAGGGATTGTCTATAGAGACACCATATTTTTACTAATTGACACCTCTAACTAATTTCCTAGCTAATCTCCTAACTTAATTAATGTTGTTGTTGTTGTCCTAATTAATGTATTATTATTTTAATATTAAAATTGTTTTATTATTTAAGTTTATATTATTCTAAACACCAATCTAAAGCAATAATTAAGTTACAATAAAATAAGATTAAAATAATTTAATTGAAATTACAAATTATTATAATAATTATATATTTCATATATTATTCATGAATAATCATCCAAAAAAATGCAATACACATTTTCTTCTAAAAAATGCAAAAATACCAGCAAAATATTAAAATATAATAAAGAAATATATTCAAGAATAATCTTCTATCTCTATAGTAGGTTCATTGGGATCTCGAGGTTTTTAATCGTTGTTTATATGATTCCAGACGTGACATGTACATGGTTTGCCATCCAACTGCAGATGGAGCTCTGTGGCGAATCCAATACGCCTGAATGAGCGGCATTGGATAATCTCCTTCTAATTCTAGCTTAACATAATGACAATCATGTACATGTAAAATTGTAATAATCCGATAGTCTTGAATCTCTTCTGGACCCTTCCAAAGAGGAAAAAAAGTTAAGCTACCTCGTTTACTTATAAAATGGAGGACCACTCCAAACCTAGTAGTAATCAGGACACCTATTGTAGGCATACGCATCCAATATTGTGATGGTGCAGGCGATTTTGAGAAAGATAGTGAATTATGTAATTCGTCGAAGTCATCGGTAAAAACTTAAACATAGGCATCATACGAATTCAAACATGCATACAACGAAACATATAACTTGATTACCTTCTCTAGCATCGATCTAATGTTAATTACATTCATCTAATATTTTATTTATAGATGAAGATCTAAAAGATAATACTTATCCCTTATCATATAGGATATAATTTTTAAATTAAAAAAAAAACAGATTTTGATTGTTTGTATCTTATGCAGTATTACTTGTACAAAATTCAAATTTGCTTATATTTAGGGAAGAAAAATCAAAGACCATCTATTTGTTTCAAAAAAAAATTGACTTTTGTCTTAAGGGTGTCTTTTAGATCTTGAAGCTGTCTATATAGCAGCACCCTATACTTAAACAAGGAAATATTCTTCACTGTTTGGAGACATTTTTAAGTTTTTGTCAAGCTTTTCACACGGCATACAAATTGCTAAATAATAATAAATTAATAATAATAATAATTATTATTATTATTATTATAATTAAATTATAAATAATAATAATAATAATTATAATAATAATAATAATTTTTTCTATTAAAACAGGTTCATCTATTCTATCGTGTCTAATCTTTTTTTCTTCAAAAAGGATTTTCCACTTTTAAGGTTTTACGGAAAAGTCGAGTCATATATACCCTTATATACACAGATTAATTGTTATTTAGCCGTTTTCTATTATTCTATACTCTTCATGATCATCCAATAAATTTAATGCTATGCAAGGATTAAATTCAAATACTGCGTACAACTAGACATCTTGAAAGTTGAATGACATATTCTACCAATAATTTCTACATATATGCATGTAAATATGTACAGAACACGAAAAGTTTGGTATTAGAGAAATAATTTTTTAGAAAGAAATGATATATACTGCTACTTTATTTTCCTACTTATTTTTGTATTGAAAAAGAAGAAAAACATCGATACTGTTAACAGTCCCCAACATGTGTAGTGCAGGGGTTATAAAAGTAATTTACAGTAATTAATGGGTCATAAAAAATTCCGCTTAACCCCTTAATTCTTTCCTAGATTTATGGCTGCAAGGCGCCAAAATCTGTACAAGCCGCCAAAATCTGTGCTCTGTTTGCTCTGCCGTCTTCATGATTGCTTTAAACTTTGCTTTATGCTTCTTTCATCATTGCTTTATTTCTTGAACCCATACAATCAGATTTGTGTAAGTTAAAATTAATAGTTTCTTTTTAATAGTTTTTTTGAACAGCAAAAAAAGGAAAGCTAAGACATGAGCTTCGGCATAGCCATCACCCACGCATGACAAATCCAAATATATTAATAAAAATACTTTAAGCAAGGTGCTAAAAGCATTAGGAAAAAGATAATGGGTTACAACACCACATGGACCAATTCAATAAATTACATTTGGCTCTAAATTTGATCCAAGTAAATAGAGTAGCTTGAGCTTCCACAATAACCGCCTGCACCATAAACCATTTTGCGTTAAATACCAGATTATTCCTAGCCTTCCAAATGCACCAAAACAAGCAACCCGCTACGGCCTCCAAAAAAATACGTTTTTTCTTGGTTTTACCTTGTTGCAGCAGATTGAACAAAAAGAGATCAAACGATGAAAACTGACCAATATTAATATTACACCACTTTTCCAACCATTTCCAAACTTCCTTAATCCTTAATGTACGAGCAAGATAAGAATAAATGGTCTTCTGTTTCTAAGTCACTTCCGCAAAGTGGCCGATGGTAAAGATATTCCCCTTAAGCATAGATTCAATTTGGTTGGTATTCGTTTTAGCAATAACCGCCACACAAAGCAATTAACTTTTGGGGGAAGCCATTTGTTCCAAAACGATCTACGAGTAGCTGATGAGTAAGACAAATTCTGAATGATCTGCCGCATAGACTTAACAGTAAATGTACCACTGGTATCACCTTCCCAACACCATGAATCCTCATTTTCAGATAAAACAACATGTTTTAGCAGTTCCTCAATTTCAACAATTTGACTTGAAAGTCTCACAGACTCATTTCCATCAGCCCAAGTCCATTTAAAAACCCACTGAGTCTTGGTGTAAGTCATCAAAACTTGCTGAACAGTGCATAAACCTGTTGGGTTTACGGGAACGCAGCGGAAGCAACGAAAACAAAGAGCAAAGCCATGGTACAAGCATGCAATGCATAAAACCCAAAAGAGGACCAAACTCTATAGCATATATTTGCAACATGAAAAGGAAGAGAAAGAAACTTATACCTTTCTCCTTAGCTCCAGCAACCTGTTGAAGAAGATGGTGTTGACAAGAAAGCAAAGGAGCTTCCCTCTACTGCAAGTCCACCCCGGGTTTTTTCAATCCTCAAGTACTAGCAAGCTTGTGTGGACTTCAAAGCCTTGAATCCACACAAGAACAACAATGCTTCGATTTACTGGACTAATCCCTCCTATACACTCTAATATGAAACTCTAAAAATGAGCTCTAAGTGTATTTTGTCAAGAACTCTCCTAGAGAGAAAAAGACTAGAGAGAGAGAGAAGTGAGAGAGTGTCATCTGGAAAATAGGGGCCAAAATCGACTAAATCCTTTCCCCATGACCGGCCATGTGCCTTTCTAAAAGCCAAGACATGCATTGGTCCAAAGGGGAGGTGGGAGACAAAAGTTGCATGCTGTCAGACGAATTTCCGCGCCGCGTACCCGTAGGTTTCCGCGCCGCGGAACATCCGCGTCGCGTAGCCTAACAGGAGCCGCGTCGCGTAAATCTCCTGTATACCAACTTCTCCACACTGGCAGATTTAGTCCCTCATCTTTCATTGCTGTCAGGATTGATCCCCGACGTGTGACCCAATAGGCCCACACTATATTGGCAGTGATCCTAATGGCGTACGTGTGTCAGTGGGCATACTCCAACAAACTCCCACTTGCACATGACACACCGTACCCAAAACCACAGACAAAGAGCGGCCTCTAGCAAGGCATCTATGCCCCCAATAAGCATGGGTTTTGTCATCAAGAACAAAAACCAAATCCAGAATCAGATACGGAATGGTCCTATAGATAAGTGATCATTCATCCCTTCATTCGCGATATCCGTGTGAACACGAGACATGGTTAAATGTCAATCTCCAGATCGTTCACGATTATGTTTCTCGATCTCGATTGATGGTGACCCAAAATCTAGTTGCAATCGATCAAATATCATCGCAACTTGAGCATGGCCATGCATTTTACGTCAGCGCTCAATCATCGAGGGACCCATGGATATCTATCTAAAACTAGAGGAACGAATCCCTTTGACTACATTGCTCCACCACATACACCATACTTTACCTAAAAGTTCCCTTTATAACAGCCAGTTACGAACTACGTTTGAAAGCAATCAAAGCAAAGCAGATCCATGCTTTGGAACACGTGTATCTCCAGTCTAAGGACAAAATGATATTATCATCTTGACTTACTCGTGACAAAAACCATGAAGTAAGTTCAGGTGCGGGTCGTCCAGTTACTTGACCATTGCAAGCACAGGCGAAGTGTTGCGTCTCTCTTATCTAATCCATTATTAGATAGCGACCAACCACTTCCCTCAGCCTTATCTCAAACTTCCTCCCCGTGAAGAATGACCGACTGTGGACATTTAGAATGAAAAGAGCATTCTGGGAAGTGTTAAACATGCTAAGATGGAACACAGTAAGGATTCATAAAATATCCGCCCTCAGCGCATTATTAAATCACATTTAATAATCAATATAGTATGAAGTACAATACTGCTTAATGTTCCCCATGATAATATATACCAAACATATAACTAAAACAAACTCAAGCTTTGTTCACCTAGACCTAGTATGGTAAACATCACTAGCCCGTGACAACAGCTTAGTTAACGGATCTGCCATAAAGCCATCCGTATAAACTCTGCTAGCGATCATGTCTCTACCTCAACCAATCACTCATAAAGTATGCGTTGGTGAGACCATGATGCTTCTTATAATTCATCGTACCTTCATTGTTTCAGAAGAACCCAATAAGGTAAATGATTACTCAGACTTTGGTTCTTATAGTAAAGTCATCCTACCCTCATTGTCTCAGAAGAACCCAATAGGGTCATGGATGCTTCAAGAACTTTTGATCAACAACACCATATTTTGTAGGATCATGAACTCCGATTGAGATCGGCAGTTATCCCATTCTATTCAGAAGCTAACACTAGAGTAACTACTTACTCTTGCTTCTTTTACAATAGAGTACCAAGAACATATCTAAACATTTCTTGATCTCCTACACCAGTTTTGTATATTCTATAGTCGTCATGGATGCATAATTCCTTACTTTATCTTATGAACAATATAAGGTAAGGACATTATCTCCATTGCGTTGCAAATATAGAATTACAACAATGCTCCCACTAGCCCTAACATTCATTTGTGTTTCATCTTTGCTCATTGAAAACTCAAACAATTGATTTTCAAATCAAAGCAAAGGTTGTAACCTTGAGATGCTTATTTAAGTCCACCATGGGACTTTATTTGTTTGTAGACTTTGCAAGGATACACTTAATGAAACAGACCATCGGATAGTGTTATGAGCACTTCCTCAGAGAATTCCTATTAAGGAATGTGGTATTTGCATTAAGTTGTCGTAGCCATGAAATGGCATTAAAATCACAAGTATCCGAGTTTACTTCAACATAACCACCGGTAGAGAATTTCTAGATGATACCCTCCTCATGGTCAATCATCGTAAAACTATCTCCTACTAGTCGGTATTTGAAGTTGTCTATGAACTCAATATTCCACATAACCACTGAGAGAAAGTCATCATATGATACCTTCCACATGGTCAATCATAGATCTTTCCTATCAGTCGGTATTCGAAGTCTTAAACTTATCCATGTTGGTCTCTTTCAATAAAGAACCATTTTTACCCTTCGAGTTTCAACCCAAGGGTTGGAATTACCAAGTCCAATAATTGGATATCCCTCATGGATCGCATCTCACTTTCATTGCCTCTTTCATTGCCTCTTTCTTTCTAGCAGACACTATGTAAGTATATGCAATTACCATTTTCATGCCAAAATAATAATCCACATATAAATACACAAACCATTATACAAGGCAACTTAAAGAAACCAAATTTTAATTTCTGGGCAAAAATCCAGAAACCAAAATTTAGTGCCAAAAACCCAAAAATAATTTTCCTTTAACAAAAAGAAAAATAGATTATGCCCAGGCACATTCCGCGCCGCGGTCCCAACAAAAGTTCCGCTCCGCGTAATTTTCCTGGCAGAAATCCAAATTTTTGCCCGTCACTTACCGCGCCGCGTGACCACAAGAGTTCCGCGCCGCGGAAACCCACTGGACAGAAAAACAAAATTTATTCTAGGGTTTTTCAGGCCACCATGTGCAAATACAGTATAGATGTGGCTCTGATACCACTGTTGGGTTTACGGGAACGCAGCGGAAGCAACGAAAACAAAGAGCAAAGCCATGGTACAAGCATGGAATGCATAAAACCCAAAAGAGGACCAAACTCTATATCATATATTTGCAACATTAAAAGGAAGAGAAAGAAACTTATACCTTTCTCCTTAGCTCCAGCAACCTGTTGAAGAAGATGGTGTTGACAAGAAAGCAAAGGAGCTTCCCTCTACTGCAAGTCCACCCCGGGTTTCTTCAATTCTCAAGTACTAGCAAGCTTGTGTGGACTTCAAAGCCTTGAATCCACACAAGAACAGCAATGCTTCGATTTACTGGACTAATCCCTCCTATACACTCTAATATGAAACTCTAAAAATGAGGCCTAAGTGTATTTTGTCAAGAACTCTCCTAGAGAGAAAAAGACTAGAGAGAGAGAGAAGTGAGAGAGTGTCATCTGGAAAATAGAGGCCAAAATCGACTAAATCCTTTCCCCATGACCGGCCATGTGCCTTTCTAAAAGCCAAGACATGCATTGGTCCAAAGGGGAGGTGGGAGACAAAAGTTGCATGCTGTCAGATGAATTTCCGCGCCGCGGAACATCCGCGTCGCGTAGCCTAACAGGAGCCGCGTCGCGTAAATCTCCTGTATACCAACTTCTCCACACTGGCAGATTTAGTCCCTCATCTTTCATTGCTGTCAGGATTGATCCCCGGCGTGTGACCCAATAGGCCCACACTATATTGGCAGTGATCCTAATGGCGTACGTGTGTCAGTGGGCATACTCCAACAAAACCAACAGATACCTAAACAGGTAAAGGCTGTACTTGGAGGTGACTATCAAACAGCAGCTTATGTAGCTGATGATGAGATAGCAAGTACATATTCTAAGGAGGATAGACTACTGATTGAGTCTCAGAAGTCAACCTCAGAGAAAAGACATGATCCCAACTTGAAATTCAATATGTGTATGAAAGCTAGTGATCATGGGAATGAGTGCTCAACATCAAAACAGCATGGTAAGTCTGTGCTGGACAGATTAGGCACTCAATCTGTTCAAAGAATTTCAGTCATAGAAATGCTTAATCCAAATCCTTTCAAAAGACAAAATTCTCTTTCTGGCTCAGTGAGAAGTTACAAGAACAGAAAGACCACTGTAAGTCAGAGGTCAAACTACAACAATGGTAAGTCCAAAGTTGTGGATCTTGGTAAGTCCAAGAAGTTCAACAGTGGTAAGTCCAAACCTGTTGAAACTGGTGAGTCCAGTAATCATGGCAAAGGTAAGTCCAAAGCCATGGATAAGAAGATTGTCATTCATTATTCTCATCAAAAGGATAACAAACAGAGACCTGACAAAGGTAAGTCCAAAGTCAGTGATCACCAGGTGAATCAGCTTGCAAAGAAAGTTAAGAAGTTATCCACCACATACAATCCTAAGACTGAAAGCAAATTTTCATAAGGATTGTTAGACACTCTACCTCCTGTCATCATTAGAAGAAGGAGATGCTACAAGTGCAGAAGTAGAGGTCATGAGGCTAAGGACTGTGATGCTAAAATCCCAAGGCCTGAACAAGAACAAACTGATCAGCCTACACAGGATTCAGTTCCTGCTCAAGCTGAGCAGTCAGTTCAATAAGATGAAGCTGCTAAGTGCTCCTCATCTGAACCCACCAAGAAATGGGCTCCCAAACAAAACTAATGTGTTTAGTTTTCATATCATGTGCAGGTTTCAAGTAAATGGTACTTGGATAGTGGATACTCAAGGCACATGACTGGGTGGAAAGGACTTCTTAGTGATTTCCAAGAAGATGAAGGTCCTAAAGTAAAATTCGGAGACAACTCCTATGGAAGAACAAAAGGCTATGGGAAGATGCAAGCTGGCAAAGTCACTTTCCAGAGAGTTGTATATGTCAAAGGCCTCAAACACAACCTGATTAGTATTAGTCAATTGTGTGATGAGGACAATGTTGTTACTTTTAGGAAGAAAGCAGGAACAATTTATAATGCTAAGGGAAAGCCTGTATTAATAGCTAAAATAGAAAGAGATGTGTATCTACTTGATCTTAATTCTGCTGATCCCAATAATGAAACCTGCTTGTATTTCCATTCTGTTCCTGAGCTGAGTTGGTTATGGCATAAACATTTATCTCATTTAAATTTTAAGAATATAAATATGCTATCCAATAAAGAGTTAGTCTCTGGATTACCAAATATCACATTTGTCAAAGACAAATTATGCTCAGCTTGTGAACAAGGGAAACACCACAAAGGGTCCTTTAAATCAAAGCAAAATTTTTCAATAACAGACCCATTGCATATGTTGCATATGGATTTGTTTGGACCCATAAGTACTCCAAACCTGAGTGGCAAGAAGTACACACTGGTGATAGTAGATGAGTTCTCACGATTCACCTGGGTAATATTCCTTAAAGCCAAAAGTGAGGCTGCCCTGGAGATAATTAGTTTCATCAAAAGGGAAGAGTTGCAAAAAGGTTTGTCTGTAAAGCAACTAAGAAGTGATCATGGGACCAAGTTCAGGAACTCTACCCTTGAAAGCTTCTGTGATCAAAAAGGAATATTACAAAATTTCTCATCTGTCAGAATTTCACAACAAAATGGAGTTGCTGAGAGGAGAAATAGAACCTTAATTGAGGCTGCAAGGACAATGCTATGTGAAATAGAACCTTAATTGAGGTTGCAAGGACACTGCCCTATTAATACAGCCTGTTATACCCAGAATAGGTCAATCATTGTCAAAATACATGGAAAGACTTCATATGAAATGTATAAGTCAAGAAAGCCCAATATAGGTTATTTCCATATCTTTGGTTCAAAATGCTATGTGCTGAATCAAAGAGATCAGCTCCATAAGTTGGAACCTAAAGCTGATCCTGGAATATTTGTTGGCTATTCCTCAATCTCCAAATCATATAGAGTATATAACTCTAGGAGAAAGGCCATTGAAGAATCAATTCATGTCTCATTTGATGAAGACAGTCTTGATCAAGCTGAGAAAAGTCAAGTTGACTCGGTCAGTCTGAGTGAGCTTGAACGGCCTAAGGAAACCAACTTATCAAATCCTATGTATGTCATAGGAGATGATAGTGATGATGATGTTTGTTCATCAATGAAATCATCACAAGCTCCTAAGGATTCTCAAGCTGAGAAAGATGATGAGTTCGTCAATCCTTTTGGAGCTGAGGTCACTCAGACTGAGAATCTTAGTGATAATTAGTTTGTTGACAATGCTGCTGTTGAGATTGAGGAGATAGGTTCACCTCGAGGTTCTCAACATCACTCAGACTCAGAACCAGACTCTCCAACTACCACATTTAAATTCCTCAAAGATCATCCTCAAGATCAAATCATTGGAAATGTCCAAGAAAAAGTCATGACCAGATCTAAGGCTACAGCTAACTATGTTGCTCACTTTGGTTTTCTGTCTCAGATGGAACCAAAGAAGACTGAGGAAGCCTTAGCAGATGAGGATTAGATTGATGCTATGCAAGAGGAATTAAATGAGTTTGAGAGGAATAATGTCTGGAAACTTGTCCCTGCTCCCAAAGATCATACAATTATAGGCACTAAGTGGGTCTATAGAAATAAAATGGACAAGGACGGAGTGATAGTTAGGAACAAAGCCAGGCTGGTAGCACAAGGGTATAAGCAAGAAGAAGGTATCGATTATGATGAGACCTTTGCCCCTGTTGCTAGAATTGAAGCCATAAGGCTGTTCTTAACTTATGCAGCATATAAAGAATTCAAAGTCTATCAAATGGATGTGAAGAGTGCTTTCCTTAATGGAAAACTTCAGGAGGAAGTCTATGTGAAACAACCTCCTGGTTTTGTAAGTTCAAAGTTTCCACATCATGTCTATAAGTTGGACAAGGCTTTGTATGGTCTTAAACAAGCTCCCAGAGCTTGGTATGATACACTGTCCACTTATCTACTGTCAATGGACTTTACCAGAGGTAGTATAGATAAGATACTCTTTATTAAAAAGAGTAAAGGACAAGTGATTCTTGTACAAATCTATGTGGATGATATTATTTTCGGTTCAACCAATGAATCTCTGTGTGAGTGGTTTTCCAAAATAATGTCACAAAAATACAAAATGAGTATGATGGGTGAGATGACTTATTTCCTAGGCTTACAGATTCAACAAAAGCCTGATGGAATATTCATCAATCAAAGCAAGTATGTTCTTGATTTGATAAAGAATTATGGTTTTGATTCGAATTCAACCATGAGAACACCCATGTCACCAGCTGTCAAGCTGAGTAAAGACTCAGATGGTAAGTCTGTGTGTCAGTCTACCTATAGAGGAATGATATGTTCATTACTCTATTTGACAGCTAGTAGACCTGATATTATGTTTGCTACATGTGTTTGTGCAAGATATCAGGCTGATCCTAAAGAATCACATCTTCAAGCTGTGAAAAGGATATTTAGGTACCTTAAAGGTACACCAAATCTAGGTCTTTGGTATCCAAAAGACTCTGGGTTTGAGTTAGTTGGTTTTTCAGATGCTGACTATGCTGGGTGCAAGTTAGACAGAAAATCAACCACTGGAGGATGTCAATTGCTTGGTGGGAAGTTAGTCAGCTGGAGTAGTAAGAAACAGAACTCAGTGGCTACTTCAACTGCTGAAGCTGAATATGTTGCAGCAGGAAGCTGTTGTGCTCAAATCCTATGGATGCAGCATCAACTGCAAGACTTTGGTATGAGTTTCAAGAAAATTCCTATCTTCTGTGATAACCAAAGTGCAATAGCCATCACTTACAATCCAGTCTTCCACTCAAGAACCAAGCACATTGAAATCAGACATCACTTCATCCGGGACATCGTGGAGAAAGGTAAAGTTGACATTAAATTTATCTCCACTGATGACCAACTAGTAGATATCTTCACTAAACCCCTTGATGAAAAGAGGTTTATGTATCTGCTAAGTGAATTGGGTATGCTCAACCCCTAGCTAAGTGTCTAGAATCTGAGTTTTCAGTTTGACAAAGACTAAGTGTCTTAAGCTGAGTGCACAGTTTATAAATAAGTTTTCCTAAACTGTATAATCTGTCACGCTGAATGATGAGTTCACACGTTTGGCGAGTTCCAAACACATTTTAACTACTCAGTGTGGTTAAGATATATAGCTTGAGTTAGTCTTAAACATAAATGACTAAGTGTCATTGAGTCTGAGCTTTGTGCTTAACTCACACTGTGTGATTGGTTCACACGTTTGGTAAGTTCCAAACAAATTTTACCTACTTAGTGTAGCTAAAATTATATGTTTAAGTCAGTCTTAAACATAAATGACTAAGTGTCATTGAGCATGAGGTGTGTGCTCTACTCAAGCTGAGTCCTCAACTCAAGCTGAGTGCTTGAATCAAGCTGAGTACTTGACTTAGGCTGAGCAATGAGTTTACTCGGCTTGATGTGTCCAAACTATGATTTAATTACTCAGTATCATTACTTCAAATGTCAATGTGCATTTGAGTAAGTTTCAAATCGCATCGTATATCAATTGTGTATTGGTATATTTTAACAGTGTTTATAATCTTATTATGGGTTAATAATATTACTTTACACTTGTATCCGTTGGAAGATGATAAGTTTCTACCCTCTAACTGTTACATCAAGTCGTAAATTTTTCCGGCGTAACGGATAAAAAGGGGAATCCAACGGTAACTTTTCTCTCTCCTCAGAAAGGTATATATACCGCTTATAATCGGTTTAGAGAAGTTTACACTTACAAATCCGACTTCTCACTTTCTAAAATACCTTTCGCAAACACCTCAATTGCTTAGTGCATTCTTCCGTTTCAAAACCCTAAATTGCTAAGTGCAATTTTTGAACCGCTCAGTGCGAATCTTCAGTTGCTAAGTGCTTGTTAAACAAATTACTCTGTGTAATTATACAATGGAAGGGATCACATTAGTTCTAAGTTATCAGATGATTCGAGGTGCCCAGTTCAAGAACAATGGAGTGCCATTGCTGAAAATCAACAATCAGCGTGCCTGTCTTGCTATTCCTCCGAGGAAACAAGGCAGGGGATACGAAATCTGGGTGGCTTAAATCCGTAAATGCCCCTTGGCATTTGCCTTTTGTGGTGCCCCTCTCCATATTGTTCCTCAACATCTACTGGAGTTCTGATATACATGCATGTATGACCAGAACAGGGGAGAGATTACGGGAACTGTTCTTAATAACAATAGAACAGTAGTCCTATCCGTCCAACGGCTAAGGGATGTTCTTCAACTCCCTCAATTAGAGGTGTTCGAGCCTGCTGTAATGAGGCAGGTGGCTAGGTCAGTCCTACCCAGAATGTGTCACCCGCAGACTGAGGGTGTAATTAAAAAGGTCACCTTTCCAACCAGTTGGGGTTTCATGGTTTCAACGGTGATTCGTTCACTAGGAACTAAGGTTGGAGGATTGGACCAAGTTAATGAGTTCGAGATGTAGCTGCTATATAACATGTACTTCAATAGAAATCTGGACTATGCTCTGCTTTTCTTCAATGAACTCAAGGTCCAAGTGATGAAGACCACAAGGGATCTTCATGTATCGTTTATAAGGTACCTGTCCTTGGCAATTGAAGCCGAGCTGGGGATAGCACTCTATGAAGCTGATCAGGATGTGTTCCTATTTCCTACACTCAGCTCCAAGATGTTCAACAATGACATATTTCCTGAGCAAGAGGGTCTGAGTGGTCCAATGCTCTTGGTTTCTGAGGGAGCTTCATCAGAAAGTGAAGCAGAGGGATCGAATCAATAGGGAGCTTCTCAAGCTGATACAGAGGTTCAAGCTGAGCACTCTGCTCAGGCTGAAGCAGTCCACACTGAAGCAAACTCTGGTAAGACTTCTCCACTTTCTCTTTCTTCTCACTTTTCTCCATCTACCTTTGGAGATAAGACTGCAGTGGAACCAACTCAGTCTAACCCATCTCCATCACCTTCATTCCATCTACAATCCCACTCTGAAGCCACCCCTAGTATGCCCACTGCTGCTAGAGAGAATATCCAAACCTACCAACGCAAGACTGCCAGAAGTAGTGCCCCACCTACAGGCATCACTAGAGCTGTGATCACACTGATCCCTCCACCGGCATGCGTTGAGGGGGAGATGCCTACTCTTAAGGTGTCAACCTCGAGGCTCATTAAAACCCAACAGCCTATACCGGGTGTGGTGTCTACTCAGCTCACACTCTCCAGTGCCATGGGAGAGCCTATTACTGTGCCTAAGCAGACACACTTAGGTAACATTGAATATATGACCAATCCCCAGGGTCAATCACCCCCCTCCAAACTGATTAGCCAACCACCAACCCATATACTTCACATCTCGAGCCTAATTACTTCTCTTTACTTCTCACACCCTATTGCACGACCTGTTAATGATTCATCTTCAAACCAAGATGAGTTACAGGGTCACCATTCTAGTGCAAATGAATCTGAGGATATACACCAATCCTTGGATGATGCACCCAACTCTCCACCTTTACAAGCTGACTTTGACTCAATTATAAATTTTCTGAAAAGTCAGTTTGAGATCCTCCATCAAAAGAGGAAAAAGACCAAGAAGCAAATGTTGCTCAGATTAGATGCCTTGGATGTTGAGGTCTCATACCTAAGGTCTGCCGTTGCTGCTCTACATCAACAAAGACCTTCAACCCCTATTGATGATGACAAGAAGGGGGAGAAGGTTCAAGAAGCTAAGGCTCTACTTATGATGGCAAAGGGTGCAGATCAGGTTGAGGGGGAGAAAAAAACAGAAAAGAAGGAAAATGATTCTTAGTGAATCATCTGCCTCAGATGAAGACTCTGCAGACAAGATGACATTACAAGAAAGAGCTTCTCTGATCGCAGTAAGGAGGATGGAACAAGAAGATGCTGACTAGCTTGGGATGTCAATCAAAGAGTTAAGAAGAAGACAAAAGGATGTTCAAGCTGTGTTAGCTGATGAGAAAGTAGCAAGAGAATGGGCCTGGGCTGAGGAGATCAGAAAGCAGAATGAGGAACTGGCAAAACTCAGACTGCCAATAGTGCACAAGGAGGAAGAAGTAGAGGAGCTTCCTGTTAAGAATCAACCTGAAGGGGAAGACATAACTCAGTGTTATACAAGGACCTACTTCTCCTCTCAAATAAATACATTAAGGTTGAGTTCAGTTCAAGGGATTATCATTCTAGAGTTTGTCTTAAGGAATGGTGAAACTTTCTCTCTGGAACTGAGTCAACTGCATAAACTGGGTTATGAGGAGTGGAAGCAAGTGGCAGTGCTCATCAAACATATGGAAAAGTCCTTTGAAAGAAGTCAAGTTAAAGATGAGATGCTAAGGTTACTTGCAAGAGCTGATTCATTGAACCTCATACCCAGGTCTGAGATTGCAACCCTACTAACTTCCTTTCACAAAATGGGGAAGGACAAGTTGAAAAAGCCAGCTGGATTAGCAAAAGCAAATAAGTACACTCTGAATCTTCCTAAAGGCTTGGAGTTCAAAGAAAACACCTATGTGGAAAAGCCTAAGAAAGGATTCATGTACCTGGATAGAAATGGAGAACAATGCTTCCAGTCTGATGCAAACATATACACATGTGGGGTATCTCAAGTCTTTGCTCTGAGACAGATTGTGGAAAAGACTGAACAAACTGCAAGGTTCAGACACAGAATAAACAGAGCAATCAGATCTCAAAAGGATCAGCTTCAACATATACCAAATTTGCAAGAGATCCTTGAAGAAATCGACAAGGAAATCAAGGAGTTTGAAGAGCTGCATCCTCAATAGATTAGTTCTATTATAAATTAGATTAGTTCTAATTTTTGTAAGCACTAAGTGTGCCTGATCTATGTGATCAATTTTGTATTATGATATGTTCAATTAATACAAATATTTGTTTGATATGTTCAATTGTGTTATGATATGTTCATATGTATGAGTCTGATAAGTTCAGCAAAATGAATAACTGATAAGTTCTTATTCATTAATATGTTTGGTTGGTGTGTTCAACTAAAAGTTGGTATGTTCCACTTTATAATTGATAAGTTCAATTTATAATTGATAAGTTCAATTTAAAATTGATAAGTTCAACTTAAAATTGATAAGTTCAATTAAAATTTGATGGGTTCAAATTCAAAATCTTGATAAGTTTAAGATTTATAACATAATTCTGTTAAACAAACTTAAGAACTGTTTGATGGTTTTATCATCATCAAATAGGGGGAGTTTGTTGGGAAAATGATCTCATCAGTTTAGATTTGATGAGACAAAGTTAAGTTTGTATGATGAGTTCTACATATAACTTAAACAGAATTATGAAGCTTAGTCGGACGGAACACTTATTGTGATTCAGAATAAGTATAAGCTGAGTACAAGCTGAGCATATGTTCGACCAGTTTATACTATACCTTAGTTAGTTTATTAATATGTTTAATAATCGGTGTATGTCACATAAGGTATATATCGAGTATTCAGCTTGATGTGTTTCAAGCTAAGTGACTCAGCTCAAGAGCAAAGTCAGCTCGACAGAGTTGCTAAACATGTTTTAGTTAACTAAGTTAGACTTCTAAGGATGAGTTAATAAATATACATGTTAGTCCATGTTTGTTTTCGAGTGTGTTCTTGAAGAACTCAGCTTGATGAGTTTCAAGCTGGGTAACTCAGTTCGAGTGAAGAAGTCAGTTTAAAGATAATTTAAATGTGTTTTAAATTTATCTTTATCACTCTCTATATCTACGGAAAGGATAAGAAGATTCCAGAATCAAGGTTGAAGATTGAAGACTCAAGATAAGAAGATTCAAGATTCAAGATTCCGGTTTATCCGATAGTTAGTTAGCGAATTAAGCTGAGTCTTAGTTTGTTAGGAACTGTAGGCACAGGATTATAAATACTTATCTCCTGATAAGTTTAGAGGTACGACTACGACTACGATTACAACTACGAGTTACTGAGCCATAACTCAGTTTCACCTCACCGTATGTGTTACGAATCTTGATCACAGTTTGTCAGTTCAACTTGATCAAGAAAATCACAGATTCCCAAAGTGTTCGTGTGTTCGAACTATCACATTTGTTGTGAAGATTGGTAAGTAATCATAAGTTGATTGAATCTGTGTAAATCCTGTTTAGAGAGTCGTCAGTATCTATAATCATAAGTTGATTATAAATAGCTAAGTTTGAGAGATTGAGAGATTTATATTAGGTGGTTATATATCAAGAGTTGCTTACTTGATAATTACTGTAATCATCTTCTTAATAAAAGCATTTGACTGTTTGTGGTTTGATTTACTGTGTGTAACACTTTTATTTGATTTGTTCAATTTCCGCAGAAAGTGTATTCAACCCCCCCCCCCTTCTACACACTGTTGATTGTTGTTATTCTCATACAAGGGACCAACAACTAAGGGACCTACATGTGCCATTCATTCGGTACTTATCCTTGGTGATGGAAGCTGAGTTAGGAGTTCCATTATATGAGACTGGTCAGGATGTGTTCCTCACACCAGTACTCAACTCTAAGATGTTCAACAATGATATCTTTCCAGAGCAAGAGGGACTTAGTGAGCCTATGCGTTGGATTGCTGAAGGAACATCTTCATAGAGTGAAGATGAGGAGTCTAACCAAGGGGGAGCAGCTCAAGCTGATCAAGAAGTTCAAGCTGAGTACTCTGCTTAAGCTGAGCTTGACACTATTGAAGCCGAGGATGAGTCTACTACATCTTCATCCATCTCCTTACCATCTTCAAGGTCTCCATTGGTTGGAAGACCCAACACAGGTATAACTCTACCACTCTCTTCTTCTTATTATTATTCTCCATCCTCATTTGGAGATAAGACTGTGCATAGACTAACACAGTCTAACCCATCTCCTCCACCTTCTTTCCATCTACAACACCAATCTGAAGCCAACCTTGGTATGCCCACTACTGCGAAGGAAATTTCCCGAACCTATAGTAGAAAAACTACCAAACGTAGTCTCACACCTAAAGACACTACTGGAGCTGATATCACATTGATACCTCCACTGGCAGGAATTGAGGGGGAGACACCTAATCTTATGGTGCCAACCTCGAGCTCAATCTAACCCAACAACCAAGCTAGGTTGTGGTGTCTACTCACCCCACACTCTCCAGAGCCATGGGAGAACCTGTTGCTATGCCTGAGCAGAAACACTCAGGTTACATTGAAGATTTGACCACTCCCTAGGGTCAACTACCCCCACCAACTAAATTAACCAATCACCAAACCTTTCTCATCACACTTTGAGTCGAACCCATTCCATTTAATTCTCACACTCTTCTACACGACCTGCCGATGATTCACCTAGAAACCAAGGTGAGTTACAGGGTCCACAGTCTGGTGTACATGAATTTGAGGGTAGACAACAACTCTTCGAAGATGCACCCAAATTCCAACATTCTCAAGCTGCATTGGATGATCTAATGTATTTTATTAAAGGTTACTTTGATACACTGCACCTAAAGAGGAAAAAAGACCAAGCAGAATCTATTGTTGACATTAGACTCTTTGGATGAAGAGGTGTCCAAACTAAAATCCGCAGTGGCTATTCTTAAACAAAAACAGACTTTAACCCCCTATTGATGATGAAAAATAGGGGGAGAAGATTCAAGAAGAGGCTGACTCAGTTCCAGTTGAAACCACAAAGGGGCCATCTCAGATTGAGGGGGAGAAAGAGAAAGAAATAGAATCTGAAGCTGAGCTTACTGAAAAAGCTAAAGGTAAAAGACCTTAACTAGTCAGCTCAGAAGATACAGAAGCCCCAAGGCAAAATAAAAGAAGAAAAATGATTCATGGAGAATCAAATTCTGATGAAGATTCTACACATTAACATGGCTTTGAAAGAAAGAGCTATTAAGATAGCTATTGAAAGAATAGAACAACAAGATAATGATCAGCAGTGAATGTCTCTTGAAGAATTAAGGAGAAGACAACAGAGTGTACAAGTTGAGTTAGCTAACATTCATAGTGAAAAATTAATAAGGGAGCAGGCTTTGGCTGAACATATTAGAAAGCAGAATGAGGAGTTAGCCAAACTCAGACTGCCCATAGAGCCAAAGGAAGAGGAAGTAGAGCTTCATGATGAAACTCAACCATAGGACATTACTCAGTGTTTTGTCAAGACATATTTTACTTCTCAGATTGAGTCACTCAAGCTGAGCACTGTTCAAGGAATTGTCATTCTAGAATTCATCTTAAGAAGTGGTGCAACAACCTCCCTGGATCTAAATCATATTCATAGACTAGGATATTCTGAATGGAAACAAATAACCATACTCATCAAGCAGATGGATAAGTCATCTGCTAGAAACCAAGTAAAGGATGAGATTTTAAGGCTTCTAGCAAAAGCTGATGTGATGGAAGCCATACCCAGATCTGAAATAAGGACCCTACTCACTTCTTTTCACAAGATTGGAAAGAAGAAGTTGTCAAAGCTAGCTAGATTAGCCAAACTAAGCAAGTATGATTACGGTCTTCCTGAAAGCATGGAGTTTCAAGAGAACACTTATGTTGAACAACCTAAGAAAGGATATATGTACTTAGCTAGTGTTAGTAATCAATGCTTCCAGTCTGATGCGGCATTATATATTTGTGGGGTAGCTCAAGTGTTAGCTCTGACACTAATAGTGGATAAAACTGAACAAACTGGTAGGTTTAGATATAGAATAAACAGAGCAATCAAATCACAAAAGGGTTAACTTCAACACTTGCCAAATATGAAAGAACTTCTTGAAGACATTGACAAGGAAATTAGAGAGTATGAAGAGTTGCATCCTGAGCATAAATATTAGATTAGTTCTAATATTAAAATTTTGTAATAGATTAGTTCTATGTTAATTATTAGATTAGTTCTAATATTTTGTAAAGCACTAAGTGTGCTAAAGCTATTTTAAGTGATCATATTTTTGTATTCTGATAAGTTCAAATTTAATGCATACAAGTATTATTTTGATATGTTCAAATGTTTATGATATGTTCATATTTGTTAGTTTGATATGTTCAGCTTAAATGAAAAATATGATGAGTTCATGTTCATTAATATGATTGGTTGGTATGTTCAACTTATAATTGATAAGTTCAACTAAAACTTGATTAGTTCAAAAGAGAAATCTTAATAAGTTTAGGATTTGAAACATAATTCTGTTAAACAAACTTAAAAACTGTTTGATGGTTTTGTCATCATCAAATAGGGGGAGTTTGTTGGTCAAATGATCTTATTAGTTAAGATTTTATGAGACAAAGTTAAGTTTGTAAGATATGTTCTAAATACAACTTAAACAGAATTATGAAGTTTGGTCGGACTGAGCACTTATAGTGTTTCAGACTGAGCATAAACTGAGTATAAGCTGAGCATTATAGTTGATCAGCTTAGACTATATCTTAGTCCGTTTATCTATATGTTTGATAAGTTGTGTGTTACCTAAGGTATAGGATAAATATTGAGCTTGATGTGTTTCAAGCTGAGTGACTCTGACTTTAGGCTGAGTCAGCTTAACAGAGTTGCTAAGTAAGTTCTAGCTAACTCTTATGACTTCTAAGGATGAGTTAGTCGTTATACATGTTAGTACATGTTTGATATCGAGTTAGTTCTCGATGAACTCAGCTTGATGAGTTTCAAGCTGAGTAACTCAGCCTGACGAACGAAGTCAGTTTAATAGAATTTGAATATGTTTTAAATTCTGTTATTCTCCATCTACGGTGCGGATAAGAAGATTTCAGAATCAAGATTGAAGATTGAAGACTCAAGATTGATGATTCAAGATTCAATATTCAAAATGTCAAGTTTATCCGTTAGTTTAAATTAACAAATTAGGATAAGTTCTAGTTTGTTAGGATACGAAGAATAGGATTATAAAAACTAACCTCTTAATCAGTTTAGAGGTAACACCTCAAAAACGTATGTGTTACGTATCTTGATACATTGATTGTGTGTTGATCAACGTGATCAAGTATTCGCAGATTTCCAACAAGAGTTCGTGTGTTCGATCTTCACGTTCGTTGTGAAGTTGGTAAGTATTCAATCTGTGATAAAAGCTTATTTAGAGTATTAGGTTGTGATTATATAGATAGCAATTTTGATCAATTAGTTTGAGAGATTGAGAGAGTTGAATTGTATTCAGTGTTTATACATAAAGTGTTTCATACTTGATAGTTATAATAATCATCTTCTTATTAATAAAAGCATTCAGTTTCATTCAAGTTGATTTGTGTAACGCTTTCTATTGTTTTGTTTAATTCTCCGCAAAAAGTGTATTCAACCCCCCTTCTACACAATACTTGCTTGTTGTTTATCTCACCAAGGGACCAACAGTTACGAAGCTATGGTTCTACGATTGTAAACGTGCATTTACTTAGGGCTCTTCGATGGCCTAAGGTGTGTTGCTATCATAATTTTCAAAATTAACGAGTTTTAGATTGTACAATCATTAGCTACTGAAACCACACTCTATATATAATCAAATAGTATTCCTTCGTCTACATTGTTGTTGTCCTAATTTTCATAACTATGAGTCCTTGATCTTACTTTCCGTGGCTATTGAAAAGACACTCTACCTATAATCGAATAGTCTTACATATCATATATAGATATGAACTGCTTTGGAATATAAACAGTTCTTTAATTACATCCATGTTCGTTTGGAAGGCCTAAAAATTACAAGAAACCCCTCTTCCATTTATCCAAACTAATTCAATGGCTTCAAAATACCATCTGTGAAATGCGGTTAATCCTGATGCTGATGGGTGGAAACTACAGGTCCGCGTAATACGTTTGTGGGAAAAACATGTGTTTATGAAGCCTGGTGAACCTTTCTACACCGAAATGATACTTATGGATGAGGAGGTCGGCATTTAAACTACTGTTTTGCCCTTTTAGGGTTGTCGAATCTATGCCTATATCAAGAAGGGTTTAAAGCTTACGTTCAAAGACTTGATTTCTGAAAGGAAAGTGTATGCCATCTCAAATTTCAACTATTCTGATAAAAATGGAAAAGTCAATATGACTAAGCACCTGTTTCGTGTCAACTTCATGGGAACTACTCGTGTCAAAGAGGTTTTAAAGGGATTTCGAAATTGAGGCTATCATATTCTCCTTCACTGAATTTCATAGTATCATTGAGAAAAAATAGCCGAAGAACAAGTCATAGATATTCCATTCTATCGCTTCTTTGAAACTTTTTTCCGGTGTAAATAATAATCTTTTATAACTTATCTTCATGTAAGTATTTTGTAATACTTAGATCATACCTGAATGTTTTGACAATGGTAGGTAAATAAAGAAAAGATGTATATCTTTCTATAAAATCCAGGAACTGACTGATATTTATTCAAATTGATATTTAATGAAATTCCGACCTGGAAGGGTTCATAGGTCACGTTAACGACACCTCCTACAAATATCAATCTATCTATATGTATTCTACATTTAGCTTGAATTATGGTTTGTATTTACTGTTTGTATATTCGGTGATTTATAGACGTCATAGGTGTTCTTGGTGGTTACACAAACCTCATAGATACGTCAAATGATGGGTGGTCTACACGTAGGGTGTGTTTCCAACTAATGAATGAGAGGTATGTTTGGTTCCCAACTATTGCAATTTCTCCCATATTTTCCAATTCTTTGTAAGTTATCAATGATCAATTTGTTAGTTCTTTTAAAAGTCTTGGTAGGATAAACAATTAGTGTGTCCTAAATGAGTATGAAGTCATACTCTTCACACATGAACGGTCTTTGGAGTTCAAAGCATATTTCTACAGGTTTGATGAGGTGGTCATAAGTGTAAAGCCGGAAGTTACCTAGAAGATTTACACTCACAAACAGATAGTCTACCCTTCTGAGAAAGGTAACAATGACGCCTATCTAGACTTAAATTATCTAAATGCAATGTCAAGTCATTCACAGTCTATATTAGTAACTTAAATTCATGTACATGTTTTGCGCCATCTTTGGTATTCGTGACATATTATGCAAACTGTTTAGGCCGCTACTATTCTTTGTTAGTAAGGGATCCAACTTGAAAACACGACTTACCAATCAGTATAGTCAAATTGGCCGGCTGGCTAACATTCTCTTCTTAATACTAATACTACCCTTTTAATTTTTATATATAATATATAATAGCGTTCCCGATTACTCCTGCTGGACCGAGGCAGCCTATTCCCAATGTCGGTGCTGATATGCATGTGTTTGAGAAGGAGATAGATAGTAGTGTATGGACAAGGCAAACACTGGTAATACACGACAAATAACCCATGTCTCTAATATTATTAAAATTCACAACTTTCAGAATGTTCATAAACCTCTGCTTACCAATTACTTGTGTTAAATACAGACCATTCCTACTAAATATGCAAGAGATCATAATCTCATGCGTTTCAACACAACCAAAATCATAGCAGGTGACATCTAAATGGATCTGCGAACGAAAACCTACAAAAGGAACCGGGGGGTAGTGTTGATGACCATGTGGTGCTCAATGGACCAGGATGGGAGACTTTAAAGAAGCAGTCCAATTCAAAAAGTACAACATCCTATTCTTCTCCATTGATATGAATGCGCTCAACCGGGACCGCCAAGTAAAGTTCTCAGTATTTTCTAAGTACGATCTGTTGAATTAAGACATTGCCTAATGAGGCTGTTTTGAATATTATCCAACCTTAAGGCTTGTCGTTCTAACATCAACCTCCAACCTCAAGAACAACTACTTTTGTTAACTTTCATTACGCACTTTTACAACTGTCGAATTGTCCAATGAATGTCGATGTCTTGTAAATATGGAACAATGTTTTAAGCAATATTTTGAACATGATTTTCTGCTACATTCAAGCGCAATAAAACAAAAGAGTGTATATATGTATGTATGTATATATCTATACTACTTTATAATACATTTATACATTTTTGCTTAATCCCTTAACATTTCAGTCACTTGAAAAGACTATTATACCCCTCACTCTTAAAAATAAGAAATAAGGTCATCTCATTAAAAGACTATTATACCCCTCACTCTAAAAAATAGTGTATACCTCTCCCTTAAAAATGATATATCTATACTACTTTATAATATATTTATACATTTTTGCTTAATCCCTTAACATTTCAGTCACTTGAAAAGACTATTATACCCCTCACTCTTAAAAATAAGAAATAAGGTCATCTCATTAAAAGATTATTATACCCCTCACTCTCCCTTAAAAATGATATATCTCTTTTACATAATACTTTTTTATACCCCTCACTCTCCCTTAAAAATGATATATCTCTTTTACATAATACTTTTTTATACCCCTCACTCTAAATATAGTATGTACACCTCTCTTAAAAATGGAGTCATCTCATAAAAAGACTATTATACCCTCACTCTAAAAAATAGTGTATACCCCTGTTAAAAATGGTGTATCACTTTTACATTATACTTTTTTATACCACTATCTCAAAAATAAACATGACACTACTATATTTTTTACATATTACGATTTTTATCTCTTTTACGTAGTACTTTTTATACCACTATCTCAAAAATAAACATGACACTGTTATATTTTTACATATTACGTTTTTATACCACTATCTCTAAAATAAACATGGCACTATTATATATTTTTACACTATATCAACAAACTTTATAATTTTAGAGTGCACTGTATGTGTGTATAAAGTTTATGGCTTCTATTTTCCTTGATTCGATGGAGTACCCGACCTTCATGGCTCGATGCACCTTAACCCAAAAAATCCGACACGAAAAAATGCGATACCTGCATCATCATCAGTGTCAGCCACGCATATTCATAAGAGATTAATCTTCTACATAAGAAGAGAAACCATACATTATTATGACCAAATATAACCTAAAATACATGCATCTACAGAATTAAAAACAATAATTGCCATCCGAAAATTCGTTCCAACATAACGGTGCTGGAAAGTCGGAAGGAGAAATGTTATAAGCTTAGAATGGAAGCCCCGGTAAACGGCGGCAATAACTCTAACTGTCCTAAGGTAGCGAAATTCCTTGTCGCATAAGTAGCGACCTGCACGAACGGTATAACGACATCCGTAAATAATAAGAGGTGAAGGTGAGTTAATGAGAATGAAATAAAAAAAGATAAACAATCTAACTACCCCACTGTCTCCGACATGGACCCTGTAAAATTCTGCAACAATTATATACTTTGATACCAAAAAATAGAAATGTAAGAAACAAAATTACCTCTGCAGACGTAATAAAAGACATCCGTAAATAATAAGAGGTGAAGGTGAGTTAATGAGAATGAAATAACAAAAGATGAACAATCTTACTATCTTTAACACAATCGGTAAATAACAAACCTGATTTGGATTTTTGTCGATTGTAATAAACACTTAATCTATGATTTCACTAAACAAACGAATCACAAATAAAAAAGAATCCTAATCCTAATCCCAAAAAAGTATACTAATCTCAAACAATAAAAAATCAAGATTCGTTCGACGGTGTTCCTTAAAAGGCACAAATAGAAACAATGCAAAAGAAAAAAAATACTTCAACCTTATATTAAAAAAGCAATAACAAGAAGAATTGTATATTTATATAAACTAAAACATGAACATAGAAGGAAATAAGAGTGTAGGACCGTGGGGGTTCTAAACTAAAAAACCCTAATGCTAGGACTGATCTAGGATGAGAAATAGTGCGGAATATCTATTTCCCAAACCTCCTAAGGATTCTAAGATCTGCTTAGGTGTCCGGCACACAGTTAACACGAAGAACACACAGAGTAGGACGAAGAACAACTCTAAGAACTCACACAGAATGCTTAAGGCTGCCCTTGGATTCGAGATTAACACTAAGTTCGCGATTACCGAGGTTAAACGTACGATTACGAAGGCTCACTAAGGCTTAAGGTCGATTACGTACGATTACCGGTCAAACTCTGCGATTCCCCGTTGATTACTCAATTACTTGCGATCACTCGCGCTAATATGCGGTTAATCAGTATTTATAGTGTAATTAATTTCACTACGCACGTGATGCAACTCACTGCGCACGTAGCGAGTCCAGTACGCACGTACCAGTTGTTTTAATAATAATTAATTTAACTTTAACCGACCACCTCACCACGCACGTAGTGAGCTTCACTACGCACGTAGTGGACTCATCACGCACGTGATGACCTTCACTCATACTTAAACTTCCAAACACAAATCAACACATGAATAAGTACTTGTAAGCTTAAGACAAACATAAGTAACCACTTAGAATGTATAAACATGCAAACCATTAATCAAAACACATTTGAATTAACATTTCAAGTAAACATGTATGTATTGGATTGATAAGAACTAGGGATTTACAATTATGCACCAACAAACTCCCCCTAAGACCTAGTTCTATCAACAAAAATTGCACTAAGCAAACAAAATGACAATCTAGCTGTTACAACGTTGTAGACTTGACTTCATCAGATCCAGCATAGATGTCGAATGCAAAACAAACTCGAACGACTTTTTGAAATTGCAATGCCAAATACATATACTGATTTTTGTAGAGGATTGGATTGTAGTACAAAACAGTAATGTCGTCCTTCCCAAAATTCTTAATCCACATAGGATCAAATACTTTAACCGTTTCTCCACCAGACATGTCATCATCCAATACAATCACTGCCTCAGTTGTTTTCTCGTTAAAGTACCACCATTTAAACCTTGCGCTCAACCCAGTAGGCATGGTTCTCAACGGTAACTATTTCATACAACGAGGAGCTTTGCAGTTAAGCACTTTGAGCTTTCTTCCTGTCAGTGGATCAATCTTAGTTGGATGGCTCTTGACACCTGGCACATAAGGCTTTAAGTTTTTCCATCCAAATCGAGCCTCACGCTTCACCAGCGTCTCAAACCATTTTGCCATGCTGTGATCGTCACAATTTAAAAGGGGCAGACGAGCAAGTTGTCGGATATCATAAAACGGTAACATTTGAATATCATTTGCTCTCTGGAAGTACTCAACTCCCCTTTCCCTCTTAATTGCATAAACGTTAAATTCAGGCACATAGCACCAACCAACTATTTCACCATCAGTCTTTTTACCAAGAGTTTGATAAAACTTTGAATATTCTGGTGAGCTTGCATCCTTTTTCTCCTTTCCTGCCTGACGCTCAAGATAGCGTTGAAACTTCTTTCTTCTTGCCTCTCTTTCTTCTTGCTTAGACTTTCGATTACCTAGATATTTATCTAAGTCGAAATCAACAGTTGTTTGTTCTCTCGCTTCAGCTCGTCTATTGATTTCCTCAGCATTAGCTTTTTTAAAGAGATCTACAAGGTCAGGCAGGTTATCGTCCTTTTGTTGGTCAGGATAGTGCTGATCTGTTTCATCCTCAATCTCTATGTCATCGGTATCAAACACCGGTTCCTGTTCAGCTTGAGGTGGTGGCACAAAGCTTTGATCCACCTCTTCTAGAATTACGTCCTCGACAGGAATCTGCAGCAGTTCGGCAATTTGTTCTTTAGTCAAGAATGGAAGTATTTCTCCTTCCTCTACATCATACTCATTTTGAGAAACAATTTGCCCTTGGACACTCAGCAGACGAGACGATTGAGGAATCTCAGCTTTCAACGGCTGAACAATTAAAGGATCTTCACACAGAAATAAGAAACCATAAACATGTGTAAGTTGAAAACAAACATTTCATTTCAAAATAAACATTTAAATACATATGATTGTTTCAATTCTATACATGATATCTAAATAGTTACAAAGTCACATAGACTAAAAATCAACCTCGTTCATCTCCTGAGTAAGCCCCAGCTGGTTCAGACTCGGCAAACTCCTTCAGCTTTAGCACCTCTTCGTCTTGCTTTTCCACGTGTGCCTTCAGCCTCTTGAACTCTTGAGTGTATTCAATTAAGATCCTTTCCATGGTCTCATTCTTTTTCTCCAACTCAATTATTTTCAAATCTCTCTCTTCATCCCTTTTCACCAACCTCTCTATTTGCACATCTTTCTCCACATCTCTTTTCAACAAATCCTCAATCTGTGCATCTTTCTCAACCATTTTCTGTTTCACTTCCTCTAACTCCAACTTCCTTTCTTTCTCGTCTTTAATCATATCTAGCACGTAGCTTTGGAGCTTGCTCAGACTTTCTTCGACGGCTATATTTGGTAGCTGAGAACCAGTTTGAGACGGTCCTGCAGCACCTTGAGCAGCGGTAGTGACTGGAGCGGCTGTTACTGTGGAGGGTTTGACAATAATCTCTGCAGAAGCAACCAGCGGCTTGAACTTGTAAACTTTCTTCTTCTTTTTCTCAGGCTCATCTACTGCAGCCTTTTCCTTCCTTTTTCTAGTCAACTCATCCTCATCCTCCTCGAAAAAGTCATCAACATTCATATCGTCCAAGCTTGCGGGGATAGCCTCTCCCCCAGTGGGATCACGAGCCTCTTGGCTCTGAACTTCAGGTTCCTCATCCTCATCGTCAGACACTATTTCAATATTTTCAACCTGAGATGTTGAGCCCTCGTTTCTCCATAAATGTTTTCTTTCTGGAGCTTGATAATCTTTGTTTCCCATGTGGCAGATTAATCTTCTTTTCGGAGGAACTGAGGTGCCTATGTATCTGCTCATTTGTCGCACTGTCTGATCATTCATATGTTTCAACTTGATTCGATCCCCGTCTTCTTTTACCAACCCCTCAACTTGAGCATCAATCACTATCTGAATAAACCTAGGATACATCAAGAACTGCCCCTCCTTATTGGACAAGTTTTCCTTTAGGCAGTTGAAAATAACCCTTGAGATGTTGAATTTAACATTTAGCACAAGCGCCACAAACAAATGAGAGAACGTTTGATTTAGCTGATCATGGCCAGTTCTCCGTGGCCCCAAACAATGAGATATAACATGCATCAAGTAGCGATACGGAGGACAGAATTTGGTTTTGTATACAGATTCATTTCTAATTTCACCGGTGTATCCACACCTCAGCAGACAGCCCTTCACCCGGCAGACGTTCAGAGAGGTTGGATCGGTGATATCGTCTCCGAGCTCGAGCAGCTCATTTAATATCCCTTCAGAAACAAACACGGGTTGTTCTTTCACCACCCCTTTAATCCCACACATATCTTCATCATAAACAGCAGTTCTCCAGAACTCTAGTTGATGCGAGGTGTAAGCAGTGCATGTAGTTGTGATTGCTGTATAGATTCTCGACCTCATCAAATAATCAATGATCTCATCACAATCCCTGGTCAATTTATTCTTAGTCACAAAGGCCCGAATATTGTGCATGTCACTTGCTTTAAGATCCGCCTTTGCCTGACTGCCAGATGCAGTCCCAGTGATGTTTTGAGTCGAGGAGCTTCCAATTTGTGCAGGTTCCATTGTTTAAATTATGTGGAATAAAAATTATGCTCATTATAATGAAACATCCAACAATTTCAACACACAGCTAAAATCTGAAGATTAAAAATTAAACGTTCATTTGGAAAATTTGAAGTTTTCACCACGCGCGCAATGACCATCGTTACGCACGTGATGAAAGATCTTCGTGCGAAGTGGTTTGACGTAACAAAACTTTAATTTATTTAAACCATGATGCACTTCGCACGTGATGCACACAGATCGCACGAAGTGTAGTTCACTTCGTGCGGCCGAAACTCATCAAGTTCATCGTCTTCATTACTGAGTGCGTGCGAGATGGAATCATTTCGTGCGAAATGACATTCACTTCGCACGACTAACATTCAAGCTTCAAGAACAGTTTGTCGCAACTTTTAACTTAAAACCCTTGATTTATGATGTTTTTGTTTCGATTTAGTGATTAAAGATCATCTAATTAATTCCATGAACGTTCCTTTTCACTTACATCTAACAAATTAACACATTACGATCACTTGTAATCTGGTTTTAAAGTTTTTAGTCTTTCAAACATAAAATCGAGTATAACTCGAGATCCAACCGTGGGATTGAAGCGAAAAACATACCAAAATGATCACAACACAAAGGCGAATCACACGAATGAAACGAATAACTCTTTCAACACAAAAGTCAGAATCAAAATCGAGAGAGAATGGAGTGTACTGTAGAAAATATGAATGCGTAATGACGAATACGCACGGAACCACTTTATATACCCTATTTCACTCCGTGCGAAGTGCTTTCACTTCGCGTATTGTTACCTGAAGTGTACATCCGAAGTGACTATTCATTTCGCACGTGATGAGCTTCACATCGTGCGAAATGGGATTCACTTCGCCTCTTGATCCTTGACCGCGGAGTATGCATACACAACGCACGATTTATCGCACAGTTCGTGCGAGGTGTTCTTACTTCGTGCGAATTGAATTTCTGACATAAAGTTAGAATATTTCTTGATGATCCTGTACTCAGCACACAGCGGTTAGTAACTTAAATGCAAGTCATAAACTTTTAAGCACACGAAAACACAAGAAACTATATAAAAACTAAACACACCAAAAAAATAATAATAACACACCAAAAATCTTTTTGTATTTTTCTGATTATAAAGAAAATGAAAATGCAGACTGTTAACAAATTAAATCCTAAAAACTAAGAGACAGAAATGAAAACACTAAAGATTTGCAAAAAGTAAATTACTGAAATTAAATCCTTTTGTGAGAAGGTTCCAAGATGGAATCAGTACCAGCACATCTATACTTAGTTATCATTCATTTCAGAACCTTAGACACAAACATACTCTCTCAATTTCTGTCTGTCAATCTAACTTTCCTCAGATAATGACAGATTTGATTTCAACATTTTCTGATTATCTAGAACTGAGTACATGGTTAAGACTATCTCTTTTAAAATCTCACAGTGTTTTGACTTACTCAGTAGGATGCACAACATGAGTACCCAACCACCATGCTTATGTGCTTTGTGATTTTGTCAACGCATTTTATGCTCTTTGACATGGAGGTCAATTTTTCACCTCTTCTGATAATTTCTGTTGAGCTTTTGTCACTGCATTTTATGCTCTTTGACAATTCAAAACTAATAGATCTATCTGTTGAGCTTTTGTCGCTGCATTTTATGCTCTTTGACAATTCAACACTAATAGATCTATGTATCTATTTCTTTTGACATCTCAGATTGGGGTCAATTTTTCACCCTCTTTTTACATTTTGCTCATTGTCATCTAAGCACATTTGGTATGGTAACAGGTGTGTGCACCAGACTAAGTTAGTCTCAACTGTTATTGACTTGTAGACTTGGAATGTCTCGATAGTTTGAATCTTTGATGGATTTCCACATGCATAACCACTTATCAGCCTAGACTCTCATCATATGCCTTACACGCCATCTGTTTCTTATCTGATTTGACTCAAATTTTCAGACAGTTTTCTCAAGAATATGTACATGCTTTCAGTCCTAATTTTACTAGACATACTTTGTATTGAAAGCCAGTGTACCATCATTTTCCATTTGAGTTGGATCAACTTCTCATTTTTGTTTTTCTGATTTTTTTTTTTTTTATGTTTTTCTGATTTTTTTTGTATTTTCTATGTTTTTCTGATTTTTTTTGTATTTTCTATGTTTTTCTGATTTTTTTGTATTTTCTATGTTTTTCTGATTTTTTTTGTATTTTCTATGTTGCACCTATCTCCCCCTAAAATATTAAAGAAATTAAAAACTAAGACAATAGAAACGTAAAGACACATAGAAAATAAACCGAAGTCACACAGACAAGGACACTATGTCGCATCATCGGGGATAACCTCACACTTGGTTTTCATCCCGTTTTCATTCACTAAGAATAAAAATAGGGGTTTATCAAATGCCTTTGTATACAGGTCTGCTTTTTGGAAATCAGTTTGAATAGACAAGACATCAATTAATTTCTTTTCCCAGCAGTCCAGTATAAAATGGTATTTGATACCAATGTGCTTGGTCTTATAGTGTTGTACGGGATTTTTAGTAATGGCTATAGCAGCAGTGTTATCAACATAAATGGGAGTAGTAGAGAATTGCAAACCGTAATCCCGCAGTTGTTGTTGAATCCAGATAACCTGAGAACAGCAGCTCGCCGCCGAAATATATTCAGCTTCACACGTAGAAAGCGCAACTGCAGTCTGCTTCTTACACTGCCACGTGACAAGTCTCGATCCGAGAAACTGACAACCCCCAGAGGTAGATTTATGATCCTTTTTGCATCCACCATAGTCTGAATCACTGTAGGCCGTCAACTCAAAGTTATCATCACAAGGATACCACAGTCCAAGATTGGGAGCATCCTTCAGATAGCGAAAGATCCGCTTGACAATCATCAGATGCTTGACGTTAGGATTGGATTGGTATCTTGCCATTAGACATGTGGCAAACATGATATCTGGTCTGGATGCCGTGAGATACATCAGAGATCCAATCATTGCTCGGTAAAGAAATTCATTCACCAACTCCCCCTCAGTATCTGGAGACATGCCGTGATTGACAGGAAGAGGTGTTGCAGCAGTCTTTTCAGAAGACATTTCAAACCGTGCTAGAATGTCAGCAACATACTTAGACTGGTGTAGGAAAATCCCTGTCTCTGTCTGCTCCACTTGAAGTCCCAAGAAAAACTTCATCTCTCCCATCGAACTCATTTCAAACTTCTCTTTCATTATCCTTGCAAATTCTTCACACAGAATTGAATTTGGAGAACCGAAAATAATATCATCCACATATACTTGCACTAAGATCAGGTCTTTATCTTCACCTTTGAGAAATAACGTTTTGTCGATGGTCCCTCTCCTGTACCCATTGTCAGTCAGATATTGAGAGAGGGTCTCGTACCATGCTCGCGGTGCTTGATGTAGACCATATAAGGCTTTATTCAGTAAGAAAACTTTGTCTGGATGAAGGGGGTCCACAAACCCCGGAGGTTGATTGACATACACTGTCTCTTGACTTTCTCCGTACAGGAACGTACTTTTAACATCCATCTGATAGACTTTAAAGCGTTTGTGCGAGGCGAAGGCAAGAAATAAACGTATAGCTTCCAGCCGAGCGACTGGAGCAAACACATCAGTGTAGTCTATGTCAGGAATTTGTCTGAAACCCTGAACTACTAGCCTTGCCTTGTTCCTGACAATCACTCCCTGATCATCCTGTTTGCACTTCAGAACCCATCTGCAGCCAAAGGACTTAGCACCCTTTGGTTTGTTCACTAAGCGCCAGACGTTCAGCTTTTGAAATTGAAGCAACTCTTCTTGCATTGCATTAATCCAGGAATCATCTTTGAGTGCCTCAATATGATCTTTTGGTTCAATTTGTGAGAGAAATCCCGAACATAGACATTGTGTAAAATCCACAGACTTAACCAAATTTGCACCCAGATCGGAGATTTCTTTCATCTGTTTCAGTCCCGGGGACTCTGAAGAATGAGATCCTGATAGTGTTGCCACTTGCCTCCTGGTTTGAACATGAGAATGAGGATCGCCAATGATTTGTTCAGGAGGATGGTTTCTATCAACTCTACTGGATCTCTGCAACTGAGCTTCTATATTAGTTTCCATATTAGTAACCACAGGTGTCTCCTCAAATGTTAAAATGTGGTTATTTGAGGAATTGACAACACCCTGTGAACCCTTGTCCGGTGGGGTGTGTGGCTCATCTTCAGAGTCTGATTCAGCATCACTATGTGTCGACGTGTGAGTACTAGAAGACGGATTTGGGGTGGTGCCCTTAGAGGAATTCTGCAGGTCATACAACATCTCAATTGCTATATCATCTTCTAGAGCTACTGGTGGCAGATTAAATAAGTCAAATAGGTTATCATAATCAAATAACCAAGCATCACCAGTTTTTGTCGGAGGCGAAGTATTCCGTTGCACATCCACTTCAAACCATTCTTCCACACAGTTAGAGGTTAAGTTGAAAACCCGCTTATTTGACTTCTTTCTTCTGAGGCTCACCAACTTTCCCTTTTAACTTTAAATCAGATGTTGAGGTTGATGCAACAAATTGATCAACCTTAGGAGGAAGTTGGTCAGCTTCAGAAAAGACATCTGTTTTCACCAATTGGTTCAAAACTGGTGGTGGACATTTAGTGTATGCCTTTTTGTCTTTCTCTGAATCGGAACCTTGAGGTCTCCGGTCGATTATGTGCTCAAATAGATAAGATGAAGTTGAATAACTTTTTAGTTTCTGATTGAGAGTCTCATAATCTACCTTAGAACTAGCAAGGTCTCGCTTCAGTGTATCTATCTGATTGATGTAGAAAACTATGGCATCCTGTTTGTTTAGCAATGCTACCTCTAGTTCTCTAATCTGTTTAATCTGGCTTTCAATTTTATCTTTTAGTGTCTTTTCCCTACCTTTAATGATTGAATTTTCATGCAATTTAGAGGTAAGATCACTGACTTGAGATTTCAAAGATAAAATATTTTGCACATAGTCATTGCACGAAGCACAAGGAATGCCAGAATTGTTACTTACCTTTGAGTCAGCTTATCCAGTCATGCACGCCTTAAGATCTTCTGATTCAGGTTGAACAGTCACTGGCGTTGGTTCGGCAGCTGGCACTGAAGCTGATTTGACATTATGCTCATCAGTGGGCAGTACAGACTCGTTATCACAAACGTCGTGGACACTGTCTGCCTCAGACTGTGAATCGTCATTCAGGTCTTGAACACTGGCCAGGTTGGTCTCAGCAACTTCGAAAGCATCATTATCTTGAAAGTGTACTGACCAGTCTATCCCCTCATCTTTCTGAACAACCACCATTGCCTTAGATGATCCCTTATGGGATGTTTCAGCTTTCTTTGGAGTAGTGGAGGATGATGATTTTCCAGGAGATGTCCTGAATGGATACTTGGGTCCTGAATTCTTTGGCTTTTCACATTCTCTTGCAAAATGATCCTTTTCGCCACAGTTGTAGCAGGTTACAGCTGATTTGTCGAAGCCCAGCTTTGTATCCTTAGTTGCTGTAATCTGCATCCCAGTTCTCTTGACCAAGGCCTTTGCTCTCCTTACCAGATTAGCATAGGACCATAGAATGTCCTGTCTTTCCATTTCATCGTTGTCTATCTGGTCATAATCTTCCTGAGTCAGGTAGGCATTTCCGATTTTACCCTTTAGCAGATCATCATATGATGTGACCAAAGCACTAAGCATCCCCATATGCTCCTTTACTTCCTCAGTGCTGCCGTGCTTGAAATGCTCAGTGTTTAAGGCATGCATAGACGTTTTGCTTGAAGGAGCAGAATATGGTGGTCCACTTGTAGTTTCAGGAGCAGACTTGCTTGATGAACAAACGTTAGATGTAAAGGCTGTCTGTAATGGAGCATTTGATGAAGTGACTGGAGAAGCAATGGGTCCAGTACAGTATAATGAGGGATTTTGCACATAGCTGCTCAATCTGTTCAGATTTTGCTCCTCCTGTTCATGCTCTTTCAGCTTAGTAATAAAATCATTCAGATCCATGCCCTCAAAACCTTCACCATTTTTAAGAATCATAATGAACGGCCTCCAACTTTTGGGTAATGCCTTGGACAAAGTCTCTACTTGTTGTCTTTCTGAGATCTGCACCCCCAAACTATCCATTTCACTGAGAAGATGGTTGTATCTGTTGATCAGATCTGGAAGCTTTTCATTCACGTATGAAGTGAAATGGTCAAACTCCTTTCTCAACTGTGAGGCCTTAAGCTCTTTCAGAAATGCATTCCCCTCGTTCCTCTTTTGTAGCGCATTCCACAAGGAACGTGACGTTCTATACCGTCGGAACTGGTGGAAGATCTCATTAGGAATGGCTTGGATCAAATAAGAGTAGGCTTTCTTCTCAGCATCATAAGCCTTCCTCTGATCGTCACTCGTCTGATCATAGGGAACTTCGATATTCCCTTCACCTTTAGGCACGACATAATCAGCAGAAATGGCCCGGTGCAACCGTGGATCAACCCCATCGATAAATATTTCAAAACGTGGTTTCCAGAATGGGTAATCTTCCATGGTTAGCAGTCTAGGTACTTTATTTATCCCGCCTTGTTCATTGTCCATTATTAAATTACTTAGGGCAGTTATGGTTTGTTTGGCAGCCATATCACTCATGTCAGACATTATGATTAAAGCCTAAAACAAACGTAAACACTACGCACGAAGTGAGATTGGTTCGCAAGAAGTGAACACACAACGCACGTAGTAAACTGTACTACGTACGGATTGACAAAAGATCACACGGTCTTAGGTACGTACGGAATGGGGACTAGTACCACTTTGTAGGACCGTGGGGGTTCTAAACTAAAACACCCTAATGCTAGGACTGATCTAGGATGAGAAATAGTGCGGAATATCTATTTCCCAAACCTCCTAAGGATTCTAAGATCTGCTTAGGTGTCCGGCACACAGTTAACACGAAGAACACACAGAGTAGGACGAAGAACAACTCTAAGAACTCACACAGAATGCTTAAGGCTGCCCTTGGATTCGAGATTAACACTAAGTTCGCGATTACCGAGGTTAAACGTACGATTACGAAGGCTCACTAAGGCTTAAGGTCGATTACGTACGATTACCGGTCAAACTCTGCGATTCCCCGTTGATTACTCAATTACTTGCGATCACTCGCGCTAATATGCGGTTAATCAGTATTTATAGTGCAATTAATTTCACTACGCATGTGATGCAACTCACTGCGCACGTAGCGAGTCCAGTACGCACGTACCAGTTGTTTTAATAATAATTAATTTAACTTTAACCGACCACCTCACCACGCACGTAGTGAGCTTCACTACGCACGTAGTGGACTCATCACGCACGTGATGACCTTCACTCATACTTAAACTTCCAAACACAAAATCAACACATGAATAAGTACTTGTAAGCTTAAGACAAACATAAGTAACCACTTAGAATGTATAAACATGCAAACCATTAATCAAAACACATTTGAATTAACATTTTAAGTAAACATGTATGTATTGGATTGATAAGAACTAGGGATTTACAATTATGCACCAACAAAGAGCTTAAAATAAAAAAAATACAAGAAAACTTATCACTTTCCTCTTCAAGATCCATCGGGTTGGTATCTATACTTTGATTGTTTTCCATATCTCAACTACAAAAACAAACAGTCAAACACATACATATTAATCAGTGATGCGATCCGTTTAATCCTAAACGGCATAACAAAAACTAATTGAAGTCAGTTCAGCAGGAAATTATTAAACAAAAAAACGTTGTATAAATCGCAGTAAAGATACCTATAAGATGTCAATCTTGCAGCTGCATTTTAAGATGTTACTAACATTTTAAACATTATCTAACAAGTAACAACAAAATAAAAATCTTTATTCTTAAATAAGATGTTACTAATAACTTCTAAACAACATATGAAATGATGAAAAGAACATAATCTGTTGTATCTTCAACAACAACAGAATAACAATCTTAAATAATTAAACATAATCTGTTAATCTATGATTTAACTAAACAATAAATGAATAATCCCAGTAGCATTTCCCTTTTATGGGTCCAATCTACATTTATAAGATGAGAATCAGAAACACAATGAAACAAACTAAACAAATTTCCCAAAATAGATTATAACTTTACATGAACTCATTAACTTTTGTGTTCCCATTCAGTATCGATTATTCATATGTAACTAATAATAGCAAATTTGAAGGAAGAAAACTTGAATTCATAGAAACTTACAGATAAACAATCTCGATACTTTTGCCACTCAGGAAAGCTTATCTTGCACCAATGATTCAAAATTAACAAAACATTTCAAACAACAAATACAAAATATACAAAGATTTCTCAGTCAATTATCGAGACAAACGGAAACAGGGAGATATTTAAAACATAGAAAGCATTTCAATAACAAATGTAGATTGGACCAGCTGTCTCTTCTCATGCGGTTTCCTTTTCATTTAATTCAAATTTGTTTTAATTGTACATCAAGAACAGCTGTCAAGCACTGAGCTGTCAACATCAAACAGCCAAATCCAACAGCCTTTAATCGAGAAGTGAATTGATTTTTCACACAACCATCATCGAGAACTGTTGGAATTTTTATATAAAAACGAACAGATAAATTATTTTTTTTGATCGAACGAACAGATATTAACTAACCATCATCGAGAACTGTTGGAATTGATTTTTAATAGAGAACTGTTGGAATTTTAATTCACATCGAGAATGTTATTAGTTTTTTATTTGCTTTAATTGATTGAGCTGTCACCATCAAAAGTCAAAGCAAATAGCTGTCAAGCATGTATACGGTTTTTCATTCGAAATTAATTGATATGTGAATTAATACTTTCTCAATTAATTGAACATACGTTGGTTTGAGACATAAAGCAGATTAATTGATATGTCAAAGCTTCATTTCTCAATTAATTTGGTTTGAGACAAAAAGCAAATTAATACTCACGATTAATTGAATATTAAACAAACATATTATATACTATATAAAACAACACTTCTATATTGTTCTCAAGGTTAAAAAACAATCTATATCTTTATAGCAAGGTAAACACAATCTTTATCTTTCTCTAAAGTCGTTTATATTAAATTTATTGTTGTTTATTTATACATTGTTATTCTTTTGTCTTAAATCTGATAGCAAAAGCAAAATAAACTATGAAATGAACCTCAACAATGATATGTTTAGTAGACATCATTTTCCTACTATTTATATATAATAATCATTATAATTTTCTTGCAGGGTATATGCGCACATGGATGTTTCAAACGATATTTTATCATATTCTGTGAAGTTAGTGTTTGTAATGCGATGAATTGCAATTTGTTATTCTTTAGAAACACGCATTTTAATTTTTTAGTATTAATCTACAATAATATTCTATTTTTGGCTAAACAAAAAGTATACGTATTTATGTTCAATATATACTATACTAGAAAATAAAGTTTAAGAGGTTTGCTATTTATAAGTACAAGTGTATAAATAATAATATTTAAACCTAAAAATGATAAATGCGTTATCTAAATTAGTTTAAATTTTGTTAGTGTCAAACATCATTCACAATCATGGTTGCTTCCTCTATCTTATCCATTGCCATAAAAAAAAACTTGCCATTGAGAAATTGCCAACTACAATAAAAACTTATTTTGCCACTCTTTATTCACCGTCGTCGCATTACGCGGGTAAATTACCAATACATCATTACCTTATTTTATGATGGCCTCAAAAGAATTGATGACATTTTTTATTTTATTTTTTTGAAAATGAATGAAAGAAGAGGCTGCCAATATCTGGTGATTCTTTTTCTTTTTGATTTTTTTTTTGGAAAGTGAAACGGAGGGAGGTATATGGGAGGGTGGGTAATGCTAGCTTTAGAAGAGAGGGAGCTTTGAAAAGAGGGTAGAAAACAAGCCTAAGCCGGCTGATGAATTTGAACGGCGGCGGCTGTGAACAGCAAGGAATACCATGTCTATTGTTACCAACAAAAAAACTTGCCATCGAAAAATCGTCAACCAGATTAAAAACTTTATAACGCCCCTCTTTATTCACCGCCGCCGCATTGCGCGGGTACCTTACTAGTATATATATATATATATATATATTGTATGCTTGTAATATTGGTGCAACATTTGAGAACATATTTATAAAAATAATACATACAATATTGACCGTTTCATTTAATCATTTGCCTCAAAATATTGTGTCGTAACATTATATACTACAAAAAAATCTCTAGACACAAATATAAAAACACAGTATTATGATTACAAGCCCGTGTTTACACGGGCATGATACCTAGTATATATATACTACCATTTCCTTATTAATTTTTTTATTTTAAGTTTTATTTATTATAACGATTAAATATTATTATTATTATTATTATTATGTAAATAAATAAATTTAAAAAATACCCACCGACCCCCTTTCCTATAAAACCTATTGACTATAGTCACTCTATTCCCATATCACTATAATACAACCACCATCGTCACCATCTCTCTCTCTCTCTCTCTGCGCCTCCGGTGAATGTAAAATTTAAAACCACATTATATGAAATCAAATGTTTTTAACGCATGAAATTAGTTAGATTACTGAAATATGGAAAAATGTTTTTTTATTGAAATATATTTTAACCTATTTTTAGAATGATGTGCATACCAAATAGAATAAGGCTAAATTTTTTAGAATTTTTTAATCTAATTTAGAAGGTTAATAATTAGATGGATATGATTAATCTAGATAAAATGGATGGTTAGGATATAGTATTGATTGAAAATTAAAAACTCTTAAAATTTATGATAAGAGATAATGTTGTATGTTTTATAAAGTAGTATAGATATAGATAGTATAAATATAGATATATTGTATTCAAATAAGAACAGAACACAATGAATAAAAGTGGCAGAAAATACACACCGGAACATTAATCGAATTGCACATTTGAACGAGTATTTATAGTACAACATTGGCGACTTAGAATTGGCGCCAATAACTGGTAAATGACAGTTATGGTGGTTGCCTTTGATGGTTGTGCAACTCCCGCTAATTTGTGTGCAAAGCACGCTTATTCTAGATATATTAAATACACATAATAATACTACTACTAGAAGTCTTTAAGTATATCACATACAATATTTGATTAAACATTACTCAGGCCAACATTCTCCCTCCTAATGATAAATCATTCTTCATTTCAAATCTTCAAATGATGAAAAAATCATCACCCACGTCTCCTTGCTTGTCGCCGTTGCTGCTAACATCCCTCAAGTCATTAGCATGTTTTTCTTCAAGTTCATCAAAGGTTAACACTAGTCTTTCACCATCGTCAAACTCAAATTTGCCTATCATGTGTTCGGGATATCCAAACATAACCTGCACATCCGTATCTTCATTGCAGTAGTCCATCTGACATGGTTATTCCCTTTGCTTTTCTCAAATTTCAGTGTCTTCAAATCCACGTGGTAAGTCTTCCCTTTTAGGCTGGTCATTTGCCACTGTTTCTCGTTCACCTAGACAATTTGAAGCCACTGGTTTCAACTCATCCAATGAGTACATAATGTCAACTTCACAATATTCTCCTAAAAGGCCCATGTAGGTTGCGTATACCTCTCGTAATTCATTAACATAATTGTTAGGAGGGTCTAGTGTTTTGGCTACTTCTTTCCGCTTATTTTCGATCACTACACAACTATGTCCATCCAAGTCTCTCAAACTAATTAAAGATCCAAGGGATTGATTCAACCGCATTGATATTTACGTGTAACCTTCTTTCTTCACATGTTAAAGTTAAGTATTGGTGGTTTTTATCGAAAATGCAACGGAAGCTAAAACTAAGAAGAACAAGTTTTTCTTTAACCACCAATTACCACCACATGGACCAAAACTATAAACATGAACAATGCAACAAATAAATAAACAAGGAGATTAGCATTGTACCCTTCTTGCTAACGTCTCCTTGCAGTGGTATTGTACTTGGAAGATTATGTGTTCAAAAGGAGAACACCTCTAATGGAAATCCAACCAAGTGCTCCTTCTCTCCCACTTGCTAGAGTGTTTGAAGTCTTCCAAAAGCACCACCACTTGTACTCCTACTAGGTCTACAAAGCCTTGTCACCAAAGAGAGAATTTGAGAGAGATATATGGCACAAGGTTTTCTAGATTGTGTAACCTTGAGTAACTAGCACCATGGCCCTTATATAGAGCCACCTACATGGTTCAACTTTGTGCTCATGAGTCCAGATATCAGTTACAAGCATTAACCCCAATTAACTTAGCTTGAAAAGGCTAATTAAGTTGGCTGTTACAGCACCGGGCACGGTCGTGCCGACCCAACCAGGCACACCCAAGTCACGCCGGACTTGGGCTCGTGCCATAGCACAAGGCACGACCGTACCTCCACAAGGCACGCCCCGTGCCGGCCCCATATGGTATGCCTAGGGACATCAGCCTTGGGCCCGTACGAGGCAAAGGGGACGACCGTACCTAAACAAGGCACGGTCAGAACCATTTGTGGTATTTCTCTCACCTTTGACTACTGGTGATACCGGAACCAATACTTGGTGTGTGACCCAAGAGGCTCATGTTTCATTAGCAATGACACCGACTTATGCATGTCAGGGGACATAATCCAACAGACTCCCATATGCACGTGACACACCTACGAAAGGTGTCACAGACATAGAGCGGCCTGTAGAAAGGCGTCTATGCTCCCAAGTCAGCATGGGGTATGTCTTCCAAGACACCTACCATTCCAAAAGGAATGGCCCTATAGATAAATGACTATTCATCCCTTTGTTCGCGATACCCGGCGTAAATGTGAGACATGGAATGCCATCAACCTCCAACACATCCACAATTGTAACACCATGATTTCCAAAAATGTCGTTTAACAAAAATTTCAAAATAATTAGTAATCATTTGCAATGGAAGTCTTAAACCATATGTTCAATAAAAGCAAACCGATAAAAATCATAGTGTCACACCGTAAGTCTTGGTCAAATCCGTTACATAAATCAATCAAATGAATTAAATAAATAAGGAATGTCCAAGTGGTTTCTCATCTAGTAGTCAACTACGCATGCACCCATTCTCACAAGCCGGAACTCCTACGCCACCTGCACGAGTACATGACACATTTCAAGAAACAAGTGTCAGCTTACGTCTCGTGAGTCAATAGGAGTTAGAATACGAAACCATAAAATCAAATATGTTAAAGAATTTATATACCACACCTGACCCATCGTGTATTTAACCTGAACCTATAACCAAAATCATGTACCACATACCGGGTCAAATATAAATCATATCAATAATAATCATCATATAATCATGTCATATTCATCATCGTAATCGTAATCATAGTTGATGGGGTTTCATGAACACAGCGGAAGCAAAAGGTACAACAAAAAAACATAAAGTACAAGCATGCAAAGCATAAAACCCCATAGATGGACCAAGCTCTATAACCAATATTTGCAACATGTAAAAGAGAGGGAGAAAAGGATTATACCCTTGGTAATATGCTGGAACAAAGAAGAGGAAGTTGATGATGACAAGGAGCTCAAACAAAGTCCTCTCTATTGAAGATCCACCCCGGGTTTTGACAATCCACAAGTACTAGCTTGCTTGGATGAGCTTCAACTTCAAGAACCCACCTCAAGAACAACAACCTATCTTCAAACTCCTGGACACAACTTACAAGCACTCTAATATGAAGCCTAAAAATGCTCTAAGTGTGTAAGTATTCAAGATAGCCAAGAGAGTACAAGAAGAGACAAATGAGGGACTTAAATAAACTCCAAGGTGCCCCATGATCTCCCCTAAACCGGCCAACAAGAGGTGGAAAGGAAGGACATGCATTGGCTGGAAAAGAAGGTGGAAACAAAATGATTGCATGCAGTCTGACAGACGATCGCGCTGCAATCTCCTAAAGAAATCGAGGCGCGATCTACTCACAAGATCGAGCCGCGATTCCACAAGTGGATCGAGGCGCGATCTCTGCCTGCACACCAACCCTTTCCACTTTGACAATTTTAGTCCCTTTACTTAGGCTGCTGTCAGGATTGATCCCTGGCGTGTGACCTAATAGGCCCATACTATATCGGCAGTGATCTATATGGCGTATATGCGTCGGTGGGCATACTCCAACAAACTCCCACTTGCACATGACACACCGTACTCATAAACCACAGACAAAGAGCGGCCTCTAGTAAGGCATCTCTGCCCCAACCAGTATGGGTTTTGTCATCTTGAACAAAAACCAAATCCAGAATCAGTTATGAAATGGTCCTATAGATAAGTGATCATTCGTCCCTTCGTTCGCGATATCCGTGTGAACACGAGACATGGTTAAATGTCAATCTCCAGATCGTTCACGATTATGTTTCTCGATCTCGATTGATGGTGACCTAAAATCCAGTTGCAATCGATCATATACCATTGCAAAGCATGGCCATGCATTTTACGTCAACGCTCAATCATCGAGGGGCCCATGGATATCTCTCTAAAACTAGAGGAACGAATCCCTTTGACTACATTGCTCCGCCACATACACCATACTTTACCTACAGGCTCCCTTTATGACAGCTAGTTACGAACTGTGCTTGAAAGCAATCAAGGCAAAGTAGATCCATGCTTTGGAACACATGTATCTCCGGTCTAAGGACAAAATGATATTATCATCCTGACTTACTCGCGACATAAACCATGAAGTAAGTTCAGGTGTAGGTCGTCCAGTCACTTGGCCATTGCAAGTACAGGCAAAGTGTTGCGTCTCTTTTATCTAATCAATTATTAGATAGCGACCAACCACTTTCCTCAGTCTTATCTCAAACTTCCTTCCCATGAAGAATGACCGACTGTGGACATTTAGAATGTAAAAAAAACATTCAGGGAAGTATTAAACATGCTAAGATGGAACACAGTAAGGATTCATAAAATATTCTCCCTCGGCGTATCATTAAATCACATTTAATAATCAATATAGTATGAAATACAATACTGCTTAATGTTCCCAAAAACAAGTACAAATCAAACATAAACCAAATATCACACTCAAACCAAGTCACTAGCGAATCTAACACCTATCGATCTAGTGTGAGAATCATGTACAGCTTGTGACAACGGTTTAGTGAAAGGATAGGCCAAATTGCCTTTCGATGCTACTCTGCTGATGGCAATTTCACCACTCTCTATAACATCTCTGATGAAGTGGTATTTTCGAGGAATGTGCCTTGTCCGCTTACGAGCCCTTGGTTCCTTAGCAAGAGCAACCGCACCCTCATTGTCACAGAAGATCTCAATAGGGTCGGATATGCTAGGAACCACTCCAAGGTCTTGGATGAACTTCCTCATCCATACCGTCTCTTTAGCTGCTTCACTAGCCGCAATGGACTCCGACTCGGTAGTTGAATCAGCTACGGTGTCTTGCTTGGAGCTCCACCAACTTATAGCACCACCATTTAGAAGGAACACGAACCCCGATTGTGATCGGCAGTCGTCCTTATCCGTTTTGAAGCTGGCGTTAAAGTAACCTAGTACTCTAAGCTCTTCCCCCCACCATAAACCAAGAACATCTCCTTTGTTCTCCGAAGATACTTGAGAATGTTCTTGACCGCAGTCCAATGGGCTTGCCCGGGGTTAGCCTGATATCTACTCGTCATGCTCAAAGCACACGATACATCAGGACGAGTGCATAGCATGGCGTACATGATTGATCCTATTGCCGAAGCATAAGGGACCCTCTTCATTACGTCTAGTTCCTCTTTGGAACTAGGACATCGAGTCTTGCTCAACTTCACTCCATGCAACATAGGGGTGTTACCCCTCTTTGAGTCCTCCATCTTGCATCGTTTCAATACCTTTTCGACATATGCTCTTTGGCTAAGCCCAATTAACTTCTTGGATCTATCTCTATAGATCTTAATGCCCAAGATATATGCTGCTTCTCCCAAGTCCTTCATTGAGAAACAACTCCCAAGAAAAGATTTAACCTCTTTCAAAGTTGGGACGTCGTTCCCAATAAGTAGAATATCATCTACATACAGGACAAGGAATACTACAGCGCTCCCACTAGCCCTGACATATACGCATGGTTCATCCTTACTTTTTGAAAATCCAAACTCTTTGATTTTCTCATCAAAGCACAGGTTCCAGCTGCGAGATGCTTGCTTAAGTCCATAGATGGAGTTCTTTAGTCTGCAGACTCTATCAGGATACTCAGGATGTACAAATCCCTCGGGTTGTGACATAAACACCTCTTTATTAAGCTTCCCGTTAAGGAAGGCGGTTTTTACATCCATTTGCCATATCTCATAATCATAAAACGCATCTATGGCCATAAGTATTCTAATAGACTTCAACATGGCCACCGGTGAAAAAGTTTCCTCATAGTCTATCCCATGAGTTTGCGTGGAACCTTTAGCCACCAGTCGGGCCTTGAAGGTATCTACAGATCCATCCACGCCGGTCTTTTTCTTGAAGACCCACTTACATCTCACTGTCTTACACCCGGGTGTAGGATCAACTAATTCCCAGACTTGGTTGTCCGACATGGATTGCATCTCACTCTCCATTGGTTCCTTCCACTTAGCGGACTTAGTGCCCGCTATGGCTTCCCGGTAATTGGTGGGTTCATCATGATCCACCAATAAGTCATCGCCCTCAGATATGAGAAACCCATATCTCTCTAGCTCATGACGTGGTCTGCCAGACCTACGAGGAATCAATGGAGTGTTGTCAGGTACAGCCGCATCCTCTTGCTCGGTTTCAACCACTTCGGGTTGAGTGTTAGTGCCGACACTAGTCCCTTCTCCATTGGGTTCATGAATTTCTTCAAGATTAATCCTCTTTCCACCGGACTACATGGATATCATCTCCCTTTCAAGGAAGACGTCCTTTCGCGAGATAAACACTTTGTTTTCGGAAGGTTTGTAAAACAAATAACCCATGGCTCAGGTTGGATACCCAATAAACTAACACCTATCGGATCTAGGTTCAAGTTTGTCCTCTACCTCTCGTCTAACAAAGGCAGGACATCCCCAAACCTTGAGATATGCGACCTTTGGAGCAACTCCATGCCACATCTCATAAGGTGTCTTTTGGACTTTCTTAGTCGGTACGAGGTTAAGGATCCTAGCCGCCGACTCGAGAGCGTACCCCCAAAAACTAATGGGTACTTCCGTGCGACTCATCATCGATCGGACCATATCTAACAATGTCCGATTCCTCCGCTCAGCGACACCATTCAATTGTGGCGTCCTAGGAGGAGTTAGTTGTGAAATAATTCCACAACTAGCTAGATGATCACATAACTCCAAGCTCAAGTACTCGCCTCCCCTATCGGAGCGAAGTATCTTGATAGTCTTGCCCAATTTATATTGGACTTCGTTTTGGAAAGTCTTAAAGACCTCAAAGGTCTCAGACTTATGCCTAATCAAGTAGACATATCCATATCTACTGAAATCATCAGTAAATGCGACGAAGTATCTAGAGTTGTTCCTTGTAACATGCTTGAACGGACCGCATACATCCGTATGCATTGTTTCCAACAAGCATTTAGCCCTTTCACCCACACCGGTAAAGGGTGACTTGGTCATCTTGCCCAATAAACAAGATTCGCATACTTCACTTGGCTCGAGGTCAAATGATTCCAAGATCTCATCCGCTTTGGAGCTTGGTGCTGCGTTTCTTGTTTATATGTCCAAGACGACTATGCCATAAGGAAAACTTATCCAAACCATTTTTGGATCCAGAATCAATGTTCATGATTGCTCTATTATTCTCTATGTATGCATCAGCTTCGTATATACCACAGCATGGATAAGCTTTAAAATAACAAACATCATTTTTTAAAACAACATATATACCCATTTTCAAATTTAAAACAATATCCATCGTCATACAAAGCGTAAAAGGATAAAATGTTTCTTGCCATAAGTGGCGAATAGCATACATCTTTTAAAATAATAGAGTAGCCGGTTTTGAAAGTAAGCTTGACACTTCCTTTCTCTAACACGGGTACGACCTCCTTGTTCCCCATGGTTAGCTCCAGCTCCCCATCTCTCAACTTTCTACTTCCCTTTAGCACCTGCACCATATTACAAATGTGAGTGCCACCGCCGGTGTCTAAAACCCAGCCGTTAGATGTAGAAGTATGATGGAGTTCAATCACAAACGTACCTGAAGTAGAAGCGCCCGCTCCCAAAGCACGTAGCTTCTTCAGGCCCTCTAGGTACTTAGGGCAGCTCCAGCGCTTGTGCCCCTTGACCCCGCAGAAGAAGCAAATCGCCTCCTTCGGAGTCTTAGCTTGAGGGATAGGACCCTTTTGCTTAGGCTCCGGGGCAGGGTTCGGCTTAGGTGCCCCAACCTTACCCTTACCTTTACCCTTCAGGGTAGAGGCCGGTTTCTTCCTCTTCTTGGACTCACCCTCCTTGATGGCCAAGACGGGAACGGAGGTAGATGACTTTTGCTTGGTCATGTTGGACTCGGCGGTCCGCAGCATACCATGCAATTCAATAAGGGATTTATCCATCCCATGCATATGATAATTCACAACGAATTGATCATATGATGGTGGGAGAGACCGTAGAATCAAGTCTACCGCCATCTCTCTCGCGATTGCAAATCCCAACCTCTCGAGGCGTTCCACCAACGCTTTCATCTTAAGAACGTGGTGGGACACGTTCCCGCCCTCCTGCAACCGAGTAGGTCATTGAAGAAAACCATACCGTTCTTGTTTCGCTTGTTGTTGGAACATGTCCGACAACTCGCGCATCATGTCGTAAGCACTCAAGTACTCCATTGACTTTTTCAAGTCGGAGCTCATGGTGCTTAGCAAGAGGCAAGTAACCTCGGTGATGTCTTTGAGGCGCTTTTCATACGCCGCTTTGATTGCCCTACTCGCGTTGGATGCAGGGGCCTCAGGGATGGGTTCCTTGATGGTGGCCAACTTGTCCTCATGACGGAGGACTATCCTAAGTTGCTTTGACCAATCCATAAAATTTGTCCCATCAAGTTTATCTTTCTCAAGGAAAATCCTTAGAGAAAAGGTGGTGTTGTTGTTGGTGCTAGTTGATGACATCTATAAAACGCAAAGTAGGATTTGGTTAGTTCGATTTAAATCCTCGTTAAAATAATTACCCCAAAATGTTTAATGAAAAACAACTATTTTAACAAGGGCTAAGAACCCTATTTCACCTTGCACCGTGACGGGTTTTCCGCGGATCACGTGGCAAAGCTATTTAGGCCGGCAACCATTGACCGATTGCAATCCATTATAGCAACTCTTAGTTCCTTGCGGGATCCTACTTGAAAACCATTGTGCCAAGTTTGGCATGTTTGATCCATCCACACCATTCTCAAAGTAATATTTTACATAACCTCGGCTAGAGCTAGACGATTATATGAAATATTAATTTGAAACCGTAAATCAACCATCAAGATACACGGTGGTACTCTAGCCCAATGATCGACTCGGCTAAAGCTCGACAATCGACCTTGCGAGTTGCAACACGCACCTTCCACACAACTCACACAAAAATTGACTCTGCTAAAGCTCGACAATCAACCCTTGTGCGGTTAGATTTGGGTGGTGTCATCTTATGGACGGCGTGAGATTTACATTTAGAAAACGGGATTTAGTTTTCCTGTTAAAAAACCATTTTGAGTTTTGATTAACAAAATTGACAAAAACCAAGCGTTTTCACTATGCGGATACTAAACCAATTTATATCCTCTTTGTTAATCAAGTGTGCGCGCGAGAGTTGTTAAACCATTTTTTAAACTCTTGGGTTTTATTATTTATCAAAAATTGTCTAGCATGCAATAGTCCTGCAACTCATGCATAAACAATTAAATAAAACCATCACATGCATACACATATTCTAGTTGGTAACCATGCCCCTAAAACCTATGCGTTTTTCCCGTGAGCCACTACGGGAAAAACAAAGTCATCTAAGGACAAAACTTCCTTGACTTTGGATGTGCTCCCACTAAACCCGCCACCTCCATTGGGCCTCCCGGATTTGTGTTCGCCAAACCGTCACTCCTTAGACTCCCGATGGTTGCTCCATATTACAATTACATAGAAAATTAAATAAATGGCATGCAAGCCAGAAATTCCTATTTTCTAGTACAAATACATAATATGGAATATTTAAATGGCATGCAAGCCACAAATACAAATTACATACCAAATAAATAAAATTAATTATTATTACAAACCATGTGACTTAAAGTCACCAAATGAATGAATAATAATAATTCACACAACCAAACATCCACAAGGTCTAGGGCATTTCTATGGTTATCAACATTACATGAACATACAAGATCCACTATTGAACAACAGGCTCTTCGTGTACTAAACTTCCATCAGCAGTAAAAGCATAAGATAACAAACCTTGATCTTCACTTTCATCACCTAAGATAACATCAGCATGACCAAACCTTACAGGAGGTCTAACAATCCTTCTCTCCCTATCCCTGGTCAATTGATAGCCTTCTAATGCTTCACCTTGATTAGATGACGAACTCACACTAGGATTAGATGATGAAATCAACGGTTCTTGAACTTCCTCCACCTCAATTTGAAATTCATTATAATCTTCTTCTCTATTATTCAAATCCACCAAATCACAATACATTTGGTTTTCATTAAACACCACATCACGACTTATGATCATCTTATAAGACTCACTGCTATACTTCCACAGCTTATATCCCTTAACACCATTGGGATATCCCAAAAAAATACACTTAATAGCCCTTGGGTCTAACTTATCTTGTTTCACATGAGCATAAGCCAAACACCCAAATACTCTAAGATGATCATAATTCATGGGAGTATCATACCACTTTTCCATAGGTGTTTTAAAACCTATGGCTGAAGAAGGAGACAAATTTATCAAATAACAGGCAGTCATAACAGCCTCTGCCCAAAATACCTTGGGCAAACCAGATTGGGATAGCATACATCTCACCTTTTCTAACACAGTCCTGTTCATTCTTTCAGCCAAGCCATTTTGTTGAGGGGTGCCTGCTACAGTTCTGTGTCTAGAAATCCCATTCTGTTTACAAAAGCCATCAAACTTCTCATTACAAAATTCAAGTCCATTGTCTGTTCTCAGCTTTTTAACCCGCAGTCCAGTTTGATTTTCAACTAGAAGCTTCCACTCCTTAAACCTTTCAAATGCATCTGCCTTAGACTTTAATACAATTACCCACACTCTTCTCGAAAAATCATCAACTATAGACATAAAATATTTGGCACCTCCCAATGATACCACTCTTGACGGCCCCCATAGATCAGAGTGTACATAACAGATCTTATCAATGGAATGATGCTTGCCAATAGCAAATTTCACCCTATGAGACTTACCATAGACACAATGCTCACAGAATTCCAACCTTGTATTCTTCAATCCACATAGCGATTTAGTTTTGCACAGCTCCTTTAGACCCTTTTCACTGATGTGTCCCAACCGCTTGTGCCACAATGTTGTCATTTCTTCATGCTCAACAACATTAACCTCTTGAGACAATGCCTTACCATTTAACAAGTACAGATTATTTCCCTTAGTCTTGACACCTTCTAACAAGACTAAGGGATTGCTACACTAGTAATTGCGTTCTTCAAGTACTCCTCAAGCGTTGGTATATATCAACTATTAAACCATCGTGCCTCCATCAGATTTGCCTCACAATATTCTGTCCACTGAAACAAAAGGTACACTTTCATTCTTAGATCAAAAATCTTAATCATGATCTCGAAAAGGAAAAGCTAAGGAAAATATATAGATCACCGCTTTTCTCAAATAAGGTACAACAAAAGATTTATGGTTTGTCAAAGTGTTGTATGCCATTTCATTGACAGAGTTATAAAATCCAAGGAAACATATCTTCATGTAATGAGGAAGTGCATCGATTGCATTGATATCCGATGATCCCATCTATGTAATAGAACTATATATTAGGAACATTTCAAACATAAAACCATATCTTCTAAGCATGTGAGTGTACAACTCAGTTCAAAGCTAACACCAACCTTCTTACTGCTTCAGTGAATTGTTCTAGTTCTTCCAAAGTACCATAGACGTCGTAAACATCATCTATTACACTTACCAGTGTGATGTTCTTTGTATTGTTTCCCCTTAGAACACTAAATGACGTTTCGTGGTTTACCGTAATGGACCACGTAAAACACTCGACCATTGAGTCTCGAGCAAATTCAAGATTCTTGATCCAATTTAGACCAACCCACCACCTACACTAAGCACGTAGATTTATTAGACTAGTGTAGAATCTTAGAGAAAGCATGTTGTAACAAATCTCATAGTTTAGTAGACAATAAAATATATATTGTTAAGTAGTGATTAAGAGTTAGCTAATTCTTGGTTAGCTGAGTTTGTTAAAAGTTAGTTAGTGTTACTGTTATGATGACACTACTACAAAAAACACTTTTAGGCTCCCCTATTCAGACCCGGTTTTTAAAAAAATCTCATAAAACCGGGCTAAAAAGGGTTAACGCGCGTTTTTTAAGATTTAGACCCTGTTTTTTAAAACAAAACCGGGTTTGAAAGTCTGAAAAACATTCAAGCCCGGTTTTTAAAAAAAAACCGGGTCTAATTCTCTATTTCTAGCGCGTTTTAAATATTCAGACCCTGTTTATTTATAAAAGAAAAGAAACCGGGCCTGAAACTCAAATCAGTGAGCTTATTTTTCTAAAGATAACCCGGTGATTAACCCTAGCCGCACTTGAACTGCTTGTAGGTTTCCATCTCCGTCTCTTTGAAGCGATCTCCGTCGATTGAAAGCTTCAACGCCATCTCCATCGATTGAAGCTTCATCGCCATCTCCGTCGATTTGAAGCAGCGCGCTTCTCCATCTTCATCAATATGAAGCAGCGACCATCGATTGTAGGTTTTGCTGTAATATAATCGAAGATTGTTAGGTCGAACTTGAACTGCTTGTAGGTTTCCAGTCGACTTCTTCGAATTTCATAACCTGGTCCTAATTGCTTTTTAAAGATTAAAGGTAAGAAGCCATTTCCGTTTTACTTAAATATGTGTTTTGATTACCAATTTTTTTTGCTATTCCATGATGATTAATTGATTTGGAATGCTCGATTTGATGCTTAAGATGATGATTAATTGATTGGGAATACTCGATTTGAACCTTTTTCTTTTCACAAATTGTAGACAGTTGAATGACTTCCTCTCGTGTAAGATACTCCTCCTTATTCATCTGTTCATCGTCTTTACTTCTGGTGACAAGTTCTCTTTTTGTTTTGCTGAAATGCAAACTTATAGCTTGCAGTTTCATATATGTAAATTGTTAGTTTTGTTGTTATGATGAGTAAAAGGTTACACACGAGGACTGGGAAGCTGGTGAATAAGTCTAAGGAGTGTGATATGTTCTTCTAGTTTGTACCAACTGCAAGATGGAAGGCTTATGGTAAGTTACAAATATACAAAGTTTTAAGTTGTGTTTTTGTAATCATTTCACTGTCATGTATCCTTCGAATTTTGCATTGTCAGGAACAAGAAAAGATATGTGTAGTTAAGTTGCATTTTATGATAAACTTATGCATTGAAGAATATAGCTCCCTTTTTCTCCCTTCTGTGCTAAGAAGAATATATAAGAAACAAGTATAAGCTACAAAACTGTTTTTATGTTAAGAATGTTTTCTTCTTTTTCTTCCACCAGGGATTTCCCCCTCCTCTGTTTGAGAAGTTAAATGGAGATGATTCTGTTTTACAAAATGTTAAAAAAATCTGGCAAGGAGGATCTCTATACCGAGCTACTTTACATCCTTACATTTGGTTCTCTCAGGTATGTTAGGTACCAATTGATGGTTATGGGATCTCCGAATATCTTTGAGGTGTATAAGTTTCTGTGCTAATTCATTCATTTTTTACCAACTTAAATCTTCTTGCACTTGTTTCTCATCAATTAATGAATTAGAAATCTTTTGTTAGCCTTAAGAAGTATTGTATGAGTAACATTTTGGAATTATTTGAACTGTTATATTTTATGGTGCTCATCAGATACAGTTTATGTGTAAGCTTTCATTGGTTTCTCACTAAACACCTATAACCGGGCCTGAATGTGATTTTTGTAGTAGTGACACGTTTTCGCTAAATAAAATCATAAGATCAAGATTCGGGATCTCAACAACCATGCTTCCACTAATGCATGTCTGTATCTATTGACAGCTGGGAATGTTGTTATGATAATGACTTCTTTGCTTCTCGGGGGTTTCTGTGTTGGAAGATTTGGTCATCACACTGGCTGATGGGATAGCAGGTATTTATTTGAAGCTGATTTCTATAGCAGGTATTTTATGGGATGTAAGTCACATATATATGGTTTGTCTTTGCCTTGACAATCAATAGAAATAACTTTAAAATAACAAAATAATTTTCTGGTTAGTGGTTTATATGATGATCAATTAAGGGGATCTGAAAACAGAAGATTAGTTGATTTAAGTTGGTTATAATATCTATTTGGTTGTTTATAATATATAATTTATTTATGTAATTATATTGGTTATTATTTACTAATATATTTTATTCTTCTTATTTGTGTAGGGCGTATTTTGAACGACAAGAGATGATGTCCGTCTTGCATGTTAAGAAATATGTTAGTACAAAGTGTTATTGATCTATAGTTATAATTTTTAGACTTATCTTATGTATAGGAGCACTATATATGTTGTGCTAAGACATTTAACTTTAATGTATGTGTACTAGTTCATTAAACAAACGACTAGATTTGGTCGAATCAAATATTCGGAATTGTTAATATTGAGTCATTTCGTATGATATGAATATTGTTGGCTAATGATAGTAAGAAACAACAAAAAAAACCAAATTTTTTTTTTAAAAAAATAAGAACATTCAGGCCCGGTTAATTAACTAAAGAACATGGCTTAAAAGTATACCTTTGGACACCTATTAAAATACATACAGACCCTGTTTTTAATAAAAAACCGGGCTTAAAAACCACTTTCAGACCCGGTTTTTTAACCGGGCTTGAAGCATGACTTTCAGGCTCCCCCCCTTTCAAGCCCCCTACAGAAACCGGGCCTGAAAGCCTAAAAAAACCGGGCCTAAAGCCCTTTTTTGTACTAGTGTGAGTTAGTATAAATAGAGTCATGTGCATGTACATTTTCAAGCTTTTGAATACAATAACAATTACGCTCTAGTATTATCAAGTTAATTCCATATTTTCTTATTTTCTTCATTCTGAACTTGTTGTTGATTCACATTAACAATTGGTATCAGAGCCCTAGGGGGAAAAAACGATTCAATACGTGAGTTCAAAGAAACACAAAGAGGGCGATTTCTCTCTCGAAGACGATGGGTTCTACAAGATTTGATTTGGAAAAGTTTGATGGCAAAAATGACTTCGGTCTATGGAGGGTGAAAATGAGAGCGTTGCTAGTACAGCAGGGTACTGTTGCTGCTCTTGCAGGCGAAGAACAATTACCAGATACGTTAAGCGATAAAGAAAATAAGGAGATTATGGAGAAGGCTCATTCTTCAATCATCTTGAGTCTTGGTGATCGGGTGTTGCGAGAAGTCACGAAAGAGACAACGGCAGCATGTATTTGGGTAAAATTGGAGAGTCTCTATATGACCAAGTCATTAGCAAATCGTTTATACTTGAAGAAACGGTTGTACACCTTTCAAATGTCAAACGGAATAAAAATTGAAGATCATGTGGATGAGTTTAACAAGTTGATTTTGGATCTTGAAAACATATAGGTGACTTTGGACGATGAAGATCAGGCTATCATATTTCTTACTTCTCTGCCTGAAACCTATGAACATTTCGTAGAGACATTGATGTATGGAAGAGATAGTTTAACAATGGAAGAGGTTCTTGCTACTCTTAATTCGAAAGAACTTAAAAGAAGAAATGATGTTAAGGAAGAGTTTGGTGAAGGACTTTTGGCCAGGGGAAAGAATGATAAAAGGGACTTCAAGAACAAGTTTAAAACAAAGTCAAAGTTTAAGAGAAAGTGTTTTATTTGTCACTCTGAAGATCACCTAAAAAGGGACTGTCCTGAACGTAAGAAGAACAAAGGTAATTCAAGTTGGAAGAAAAGAGACTCAGGTAATTCAGAAATTTATTCAGATGGGTATGATAGTGCTGAAGTACTAGGTTAAACATTAACTTTTTTACACTTGTTATAATTAGGCTGAGCTTGCAAGAGGTGATGTTCCTAAAGCAGTTGAATGCTACATGCATGAAACGGGTGCATCTAGAAAAGAAGCTGTGGCATTATGAAGAGACTAATCATAGATACACATAAGAAGATAAATACAGAAAGAATGGCGTGTAAGTCTCCAACTTTGCAGATGTTTATGGAATGTGCAACAAACCTTGCTCGGCTTGGGCACTTTACCTACGACCGCGGGGATATGTTTGGTGTGCCAGATGATTTTCATAAATCTCATTACAAGAAATTATTGTTTGAGCCTAAATCCTAAGGGTTCCTCGCCTCCTCGATTATTATTTGGCTTTTATTGAGTGATATGTTTTTTAATGTACTAAAGAATAAACAACCACATTGTAGTTTTCTTATGTACTAAAGAATATATAACTACATTGTAGTGCTTTTCCCTTTTGAGAATTAATTTATGAAACTAGAAAATTATAATTAGCTCATATTTATTTATTAAATTAATTTCCTATATGCTGCTATTAATTATCAAAATATCTTATTTGATCAATTTTACTTACAAATGTCATATATATATATATATATATATATATATATAATCAGGATCAAATAAAAAGAGAATTAGGGTAAAAAGTGTAGAAAGAAATATGGTGGTGACACGTGTCCTTTAAATTTAAAAACTTAAAAAGGGTATAATAGATATTTTCATTTCTTTTATCTCTCCAACCCTAATATTTCGTTCCCCACGTTTCCCCCTTTCCCGACTTTTCTTCTTCCGCCTCCATCCTCAATCGAACGCCTCCCCCAAACAGCAAAACCCTATCGACGACGACGACAACAAGCAAGCGACGACAACAACCAAGCGACGACGGCGGGTTATGTACTCGTATTCGTTACCATCCAGCGCATCAGATCTACCATCCAGCACCTACAAGCAAGTGACGGCATAGTCATATTCGTTCCCGTCGGCTTCAGATCCGCCATTGCTGACCTACCCGACGCAAAATCTAATCGCCGCCGCTTGCTTAGACCATCGCCGCTGCTTGCTTAGCCTATCGCCGCTGCCGCTGTTGCTTTGATGCACTCTTTTTTGTAAGTGTTCAAAGTGCATCGCCGACCACCACCGCCTCTACATCGCCGCCACCGCCGCAGTTCATCTCGTCTCATTGTGCATCAGGTTTAACGGTAGGGTTTTTAATTATGTGCATCAAATGGTTGTAAGTTGTGCATCAAATGTAATTTTTTGAATCAATAGGGTGTATTATGTGCATCAAATAATTGTACTTTATGCATCAAATGTAATATGTAAATCAAAGGTTTGTATTGTGTGCATCAGAATGTTGT